>CM060344.1:37015524-37030524 GCA_030674155.1 Stramonita haemastoma | reverse complement strand
ACATCAGAAAATCTGGCTTCTTGCTTTGTCTACCAGACCTTGTTTTGTAATAAACAACCGGTTCTGTGTGTCGTTCTGTCGGAGTTGGTTTTGCGCTTGCTTCTGGCTCCTTGGTGCTGATCGTGTCAGACTGGCTTGTAGCTGTCGGCTGGTCTGGAGCACCATGTTCGGGCGGCTGTGTTGAAGTTCTGGTATCAGGCTGTTCTTCCCGTGAACTTCTATCTTCATCCTTCTTTCTCCTCTTTCTGTTGTCTGGTTCAGATGGCTGTCCAGTGCTTTGGTCAGGCTGCTGCACCGTTTCTTTCAGCGTCTGTTTTGATGACCTGATGTCTGTCTTTTGATTTCCCCGGCGTCTTTTGCTGTTGGTTACAGGGAAAGGCGTTCTGCTGCTCTTCGGATATCTGTCTCCTCCATCTGTCAGTGTCGACTGTATGTGGAAACTTCGTTTCAGGTGTGTCCCGTAGCTGTCGACGGTTCCTCCTGTAATGACGTCCATCCTCTGTACGGATGTTGTATGACCGGACGTTAACTTGACGGTCTACTTTGGCGCTGATCCACTTCTCTAGATCCCGGTGGTTGGAACTTTACTATCTGTCCTGGAAGTAGTTCTGTCAGCTCCACAGCGCTTCTGTTGTAGTAGTGAGCTTGTTTCATCTTTCTTTTTTCAAGCTCTTTCTTGACTGATACGACCACAGGTTTGAGCAGTTTCTTTGAAGTTGGTACCTGAGTTCTTGTTCTTCTACTGAAAAGAAGAAAGGGAGATGTGTTCTGCCTTTTTCATGCACATCTTCGCTGCTTTCACCGCGCTCTCCGCTTTCCCGTTGGACTGGGGGTAGTGTGGGGAACTTGTGACATGGTCAAATCCATAGGTTTTGCTGAACTTTCCAAACTGGGTGGATGTGAACTGAGTTCCACAGTCTGTTGTCAGTCGTTCTGGGATTCCATGTCTTGCTATGTGTCTCTTCAAGCAGGTGATGACTTCCTTGGATTCTCTTGTTTGCAGTCGATCAAGCTCGAAGAAATCTGAGTAATGATCCACGGTGACCAGGTACTCGTGGCCATTATGTTCAAAGATGTCACAGGCGATGTGTTGCCAGGGCAGGTCAGGTATCTCTGTACTGATGAGTGGTTCTTTCTGCTGACCACGCTGGAATGTGCTGCAGGCGCTGCATTTCTTGACAAAGTCTTCAATGTCCAAGTTCACCCTGGGCCAGAAGACTACCTCACGTGCTCTTCTTATGCAGCTCTGGATTCCGGAGTGGCTTGCATGGAGTTTCTCTAGGATGTCAGTCCTTTCTGTTTCTGGGACGACCACTCTGTGGCTCTTGAAGACAAGACCATTCTGTACAGAAAGTTCTTCCCGGAACGGAAAGTAGGTTTGTAGCTGCTGCGAAAGTTGTCGTCTTTCCTCTGGCCATCCTTCATGAGGCATGCTCCTAGTCCGTACTGTGAAGCATCACACTGAAGTGTAGTTATGCACTTTCCTGAAGAGTCAAAGTAGCGAAGTACAGGCGGCTCAGAAAGAATTTTCTTCACTTTCATCAAGGCTTCTCCGTGGACATCCTTATCCCATCTGAAGTGGACGTCCTTCTTCACTAGTTCTCTGAGTGGTGCTGCTACTTCAGACAGATTTGGCGCAAACGTCTGAAGGTAGCCAACCACGCCAAGTAGTCTTTGTACTGCTGCTTTGTCTTCCGGAACTGGGAGTTGTTGAACTGCATCCAGTTTCTTTGGGTCTGCTCTTAAGCCTTCTCTTGAAAAGATGTGTCTTGCAGGTCAGAGCATCGTTTATCCCCGGTGACTTCTCTGTACAGGCTCTCGGACATAACGTTTGTTGTTGCTCCTGTGTCAAGAAGAAATCTGACTGGTATTTCATTGATCAGCATTCTTGCCCGTATATTTCTATTCTTTTTTCTTGCTTTATCGTCAATCTTGAGAATTTCATGTTCACTCTCCGAATCCGAATCCTCTTCTTCAAATGTCTAATTCTTGTTTTCTTCTTGTACGCTTTCGGTGTTTTGCAGCATGAAGCAAAGTGGTTATTCGCGCCACAAGCTCTGCATCTCTTCCAAAAGCTGGACATTTTTCTTTTGCTCTTGAATGCCTACCACCACAGTATCCACATCTCATTCCATTCTCTGATCTCGATCCTTTCGTGTTCATTTTTGAATATTTCTTTTCTCTAAACGCTTGCACTTCCTGCGCATCCTGTGTCTTCTTTGTCATTTGCATCGTTTGCTGTTGACTTGTTTCATGTGCTCTGCACATATCAATGCATCCTGTCAACGTCAGTTGTCGGACTTCTAGCAGTTTCGATCTCAAATTCTCGTCACCTACACCTAGCACAGTTTGGTCTCTCAGCAGTCTATTTTCTATAGGTCCATAGTTGCAGGTTTTGATCAGTCTTCTCAGGTCTGCCACATATTCTTCCATGGACTCACCTGCTGCCTGGTGTCTGCAGTTAAACTTGAAAGCTTCGTAAGTCTCGTTTGTTGAGCCCACGCAGTATTCTTCGAATTTCTCCAGTACAGTGTCTATATCGTTTCTCTCACCTTCATTTGCGAACGACAAACCTTCGTAGATGTCCAGTGCATCAAGACCAATACACGACAGAAACACTGCTGTCCTGTATGTCGAACTTTCTTCCTTCTGGCTTGTGACAATTTCGTAGCTGTCCCAAAGTCTTTTGAATTTTCTCCAGCTGCTCTGCAGGCTTCCTCCCTTCACATCAAGTTTCGGGGGTAGAGGAATGTTCGCACGTCGTCGTCGATCTGCTCCTCTTTCTTCAT
The DNA here is from genome assembly GCA_030674155.1 of Stramonita haemastoma. Lineage (NCBI taxonomy): Eukaryota > Metazoa > Mollusca > Gastropoda > Neogastropoda > Muricidae > Stramonita > Stramonita haemastoma. Next base: position 37,027,735 of record CM060344.1, on the reverse strand, counting down.
ATTCATTTTCCATGGCTGAACTTTCAATCTACTTCAGTCTTCTATGTTGAGATTTTTTCAAAGTACTGCTGACATCCCACTTCTGACACCATGTTTCGTTCTTTCAAGAAAGACTCAAGGGCAGAGCGAATGCTTGTACATCTTTACTCTGGGATGTCTTCTTCTCAACTCACAATGCATTCGAATAACTGAACAACTATCATTTCATATGTACACAATCATCTCGTGCTGCTACCAGCATTCTGATTACTTCTAACATACGTCACACACACATTCTCTCACCCCATCACAGCAACAGACCCAGACAGCTGAAAGCAGGCACTGTTTATTTCAACAAAGAGTATACCATCACACATCACTTGGAACATTTGAATCAAGTGTGACAGGGGCGGTAATAAGATTACCTCCCATGGGATCAGGCCTGTCACAGCGTGGTGTTTCTTAATCGGGAGACACCTAGGAGTTGTGTGAGCCCTGTTTCCTCCGGTGATGGTTAAAAACCCTTTGTTGCATACCCTTCACCTATGCAACGGAATGTAAAACCTATGGAACCTATTCAATTTTGTAGAGTCCCCATCTTCACTTTCTGATTGCCCTTTGTATCAGGTCTGTTGTACAGAGATGGGAAATTATAGATCTCCACTAAGTTACACAAGCACATAGCTGTATACTTGAAACAATAAGCCTTACATTGGAATTTAAATCACACAGCAGCACTTATTACTTGAAATTGTATTTAAATAGATAATTTTCAATGGATCATTCCAGTGGCGTGGAGAGGTGGGGTCTGCTGCATGGGTAACAGTTTGCCCTCCATACTTACTTACCCAGGCATTGCCCTCTAAAGACTTGAGCGAAACTCCATAGACTTTCGAGACTGATGGGTGCCTACTACTACTATTTTTTTTTAACACAAAACAGCACTCATTACATAAAATGATAACATTTGAATAAAGCATAATATAGTAGAACATAGTTCGTAAAATAATACCATTTGAATAAAACATACTGCATAACATATTACTTGAAATAATATTTGAATAAGCAGCACTCAATTCTTGAAATAGTATTTTAATAAAGCACATAGAAGCACTCAATTCTTGAAATAGTAGTATTTTAATAAAGTGCACAGCACACATTACTTGAAAGAATGAGAAAAAAACACACATGGGATCACAACTTGAACTAATAACAATTGTAGAAAGCACATAGCAGCACACATTTTCCAAAAAAATATAGGCCTAGCATAAGATTTTAAAGCAAACAACAGCACTCATTATTCTAAATAATGATATCTAAATAAAGCCCAAATCACTTAAAGTAATAACATTTGAATAAAGCACACAGCAGTATACATCAGATAAAATAGCAACATTTATATAGATTACATAACAGCACACCTCACATAAACAACATTTATATAAAGTACATAGCAGCACACCTGACGTAAACAACATTTATATAAAGTACATAGCAGCACACCTGACGTAAACAACATTTATATAAAGTACATAGCAGCACACCTGACATAAACAACATTTATATAAACTACATAGCAGCACACCTGACATAAACAACATCCACTCCCCAAAAAGCCTTTCGATGAGGCTATAAACCAAGGCCCCGTGTGCGAATGCACGCAGAATATCTTGCGCACACGTTAAATCCTGTACAGCTTTTTGTAAGAGTAAGCCATCGTGTGCCCGTGGGAACAGATGACATTTACAAAACTGCATACGCATGGGGACTGGATATAAAAAAAAGAGTATGATTGCTTATTCCTTTATCCTCGATATAAAAGAATAAAGAAAGAAAGAAAGAAAAGAAAATATAAAGTAATAGTAGCACATCTGACATAAACAACATTTATATAAACTACATAGCAGCACACTTGACATAAACAACATTCATATAAACTACACAGCAGCACACATGGCATAAACAACAACATTCATATAGAGTACACAACAGCATACCTGACATAAACATTTATATAAAGTACATAGGAAGACATATGACATAAAATAGCAACATTGATATAAATTACATAGTAGCGCACATGATATAAAACAACAACATTTATTTCGTTTATAGAAAGTACATAGCAGCACACCTGACATAAACAACATTTATATAAAGTACATAGCAAAATACTTTCAAAATTTGATGTAGACAATCAACTTGTACGATGGCCATTTGAATTTTTAACTGACAGGCCACAGTGTGTTTTTGCCAACAAAATATCTTCATCAGTTAAATATAACTACACTGGTTCTCCACAGGGCTGCGTCCTCTCGCTTCTTCTTTACATTCTATACACAGATTACTGTAGAAGCAGCCATGAAAACTCATTTCTGGTCAAATTTGCCGACGACAGTGCTCTTCTGTCTCTCTTATCTGGATCAGTCCTAGACTATGGTCCAGCCCTCACCGAGTTCGTACATTGGTGTGATGAGACCTATCTGGAACTAAATGTTTCTAAAACTAAAGATCTTCTTATCGATTTCAGAAGATCGGAGCACACATCTGAGAATACCATTATCCATAATGAAGAAGTTGAAAACGTTTTGAAATACAAATATCTGGGAACTGTTTTTGACCACAAGTTAAATTGGGACCTAACACTGACGCTATTGTCAAAAAGGGGCAACAACATGTGTATTTTCTAAGGAAGCTCAACTCATTTTCTGTTGACAAAATATATTCTTTGTTTTACAAGTCTTACATAGAGAGCGTTCTACGTTTTGCTTTCATTTGTTGGTACACTAACCTTAGAATGGTCTTCAGAGAATTGTGAGAATCTGCTAAAAAATTTTTTGGAGAAGAACAAGGAGATCTCAAGTCGTTTTGTAATCAGCAGCTTGTACACAAAGCAACTGCCATTTTGGCCGATCCCTCCCACGCTTTGTTTTCAATATTTCAATTGTTGCCTTCAGGACGCCGTTTTCAATGCCACAACAGCAAAACAAACAGAAAAAGGAATTCCTTTGTGCCAGTAGCTATCCGAGTTCTAAACTCATAATAATACTGACTTTTTTCCCCACTTCTCTGAATTACTTACCTGATTGCCACTGTTACGAATGTAGTAAATGCATACAGGCGTGCGTATACATGTTTATATACCCATAAAACAAGTATGTCTTATTTTGGGCTTTATCGATTTTTTTAATTGCTTGTAAATTGATATCTTTCTAGCCAATGGTTTTAAAACATCGGATTTGTTGGCGAGTATGTGTGTGTGTGTGGGGGGGGGGGAGGTGTGAGTTGGAGTGTGTGTGTGAATGTGAGTGTGTCACTGTGTGAGTGTGTGTGAGGGGGGCCGGGTGGGTGTGGATGGTATGTGTGTGTGTGTGTGTGTGTGTGTGTGTGTGTGTGTGTGTGTGTGTGTGTGTGTGTGTGTGTGTGTGTGTGTGTGTGTGTGTGTGTGTGTGTGCGCGCGCATGCATGTATACGTGCGTGTGCGAATGCGTGCGTACAATGCGTAAATAATAGTGATCATATGTCTTTTCTAGTCAATGGTTTTAACAACATTGTATCCAAACATTGGTGTGTGTGTATGTGTGCGTTTGCGTGAGTGCGAAGACGCGTGCATACGAGTGTGAGTGTTTGTGACATTTTTATTTGAAGTTATCATATAATGTCTGAACAAATATGAAATGTAGCTCTTTCGTGTCTTTGATTATGATTCGTATCAATATGCCTGTCAGTATTGTAATTGTAATTGCCCTTCAGGGATAATTAAAGGGTTTTTGACTTGACTTGACTTGATCTGACAAGGGGGGGGGGGGGGGGGGGATAGCCTAGTGGTCAGAACATTGCGCTCGCAATTTGACGACCCGGGTTTGATTCCCGTTCGAGGAGATTTTTCTCCTGGAGTTAATATCAGTGTTGACTCCACTCCCCCCCCCCCCCCCCCAAAGTCCTTCGGATGAGAGTATAAACCGAGGCCCCGTGTGTGAACGCACGCAGAACATCTTGCGCACACGTTCCGCTTTCCGTAAAAGTAGGCCATCGTGTGCGGGTGGGAACAGATGACATTTTCAAAAGTGCATACACACAGGGACTGGATGTAAAAAAGCACAAGAGTGCTTATCCCAGTATTATCGATATGAAAGAATAAAATGAAAAACTTTAAAAAAACATAAACAAGATTCACATAAACTACATAGCAGCACGTAATATAACAAGTACATGGCAGCACACCTGACATAAATAACATTTATATAAAGTACATAGCAACACACACACCTGTCATAAACAACAATATTCATATAAAGTACACAGCAGCACACCTGTCATCAACAACAATATTCATATAAAGTACACAGCAGCACACCCCACATAAACAGCAACATTCATATAAACTCTCCCCAAAAGTCCTTCGGTTGAGACTTTAAACCGAGGCTCCATGTGAGAACGCACGCAGATCACCTTGCGCATACGTTAAATCCTGTTCCGCTTTTCGTAAGAGTAGGCCATTGTGTGCAGGTGGGAATAGATGACAATATTTACAAAACTGCATACACAAGGGGACCGGATGAAAACAAGCACATGATTGCATATTCTGTTATTCTCGATATAAAAGAATAAATGAATACATAAATGAATAAATAAATAAATAAATAAATAAAATAAATAAATAAATAAATAAATAAAGTACATAACAGCACACCTGACATAATCATCATTTATGTAAAGTACATAGCAACACACCACACACACACACACACACACACACACACACACACACACACACACACACACACACACACACACACACACACACACACACACATACACACCTCTGTCATAAACAACAACATTCATATGAAGTACATAGCAGCACACCTAATATAAACAACAACATTCATATAAAGTACATAGCAGCACACCTGACATAAACAACAACATTCATATAAAGTACATAGCAGCACACCTGACATAAACAACAACATTCATATAAAGTACATAGCAGCACACCTGACATAAACAACAACATTCATATAAAGTACATAGCAGCACACCTGACATAAACAACAACATTCATATAAAGTACATAGCAGCACACCTGACATAAACAACAACATTCATATAAAGTACATAGCAGCGCACCTGCCATGGAATAACAGCAAAAGGATGGTTAACACCACAACACTGACAGCTTGGCGCTGTACTGTACAAAGCTTTGTGGATAAGACAGCATACATTTCCTGTGTTATACATCGAATCTGCGTGAACCTCAAATACCATTTATCAAACTGTATTCTTGTGTTTACAACAAAGAACAGGATCAAAATTAACTGAAATACATGAACAGGCAAAATCTGATTCTACCTCTATAGAAAATATCAGTATTAACTGAAATACATGCACAGGAAAAGCATGGTTCTACCTTTGTAGGAAATATCAGTATTAACTGAAATACATGAACAGGCAAAATCTGATTCTACCTCTATAGAAAATATCAGTATTAACTGAAATACATAAACAGGAAAAGTTTTGTTCTACCTTTGTAGGAAATATCAGTATTAACGGTAATACATGCACAGGCAAAGTCTGATTCTACCTCTGTAGAAAAAAAAAACTAGCAGAATCAGTACACCACAAAAGGAAGGTATCTCATGAATATGACGAAATATGTACAAGCCGAGGTAAGGTATTTCGTGCTTTAAAGTTCAATGATTATGAAATCTTCAGAAAATCTGTACTTCGAAGCAAAGCAACAACAAAACAACAACCGTTAACAAAACGAAGGACTAAAAACAAAACTACCATCCAACTGACCCAAAAGAATATTTCGTGCTTAAAGTTTTGAAAATGAAATCTACAAAAAATGACTTCGAGCTGGCACAACAAACAAAACGTTAAGCAAAACTGAAGGATAAAACAAATATCTTTGCACCACAAGTAATTCTGTCTATAAAAGATATTTTTGCAACATGATAATTAGGGCTACTAGTTGCTTTGCACACCTGCTGCCCTGATAATGTAGAGGCTATACTAGTTCTTTGCACACACTGGGCTAATGTGGGGCTATACTAGTTCTTTGCACACACTGCTAATGTGGGCTATACTAGTTCTTTGCACACACCTGCTTAATGTGGGGCTATAATAGTTCTTTGCACACTGCTGCCTGCTAATGTGGGGCTATACTAGTTCTTTGCACACACTGCTAATGTATGGGGCTATACTAGTTCTTTGCACACACTGCTAATGTGGGGCTATACTAGTTCTTTGCACATACTGCTAAATGTGGGGCTATACTAGTTCTTTGCACACACTGGCCTGCTAATGTAGGGCTATGCTAGTTCTTTGCACACATTGCCAATGTGGGGCTTACTAGTTCTTTGCACACACTGCTGCCTAAATGTGGGGCTATACTAGTTCTTTGCACACACTGCTAATGTAGGGCTATACTAGTTCTTTGCACACATTCTGCCTGATAATGTGGGGCTAAAATAGTTCTTTGCACACACTGCTAATGTAGGGCTATACTAGTTCTTTGCACACACTGCTTATGTGGGCTATACTAGTTCTTTGCACACACTGCTAATGTGGGCTATAATAGTTCTTTGTACACACTGCTAATGTGGGGCTATACTAGTTCTTTGCACACACTGCTAATGTGGCGCTATATTAGTTCTTTGTACAACTGCTAATGTTGCTATATAGTTCTTTGTACACACTGCTAATGTGGCGCTATATTAGTTCTTTGCACACACTGCTAATGTGGTGCTATATTAGTTCTTTGCACACACTGCTAATGTGGGGCTATACTAGTTCTTTGCACACACTGCTAATGTGGGTGCTAAATTAAGTTCTTTGCACACACTGCTAATGTGGGGCTAATCTAGTTCTTTGCACACACTGCTAATGTGGGGCTATACTAGTTCTTTGCACACACTGCTAATGTGGGGCTTTACTAGTTCTTTGCACACACTGCTAATGTGGGGCTATACTAGTTCTTTGCACACACTGCTAATGTGGGGCTAACTAGTTCTTTGTACACACTGCTAATGTGGAGCTTTACTAGTTCTTTGCACACACTGCTAATGTGGGGCTAGTACTAGTTCTTTGACACACTGCTAATGTGGGGCTAGACTAGTTCTTTGCACACACTGCTAATGTGGGGCTTAGACTAGTTCTTTGACACACTGCTAATGTGGGGCTATACTAGTTCTTTGCACACACTGCTAATGTGGGGCTAATCTAGTTCTTTGCACACACTGCTAATGTGGGGCTTCTACTGTTCTTTGTACACACTGCTAATGTGGGGCTTATTAGTTCTTTGCACACACTGCTAATGTGGGGCTCTACATCTTTGCACATGTATGTGGCTATGCTGTTCTTTGTACACACTGCTAATGTGGGGCTATGCTAGTTCTTGACACGCTAATGTGGCTATATTGTTCTTTGCACACACTGCTAGTGGGGCTCTACAATTCTTGCACACACTGCTAATGTGGGGCTATATTAGTTCTTTGCACACACTGCTAATGTGGTGCTATAGTAGTTCTTTGCACACACTGCTAATATGGGGCTCTACTAGTTCTTTGCACACACTGCTAATGTGGGGCTCTACTAGTTCTTTGCACACACCTGATGTACTGCAAGCTAAAACTACATCGGTAAAAGAAGAGTCACAAAAAGCAAAAGCTTACAGAGCAAGGGAAATGACTACATGCTAAAGTTTTCCGTTTTGCCCAAGTTGCTTCCCTCAGTTGAACCAACCAGGGAAGAAAATCATTTTGAAAGAGTAAACAAGTGGACAAGCAAGATGATGATGATGATGATGATGATGATGATGATGATGATGATGATGATGATGATGATGATGATGAGATGATGATGATGATGATGATGATGAGAACGTGGTAGGCTACGAATAAAGTCCAGGAACTGATTGAAAAAAATAAGTAAAGAAAGAGGAAGAGGAGAAAGAAGAGAAAAGAAAGCAGGAACCAAACGGACCCTCCACCAGTGAACACAAACACTCAGCATGTGGTGCCCTGTAGTAGGTGGTGTCCTGGGTATGTTGGCTCAGAACCGGCACCACACACCACTGAGGTGACCCAGCAGCAGTGCAGGGCCTGTCTGGTCTGTGGCCCATGGCAACCTGACATTGAGCAGCTCACTGTGGACTTGCATCATCTTGTAGTGCAATGTCTTGTGTTGTATTGTATTTATCGTATCGTATTGTATTGTATTGTATTATTGTATTGTATTGTATTGTATTGTATTGTATTGTATTGTATTGTATTGTAGTATGCTGAATTGTATTGGTTGTATACCATTTCAACTCACGGCAGATTTGTTTGTATAAACTTTGGGCTGCTCTTTCTGAAGAGACTGCGTCGCCACAATAACAGTGCCACCAATCTGTGATGCCCTTGTCCCTATCTAACCCTGAGAATGCAAAGGACAGGTCTGAGTAATTATCGCTCAGGTGTGGAGACTGGAATGAGCGGTGTGGGAACAGCCAGGAATGTCACAGAGACTGGAATGAGTGGCGTGGGAACAGCCAGGAATGTCACAGAGACTGGAATGAGTGGCGTGGGAACAGCCAGGAATGTCACAGAGACTGGAATGAGTGGCGTGGGAACAGCCAGGAATGTCACAGAGACTGGAATGAGCGGCGTGGGAACAGCCAGGAATGTCACAGAGACTGGAATGAGCGGCGTGGGAACAGCCAGGAATGTCACAGAGACTGGAATGAGCGGCGTGGGAACAACCAGCAATGTCACAGAGGATGACGCAGCAAAAATATCCCGTAGTGATACTCCGTGTGTTAGCCAACAGGACAAAAATAACGACCCCCCCCCCTCCCCTCCCCCCCCAAACACACCGTTTTGTTTTCATCAGCTTTTATTGCACGATGATCGATGGTGATGAGGGTGATGTAATGATGCTGCTATAGAAGTGCATGTGTTTTGAGATTACTGGTCAGGGCTGTACCCTACGCTTGCTTTTGCAAGACTTGTAGCAATCTGTCTCTGAGTAAAAACCCGCCAAGATCTGAGAAAACCCTATGTCTTCTATTGGACTCAAACCTGCGACCTTCCAGCCAGTAACCCAATGCATTAACCACTGGGCCATAGAGACGTGTGCATGTAATATGTTAACGTTGCAATCACAACTTGTGTATGTTTTGGTCATAAAGATATCCTCTGGGATATGTTAACGTTGCAATCACAACTTGTGTATGTTTTGGTCATAAAGATATCCTCTGGGATATGTTAACGTTGCAATCACAACTTGTGTATGTTTTGGTCATAAAGATATCCTCTGGGATATGTTAACCTTGCAATCACAACTTGTGTATGTTTTGGTCATAAAGATATCCTCTGGGATATGTTAACGTTGCAATCACAGCTTGTGTATGTTTTGGTCATAAAGATATCCTCTGGGATATGTTAACGTTGCAATCACAACTTGTGTATGTTTGGTCATAAAGATATCCTCTGGGATATGTTAACGTTGCAATCACAACTTGTGTATGTTTTGGTCATAAAGATATCCTCTGGGATATGTTAACTTTGCAATCACAACTTGTGTATGTTTTGGTCATAAAGATATCCTCTGGGATATGTTAACTTTGCAATCACAACTTGTGTATGTTTTGGTCATAAAGATATCCTCTGGGATATGTTAACGTTGCAATCACAGCTTGTGTATGTTTTGGTCATAAAGATATCCTCTGGGATATGTTAACGTTGCAATCACAACTTGTGTATGTTTTGGTCATAAAGATATCCTCTGGGATATGTTAACGTTGCAATCACAACGTGTGTATGTTTTGGTCATAAAGATATCCTCTGGGATATGTTAACCTTGCAATCACAACTTGTGTATGTTTTGGTCATAAAGATATCCTCTGGGATATGTTAACGTTGCAATCACAACTTGTGTATGTTTTGGTCATAAAGATATCCTCTGGGATATGTTAACGTTGCAATCACAACTTGTGTATGTTTTGGTCATAAAGATATCCTCTGGGATATGTTAACGTTGCAATCACAGTGTGTGTATGTTTTGGTCATAAAGATATCCTCTGGGATATGTTAACGTTGCAATCACAACTTGTGTATGTTTTGGTCATAAAGATATCCTCTGGGATATGTTAACGTTGCAATCACAACTTGTGTATGTTTTGGTCATAAAGATATCCTCTGGGATATGTTAACCTTGCAATCACAACGTGTGTATGTTTTGGTCATAAAGATATCCTCTGGGATATGTTAACGTTGCAATCACAACTTGTGTATGTTTTGGTCATAAAGATATCCTCTGGGATATGTTAACGTTGCAATCACAACTTGTGTATGTTTTGGTCATAAAGATATCCTCTGGGATATGTTAACCTTGCAATCACAACTTGTGTATGTTTTGGTCATAAAGATATCCTCTGGGATATGTTAACCTTGCAATCACAACTTGTGTATGTTTTGGTCATAAAGATATCCTCTGGGATATGTTAACCTTGCAATCACAACTTGTGTATGTTTTGGTCATAAAGATATCCTCTGGGATATGTTAACGTTGCAATCACAACTTGTGTATGTTTTGGTCATAAAGATATCCTCTGGGATATGTTAACGTTGAATCACAACTTGTGTATGTTTTGGTCATAAAGATATCCTCTGGGATATGTTAACGTTGCAATCACAGCTTGTGTATGTTTTGGTCATAAAGATATCCTCTGGGATATGTTAACGTTGCAATCACAGCTTGTGTATGTTTTGGTCATAAAGATACCCTCTGGGATATGTTAACGTTGCAATCACAACTTGTGTATGTTTTGGTCATAAAGATATCCTCTGGGATATGTTAACGTTGCAATCACAACTTGTGTATGTTTTGGTCATAAAGATATCCTCTGGGATATGTTAACGTTGCAATCACAACTTGTGTATGTTTTGGTCATAAAGATATCCTCTGGGATATGTTAACCTTGCAATCACAACTTGTGTATGTTTTGGTCATAAAGATATCCTCTGGGGTATGTTAACGTTGGAATCACAGCTTGTGTATGTTTTGGTCATAAAGATATCCTCTGGGATATGTTAACCTTGCAATCACAACTTGTGTATGTTTTGGTCATAAAGATATCCTCTGGGATATGTTAACGTTGCAATCACAACTTGTGTATGTTTTGGTCATAAAGATATCCTCTGGGATAGGACATGCCTCTTTATTGAACCACTCTGACAGCTGCATGGGTAACAGCTTGCTTTCCATACTTACTTACCCAGGCTTTGCGCTCTAAAGACTAGAGCGCAACTCCATAGTCTTCCGAGACTGATGGGTACCTACTACTACTGACAGCTTTCTCTTTCCACCATAATAATGGGATTGCGTCTATATTGGGCTATGTTTATTTCAGATATAAGAACTTGATCAGTTCAAACCCACCAACACCTTTACACTTTTGTCCAAAGAATTATCAACACAGTTATCTGTTATTGTTTCATATCGTTTTCTTCATTTTTTCCCTGCCAGGGGTGATCACACATTCATTACTAAATAATTACAGCTTATAACAGACCAAAGTCACATTCACAGTATTTTTAAAAACATCCATGAAATGACAGTTTGTCTGAAATCTACATCACATTCACCGTACCTTTAAAAACATCGATGAAATGACAGTTTGTCTGAAATCTACATCACATTCACAGAACCTTTAAAAAAGCATCCACGAAATGACAGTTTGTCTGAAATCAAAATTGCACCTTAAGCAACTTTACAGACATAAATAAAAAAGATACATTCACAGGCTTTGTTTCTTACATCGTAGATTCAACTCATAAATACGAAAATCGCAAACAAATCCTTCTGTACACACACACACACACACACACACACACCACACACACACACACACACACACACACACACCACGCACACACACACACTCACACACACACACACACACACACACACACACACACACACACAACACACACACACACACACACACACACACACACACACACACACACACACACACACACACACACAAACACATAGTAGACAAAAACAAAAACAATCAGCAGCCTGTTTTCTGTCTCAAATGGTCGCCATGTCTTCGCCTTCTGTAACAGTTCACACTGATGGCAGACTCGGATAAACCTACCTATCTACCTACCTACCTACCAATCTATCTACCTACCTATCTACCTACTTACCTATCTATGTATTTATGTATCTA
>CM060344.1:37004552-37015424 GCA_030674155.1 Stramonita haemastoma | reverse complement strand
CCCCCCCCCCCCCCCCCCCGGTTTTTCACTGTGAGTAACTTTTTTTTTGCCACTTTTAAAAACTGAATATTGTTCAAGGAATTTATTTTTCCAATGTTTTATTTGATGCATCTATTTTTAGATCACTTGGCAGGGGGGGGATTTATACTTGATTCTACAGCTGAATTTAATTGGTATGTGAAAAAAAAGAAAAATTTTGGGAAATCATACAGGGCAGGTTGGGTGGGGGTAGGGGGCCACTGTCCCAACCTCCCCCGGGGGGGTCACCCCAAAGTCCCCAAATAGGGGGATGGTTGATACTTTTCACTCTTTTTTTTTTAAATTTTAATTTGTTCTCTTTGTTTGGGTTCCTTCTTTTTCTTAACAGAGGGTTGAGGACTTACATAAAAAAGGATTAAAGGAGGACGGTCTCCACAAATGTCTGCCCAGATGCTTTAGATGCTGTTCGGGAAAGGGTTGTCTTTAAAAGCTGCTGAATCTTTTCATACTCCAAAAGAGATTTGACAGTGCAGTTGAAAATTCAAAAAAAGGGCAAAAAAATTCCAGAGTTTTAAAGATAGGGCAAGACTAGAAAAGGTGTTAAATTAAAAGCTGAAAAAAAGGGAACGACAGAATATGTACTGAAAGCTTCATGGATCAGTTTTCCCCCTTTGGGTTTTAGACTAAAAGGGGACTGAACATCAACTTGCAGACAGAAACAAAATCAGGTGGACACCTTGCTGGGCTGTCAATTTGGGTTTGGGAGGTGAGGGGCTGGCTTTCTTTTAAAATCAAGGGGTGTATAAGGAGGGCCCACACCCCAAGTTTCCGCCTTGTAAGGGCAAAACTTTCCCAAAAGGGGGAAAAAAAAAGGGTTTTTTTGGAATTTCAAAGGGTTTCATTCATGTCACTTATTTTTCCTAAGCTAATCTACAACTTTGATGAAACAGGGCTGAACCCCGTCCCCAGAAGCCACAGGGAAAATTTTTGCAGAAGTAGGCACAAAGCAAAAACTGCACAAGGCCTGTCACCCTGAACCTGGCCAGACTGTCACCAAAGTGTGGTTTCTCAATTTCAAAAGGGCAATGCACTGCCACTTTTCTTATCCTAACCTTTTCCCTAAGAAATTTCAAAACCCACAAAAGTTTCAAAAATCCCCATCAAGGGGGACAGGTTTGCCAACCAAAGTGGATGGATGGCAGGAGATCTATGTCAGGAATGTCTCCAGCATTTTGTGCCACATATCTGTAGCATTCACTTTCCTTGTAAACATTAAGTTTGCAGAAGTGGTGACAAGTGTTTTGATCGTTTTATATTCTGCCCCAGCACCGGGGCAGGTTGGGACACTTTGGATTGTCTCTTTAACCATTAATCATAAATAAACACTAACTGATATTGATTATTTTTTTTAATTTTCTGTTATTTCTGAATATATAAAGATTTGTTTCAAATCATTTTATGCATCGTTTGTGTACTCAGATTCAAATGACAGTGAACATGGAGAAAAATTGTCCCAACCTGCCCTGGTCTCCCCTATCTGTAATTTTCATCTATGTCTGTACAGATACTTTGGGTGCAGTTTTGATTTCAAATAAACTTTTATTCCATGGATGCTTTCAATTATTCCATGGATGCTTTCAGAGGTACTGTGAATGTGATTTTGATCTGTTATAAGCTGTAATTATTTAGTAATGAATGTGTGATCAACCCTGGCAGGAGAAAAAAACAAACAAAGAAAACGGTATGAAACAATAACAGATAAAGGTGTTGATAATTCTTTGGACAAAAGTGTATAGGAGTTGGTGAGTTTGAACTGATCAATCCTTATATTCAAATTAAGCATTTCCCGATATTAATGTTTTCCCACATATTGGAAAGAGAAAGCTATAAGAGTAGTTCAACAAGGCAGCATGTCATATCCTAGAGGTCCTGGTTATGACCAAACACACAAGTTGTGATTGTTACGTTAAAACACAACATGCACAAGTCTCTAAAGCCCAGTGTTACTGGCTAGAAGGTCGCTGGTTTGAGTCCAATAGAAGTCATAGGGTTTTCTCAGACCTTGGCGGGTTATTACTCAAAGTTTTGCTATGGGCTCAGTTGGGGAAAAATAGAAGCACACAGTAAGGCTTTAGACACTTTACTGATGCTATTGTTGCTTTATCTATCAGACCAACACAGCAGGTGTCTGTATCTCTCGGGTCCAGTTGATGCCAGAATATCTTGCAATAGGAAGCCCTGCCAAGTAGTCTCAAAGCACATACACCTCCACAGCAGCATTGTTCTGCTTCCTAAAACTAAAAGGAAAACATCGTTAAGATCTTCAAAGCTTCTAACCTCAGCATGACTGTGTCATTATAATGTTCATGCATAAACAAATAAAGAAAGGGATCAATTAATCCTTCAATACTTTGTCTTGTTTATCTATAACGAGTGGTGATGGAAATGTAACATGATCTAAAATAAAAAACGGTATTGAACTGGGAGACGTCTGCTGCTAACTCAACAATGAGAACAATTAATCACCATTCGCTACCCTGTAAATCATTCACAGACATGCTGAACTGATCAATAAACAATGACTTTATAATCATACAAACAACTTACAAAGTGTGGGGAATTCAGGGATTGGTACTTTTCAATGTGGCAGTCACAAAGACGTCTTGCTGACTTGAAGACAAAGAAAAAGGCACCATTGTACGATACAATGCAAGACATTGCACTACAAGATAATGCAAGTCCACAGTGAACTGTTCAATGTCAGGCTGCCATGGGCCACAGACCAGACAGGCCCTGCACTGCTGCTGGGTCACCTCAGTGGTGTGTGGTGCCGGTTCTGAGCCAACATACCCAGGACACCACCTACTACAGGGCACCACATGCTGAGTGTTTGTGTTCACTGGTGGAGGGGTCCGTTTGCTTCCTGCTTCCATTTCTCTTCTTTCTCCTCTTCCTCTTTCTTTACTTATTTTTTTCAATCAGTTCATTGACTTAAATCGTAGTCTACTACGTTTTCATCATCATCATCATCATCATCATCATCATCATCATCATCATCATCATCATCATCATCATCATCATCATTATAATCATCATCATCACCATACGACTTAGTTTTACCCTTTTACCTCAAATATCTCTCTCCCTTTTTTATTTACAGTCAAAATAATTTTCTTCCCCGGTTGGTTTAACTGAGGGAAGCAATTTCGGCAATACGGAAACTTTAGCATGTAGTTATTCCCCTTGTTCTGTAAACTTTTGCTTTTTGTGACTGTCTTCTTTTACCGATGTATGTTTTAGCTTGCTGTACACCAGGTGTGTGCAAAGAACTAGTATAGCCCCACAGTAGCAGTGTGTGCAAAGAACTAGTATAGCTCCACAGTAGCAGTGTGCAAAGAACTAGTATAGCCCCACATTAGCAGTGTGTGCAAAAAACTAGTATAGCCCCACTTTAGCTGTGTGTGCAAAGAACTAGTATAGCCCCACATTAGCAGTGTGTGCAAAGAACTAGTATAGCCCCACATTAGCAGTGTGTGCAAAGAACTAGTATAGCCCCACAGTAGCAGTGTGTGCAAAGAACTAGTATAGCCCCACATTAGCAGTGTGTGCAAAGAACTAGTATAGCCCCACTTTAGCTGTGTGTGCAAAGAACTAGTATAGCCCCACATTAGCAGTGTGTGCAAAGAACTAGTATAGCCCCACATTAGTAGTGCAGCAGTGTGTGCAAAGAACTAGTATAGCCCCACATTAGAAGTGCATCAGTGTGTGCAAAGAACTAGCATAGCCCCACATTAGCAGTGCAGCAGTGTGTGCAAAAAAACTAGTATAGCCCCACATTAGCAGTGTGTGCAAAGAACTAGTATAGCCCCACATTAGCTGTGTGTGCAAAGAACTAGCATAGCCCCACATTAGCAGTGTGTGCAAAGAACTAGTATAGCCCCACATTAGCAGTATGTGCAAAGAACTAGTATAGCCCCACATTAGCAGTGTGTGCAAAGAACTAGTATAGCCCCACATTAGCAGTATGTGCAAAGAACTAGTATAGCCCCACATTAGCAGTGTGTGCAAAGAACTAGTATAGCCCCACATAGAAGTGTGTGCAAAGAACTAGTATAGCCACACATTAGCAGTGTGTGCAAAGAAGTAGTATAGCCCCACATTAGCATTGTGTGCAAAGAACTAGTATAGCCCCACATTAGCAGTGTGTGCAAAAAACTAGTACAGCCCCACATTATCAGGGCAGCAGTGTCCTACAGTGTCCCTACTGCTGCTAGCCAGCTAATGTATTATTTTAGTTTATTTTTGCAAAACCAGTCTTTTATGACAGATATTCTTTTGGGTCAGTTGGATGGTAGTTTTGTTTTTAGTCCTTCGTTTTGTTTACGGTTGTTTTTTTGTTGTTGCTTTGCTTCGAATTACAGATTTTCTGAAGATATCATAATCATTCAACTTTAAAGCACGAATTACCTTACCTTGGCGTGTACATATTTCTTCATATTCATGAGAGACCTTCCTTTTGTGGTGTACTGATTCTGCTTTTTTTTTTTCTACAGAGGTAGAACCAGACTTTGCCTGTGCATGTATTTCAGTTAATACTGATATCTCCTACAAAGGTAGAACCAGACTTTTCCTGCGCATGCATTTCAGTTAATACTGATATTTTCTATAGAGGTAGAACCAGACTTTGCCTGTGCATGTATTTCAGTTAATACTGATATTTTCTATAGAGGTAGAACCAGACTTTGCCTGTGCATGTATTTCAGTTAATACTGATATTTTCTATAGAGGTAGAACCAGACTTTGCCTGTGCATGTATTTCACTTAATACTGATATTTCATATAGAGGTAGAACCAGGCTTTTCCTGTGCATGTATTTCAGTTAATACTGATATTTCCTATAGAGGTAGAATCAGACTTTGCCTGTGCATGTATTTTAGTTAATTTTGATCCTGTTCTTTGTTGTAAACACAAGAATACAGTTTGATAAATGGCATTTGAAGTTCACGCAGATTCGACTATAACACAGGAAATGTATGCTGTTTTATCCACAAAGCTTTGTACAGTACAGCGCCAAGCTGTCAGTGTTGTGGTGTTAACCATCCTTTTGCTGTTATTCCATGGCAGGTGTGCTGCTATGTACTTTATATGAATGTTGTTGTTTATGTCAGGTGTGCTGCTGTACTTTATATGAATGTTGTTGTTTATGTCAGGTGTGCTGCTATGTACTTTATATGAATGTTGTTGTTTACGGCAGGTGTGTTGCTATGTACTTTATATGAATGTTGTTGTTTATGTCAGGTGTGCTGCTATGTACTTTATATGAATGTTGTTGTTTATGTCAGGTGTGCTGCTATGTACTTTACATGAATGTTGTTGTTTATGTCAGGTGTGCTGCTATGTACTTTATATGGATGTTGTTGTTTATGTCAGGTGTGCTGCTATGTACTTTATATGAATGTTGTTGTTTATGTCAGGTGTGCTGCTATGTACTTTATATGAATGTTGTTGTTTATGTCAGGTGTGCTGCTATGTACTTTATATGAATGTTGTTGTTTATGTCAGGTGTGCTGCTATGTACTTTATATGAATGTTGTTGTTTATGTCAGGTGTGCTGCTGTGTACTTTATATGAATGTTGTTGTTTATTATAGGTGTGTGTGTTGCTATGTAATTTATATAAATGTTATTTATGTAAGGTGTGCTGCCATGTACTTACGTTGTTATGTCATGTGCTGCTATGTAGTTTATGTGAATCTTGTTTATGTTTTTTTAAGTTATTTTTATTTTTTTCTTTTATATCAAAGATAATGGAATAATCACTATTGTGCTTTTTTACATCCAGTCCCTGTGTGTATGCTGTTTTGAACATGTCATCTGTTCCCACCGGCACACGATGGCCTACTCTTACGGAAAGCGGAACGTGTGTGCAAGATGTTCTGCGTGCGTTCGCACAGGGGGCCTCGGTTTACAGTCTCATCCGAAGGACTTAGGGGGTGAGTGGAGTCAGCACTGATGTAAACTCCAGGAGAAAAATCTCCTCGAACGGGAATCGAACTCGGGTCGTCAAATTGCGAGTGCAATGTTCTGACCACTAGGCTATCCCGCCCCCCTCCCCCCCCCCCCCCCCCACTCTGTGTCAGGTCAAGTCAAGTCAAGTCAAGTCAAAAACCCTTTAATTATCCCTGAAGGGCAATTACAATTACAATACTGACAGGCATATTGATACAAATCATAATCAAAGACACGAAAGAGCTACATTTCATTGTTCAGACATTATATGATAACTTCAAATAAAAAAAATTCACAAACACTCACCCTCGTACGCGCGCGCGCGCCTGCACACACGCAAACGCACACATACACACACACCAATGTTTGGATACAATGTTGTTAAAACCATTGACTAGACAAGACATATGATCACTATTATTTACGCATTGTACGCACGCATTTGCACACGCATGTATACATGCATGCGCGCGCGCGCGCGCGCGCGCACACACACACACACACACACACACACACACCATCCACACCCACAACTTGCCCCCCCCCCTAACACACACTCACACACACAGTGACACATTCACACACACACACTCCAACTCCCCCCACACCCCCCCCACATACACACTCACCAACAAATGCAATGTTTTAAAACCATTGGCTAGAAAGACATGAACTTACAAGCAATTAAAAAGATTAATTTAGCCAAAAAATAAGACATACTTATTTCATGGGTAAATAAACATGTATACGCACACCTGTATGCATTGACTACATTCGTAACAGTGGCAATCAGGTAAGTAATTCAGAGAAGTAAAGTGGGAAAAACAAAACAAAACCAGTCAGTGTTATTATGAGCTCAGATAGCTACTGGCACAAAGGAACTCCTTTTTCTGTTTGTTTTGCTGTTGTGGCATTGACAACAGCGTCCTGAAGGCAACAATTGAAATATTGAAAACAAAGCGTGGGAGGGATCGGCCAAAATGGCAGTTGCTTTGCGTACAAGCTGCTGATTACAAAACGACTTGAGATCTCCTTGTTCGTCTCCAATATTTTTTTTAGCAGATTCTCACAATTCTCTGAAGACCATTCTAAGGTTATTGTACCAACAAATGAAAGCAAAACGTAGAACGCTCTCTATGTAAGACTTGTAAAAGAAAGAATATTTTTGTCAACAAAAATTGAGTTAAGCTTCCTTAGAAAATACACACGCTGTTGCCCATTTTTTACAAAAGGGTCAGTGTTAGCGTCCCAATTTAGCTTGTGGTCAAAAACAGTTCCCAGATATTTGTATTTCAAAACGTTTTCAACTTCTTAATTATGGATAATGGTATTTTCAGATGTGTGCTCCAATCTTCTGAAATCGATAGGAAGATCTTTAGTTTTAGAAACATTTAGCTCCAGATAGGTCTCATCACACCAATGTACGAACTCGGTGAGGGCTGGACCATAGTCTAGGACTGATCCAGATAAGAGAGGCAGAAGAGCACTGTCGTCGGCAAATTTGACCAGAAATGAGTTTTCATGGCTGCTTCTACAGTAATCTGCGTATAGAATGTAAAGAAGAAGCGAGAGGACGCAGCCCTGTGGAGAACCAGTGAAGGTATATTTAACTGATGAAGATATTTTGTTGGCAAAAACACACTGTGGCCTGTCAGTTAAAAATTTAATCAGCCATTGTACAAGTTGATTGTCTATATCAAATTTTGAAAGTATTTTGCTATGTACTTTACATGAATGTTGTTTATGTCAGGTGTGCTGCTATGTACTTTCTATAAATGAAATAAATGTAGTTTTATATCATGTGCACTGCTATGTAATTTATATCAATGTTGCTATTTTATGTCATATGTCTTCCTATGTACTTTATATAAATGTTGTTTATGTCAGGTGTGCTGCTATGTAGTTTATATGAATGTTGTTTATGTCAGATGTGCTACTATTACTTTATATTTTCTTTTCTTTCTTTATTTCTTTATTCTTTTATATCGAGGATAATGGAATAAGCAATCATACTCTTTTTTACATCCAGTCCCCATGCGTATGCAGTTTTGTAAATATCATCTGTTCCCACGGGCACACGATGGCTTACTCTTACAAAAAGCAGTACAGGATTTAACATGTGCCAAGATGTTCTGCGTGTGTTCGCACACGGGGCCTTGGTTTATAGTCTCATCCGAAAGACTTTTAGGGGGAGTGGATGTTGTTTAAGTCAGGTGTGCTGCTATGTAGTTTATGTAAATGTTGTTTATATTAGTTTTGCTGCTATGTAGTTTATATAAATGTTGTTTATATGAGGTGTGCTGCTATGTAATCTATATAAATGTTGCTATTTTATCTGATGTATACTGCTGTGGGCTTTATTCAAATGTTATTACTTTAAGTGATTTGGGCTTTATTCAAATACCATTATTTAGAATAATAAGTGCTGTTGTTTGCTTTCAAATCTTATGTTAGGCCTATATTTTTTTGGAAAATATGTGCTGCTATGTGCTTTCTTCAATTGTTATTAGTTCAAGTTGTGATCCCATGTGTTTTTTTTTCTCATTCTTTCAAGTAATGTGTGCTGTGCGCTTTATTAAAATACTACTATTTCAAGAATCGAGTGCTGCTTATTCAAATATTATTTCAAGTAATATGTTATGCAGTATGTTTTATTCAAATGGTATTATTTTAAGAACTATGTTCTACTATATGCTTTATTCAAATGTTATCATTTTATGTAATGAGTGCTATGTTTTGTGTTTAAAAAAAATAGTAGTAGTAGGCACCCATCAGTCTTGAAAGACTATGGAGTTTCGCTCAAGTCTTTAGAGGGCAATGCCTGGGTAAGTAAGTATGGAGGGCAAACTGTTACCCATGCAGCAAATTTCCCACCTCTCCACACCACTGGAATGATCCATTGGAAATTATCCATTTAAATATAATTTCAAGTACTAAGTACTGCTGTGTGATTTAAATTCCAATGTAAGGCTTATTGTTTCACGTATACAGCTATGTGCTTGTGTAACATAGTGGAGATCTATAATTTCCCATCTCTGTACAACAGACCTGATACAAATGGCGATCAGAAAGTGAAGATGGGGACTCTACAAAATTGAATAGGTTGCATAGGTTTTACATTCTGTTGCATAGGTGAAGGGTATGCAACAAAGGGTTTTTAACCCTCACCAGAGGAAACAGGGCTCACACAATTCGCAGGTGTCTCCCGATTAAGAAACACCACGCTGTGACAGGCCTGATCCCATGGGAGGTAATCTTATTACCGCCCCTGTCACACTTGATTCAAATGTTTCAAGTGATGTGTGATGGTATACTCTTTGTTGAAATAAACAGTGGCTTCTTTCAGCTGTCTGGGTCTGTTGCTGTGATGGGGTGAGAGAATGTGTGTGACTGTTTAAAGTGCACAGAGCAACTGTGTCTGTATGTTGCTGTTGGTGTTGTTGTTTATGTTGTTGTTGTTGCTATTGTTGTTGTTGCTGTTATTGCTGTTGTTGTTGTTGTTGATATTGTTGTTGTTGCTTCTGTTATTGCTGTTGCTGTTGTTATTATTGTTGTTGCTGTTGTTGCACGATCTCAAGCTTAGCACCCTAGGGATCACCTAGAATGTGTACTCTGATTCTCTCTCTCTCTCTCTCTCTCTCTCTCTCTCTCTCTCTCTCTCTCTCTCTCTCTCTCTCTCTCTCTCTCTCTCTCTCTCTCTCTCTCTCTCTCTCTCTCTCTCTCACCACTGAACAATAATACACACCGTTATAGTAGTGTAATTGGGACTAAAAATTGTTATGTTTGTAAAAACCAAGTTGAGAATGAAGAACACTTTTTACTAAGTTGCCCCATCTATGAAGATTTAAGAAACAAATTTCTCAAAGATTCAACAAGACTGCCTTTACACCTGTTACTGCAAGCTGTAAATCCAAAGGATAGATATAATTTATCGCGTTTCGTCTTTCATGCAATCAAAAGAAGAAGTAAGATAAATTTGTAAGAATGGATTCTCGTGTTGATTAATTACGTATAGATATGTAAAACACTATTGACTATGAATATCATGTTGTAGCCTTTTCACTGTTGATATACATGGAATGGCTGATGTAATAATCTTGTTTTCATAAACATTGGGACACTTTCATTTTCAGCATAGGATGGTTGTCGTATGTTTACAACTCGTTTTATGTGTCATTCCCTATGCCCATTTTGCTTTTGTATTGTGGTCTAAGGCCAATGTACAGTAAAAGTCTGAAGTCTGAAGTCTGAAGTCTGAAGTCTCTCTGTCTCTGTCTCTGTCTCTGTCTCTGTCTCTGTCTCTCTCTCTCTCTCTCTCTCTCTCTCTCTCTCTCTCTCTCTCTCTCTCTCTCTCTCTCTCTCTCTCTCTCTCTCTCTCTATCTCTCTCTCTCCTCTCTCTCCCTCTCTCTCTCTCTTTGGATCTGTCTGTTTGTGTTTCTGTCTGTCTGTCTCGATATCCCTCTCTGTCTCTCTGTGTCTCTATCTCTGTTTCTCTCTCTGTCTCTCTCTTTGTCTCTGTCTGTCTCTGTCTGTCTCTGTCTGTCTCTGTCTGTCTGTCTGTCTCTGTCTCTGTCTCTGTCTCTCTCTCTCTCTCTCTGAACATCCAGCACACAGGGTCACCATGGGGATGACAGCATTAAAAACAACAAACCACACTCCCCCCCCCTCCCCCCCTCTCTACCACTGTGTGTGTGCATGGGTGTGGATGTGTGTATGTGTGTAATTCTTATCTGTGTGTCTGTATGTCTGTGTGTGAGAGTATGTAAGTATGTGGAAATCATTATCCAATTTCTAAAAATGTTTTGCTAATTCTATAAACATCTGGGATGTTTTTATTATTATTATTATTTCTTTGTTGTTGTTGTTGTTGTTGTTGTTTTTTTA
>CM060344.1:36984552-36989552 GCA_030674155.1 Stramonita haemastoma | reverse complement strand
ACTACTACTACTACCACCAGTGCTAATTCAACAACTACTATGACTACTCACCCTCCTCACCCCCCACCCCCTGATGGAAGGAAGGTGGCAGGATGGTTAAGACGTTCGCCAACAAGTAAACCTGAGTTTCTGTGTTCGTACCCAACCTCGCCCTTTCTTCCCAGTTTGACAAAAAAATCGAACTGAATGTCAAAGTAATTCGGATGAGACTATAAACCAAGGCCCCGTGTGCGAACACACGCAAAACATCTTGCGCACACGTTAAAACCCCGTTCCGCCTTTCGGAAGTACAGGCCATTGTGTGCCGGTAGGAGCGGATGACAACATTATTTTTAAAAATCCAGCATGCACACAGGTGTCGTGTTTAAACACCATCCCTGAGGGAAAAAAGAGTAATTGGTAAGTGGTCCACTTGTGGCGACGCGCTATCCCCAGGGAGAGCAGCCCGAATTTCACGCATAGAAATCTGCTGTGACATAAAGTGGTAAAAAATTAAATACATAAATAAAAAATGTCCACGTCCACTGACTGGTGTGTGACAGGTGTCCATCAGCAGGACAGCCGTGGAGACAGGACCTCCATCTCTGGTCTCTAGGAGGGACATCACCGCTAACTGCACCAACGGTTTTTCATCCCCAACTTCTGCTCCTGTGCTGACTGTCTTTGTCCAAAGAGTGAAAGTGGTCAGTCACCACATCAGTCACTGACTGAACCTCACACACAGTCAGGAAGGAAAGATGGCTGACACACCAGAGAGAGAAATACCAAGTCAGCCCTCACCTACTCCTCCACCCAAAACCTCTCCTCCACCCACACCTACTCCTGCACCCAAACCTACTCCTTCACCCAGAACTACTCCTTCATCCAAACCTACTCCTCCACCCAAAACTACTCCTTCACCCAAAACTACTCTTTCACCCAAACCTACTCCTTCACCCCAAACTTCTCCTGCACCCAAACCTACTCCTTCACCCCAAATTTCTCCTTCACCCAAAATTTCTTCACCCAAAACTTCTCCTCCACCCAAAACTTCTCCTCCACCCAAACCTACTCCTACACCCCTACCAAGCGCATCACAGAATGAACTGACCAAACAGATTGCTGATCTACTTTCCAAGATGACTGCCATGGGAGAAAGAATGGATCTCCTGTACAAAGAGCAAGCACATTTTGCTCGCAAAACTGACATTATAGATCTCCAATCTACCATTACTGAGGTCAGAAAAGACTACAGCAGACTTGAAGAAGACAACAAACATAGCAGAAAAATGAAAACAGATTTCACAGAACTTAAAGAAGATCGAACAGAGCTTAAACAGACACTGTCTTCATTACATCTCTACCTTGACGCATTTCAGGCAGACCACAGAAAGGTGAAGGAGGATCAGAAGAAGCTGAACACAGAAATAAACAACGTCAGAACTGAACTACAGGCACAGACAGACAACATCAGAACTGAACTACTGGCAGAGACAGACAACATGAAAACTGAACTACAGGCACAGACAGACAACATCAGAACTGAACTACTGGCAGAGAGAGACAACATGAGAACTGAACTACAGGCACAGGCAGACAACATCAGAACTGAACTACAGGCACAGACAGACAACATCAGAACTGAACTACTGGCAGAGAGAGACAACATGAGAACTGAACTACAGGCACAGGCAGACAACATCAGAACTGAACTACTGGCAGAGAGAGACAACATGAGAACTGAACTACAGGCACAGACAGACAAAATCAGAACTGAACTACAGGCAAAGGCAGACAACATCAGAACTGAACTCCAGGCAGAACTGCCCAGCCTTCAGTCAGACATCAGCCAGCTGAAAACAGACTGCCAACAAAGCCAGGCACAGGAGAGCAGGCTGAAGGAAGATCAGCACACACTGTCTATGGCCCTGACCAGCATGGAGGGGGAGATGGACAGCATTCTCCAGGACCAGGAAAAGCTGCATACAGAACTAGACATCATCAGAACAGACCACAAGACTGTGCAGGCTGACGTGGCAAAGCTGCAGAAGGTCCACGTGGACACTGTAAAGACAGATGTGGAGAGTGTAAAGGCAGATGTGGAGAGTGTAAAGGCAGATCTGGAGAGTGTAAAGGAAGATGTGGAGATTGTAAAGGCAGATGTGGAGAGTGTAAAGACAGATGTGGGTACTGTAAAGACAGATGTGGACACTGTAAAGGCAGACGAGGACACTGTAAAGACGGATGTGGAACAGATAAAGACGTCACTACAAGATATCCAGAGGAAGACAAGTGTGGAGATGACAGAACTCAAGACTCTCCTAGGTAAGTAATCACAGCTGTTCAATGTGTGGAGATGACAGAACTCAAGACTGTCCTAGGTAAGTAATCACAGCTGTTCAATGTGTGGAGATGACAGAACTCAAGACTGTCCTAGGTAAGTAATCACAGCTGTTCAATGTGTGGAGATGACAGAACTCAAGACTTTCCTAGGTAAGTAATCACAGCTGTTCAATGTGTGGAGACGACAGAACTCAAGACTCTCCTAGGTAAGTAATCACAGCTGTTCAATGTGTGGAGATGACAGAACTAAAGACTCTCCTAGGTAAGTAATCACAGCTGTTCAATGTCAGTTTTTCAATACAGCTTCTATAGAAAATAGAGACTTTCGCCAGGGGGTTGCCAGAGTTCTGTCAGTATAGAGAGCGTCTTCACCGTTTTGATATTGTGCGCTAGGACATCTCTCTTTTCTATCCCTCTCTTTGTTTCTGCCTTGCTCCTTTTCTTCCACACCTCCTTCTTGGCTATTTTCTGCCTTCTTGGGTCATTTTCCTGCATTTCTTTTGGGTTTTTTTTGTTTTAAGAAAAATTAATGGATATTAACGTTACAAATTTTCAACCCAGCCAAAGTCAGATGCCCTGGGCCTGACTTGTCAAACGTTTAATTGCAGTGCAGCGCATTTTCGCTCATTTGACAGACAACAACAGGTGCTGCCTCAGCTTTTGAGGAACAAGAGACCTCGCAAAGCATTAGGAGCAAAAAATATGTTTTCTTTTATTCATTCTTTTATTCCGAGAATAATGGAATAAGCACTCATGTGCTTTTTTTTACATCCATTCACTGTGTGTATGCAGTTTTGTAAATCTTGTTATCTGTTCCCACCAGCAAACTTGGCCTACTCTTCCAAAAAGCGGAACAGGTTTTAAGGTGTGCGAAGGATGTTCTGCATGCATTCGCATAGGGGAACTCGATTCATAGTTTCATCCGAAGGACTTTGGCATGTGTGTTTGTGTGTTTGTGTGTGTCTGCGTGCGCGCGCGCTCGCGTGTGTGTATGTGTGTGTGTGTGTGTGTGTGTGTGTGTGTGTGTGTGTGTGTGTGTGGTGTGCGCGTGCGCGCGCGTGCGTGTGTGTATGTGTGTCTGTTTCTGTGTCTGTGTGTGTTTGTATATCTGTCTGTCTGTCTGTGTTTGTGTGTGTTTTGTATATCTGTCTGTCTGTCTGTGTTTGTGTGTGTTGTGGGAGATGGTGGGAAAAAAGTTGGCAGCCAGTCATGAGATGGAATGGAGGGGGGGGGGGGGGGGGGGGGGGCACAGGAGCATAGTTAGATAATCTGTGTACTGTGTGAACTGCCGGATGGTCACCTAAAGAAAGGTTTCTGGTCTATCTTCCATAGTGTTGATTGTCACACAAAGAAATGTTTCTGGTCTATCTTCCATAGTGTTGACTTTCAAACTGTCATCTAAAGAAATGTTTCTGGTCTATCTTCCATAGTATTTACTTTCAAACTGTCATCTAAACAAATGTTTCTGGTCTACTGCTAATGTTGATTGGCACACTGTCACATAGAGAAATGTTTCTGGTCTATCTTCCATAGTGTTGATTGTCACACAAAGAAATGTTTCTGGTCTATCTTCCATAGCGTTGATTGTCAGATAAAGAAATGTTTCTGGTCTATCTTCCATAGCGTTGATTGTCACATCAAGAAATGTTTCTGATCTTTCTTCCATAGTGTTGATTGTCAGATAAAGAAATATTTCTGGTCTATTTTCCATTGTGTTGACTGTCATATAGAGAAATGTTTCTGATCTTTCTTCCTTAGTGTCGATTGTCAGATAAAGAAATGTTTCTGATCTTTCTTCCTTAGTGTTGATTGTCAGATAAAGAAATGTTTCTGATCTTTCTTCCTTAGTGTTGATTGTCAGATAAAGAAATGTTTCTGATCTTTCTTCCTTAGTGTTGATTGTCAGATAAAGAAATGTTTCTGATCTTTCTTCCTTAGTGTTGATTGTCAGATAAAGAAATGTTTCTGGTCTATCTTCCATAGCTTTGATTGTCACCTAAAGAAATGTTTCTGGTCTATCTTCCATAGTGTTGATTGTCACATTAAGAAATGTTTCTGGTCTATCTTCCATAGTGTTGATTGTCACATTGAGAAATGTTTCTGGTCTATCTTCCATAGTGTTGATTGTCACATTAAGAAATGTTTCTGGTCTATTTTCCATTGTGTTGACTGTCACATAGAGAAATGTTTCTGATCTTTCTTCCTTAGTGTTGATTGTCAGATAAAGAAATGTTTCTGATCTTTCTTCCTTAGTGTTGATTGTCAGATAAAGAAATGTTTCTGATCTTTCTTCCATAGTGTTGACTGTCAGATAAAGAAATGTTTCTGGTCTATCTTACATAGTGTTGTGGGAGATGGTGGGAAAAAAAGTTGGCAGCCAGTCAGCAAAATAAGATATTTTTTAAATAGAACTGTGATCAATACCGATAATCTAACAGTTGTCAACCACGCAAAGACTTGTGTAAATGTTTTCACGTCAAGAAGAATTAATACACTATTTTATAGAATGAAACTAAACGCATTGATAACCAAGTTCAGCAGAAATGGTAAATGTCTGTGTGGTGAGAATATCACTAATACTCATATACTTTTTGACAGCAAGAGTGTAAAGCCTTTCATGCCCCATTTTTCTGAAAACTCCCTCACCAGCATATTCAGTAATTTAAAATTGGCATTTG
>CM060344.1:36977052-36982052 GCA_030674155.1 Stramonita haemastoma | reverse complement strand
TACACAAATGATCAAATTTTAAGGCCTTTATATTACACCAAAATTGACATGGAATAATCTTATCGATCGTATCCTTACCAAGGCCAAGAAGAGTTTAAATCTTTTAAAGGTCATAAGCAGACTACCATGGGGAATGGACTCTCAGAGCTTAATTCATCTTTCCATTGCCCTTGTTAGGTCTAAACTGTCTTATGCACAAGAGGTGTTCTTTAGCGCTCCAAAGTACCTGTTAAAAAAGATTCAAAGCATAGACAGTACAGCTATCAAACTTTCTCTAGGTGTGCCAGTTCATGCTTCTAGCCATAAAACGTACAAAGAAGCCGGTGTCTTACCAATAGATGCTTTTATTGAATTATCAACTGCAAAATGTATCATCAGAAGTAGCTCAAGAGAAAATTTTGTATATAAAGAAATAGCAGAGCGGTCTGATCTTGATTTCCCTAAAAGAGCAAACTGTATATCGTCACAAAAAACTATTGCTACTTACGCTTCAGAGCTTTTTAAAAAGTCAAATATCAGCCCAGCAGATATAGCTGTTCAACCACCATATTCACCCATCCCACATTGGGAGTTACTTAGAGCAACCTATGACATCAACTACAATAATTTGAAAAAAGGTGAAAATGTCAATATTTTAACAACTTGCGTTAGAGCACACATTTATGACCAATACAAAGACTCCCTTCAAATATATATTTACAGACCATCAGTGTTAGAAACTAAATCTGTGGGTGCTGCCTTCATAATCCCAGCTCTTAAAGCTAGAAAATCGTATTTTCTGGGTAAACAGTTATCAGTATTCACTGCTGAACTTCTTGCAATTTTAAAAGCTTTAGACGTTTGTTAAACCTTCCGAGAATCCTTTTCAAAATTGTACTTTTCGTTGACTCAAAGTCAGTTTTAAATGTCCTAGAGTCTTTTGATTTGGATACGCGTCCCGACTTGATCATTGAAGTCAGTCATTTAATTCATTTGAGAATCAAAGGCACAAATATAACTTTTTGTTGGGTACCTTCCCATTTTGGTCTATAGGGTAATGAGTTAGCCGACAAATCGGCCAAGCATGGAGCTCAGAATATGAATAACTCCCAAACAGTAAACATTCGTCCTTCCGTAAAAGAAGTTTGTCATTTGTTAGAATCAACATCATGGGCACAACTCCTTAGATATGATAACAGCCATTTAGTATCTGGGAACAGAACAGGATCTGTTGTAGGACTTACAAGCCAGCTGATGTCAAATCCTTCTAGCTTCTATTCGAGGTTAGTTTCTAGTATGATCTTCCGAATTCAACTTGATGCTATCAAAACGAAATATTGTAAAAACGTAAGTTGCATTTGTGGATAAAAGTTCAGCTTGGGCCATATATTTTATAGATGTTGCAAAGTACCCCAGTTTCTTCCGAAAAGTTTTAAAGACCAGAATTTCTCTGAAGAAACTTGTCAGAATCTAATGTCGGATCACGTTCTTTTGATTGAAATTGTTCAATCCCTTGTAAATAGTCTCATCTATAGGTTTATATAATATCCACTTAGAAGTTTTTTTTGTTGGCTGTTTTTTTGTTGTTGTTTTTTTTTGGGGGGGTTCAGGGTAGGGGGGGGGGATTTATTTATTGAGTTTAACTGTTGACATACTTTTCTTTCTTTTTCTTACTTGTTTTTGCTAATGAACTTGGCCATTTGATGTACACCTAAATTGATATCTTTATGTACACACACACACACGCGCGCGCGCGCAGCACACACACACACACACACACACACACACACACACACACACACACACACACACACACACACACACACACACACACTCTCTCTCTCTCTCTCTCTCTCTCTCTCTCTCTCTCTCTCTCTCTCTCTCTTCTCTCTCTCTCTCTCTTCCTCATATGCCTGCACACGCACGCACACACACACACACACACACACACACACACACACACACAGATACACACACGCACACACACACACACTCACACACACACACACACGCACACACTCAATCACTCACACACACCACGTATGCACGCATATACTCACCCACGTACGCACATACACTCGCTCGCACACACACACACACACACACACACACACACACACACACACACACACACACACACACACACACACACACACACACACACACACACACACACACACACACAACGATGATCCAAACCAGCTTGTGAATGATATGCAGGCAGATATCAATAAACATATCGAATGGACAGAACTCAATTATATGTCTCTTAATTCAAATAAAACAAAAAGTATGTTTATAACCACTCGGCAAAAAAGACAGAATTTTGCGTTCTCCATTCCCGCCAATATTATTATATCCATAGACGACACATTGAAGAAGTAGTCTCACACAAAGTACTAGGTGCAGTGATTGACAACGACTTGTCTTGGTCAGAGCACATAGCCACATTAGGAAAACGAATCTAAGTAAGATTATATCAACTTAGAAAAATCAAGAATTTCCTAAATCTACAGTCACGAAAACTATTCTTTCACGCCCATATTCTATCTCTTATCAATTATGTTTCTACCTTATGGGATAGTGCAAGTGAAACAAACCTAAAGCATATAAACCGCCTGCACAAAAAAGCTGTGAAACTAATCCGTTTGAATCCTAATACACTGACCACCACCGACTACAAAAACTAGATATTCTTCCACTCAAAGACAGACTGCAGTTCGACAGGTGTCTATGTATGTACAATATATTAAACGGGAAAGCCCCAAAGAAAATCGTGGAAAATTTCCTATCAATAAAAACAGGCCTACCCATAGACTTTTTCTGCCCAGGCCCTATAATAATCTCTATAAATCAAGCCTTGCTTATTCAGGAAGAACATTGTGGAATAAATTGCCTCCCTTTCTAAAATCAGTTCCTTCAAAACAAATGTTTAAGAAACTTTTGAAGAAACATCTGATGGACAAATTATAAGTCCACCCTTATGTTCGACACATTTCGCTGCTTTGTTGTAATTCATACCCATGTTTTTTGTATTTCTATTATTTTGTCTGTATGACTTGAGTTTATGTTACTGTCTTGAGTTTGTTATCTTGTCAGATCTGTTTGGATGAAAATCCTCATTTATTTTAGTTTTTAACCAAAGTTGTTATTTGTCTTTGATTGTTTTAGAAGTCAATTTTCTTGATTTTTTGTGATGGGAGGATGAAAAAAAGTTGTGTAAACGTAATCTTTTACCCTAAATAAAGATCATTTTGACTTGACTTGACCATCCCCCCACACACACACACACACACACACACACACACACACACACACACACACACACACACACACACCACGCACACACACACACACACACACACACACACACACACGCGCGCGCACACACACACACACACACACACACACACACACACACGCATACACGCATACACGCATACACGCATACATACATACATACATACATACATACATACATACATACATACATACATACATACATACATACATACATACACACATTCACACATACACACATACACATATACACACATACACAGATACACTCACAGACACGAACATACTACCAATCCTAAAAATTAGAAGGAACAGTGCTATATATAAACCATATGTCAAATTCTTAGGTGTCATTTTAACTAGAAAGCTCAGCTGGAAGATGCACATCGACCAGTTAATAACCGAGGCAAGAAAAAGACTTAACTTTTTAAAAGTAATAAGTTATCAGGCATGGAGTCAAGATACTAAAACACTGATACATCTGGCTCAATCTTTAGTACGCTCAAAATTAATCTATGGACAAGAAGTTTATTTTTCAGCTGCAGATTATCTGCTTAAAAAATTACAAAGTTTACACAGTAAAGCCACAAAGATAGCACTTGGTGTTCCAGCCCATGCTAACACAGCTAATACCTATAAAGAAGCACATTTACTATCTCTTTCTGATCAACGAAGATTGGCGGTATCAAAGTACGTGATTCGAAGTCTCTCTATTCCAAATTCAGTCAA
Organism: Stramonita haemastoma; assembly: GCA_030674155.1. Classification (NCBI taxonomy): domain Eukaryota; kingdom Metazoa; phylum Mollusca; class Gastropoda; order Neogastropoda; family Muricidae; genus Stramonita; species Stramonita haemastoma. Next base: position 36,978,044 of record CM060344.1, on the reverse strand, counting down.
AGATGAAATACTTATGGATCAAGACACTGATTATCCAAAACGAGCATGCAATATTTCATTTCTGCTACCAATTAAAAGTTATACCGATTCATTAATGAAAGAAAATGGCATTGACATAGCAACGATTTCAAATTTACCGATGGTTCCCCAAATGCCTCCATGGGAACATTTTTCAGCTAACTTTGACATTGATTACACGGATGTAAAACAGAATGAAGATCAAAATCTTCTCACTGTTGATGTAAAAAGCCATATTGACTGTTATTATTGCAATCATTTAAAAGTGTATACTGATAGATCTGTATTGGAATCAGGCAGAAGTGGGGCAGCATTTGTGATTCCTGCTTTAATAGTGCAAAAGTCATTTCATTTAGGAGATCATTTTTCTATTTTTACGTCTGAATTATTTGCAATTCTTATGGCCTTAAATTTTTTGTCTAATATGGCTCTTGATATTTACGACATACTTTTTTGCGTTGGTTCAAAAGCAGTATTGATGGCACTAAAAAAACTGGCAGGGGAAAATAAGGACAGATATTATATTTGAGATTAAATTTTTGATACATTGTATTGCAAGCAGAGGCATCCAAATAACTTTTTGTTGGGTCCCTTCTCATTGTGGAATCTACTGGAATGAGTTGGTTGATTCTTTAGCAAAACAAGGTGCCTCTGATTGTAGCATTGAAACGTTTGATTCCAATCTTGTACTATCGTCGTATGGAATTAGTGCTAAATTGATGAATAGAACGCATTCCAAAATGAAAGTATCACATTTTGAACATATTTCTTGTTCTCGTAAACTAGAAATTTTACTGTATAAACTGAGGTTAAATGCATGGAATACCAAATATTCTAAAAATGTGTCATGTTGGTGTTCTCATCCTCTTTCAATCCACCATTTATTGTTTGATTGCCCAGTTCTTATTGACCTGTTTAGAAGGAGAGGACTAGATATTAAAAAAAGATATGCCACTGTTCAAGAAGTTTTTTAT
>CM060344.1:36962052-36974552 GCA_030674155.1 Stramonita haemastoma | reverse complement strand
GGTTTAACTGTGGGCAAGATGTTCTGCGTGCGTTTGCACAGGGCCTGGTTTTACAGTCTTATCCAAGGACTTATAGGGAGAGCGAAGTCAGCACTGATGTTAACTCCAGGGGAAAACGTCCCCTCGAACAGGAATTGAGCCAGGGTTGTCAAATTGCGAGCACAATGTTCTGACCACTAATTATCCTATCCCGTATCCTATGTGTGTGTGTGTGTGTGTGTGTGTGTGTGTGTGTGTGTGTGTGTGTGTGTGTGTGTGTGTGTGTGTGCACAGAATGATTTGTTTGCCGTTTTTTTTTTCGCATTTATGAGTTGAATCTATGGTGTAAGAAATAAAGCCTTTGAGTGTAGGGGAGACCGGGGCAGGTCGGGCCATGGGGCAGGTCGTGTCACCTTAAAAATAACCACCTATACCGTAATTTTCTGCCGTTTTCTTTCCATTCCTCGTTTTTGATCGACTGGATCTACTGCAGACACCACTTTGTAAGCCAGTGGTACTAGAGCTTCCAAGTCATCTGGCAACCCCCCCCCCCCCCCCCCCCTGGTTTTTCACTGTGAGTAACTTTTTATGCCACTCTCCTAACTGAATATCTGTTCAAGGAATTTATTGTCCAATGTTTTATTTGATGCAGTCTATTCTTAGATCACTTGGCAGAGGATTTATACTTGATTCTACAGCTGAATCTAATTGGTATGTGAAAAAAAAGTTAAAAGTTTGGAATCATACAGGGCAGGTTGGGTCGGGGTAGGTTGGGCCACTGTCCCAACCTGCCCCGGGGTCATCCTAAGCTGCCCCATAGTGGATGGTTGATACTTTTCACTCTTTTTTTCTTAATTTTAATTTGTTCTCATGCTCTGTTCTCTTCTTTTCCATGAACAGATGATTAGGACTTACATGAAAAAGACATCAGGAGGACAGGTCTCCACAAATGTCTGCCCAGATGCTGTAGATGCTGTTCTGAAAGGGTTGTCATTAGAGCTGCTGAATCTGTTCATACTCCAAGAGATATTCTGACATGTGCAGTTGAAAACTCAAATAAAGGCAAAGAATTCCAGAGTTTTCAAGATAGCTGCAAGACTAGACAAGTGTTCAGTGAAGCTGAGAAAATGGAACAGACAGAAAATGTACTGAAAAGCTTCATGGATCAGTTTTCCACTGGATTTCAGACTATAAGGAGACTGTAACATCAACTTGCAGACAGAAACAAAATCAGGTGGATACCTAGCTGGACTGTCAATGGAATGGCAGGTGAGGACTGGGCTTTCTTTAACGTCAAGAGTGTATAAGGAGGCCTACACCTGAAGCTACCAGCCTTGTCAGGGCAACAACTTTCGACAGAACAAATAATGAGGGTTTTTTTTGGCAATTTGCAAGGTCTGCATTCATGTCACTTATTTTCTCTTGAGCTAATCTACAACTTTGATGAAACAGGGCTGACCACGTCACAGAAGCCACAGAAAGTTGATGCAGAAGTAGGCACAAAGCAAGCTGCACAAGTCCTGTCACATGAACCTGGCCAGACTGTCACCATGTGTGGTTTCGTCAATGCAATGGGCAATGCACTGCCACTTACTTACCCTAACCTTTCCATGAAGAAATTTCAAATCCCACATGCTGCACAATCCTCATCAGGAGTGAAAGGTTTTGCCAACCAAAGTGGATGGATGACAGGAGATCTATGTCAGGAATGTCTCCAGCATTTTTGTGCCACACAGCTGTAGCATTCACTTTTCTTGTAAACATTAAGTTTTGCAGAAGTGGTGACAAGTGTTTTGATCGTTTATATTCTGCTCCAGCACCGGGGCAGGTTGGGACACTTTGGATTGTCTCTTTAACCATTAATCATAAAATAATAAACACTCACTGATATTGATTATTTTTTAAATTTTCTGTTATTTCTGAATATATAAAGATTTGTTTCAAATCATTTTATGCATCGTTTGTGTACTCATATTCAAATGAGAGCAAAAATGGAGAAAAATTGTCCCAACCTGCCCTGGTCTCCCCTATCTGTAATTTTCATCTATGTCTGTAAATATGCTTTGGGTGCATTTTTGATTTCCAATAATCTTTTATTCCATGGATGCTTTCAATTATTCCATGGATGCTTTCAGAGGTACTGTGAATGTGATTTTGATCTGTTGTAAGCTGTAATTATTTAGTAATGAATGTGTGATCACCCCTGGCAGGAGAAAAACACAAAGAAAACGATATAAAACAATATCAGATAAAGGTGTTGATAATTCTTTGGACAAAAGTGTATAGGAGTTGGTGAGTTTGAACTGATCAATCCTTATATTCAAATTAAGCATTTCCCGATATTAATGTTTTCCCACAAACTGGAAAGAGAAAGCTATAAGAGTAGTTCAACAAGGCAGCATGTCATATCCTAGAGGTCCGGGTTATGACCAAACACACAAGTTGTGATTGTTACATTAAACACAACATGCACAAGTCTCTATGAACCAGTGTTACTGGCTGGAAGGTCACAGGTTTGGGTCCAATAGAAGTCATAAGGGTTTTCTCAGACCTTGGCGGGTTCTTACTCAAAGTTTTTGCTATGGGCTCAGTTTGGGAAAAATAGAAGCACAAAGTAAGGCTTCAGACACTTTACTGATGCTATTGTTGCTTTATCTATCAGACCAACACAGCAGGTGTCTGTATCTCTCGGGCCCAGTTGATGCCAGAATATCTTGCAATAGGAAGCCCTGCCAAGTAGTCTCAAAGCACATACACTTCCACAGCAGCATTGTTCTGCTTGCATTCCATGAACAGTCTCACAGGGGCTGCCTTTCGTTCAAAGAATAGTCTTGCAGATAGCGCCACGGTAAAACAACTCTTTATTGGTCCAAAGATACTGAAACCATCCATATGGAAATCTAGAGAGCCAATAGGAGCTGTAGTGTAGTGGTGAAGAACCTGAAGCAAAATCCCGAAGAGAATGCTAAGTAAAACAGCTAAACATACTGACAGTAATAACTGTTGGTGGCTGAAATACAAAGCAGGAATAAGCCAATGCGTACATGTGAAAATGGTTTACATATCAAAGTAATCACATTATGAGGTTTCAGTCTGTACCACTAAACACATCTTCCAAATGCACCTATGTGTGAGTGTGAGATGGAAAAAAATAAGGAATACACGTGGTGACCATACTCATAAGACAGAGCTCAGCAGGACTGATACAGTGATAGACAAAAGGCTAAAAAACTGAAGAGAAATTCAATGTACAATATATGTCATGTATAAAGAGAAACGCAATATTATTATTATTATATTATTATTATATTATTAATATATTATTATTATTATTATTATTATTAATATTATTATTATTTATCATTATTATTACTAATATTATTATTATTTATTTTTTTGTTTTGTTTGTTTGTTTTATATCGAGGATAATGGGATAAGCACTCTTGTACTTTTTCACATCCAGTCCCCATGTGTATAGTTTTTGTAAATGCCATCTGTTCCCACCTGCACACATGGCCTACTCCTACGAAAAGCGGAACAGGATTTAACTTGTGCGCAAGATGTTCTGCGTGCGTTCACACACGGGGCCTCGGTTTAAATTATCATCGAAGGCTTTGGGGAAGAGTGGAGTCAGCACTGATGTTAACTCCAGGAGAAAAATCTCCTAGAACCGGGAACTGAACTCGGGTCGTCAAATAGCCAGCGCAATGTTGTGACCAACTAGGCTGTCCCCGTCAAATGCCAGGTAGCAGCACCCAGCACAAGTCTGCCAGTTTGCTAAAACTAAAAGGAAAACATGGTTAAGATCTTCAAAGCTTCTAACCTCAGCATGACTGCGTCATTATGATGTTCATGGCATAAACAAATAAACAAAGGGATCAATTAATCCTTCAACACTTTGCCTGTTTATCTATAACGAGTGGCGATAGAAATGTAACATGATATAAAAAACGGATTGAACTGGGAGACATCTGCTGCTAATTCAAACCAAATGAGAAACAATTAATCACCATTTGCTACCCTGTAAATCATTCACAGATATGATGAACTGATCAATAAACAATGAATTTATAATCATACAAACAACAACTTACAAAGTGTGGGGACTTCAGGGATCGGTACTTTTCAATGTGGCAGTCACAAAGACGTCTTGCTGACTTGAAGACAAAGAAAAAGGCAACCATTGTAAAAGTGTCTTAAAACGGGGGATTGACCAAAGCATCCAGAAAGCAACAAAAACAGAAGTAGGTATGGTTCCAGAACGGGCATCATGACGTCATCCTTATCGCCATTGATCATCCTGCATTTGAAAACTGATAGAAGCAAGACTGGAGGTTTTTGTCCTGTTGACTAACACACCACTCCCCGGATATTTTTGCTGTGACATTCCTTTGTGACATTCCCGGCTGTTCCCACGCCGCATCATTCCAGTCTGTGACATTCCTGGCTGTTCCTACGCCGCTCATTCCAGTCTCTGTGACATTGCTTGTTGTTCCCACGCCGCTCATTCCAGCTCTGTGACATTGCTTGTTGTTCCCACGCCGCTCATTCCAGTCTCTGTGACATTCCTTTGTGACATTCCTGGCTGTTCCTACGCCGCTCATTCCAGTCTCTGTGACATTGCTTGTTGTTCCCACGCCGCTCATTCCAGTCTCTGTGACATTCCTTTGTGACATTCCTGGCTGTTCCCCACGCCGCTCATTCCAGTCTCTGTGACATTCCTGGCTGTTCCTAGGCTGCTCATTCCAGTCTCTTTGACATTCCTGACTGTTCCCCACGCCGCTCATTCCAGTCTCTGTGACATTCCTGGCTGTTCCCCACGCCGCTCATTCCAGTCTCTGTGACATTGCTGCTGTTCCCACGCCGCTCATTCCCAGCCTCCACACCTGAGCGATAATTACTCAGACCTGTCGTTTGCATTCTCAGGGTTTAGATAGGGACAAGGGCATCATAGATTGGTGGCGCTGCTATTGTGGCGACGCAGTCCTTCAGAAAGAGCAGCCCAAAGTTTATACAGACAAATCTGCCGTGAGTTGAAATGATATACAACCAATACAATTCAGCATACTACAATACAATACAATACAATACAATACAATACAATACAATACAATACAATACAATACATACAAAACAATACAATACAATACTATACTATACAATACAATAAAAAGACATTGCACTACAAGATGATGCAAGTCCGCAGTGAGCTGCTCAATGTCAGGCTGCCATGGGCCACAGACCAAAACAGGCCCTGCACTGCTGCTGGGTCACCTCAGTGGTTTTGTGGTGCCGGTTCTGAGCCAACATACCCAGGACACCACCTACTACAGGGCACCACATGCTGAGTGTTTGTGTTCACTGGTGGAGGGGTCCGTTTGGTTCCTGCTTTCATTTCTCTTCTGTCTCCTCTTCCTCTCTCTTTACTTATTTTTTTTTTCAATCAGTTCCTTGACTTTATTCGTAAACCTACTACGTTCTCATCACATCATCAACATCATCATCATCATCATCATCATCATCATCATCATCAATTTATCATCATCAACATCATCATCATCATCATCATCACATCACCACACGACTTAGTTTTACCTTAAAATATTGAGGTAAAACCTCAAATATCCCCTTTCCCTTTTTTTTCGGTCAAAATAACTTTCTTCCCTGGTTGGTTTAACTGAGGGAAGCAATTTCGGCAAAACAGAAACTTTAGCATGTAGTTATTCCCCTTGTTCTGTAAATTTTTGCTTTTTGTGACTGTCTTCTTTTACCCATGTAGTTTTAGCTTGCTGTACATCAGGTGTGTGCAAAGAACTAGTATAGCCCCACAGTAGCAGTGTGTGCAAAGAACTAGTATAGCCCCACATAAGCAGTGTGTGCAAATGACTAGTATAGCCCCACAGTAGCAGTGTGTGCAAAGAACTAATATAGCGCCACATTAACAGTGTGTGCAAAGAACTAGTATATAGCCCCACATAAGCAGTGTGTGCAAAGAACTAGTATAGCCCCACATTAGCAGTGTGTGCAAAGAACTAATATAGCGCACATTAGCAGTGTGTGCAAAGAACTAGTACAGCCCCACATTAGCGGTGTGTGCAAAGAACTAGTAGAAACCCACATTAGCAGTGTGTGCAAAGAACTAGTATAGCCCCACAGTAGCAGTGTGTGAAAAGAACTAGTATAGCTCCACATTAGCAGTGTGTGCAAAGAACTAGTATAGCCCCACAGTAGCAGTGTGTGCAAAGAACTAGTATAGCCCCACATTATCAGGGCAGCAGTGTGTGCAAAGAACTATATAGCCCCACACTAGCAGTGTGTGCAAAGAACTATTATAGCCCCACATTAGCAGTGTGTGCAAGGAACTAGTATAGCCCCACATTAGCAGTGTGTGCAAAGAACTAGTATAGCCCCACATTATCAGGGCAGCAGTGCCCTACAGTGTCCCACTGCTGCTAGCCAGCTAATGTATTTTTTAAATTTTATTTTGCAAAACCCAGTCTTTTATGACAGATATTCTTTTAGGTCAGTTGGATGGTAGTTTTGTTTTTAGGCCTTCATTTTGTTTATGTTTTTTTGCTTTTGCTTCGAAATACAGATTTTCTGAAGATGTCATCATAATCATTCAACTTTAAAGCACAAAATAACCTACCTTGGTGTGTACCTATTTCGTTATATTCATGACAGACTTTCCTTTTGTGGTGTTCTGATTCTGCTAGTTTTTTTTCAACAGAGGTAGAATCAGACTTTTCCTGTGCATGTATTTCAGTTAATACTGATATTTCCTATAGAGGTAGAACCAGACTTTGCCTGTGCATGTATTTCAGTTAATTTTGATCCTGTTCTTTGTTGTAAACACAAGAATACAGTTTGATAAATGGTATTTGGGGTTCACGCAGATTCGATGTATAACACAGGAAATGTATGCTGTTTTATCCACAAAGCTTTGTACAGTACAGCGCCAAGCTGTCAGTGTTGTGGTGTTAACCATCCTTTTGCTGTTATTCCATGGCAGGTGTGCTGCTCTGTACTTTATATGAATGTTGTTGTTTATGTCAGGTGTGCTGCTATGTACTTTATATGAATGTTTGTTGTTTATGTCAGGTGTGTTGCTTTGTACTTTATATGAATGTTGTTGTTTATGTCAGGTGTGCTGCTCTGTACTTTATATGAATGTTGTTGTTTATGTCAGGTGTGCTGCTATGTACTTATATATGAATGTTTGTTGTTTATGTCAGGTGTACTGCTATGTACTTTATACGAATGTTGTTGTTTATGTCATGTGTGCTGCTATGTACTTAATATGAATGTTGTTCTTTATGACAGGTGTATGAGTTGCTATGTACTTTATATAAATGTTATTTATGTCAGGTGTGCTGCCATGTACTTATGTTGTTATGTCATGTGCTGCTATGTAGTTTATGTGAATCTTGTTTATGCTTTTTAAAAGTTTTTTTTGTTTCATTCTTTTATATCGAGGATACTGGAATAAGCACAATTGTGCTTTTTTACATCCAGTCCCTGTGTGTATGCAGTTTTGAAAATGTCATCTGTTCCCACTCGCACGCGATGGCGTACTCTTACGAAAAGCGGAACGTGTGCGCAAGATGTTCTGCAAGCGTTCACACACGGGGCCTCGGTTTATAGTCTCATCCAAATGACTTTGGGGTGAGTGGAGTGAGCACTGATATTAACTCCAGGAGAAAAATCTCCTCGAACGGGAATCGAACCCGGGTCGTCAAATTGCGAGCGCAATCGCAATGTTCTGACCACTAGGCTATCCATCCCCCCCCCGCCCCCCCCCCCCCCCCCCCCCCGTGTCAGGTCAGGTCAAGTCAAGTCAAGTCAAAAAACCTTTAATTATCCCTGAAAGGCAATTACAATTACAATACTGACAGGTATATTGATACAAATCATAATCAAAGACACGAATAGCTACATTTCATATTTGTTCAGACATTATATGATAACTTCAAAAAAAATGTCACAAACACTCACACTCGTACGCACGCGTCTTCGCACACACGGAAACGCACACATACACACACCAATGTTTGGATACAATGTTGTTAAAACCATTGACTAGACAAGACATATGATCACTATTATTTACGAATAGTAACGCACGCATTCGCACACGCATGTATACATGCACGCGCGCACACACACACACACACACACACACACACACACACACACACACACACAACACACACACACACACACACACCACACACATACACACACACACACACACACCATCCACACACACACGGCCCCCCCTCACACACACTCACACACACAATGACACACTCACATTCACACACAACACACTCCAACTCACACCTACCCCCCCCCCCCCCCACACACACACCACACACACTCACCAACAAATGCAATGTTTTACACCATTGGCTAGAAAGACATGAATTTACAAGCAATTCAAAAAATCAATAAAAGCCAAAAAATAAGACATGCTTATTTTTATGGTATATAAACATGTATACGCACACCTGTATGCATTGACTACATTCATAACAGTAGCAATCAGATAAGTAATTCATAGAGGTGAAACAAAACAAACCCGTCAGTGTTATTATGAGTTTTAGAACTCGGATAGCTACTGGCACAAAGGAATTCCTTTTTCTGTTTGTTTTGCTGTTGTGGCATTGAAAACGGCGTCCTGAAGGCAACAATTGAAATATTGAAAACAAAGCGTGGGAGGGATCGGCCAAAATGGCAGTCGCTTTGTGTACAAGCGGCTGATTACAAAACAACTTGAGATCTCCTTGTTCGTCTCCAATATATTTTTAGCAGATTCTCACAATTCTCTTAAGACCATTCTAAGGTTATTGTACCAACAAATGAAAGCAAAACGTAGAACGCTCTCTATGTAAGACTTGTAAAACAAAGAATATTTTTGTCAACAAAAAAATGAGTTAAGCTTCCTTAGAAAATACACACGTTGTTGCCCATTTTTGACAAAAGGGTCAGTGTTAGCGTCCCAATTTAACTTGTGGTCAAAAACAGTTCCCAGATATTTGTATTTCGAAACGTTTTCAACTTCTTCATTATGGATAATGGTATTCTCAGAAGTGTGCTCTGATCTTCTGAAATCGATAGGAAGATCTTTAGTTTTAGAAACATTTAGGTCCAGATAGGTCTCATCACACCAATGTATGAACTCGGTTAGGGCTGGACCATAGTCTAGGACTGATCCAGATAAGAGAGGCAGAAGTGCACTATCGTTGGCAAATTTGACCAGAAATGAGTTTTTCATGGCTGCTTCTACAGTAATCTGTGTATAGAATGTAAAGAAGAGGCGAGAGGACGCAGCACTGTGAAGAACCAGTGTAGGTATATTTAACCGATGAAGATATTTTGTTGGCAAAAATACACTGTGGCCTGTCAGTTAAAAATTCAATCAGCCATCGTACAAGTTGATTGTCTACATCAAAGTTTGAAAGTATTTTGCTATGTACTTTCTATGAATGTTGTTTATGTCAGGTGTGTTGCTATGTACTTTCTAGAAATGAAATAAATGTTGTTGTTTTATATCATGTGCGCTGCTATGTAATTTATATCAATGTTGCTATTTTATGTCATATGTCTTCCTATGTACTTTATATAAATGTTGTTTATATCAGGTGTGCTGCTGTGTAGTTTATATCAATGTTGTTGTTTATGCCATGTGTGCTGCTGTGTAGTTTATATGAATGTTGTTTATGTCAGGTGTGCTGCTTTGTAGTTTACATGAATGTTGTTTATGTCAGATGTGCTACTATTTCTTTATATTTTCTTTTCTTTCTGTATTTCTTTATTCTTTTATATCAAGGATAATGGAATAAGCAATCATGCTCTTTTTACATCCAGTCCCCATGCGTATGCAGTTTTTTTTAAATGTCTTCTGTTCCCACGTGCACACGATGGCTTACTCGTACAAAAAGCAGTACAGGATTTAACGTGTGCGCAAGAAGTTCTGCGTGCGTTTGCACACGGGGCCTTGGTTTATAGTCTTATCCGAAAGACTTTTGGGGGAGTGGATGTTGTTTATGACAGGTGTGCTGCTATGTACTTTATATGAATGCTGTTTATGTCAGGTGTGCTGCTATGTACTTTATATAAATGTTTATATTAGGTTTGCTGCTATGTAGTTTATATAAATGTTGTTTATGTGAGGTTTACTGGTATATAATCTATATAAATTTTGCTATTTTATCTGATGTATACTGCTGTGTGCTTTATTTAAATGTTATTACTTTAAGTGATTTGGGCTTTATTTAAATATCATTATTTAGAATAATAAGTGCTGTTGTTTACTTTAAAATCCTATGCTAGGCCTATCATTTTTTTGGAAAATGTGTGCTGCTATGTGCTTTCTTCAATTGTTATTAGTTCAAGTTGTGATCCCAGGTGTTGTTTTTTTTCATTCTTTCAAGTAATGTGTGCTGTGCGCTTAATTAAAATACTACTATTTCAAGAATTCAGTGCTGCTTATTCAAATATTATTTCAAGTAATATGTTATGCAGTATGTTTTATTCAAATGGTATTATTTTAAGAACTATGTTCTATTATATGCTTTATTCAAATGTTGTCATTTTATGTAATGAGTGCTTTGTTTTGTTTTGAAAAAAAAACTAGATAGTAGTAGTAGGCACCCATCAGTCTCGAAAGATATGGAGTTTCGCTCTAGTATTTAGAGCGCAAAGCGTGGGTAAATAAGTATGGAGGGCAAACTGTTACCCATGCAGCAGATCCCACCTCTCCACACCACTTGAATGATCCATTGAAAATTATCCATTCAAATATAATTTCAAGTACCAAGTGCTGCTGTGTGATTTTAATTCCAATGTAAGGCTTATTGTTTCAAGTTTACAGCTATGTGCTTGTGTAACATAGTGGAGATCTATAATTTCCCATCTCTGTACAACAGACCTGATACAAAGGGCGATCAGAAAGTGAAGATGGGGACTCTACAAAATTGAATAGGTTCCATAGGTTTCACATTCCGTTGCATAGGTGAAGGGTATGCAACAGAGGGTTTTTAACCATCACCGGAGGAAACAGGCTCACACAATTGGCAGGTGTCTCCCGATTAAGAAACACCACGCTGTGACAGGCCTGATCCCATGGGAGGTAATCTTATTACCGCCCCTGTCACACTTGATTCAAATGTTCCAAGTGATGTGTGATGGTATACTCTTTGTTGAAATAAACAGTGGCTGCTTTCAGCTGTCTGGGTCTGTTGCTGTGATGGGGTGAGAGAATGTGTGTGACTGTTTAAGGTGCACAGAGCAACTGTGTCTGTATGTTGTTGTTGGTGTTGTTGCTATTGTTGCTGTTGTTGTTATTGCTCTTGTTGTTGATATTGTTGTTGTTGCTTCTGTTATTGCTGTTGCTGTTGTTATTATTGTTGTTGTTCCTGTTGTTGGTGTTGCTGTTGTTTCACATCTCAAGCTTAGCACCTTAGGATCACATAGAATGTGTACTCTGATTCTCTCTCTCCTCTCTCTCTCTCTCCTCTCTCTCTCTCTCTCTCTCTCTCTCTCTCTCTCTCACTTCTCTCTCTCTCTCTCTCTCTCTCCCTCTCTCTCTCTCTCTCTGGGTCTGTCTGTTTGTGTTTTTGTCTGTCTGTCTGTCTCCATATCCCTCTCTGTCTCTGTCTCTCTCTATCTCGGTCTCTGTCTCTGTCTCTCTCTGTCTCTCTCTGTCTCTCTCTCTGTTTCTCTCTCTCTGTGTCTCTCTCTCTGGGTCTGTCTGTTTTGTTTTCTGTCTGTCTGTCTGTCTGTCTGTCTGTCTGTTCTTCTTCTTCTTCTCATTGGTTTAATGTCCGTTCACTACAAGGTGATTTAGACAATGGTACATTCACGTTAAGAATGCACTGAAAAGGGGATGAGGGGAAAAAGTGAAAGGATAAAGAAAATAATGGATGATGATAAGTTTATACAATTTCATTTATAGTAACTGACCTACTGGTGACTAGCAAATACTTGCTGCAACTGATATTAGGACATGCGACTCGGAATCATACAGAAAACTTTCTGTCTGTCTGTCTGTCTGTCTGTCTGTCTGTCTGTCTGTCTGTCTGTCTGTCTGTCTGTCTGTCTGTCTGTCCTCTCTCTCTCTCTCTCTCTCTCTCTCTCTCTCTCTCTCTCTCTCTCTCTCTCTCTCTCTCTCTCTCTCTCTCCTGCCTTCCCTTAAAGGGTGGGGTGGTATCACCTGGTTTTCTCTCTGTGCTTGTAATTTTACAGGAGGTCTGCCCGCTGACCTCAGCTGACACAGTCTGACTTACGAGTATCTTAGTTCATTCTACAGGCTGCATGCTGGGTATGTTCGCGCTTCTGTAGCCCACAAAGTGCTGACATGAATCACAGGATCTTTAACATGCACATTGGGTCTCTTGCTTTATACAGGAAGGAAATTAAGGCACTGGCAGCTCTGCACCTGAAACGACCTAGAAGATCATAAAAATACCATACTTTATTCACCAGACGCTGCCAAGATTCAAACCCGTGGATTAATG
>CM060344.1:36949552-36957052 GCA_030674155.1 Stramonita haemastoma | reverse complement strand
ATTATTGTATTGAAAACAATACTGTTTTGAAGTAGATTAGTTGAATAAAAGAAAACTAACTTGATTTCTGAGTCGTGTGTGATCTGTTAGATGTGATTCCCGAGAGATAGGGAGCAACTCTTGGCACTTCAGTCAGCATTAAACATTCACTCCAGTGTTTTCAAAACAAGGAGTTTGTTCTTCAAAACCAATAACGTAACACTCATCCGAAGGACTTTTGGGGAGAGTGGAGTCAGCACTGATGTTAACTCCAGGGGTAGGGGGGGGGAGGAATCCCTTTGACCGGGAATCGAACTCTGGCCGTCAAATTGCGAGCGCAATGTTCTGACCACTAGGCTATCCCGTGCCCTGTGTAACAATGTGCTCTCTGGACCATGGTGGTCTGTTGACAGCCAACATAGTGTGTGATACTGAAAGCAGACATCAGGCACAGTGGCGTTTTACCTGATTAAACTGGTTTTTTTTCAAAGTACATTGTCTGTACATTGCACAGGCTGACTGTACACACAGGCTTTTTTTTCAAAGTACACTGTCTGTACATTGCCCAAGTTGACTCTGTGCACCCAGTTTTTTTTTATCAAAGTACATTGTCTGTACATTGCACAAGCTGACTCTGTGCACCCAGGCTATTTTTCAAAGTACATTGACTGTACATTGCACAAGTTGACTCTGTACACCCAGGCTTTTTTTCAAAGTACATTGACTGTACATTGCACAAGTTGACTCTGTACACCCAGGCTTTTTTCTTTCTTCCTCTTTGCCAGCCTGTTGAACCTGTTTTCTTAGAATTAAATTCTGATGTTTAGAGTTGTGTAGTACCTTACATGTGTGGTGTAGACGTGACATGTCCACGGTACAAATCAGCATTCGCCCCTTTTCACACGTGTGCATATGCTGTGTGTGTGTGTGTGTGTGTGTGTGTGTGTGTGTGTGTGTGTGTGTGTGTGTGTGTTGTGTGTGTGCTTGCGTGCGTGCGTGCGTGCGTGCGTGCGTGCGTGTGTGTGTGTGTGTGTGTGTGTGTGTGTGTGCGTGTGTGTGTGTGTGTGTGTGTGTGTGTGCATGTGCGTGTGCGTGTGTGTGTGTGTGTGTGCGTGCACCGCGCGCGCGTGCGCGCGTGAGTGTAACTGTAGATTGGTTTAGAATACCTCGCTGGATAAACAACTCTTTGTGTGGTGGTGTGTCGTTTTGCATTGGGCTGTACAGTGTTGTATTGTATTATGTTGTATTGTATGGCATTTTTTTCTGTTCCATTGTATTACATTGTAATGCATTGTATTGTATCTTATTGTATTGCATTTCTATGTAAGGTAATGCATTTTATTGCATTCCATTGCTTTGTATTGAATTCTTGCTCATTTCCTGCATCCCTCCACTATATGCACATGAGAACCGCGCGCAGCCCCTACTGTCAGTTCGTGCCTAGCCGAGCTACTGTCCAGACGTTTATCATATCGCCTCTCGCTGTGTCGGCAACGCCCATCACTATCAGGAATCTCAGCACTAGCTATAATAGTTTCTAGACCTTGCTTTTCTTGGTTTGCTTTATTTTGTGTATAACTTGGGGTTGTTGTTGTTTTTTGTAGTGCTTGTGAAATCTATTTTTTGTGGAAAAGTTTCTGGGGGGGGAAAAAAAAAAAAAAAAAAAAAAAAAAAAAAAAAAAATGGAGACCCATTCTGTGGACTACACCAGTGACCAGGATTCGGTTATGGAGTCAGAATCCTATGAAGAACCACAAGCTGGCACCTCTGCTGAACCCTTGGTGGAAAGGGAGCCATCTCTCCGAGACATTTTTTCAATCATTCAGAACCTTTCCAAAAGAATGGACAATTTTGAAAGAAGTGCACCGCACACCAAGAAGAGGAAAATTAGCGCTGACGCTGATAAACCCCTCGCTGAGAATGAAGGGAAAAGGAAGAAGGCAGGTAGTGATTCAGAATTTGTCACCGACAGTGTTTCTGATAAGGCAGAGGAACTGGAAAAAGAGCTGATAGCAGATGCTACAGAG
Organism: Stramonita haemastoma; assembly: GCA_030674155.1. NCBI lineage: Eukaryota > Metazoa > Mollusca > Gastropoda > Neogastropoda > Muricidae > Stramonita > Stramonita haemastoma. Next base: position 36,955,046 of record CM060344.1, on the reverse strand, counting down.
GAGGAGGATGACGATATTTTTGCTGAAATGGCATCATCTTTTGACGATAATGAAGAAAAAGGACCACCGGTCTCAGGAAAATTGGCAAAGCTGCTTGAATCCAGATTTGGATCAAAACTTCCAGACAGAAAGCTGAGGGAAAAACTGACAAAGTACCCGATTCCCGAAAACTGCGCATACCTGGGCGTTCCCCGAACAAACCAGGAAGTTTTTTCTGTCCTCAAGCCCTTCACTAGAAAGACAGACATTCGGATGGCAAATACACAGAAAACACTGTCAAAAGCTGCCATAGCCATAACCCTCTGCACCGACCGACTTTTGAGGGTAAGAGATACCATCTCAGGGCAGGATGCCACTACAGTACGCAGTGAACTGACCGGATGCATAGCTCAACTTTCAGATGCCCTTGCCCTCACAGGTCACGCCAACCATGACCTGTCCCAGAAACGGAGAGACATGCACCGACCCTGCCTGCCTACCCCGTGAACTCTCTGGCATATGTGCACCGCAGGTTGCCATGACCCCAGATCTACTGTATGGCTCTGATTTTCACAAATGTCTAAAAGAAGTGCAAGAGTCCCAGAAACTCGGTCAGAACATGCGTGGTCAGCAAAAGAGGAGCACGTGGCAGCATAACAACAGTAGCTCTTTTTTAGGCCGGAAGCCGTGGAGGCAGGGGCAGGGGGGGAGTTCCTTCGGTCAAGCAAACAAAGTGTTTTGGAAGAAGGGTCAGAAAAACAGCCACCGGCAGTAACTCGATCTTTGACAGAACCGCCCCTCCCTTCTGGAAACAAGGTTAGTGAGTTTGAACTTTGCTTGCCTTCTTTGTGTGCTTATCTTGAAATGAAGCATGATAACTTTAAAGCAGGAAGCTTAAAGGAAAAGCTGTCGCACTGGAATGAACTAACTTCTGACCCTGATGTACTTGAAACAGTTGAAGGAATTAAAATCACCTTTGATGATTGCCCAGTAGACATAAAGCAAAGTTCGCAAAGGTTGTTTAGCAAGCGTGAAAACTATGCTGTTGACTCTGAAATAAGAAACTTGTTGAAAAAAGGTGTGATAAAAGAGTCTTTACCTGAATCAGGACAAGTTGTCTCACCTATCTTTGTTAGGGAGAAAAAAGACGGATCATTTAGAATGATTTTAAATCTGAAAGCTCTGAACAAAAATGTGGAATATAAGAAATTTAAGATGGAAACAATATATACAGCTTTGGATCTAGTTACACAAAATTGCTTTTTCGCATCAATTGATCTGAGAGATGCGTATTACGTCATAGCAGTAGAGGAGACTTTTCGGAAATATCTGAAATTCAGATGGAGAGAAAAACTGTACTGTTTTCAGGCAGCTGCTATGGGACTCAGTCCGATTCCCAGAAAATTCACAAAACTCATGAAACCTGTCCTAGCACGCTTACATGATATGGGTCACCTGATCACTTCATTCATTGATGACAGTTTGATTGTGGGAGAGACTGAAACAGAAGTTGTACAGTGTGTGGTAGACACGATACAATTATTAGACTCCCTAGGTTTCTATGTACATGAAAAGAAATCACAGTTCATGCCTGTGCAAGAAATCACCTACCTGGGTTTCAAAATAAACTCAACAGACATGACAGTCACACTGACAGATGAACGGAAACAAAAACTGCTGTGTGCATGCATTCTATTATTCAGTCAGGAAAGTACAACTGTAAGATCTCTGGCATCTTGTATTGGACTAATGGTTTCTTGTTTTCTTGCTGTGCCATTGGGTCCTTTGTACTACAGAGCACTTGAACAAGATAAGTGTTCCGCACTTAAACTAAGCAAGGGGAACTGGGAAAAGCCTGCTGTGTTATCAGCTGAAGGGAAGACAGAGCTAGAATGGTGGATTAATAACATAGACAAGCAAAAGGCTCCCATTCAGAGATCAGACCCCACCATTACTATGAAGACAGACAGTTCACGTACAGGATGGGGTGCATGGGTTGTTGATACCAAATCACAAACACAAGGCATGTGGAGTGAGAAAGACAAAGAAGGACACATAAATGCTTTGGAGCTATTAGCTGTCTTTTTTGGTCTCAAGTCTTTGTTGCATGACCAACGTAATGTTCACATAAGAATTATGACTGATAACACAAGCACTGTTGGTTGTATTAACAGCATGGGTTCGAACAGATCTAAACATCTGAATGATGTATCTCAGCAAATCTGGCATTGGTGTGAAAGCAGAAACATATGGCTCAGTGCTGCTCACATTCCTGGTGTTGAGAATGTTGAAGCTGACAGTCTGTCTAGACAGATCCACATTGACACAGAATGGAAACTGGATTCAATGCTACTTTCTGAGGCTATGAATATTCTTGATATAAAACCTGTCATTGACTTGTTTGCCTCTAGATTAAATTTTCAGTTTTCCAGATATGTGTCTTTCTTGCCTGACCCAGGAGCATGTGCTATTGATGCATTTAGCATGTATTGGGGAAATGAGACTGTTTATTGTTTTCCACCTTTCAGCATTATACCCCGGGTCCTGGCAAAGATAAAGAAAGACAAAGCAAGAGGGGTTATAGTAGCGCCAACCTGGAAAAATCAGCCCTTTTGGCCAGCACTGATGAAAATTCTCACAGCCAGACCTGTCCTCTTGTCAGCCAGAAACACTCTTCTGACACAACCAAGTCAAAAGGAGACAAAACACCCACTGAGGAAAAGCCTGACGCTGCTAGTCTGCAAAGTGTCAGGGATAGATTCAGAACACAAGGTTTTTCTGAGGAGACTACCAGTATTCTCATGTCCTCATGGCGACCCGCAACAAAACAGATGTATGATGTGTACATACGAAAGTGGGAGAGGTACGCGAGTGAGCAACAAGTGGATTCAGTTTCACCGCCTCTAGCCACAGCTGTAAATTTTCTGGCATCGCTGTTGAAAGAGGGATATTCTTATAGCGCTGTGGGCACCGCTCGTTCTGCGCTAAGTTGTTTTCTCTGCAACTATGAAGGGGCAACGTTTGGTCAACACGAACTTGTAAAAAGATTTATGAAGGGTGTGTTCGAAAGAAAACCACCACTACCAAAGTATCACCACACTTGGGATGTAAACATTGTGCTAAAAATGTTAGAAACGTGGGTTCCAGTGCAAAACCTGACGTTCAAGGAACTGACAATGAAACTTGTGATGTTAATTGCCCTTCTGTCGGGTCAGAGGTGTCAAACTATTGCTGCTTTGGACATCGACAATATGCTACTTTCAAGGGAAAAGTGTGTTTTTTATGTAAATAGATTATTAAAACAGTCAAGAAGAGGAGCCCATCAATCACCTATTGAACTCATGGCTTTTGTGGAAAAAGAGGCTTTGTGTGTAGTTCACACTTTGAAAGAATACCTGAGACGGAGCAAAGAACTGAGGGCTCAGAATGCTACCCGACATTTGTTTATCACTCTCCAAGCACCGCACCGAGGGGCCACTAGCGATACCATCGCGCGCTGGCTGAAGTGGACGATGGAGAGGGCAGGCATAGACATTACACGCTTCACGGCACACAGTACGAGGTCAGCCAGTACTTCCGCTGCTAAACTTGCAGACGCTCCAATAAACATCATCATGAAAGCAGCTGGATGGACAAATGTTTCCACGTTTGCTAAGTTTTATAATAAGAAGACGGGGCCAACACTGACCATGGGCCAATCCATCATGGAGCGTTTCCTACAACATAAATAAGGTAGGACAGTTTCTTGTTTACATGTGGTGGATGTGTTTGTCTCGAGAACACTGTGGCTCTAAAATCTCATGTGCATATAGTGGAGGGATGCAGGAAATGAGCAAGAATTAAATACAACAAAGCGAGACTTACCTAGTAAGGTGAAGCTGGTTGTAAATTCTTGCGAATTTATTGTAGACCGGAACGGAGTGCACATGCCCACCCCTAAAATGGTCTGCATGCATACCATGCAAGTAAAATGAAATGCATACCATGCAAATGAAACAAATACCACTTTGTGGAACTTTGATCTAGAACTGACAACAGTGTTCTGCACACCGTGCATCAGTAAGACATCCCACCCTTTCAAAATGATAATAATGATAACAATGTTTATAAAATATTTAGTGTTCCTGTTATAGTATGACACAGTGTTCTCTCGAGGCTCTAAAAACTGACAGTAGGGGCTGCGCGCGGTTCTCATGTGCACTCCGTTCCGGTCTACAATAAATTCGCAAGAATTTACAACCAGCTTCACCTTACTAGGTAAGTCTCGCTTTGTTGTATTTAATTATATCGTTTTGTACTGTATTTTACATTGTATTGTATTGCATTGCATTGATGTGTATTCCATTGTAATGTGTTGCCCTGCTTTATCGTGTTGCGTTTCGTTTATATGTATGGTATTGTGTTGTTCTTACTTACTTACTTAGGCCAATCACTTCCTCTGAAGCATAGGCCGCCGACAACAGTTCACCAGTCCTCTGTCCTGGGCTATTCTCTCCAGCTGTCTCCAGGTATATCCCATCTTCTTGGTTTCTGCCTCAAGGTCACGTCGCCAGGTGTTTCTTGGCCTTCCTCTTTTTCGTTTTCCCTGGGGGTTCCATGATAGTGCCTGCCTTGTGATGTTGCTGGCTGGCTTTCTCAGGGTGTGCCCCATCCATCCCCATCTCATGCGCTGGATTTCATTCTCGGCTGGCAGCTGGTTGGTACGTTGCCACAGGTCTGCGTTGCTGATGGTGTCGGGCCAGTGGATCTGGAGAATTCCTCTCAGGCAGCTGTTGATGAAGGTCTGCACTTTCTTGATGGTGGTCTTTGTTGTCCTCCATGTCTCCGCTCCATACAGTCAGACTGACTTGACGTTGGAGTTGAACAGCCTGATCTTTGTGCGGGTCGACACCACCTTGGAGCTCCAGATGTTCTTCAGCTGCAAGTACGCTGCCCTCGCCTTGCCAATTCTGGCTCTGACGTCAGTGTCTGTGCCGACCTGCATGTTCATGATGCTACCCAGGTACGTGAATGCCTCCACTTCTTCCAGCTCCTTCCCAGTTAGTGTGACTGGGTCCTCACTGGCTGCGTTGATCTTGAGAATCTTGGTTTTGCCTTCATGGATCTTGAGGCCAACTTGTAATGAGGTGGCTGCTAGTTCTGTGGTCTTGTCCTGCATTTGTTGGTGGCTGTGGGAAAGCAGGGCCAGGTCGCCTGTCTGCAAAGTGGAGATCATCTAGCTGGTCCCACAGTGTCCACTGGATTCCATTTCTTCTGTATGCTGTTGATGTCTTCATGGTCCAATCGATCGCCAGGAGGAAGAGGAAAGGTGACAGGAGACAGCCTTGTCTGACTCCGGTCTTCATCTCAAAGCTGTTTGTGAGTTGTCCTCCATGGACCACCCGGGTGGTCATTCTTTCGTAGGAATTCTTGATCAAGTTGACCAGTTTGGCCGGCACTTCATAGTGGCCAAGCAATTTCCAGAGGGTGTTAGGAATTCTTGATCAAGTTGACCAGTTTGGCTGGCACTCCATAG
>CM060344.1:36934496-36936996 GCA_030674155.1 Stramonita haemastoma | reverse complement strand
GGAGTTTGAGTGTTAGTCTGTGGGGGTCAGTATCACTACAAAAGAGGGATGTGTAATCAGCAAACATTTCACAACTACAATCTAGAAATAAGGGTAAGTCATTTACATATATTGAGAACAAAAGAGGACCCAATATTGATCCTTGTGGTACTCCATATTTAATAGATACTAGTTCTGATGTTTGATTATTTGCAGTTACCAGCTGCTGTCTATCTAACAAAAAACTTTTTAAAAGATTGATTATTTCAGGTGTTAGTTTATATAGGTGAAGTTTACGCACTAGCAAGGAGTGATTAATTACATCAAATGCTTTTTCAAAGTCAACAAAAAATTAGGCCTGTATAGTTATTTTCATTTATGTTGTGTAGGAGACTGTCTGTAAGTTGAGTTAGAGCTGTGTGACAAGAATAGTTTTTACGAAAGCCTGACTGATCTTCATTTATTAGATTGTTGTTAACAAAGTAGGAATATAAAGATTTTTGGATATGTTTTTCTATGGGTTTAGATAAGACCGATAGGATTGAAATTGGTCTGTAGTTTGAAGGACAAGAGGAATCTCCAGATTTGTGGACAGGTATGACTTTTGCCTTTTTAAATATGAGAGGAAAGTTGCTTTTATCTATGCACAAGTTATATAGATATGTCAGTGTTTCAGCTATAATAGGACCAGAAAGTTTCAATATTTTTCCATCCAGATTGTCAAGGTCACGTGTTCTGGAATTTTTTGTTGAGAGATAGACTTTCCAACACGTCTTTAATTGTCATTGGCAATAATTCAACCGGGAATTTAATTTCTTTTGAATCAATATATTGTTCTAAGTATTGGAGGTCATTTTCATTTGACTTATCGCATGATATGATTTTAGTAGCGATGTTTGAGAAATGGGTGTTCAGTTCATCAGCTGTTATGTCTTTAACTGTCTTTTGGCTTTTTGATATAGGTCTATTATTTAAAATATTGATGGCTTTCCATACCTGGCAAGAGTCGGTAGTTGTGATTAACAGTTTTTGAAAGTAATCACGTTTTGATCTGCGTTTTAGTGAAGTTACTTTGTTTCTTTGCATTTTAAATTCATCTTTTGTACCATGGGTTTTCAAATGGTCTCTTAAGCGCATTTCAGACTCTATGTCTTTTGTTATCCAAGGAGGTTTAATTTTGTGTGTGTGTGTGTGTGTGTGTGTGTGTGTGTGTGTGTGTGTGTGTGTGTGTGTGTGTGTGTGTGTGTGTGTGTGTGTGTGTGTGTGTGTGTGTGTGTGTGTGTGTGTGACATCCCAGTGTTTACGGTGTTACTGCAGTCTGTAAAGTGCTGACACCACAGTACTGACACTGCTACTAAAGGTAAAGGTGTCCCATAACCTGTGTGGTCGTAGGGGAGCGAGGCATCAGAGACCTCAACTTCTCTAGGGGCCAGCATGTTGAGGGCGGCGCCCATCTCCTCTCCCTCGCTGCTTTACCTTCCCTGACCCTAAAGAGGGCAGGTACCCATTGACAGCTGGGTGAACTGGGGGGGACTGTACTGAAGCCAAGGCATGCAAAACAGTCACCCATCCAGTTGGTAACCACGCTCGATGCTGCTTAACCTTAGCTGGGGGGAAGTGAGTGCTCTGACCACTGAGCTATCTACCCCGTCCCCAATCTTATACTACTTTTTAGCAGGCACACATCAGTCTCGGAAGACTACGGAGTTGCCGCTCTAGTCTTTAGAGTGCAAAGCCTGGGTGAGTAAGTATGGAGGGCAAGCTGTTTATGCTACTTTACTGCGTATGAAAACATGACGTTACAGTGTTTCGAATTCAATGCTGGTTCCACAAAACTGACATCGCTTTTTTCAACAACAAAAAAGTCTTTGTTCCTCGGCTAGAGCTCCAAAGTTCTCCACTAGTGTGAAGTGAGGAGACTGTTGTTTTTCTCACCTCCATTATGGTATCTGCATTCCAGCTTCGGGGACGTGAAATTACCATCTCTCTGTCTCCCTTTCTGTGTGTGTGTGTGTGTGTGTGTGTGTGTGTGTGTGTGTGTGGTGTGTGTGTGTGTGTGTGTGTGTGTGTGTGTGTGTGTGTGTGTGTGTGTGTGTGTGTGTGTGTGTGTGTTGTGTGTGTTTTGTGTGTGTGTGTGTGTGTGTGTGTGTGTGTGTGTGTGTGTGTGTGTGTGTGTGTTGTGTGTGTGTGTGTGTGTGTGTGTGTGTGTGTGTGTTGTGTGTGTGTGTGTGTGTGTGTGTGTGTGTGTGTGTGTGTGTGTGTTGTTGTGTGTGTGTGTGTGTGTTTGTGGTGTGTGTGTGTGTTTGTGTGTGTGTGTGTTTGTGTGTTTGTGTGTGTGTGTTTGTGTGTGTGTGAGTGTGTGTGTCTGTGTGTATGTCTGTGTGTGTGTGTTTGTATGTGTGTGTTTAAGGAGTGTGTACACAAGTGCATGCGCGTGTGTGCGTGCGTTGTGTAAGTGAATGTGTGTGTATGTGTGTTTTCTGTGTGCGTGCGTTCATGCGTGTTTGTGTAAGTGACAATG
>CM060344.1:36926996-36929496 GCA_030674155.1 Stramonita haemastoma | reverse complement strand
TACAAATTAGCATTTGTACACAAACTAGCTGATATACCCCCAAAACCACATAAACACTACTGTTTTCACTACAGTCTCTTTGTCATAAGATTTACCTTCACCTATCCTTCACTCCCGCAGAACCTGGGGGGGCATCAATAAAGATTTTACAACCAGCTCCCTTAACCTGTGTGGTCGTAGGGGAGCGAGACATCAGAGACCTCAGCTTCTCTAAGGACCAGCATGTTGAGGGCAGTGGCGCCCATCTCCTCTCCCTCGCTGCTTCATGTAAACATCATTTCAGTCATGCTGACCAGTGAATGATATGTCGTATTGATGAGAGTTTATTTTGTTGTGTCAATAAGTCCATGTGACTTTTATGGCAATAAATAATTTCTGATTCTGATTCTGATTCTGTGCTTTTTTTTTTTTTTTTACATCCAAGTCCCCGTGTGTACATGCAATTTTTGTAAATACTGTCATCTCCTCCCACCGGGCACACAATGGCCTACTCTTACAGAAAAAGCGGAACAGGATTTAACGTATACAACAAGCAGACTGTGATCATCAAAAAAAACAAACAAACAAACAAAAAACACCAGAATCTCAAGCTGAAGTTTTTCTACACAGCTGGAAAGAAGAACACAGACATCGCTTACTCTTGCTCCCTGAACCTACTCCAACTCAGCACATAGATGGGGATTTTTGGTATTTATTTGATTTTATTCTTTTATATCGAGGATAATGGAATAAGCACTCATGCGCTTTTATTTTTCTTATTCATCCAAGTCCCCGTTGTGTGTACATGCAGTTTTTGTAAATACTGTCATCTCTTCCCACCGGGCACACAATGGCCTACTCTTACGAAAAGCGGAACAGGATTTAACAATATTGTCATCTCTTCCCACCGGGCACACAATGGCCTACTCTTACAAAAAAGCGGAAACAGGATTTAGCGTATACAAGCAATACTGTGATCATCAAAAAAAAACCCAACCCAAGACTCTAAAAAAAATATTAATAATAATATTTTTTAAAAAAACAAACAATAATAATGATAATAATAACAACAACAATAATAATAATAATAATAATAATAATAATAATAATAATAATAATAATAATAATAATAACAAGAAAAAAAACAGAAAAACCCCAAAATCTCAAGCCGAAGTTTTTCTACACGGCTGCAAACAACAAGAGCGCAAACATCTCTTTGTCTCCTCTCTGAACTTACTCCCGCTCAGCACGTAAATGTAGAAATTCACAGCGCTGTTGCTCATCCACACCAGAGCGCACACCGAATCCGCCACCGCCAACCGCTCACTCTCCCCCTCATCCTCTATCTCCCCTTTGTAAAAACTCACCGCCTCCGTGTACAGGTCTAGAACGCACGTGGGCATCGTCAGCACCAAAAACGCCGTCGAAGTCGCTATGAGGGTGATCGTCATGGACGACACTTTCGAGGTCCCGGTTGCGCCGGTTTTTTGCTGTTGTGGCGTTTTCCCGGACATGTGGACGGATTGCATGGCTCGTCGGATCAGGACGCCGTTCGCGACGATGAGGACGAGGAACGGAATGAGCGACGCTAGGAACAGATCCATCAGTCTGAAAACGCTGGCCAAGTCTTCGTTCACGCTGACACACTCCTCGTAAACACCGTCCACGTTCTGCAAGCGGTAGATGAAGAAAATGTACGCGTTGGCCAGACAGCACGCCCCGACAATCCCCGCCACCACCCCTTTCGCCCTCCTGACGGTACACAAGACCCCGACCCTCAAAGGCGTCACCACTGACGTCAGCCTCTGACACGTCATCGCCACCAGGAACCACGCTGACGTCATGGAGGACAGGTAGAGGAGGAAGAAGGGCACGGTGCAGGGCAGATCGCTGAAGTAAGGGACATCCGTGCCAAAGGCCATACCGGGCCAGTCCCACAGGACGGCGGTTATCAGCAGCACCAGGTCAGACAAGGCCAGAGCGGTAAAGTACACCGCCAGACTGGCGGATGCTGCTGATGACCCCTCGGAGGAGGAGGAGGACGAAGCTCGTCGCATCTTCTGCGTCATCACCACCACCGTCATCGCGTTGCCGTAGCAACCCAGCGCCAGCAAGGCCGGGGGCACGATCAGCCACAGGAGGTAGGTGATTTCGTAGCGGAGGTACATGGAGGGGAGCTCGACTTGGTTGTTCTGTTCGTCGGTGTTGTGGACCGAGTTGTTGTTGTTTTGTGTTGTTGTGACGTTTGTTGTTGTTGTTGTTGTGTTGTTGGGAGATTGGGAGAGGGTGTGTAGTGATGTGTCCATGTTTTTTTTTGTGGTTTTACGGTTGGGTGTGGGTTTTTTTTTGTTTTTGTTCAGTTTTGTTTGAGTAGATAGTGACGGTTGTTTGTTTTTTTTCCTTTACTCAAGCTGAGTTAGGTAGCTTGGTTAAAGAAGTTTTAAAGCGTAGGTCCTGTTCGGATATGAAAATGGACTAAATCTGTTTTAGGAGTCAAAGGCTAGAAGTATTTTAATAAAAG
>CM060344.1:36911996-36916996 GCA_030674155.1 Stramonita haemastoma | reverse complement strand
TTTTACAGTACAGAAATTAATGGTTCATGGCTTGTGGTACTGTCAGAATAGGCCTTTGCTATGAATACACAATTATTGCTCTACAAACAAAATGGATATTTCCCTAGTGTAGAAATTTCAGTGGTCATCTAAAAAGTTCTATTTTGTGTTGGTTGTCGCCTTCTTCAATGACATATGCATGTATGACGTCATGTGACGAGCCTTAAAAAATGATGTCATAGCTGCATATGACTCTGTGTTAAGAATACTTTTCTGCAATTCTCTTTTGCATATGTTGAATCAGTCAGAACAGAGAGAGGAATGGAGGGAACTGGTTGTCAAGTCTTCAGGAGTGCCCCCAAAGTCGCCAGACTAAGGGATAGATAGATAGATAGATAGAGAGATAGAGAGATAGATTTACCGTTAAACTTATCGACAGACAGGCTGCAGAGCACACAAACTAAGAGTGAGGAATCTCCAGTGTCAACACACATGGTCTGTGTGTACAGAAGAAGAAAAGAGAAGATTTCTCCTGATGGTGGAACCACACACAGTATGGGTATTGGATTTCTCCGATTTTTTTTTTCAGCGAAAGTAAAGAAAATGAAATCGCATCGCTGGAGTTTAACATCAGTGCCGACGCCACTCCCGACCCCCCCCCCTCCCCCCCCAAAAAAAAAAAAATCCTTCCGAGGTCCCGCGTGCGAACGGACGCAGAACATCTTGCGCTCATGTTAAAATCTGTTCCGCTTTTCGAAAGAATAAGCCATAATAAAACTGCATAAACACGGGGACTGCATGTCAAAAAAGTAGATGAATGCTTATTCCATTATCCTCGAAACCAAATGATAATAATTATAATTATAATTATGATGATGATATGATAATAACAATAATAATGATCATAACAATAATAATAACAAAAATATAATAGTGACACTAAGAAGAAGAAGAAGAATGAAAGAAAGAATAAAAAGGAAACGGGCAAGGAATGTCACAGTGTTAGTACACTTAGAATTTATGTGAAGAAGAAGAAGAACGCCAAAAAAAAGATAATTATATATATCCTGAAAACGGAACTACAATACAGTATGGGTATTGGATTTCTCCGGAAGAATTTTTTTTTCCCTCGAAAGTCAAGAAATGAAATGTGATTGGCAGGTTCAACATGTGTACTGTCTGAGTGTAGCTCTGTTGTTCGCAGATAGAGAAAGACGTCATTTTAGCGAAAGGTGAAGGTCATTTAGAATGGACTTTAACAGTAAGAGTTCGTTGTTCTAGATCTACTTTTCTTCCATGCGCCCGCGCGTGTGTGTGGGTGTGTGGGTGTGAGGGGCTGTTACTTGGTTGTGTGTGTGAGGTGTGTGTGTTAGAAGGGGGTGTAAATATATGTAAACGTGTGTGTGTGTGTGTGCGCGCACGCGCGCGTGCGCGCATGTGACCCACATACTTTCGTTATTTCACAGTTTCCTGGCATTACGCTTCTTCCATACAAGCACAACTCTACCCGTCTGTTATAGAACGCAAAGAGATAGTGGACTGGGTAGATCTGATCAACCATTAAAACTCAAGCGTCGGAAAAAAAACAAACTTTTTTTTTTATACCACTTTATGTCAAAGCAGATTTCTCTGCGTGAAATTCGGGCTGCTCTCCCCGGGGAGAGTGCGTCGCCACAAGTGCAGCGCCTACCCATGCCACACTTTGATCGATGACGTAGTTTCCATCTTCGTATTACAATCTTGTCCTTTATATTTTGATAATCAAAGTGTGTGTGTGTGTGTGTGTGTGTGTGTGTGTGTGTGTGTGTGTGTGTGTGTGTGTGTGTGTGTCAGTGTGTGTGTGTATGTGTGTGTGTGTGGTGTATGCGTGCGTGCGTGCGTGCGGTGGTGTGTGTGTGTGTGTGCTTGTGCGCGCGTGTATGCGTGTGTGTGTGTGCGCGTGTATGCGTGTGTGTGTGAGTGTGTGTGCGTGCGTGTGTGTGTGTGTGTGTGTGTGTGTGTGTGTGTGTGTGTGTGTGTGTTGTGCGCGCGCGCGCGTGTGGGCGTGTGTGTATGTATGTATCAGGTGGGCGGGTGCATGTATATGGATTGAAAGGGAGAGGGGAGTTGCTTCTGTATTTATGTTTTTTTTTATTAATTGTATTCAGTTTGTGATATATCCATCTGTTATATTATTGTTATCTGTTTCTGTCAGTCTTTGATGATACATTCCACGTTGCACCTCTCCAGTCATAGCGTTCATTCGATCCCTAGTCTTGTCCTTGTGTGACCATTTGCGCCTATTGGCTTCAGTACAGTCCCCCAGTTCACCCAGCTGTCAATAGGTACCTGCCCTCTTTAGGGTCAGGGAAGGTAAAGCAGCGAGGAAGAGGAGATGGGCGCCGCCCTAAATAGCCCTAGCTAGACTAGCGCACAGACCCCCACTCAGGGTCTAATGGATGGGTGAACAGTTTGGGGCCCAAACGGGATTCAAACCACTGCACACTCCGACCTGGACTTTTCGCTTTCTAGATAGGCATGTTACCTCCTAGACCACCGATGCACCTTTTGGGGTTCATGTTACGTTCAATAAAAGACATGTTACTCAGTCTGAACAACACTCCGAACATAAAGGCGTTATATAATTTTCTTTTGGTCTCAAGTTCTCTATCGGTCGTAGATATGACCTGACTGATGACTATCTGAGTGTCTTTGAAGTCTTCATTGAACTTTTTAACTTTTTAACTGTTTCCGCTGTTTCAATCTTCAAGTTGTTCAAACCACAGTGAATCAGTATGAATTTTGGGGTCGCCTTGATTTTTTTTCCAGTTCTTTTCCGCAAACATTTATTGTGAATGCCTTTGTCTTCTTCCTTATGGCCAGTCCATAGAGTTTCCCAGTCGTTCGGCGTCGATACTATCCAGTGCAAAATCATATAACATCAAAACATAAAGGAGACTGCTTGAAGTTATGTTTTCAGTGAAATAATGTTCATCAAATTCTTCGTCTTCCTCTTCGGTATTTTGCGTTCAGAGCACCATCATCATCATCATCTGTGACACAGTTCTAATCTTCTAGTTTGGTCTCGTCGTCTGGTAGATCTAGATCTAGAGGGAGACTGCTAGATCTAGAGGGAGACTATTTTCTTTTCAAAGTCAAGTTCTTTATTCCAAGGAAAAGAAATGCATAAACAAAACCATCTGAATCACCGTAAGCAATCGAGGTTGCGATGGTCTAGCCACAGAATGATCACTCTCCTGAAATAGCCATGATTGTAATTTCCGCCAGTTCGGGTTTCTCGTTGTTCTCAGTCCCTTTTGTACTGTCGTCTTGAGTTATGTTAGAGGCTTTTTGTAAAGAGTTTTTGTTTGTTTTTGCTTTCTTTTGAAAATTGTCCTCTCTTTTCCGTGTCATGTTTGCGATGGTTCATTTTTTCAGAGACAGTAGCATTTAATGTTCTGAGGTTCTGAGTAATACCACGGTCTTGCATTGGCTTTTCAACTTGTTGAAAGAGGAGTACATGTGCTCTGCCATTGTGCTGACTGCTTTTTATAAGTTACAGACCATTGCCTTTAGTTCAGTGACTGGCTTCAATTAATTTGTCATCATCTTCATATGACGTTTTTTCGATGAATGACGTCATTTTTTTGGTCTGCATTTCAAGGGTGTGTGTGTGTGTGTGAGAGAGAGAGAGAGTAGCTGTAAGTGACTGCCGATATTCAAGTTTGATGCTGAGTTTTTCTTTTACTGAACCTTGTGGATGCTTTTGAATATGGGTTTTAATTGTTCTTGACGGCTGTTTTCATGTTATGTCTTCTAGGGCCAGAATTGTTAAAAGGTCTTTATTGTTCTTAGTTCTCTTTGCCTTGACCATTCAATCAATCAATCAATCAATCAATCAATCAAATTCTTCTTTTCTCCTTCTCTTCCTCTTCTCATCTTCCTCCTTCCTTTCCCAGTTGTATAGATCTGCACAGGACTTGTTTTCTCAATTGTTTTTGTATTTTCACAGGTGTTGTTTTCCCAATGTGTGTACCAAAATAAGACTTGGCTTTTACATTGTTGGTACGGGGCGAATTACTCCGAATTGCTTGTATGGGACACATTGCTCCAAACTGTATGGGGCAAATTGTTGCAGGTTGTTTGTATGGGGCGAATTGTTGCAGGTTGTTTGTATGGAGCGAATTATTGCAAGTTGTTTGTATGGAGCGAATTATTGCAAGTTGTTTGTATGGGACAAACTGCTCCAAACTGTATGGGGCAAATTATTGCAAGTCGTTTGTATGGGGCGTACTGTTGTAGGTTGTTTGTATGGGGCGAATTGTTGCAAGTTATTTGTATGGAACAAACTGCTCCAAACTGTATGGGGCAAATTATTGCAAGTCGTTTGTATGGGGCGAACTGTTGTAGGTTGTTTGTATGGGGCGAATTGTTGCAAGTTATTTGTATGGGGCGAGTTGTTGCAGGTTGTCTGTGTGGGGCGAATCGCTGCAAGTTGTTTGTGTTGGGCGCATTGCTGCAAGTCGTTTGTATGGGGCGAATTATTGCAGGTTGTTTGTATGGGGCGAATTGTTGCAAGTTATTTGTATGGGGCGAGTTGTTGCAGGTTGTCTGTGTGGGGCGAATCGCTGCAAGTTGTTTGTGTTGGGCGCATTGCTGCAAGTCGTTTGTATGGGGCGAATTATTGCAGGTTGTTTGTATGGGGCGAATTGTTGCAAGTTATTTGTATGGGGCGAGTTGTTGCAGGTTGTCTGTGTGGGGCGAATCGCTGCAAGTTGTTTGTGTTGGGCGCATTGCTGCAAGTCGTTTTTATGGGGCGAATTATTGCAGGTTGTTTGTATGGGGCGAATCGCTGCAAGTTGTTTCTATGGAGCAAAATGGTGAAAGTTGTTGTTTGTATGGGGCGAATCGCTGCAAGTTGCTTGTATGGGGCAACTTGCTCCAAACTGCATGTATTAAGACAAAATATTTCCAACTGACTTCAATACCCCATAATTAATTGTTTTGGGACGAATACCTCCCAAGTTGCTTCTATTTCAGAT
>CM060344.1:36896996-36901996 GCA_030674155.1 Stramonita haemastoma | reverse complement strand
ATGATGTGTATAAAGAATGTTTGAAGATTTAGTAACATTATTGCTGTTCATATTTCGAGAGGTACAACAATGATGATTATGGATAAGATAATGTTTGGGTGTTGTCTTCTTGTTGTAAATTTTTTTTTTAAATGATGACGTAGATAAAACATTTCCTGTTACATTGTTGTTGTCTCCATTTTCTGAAATACAACAATTATGATCTAGATGAAGTATTTTCCGTTACACTGTTGTCCACATGTTGTAAAAAAAAAAAAAAATAATAAAAAACCCCACTGATGACATGGATAAAAAAACCCCAACATTTTCTGTTACATTGTTTTGTCTACATGTTCTGAAATACAACAATTATGATAGAAATAAAGTATTTTCCGTTACACTGTTGTCTACATGTTGTAAAAAGCAACAACACTGATAACATGGATAAAACATTTTCCATTACATTGTTTTGTATCCATTTTGTGAAATACAGCAATTATGATCTAGATAAAGTATTTTCCGCACTGTTGTCCACATGTTGTTAAAAAAAAATTGATGACATGGATAAAACATTTTCCGTTACATTGTTGTTGTTTACATGTTCTGAAATACAACAATTATGATCTAGATAAAGTATTTTCCGTTAAACTGTTGTCTATACGTTATAAAAATTTTTTTATAAACAATGATGACATTTTCCGTTACACCGTTTGTTGTCCGCATGTTGTAAACTGCATACAACAATGAAGACAAAAGATATAAATAATAATAATATAATATACATATAATATAAAAGAATAAATAAAAAATAAACAACTAATAAATAAATAAAGACATGGATAAAGAATGTTTGAAAATTCAGCAGCATTGGTGTTGTCTACACGTTGTAAAACTACAACATCAGTGACGCTGTTTTATCAAACTAAGCTGGAGCAATCTCATGTTCCTCTCTACTTGTAATTGAAATACAGCAGCAATTACAAAGTCGTACAATGTTATAAAAATGCAGTAAAGATGACTAAAAACCTACACCACTACAGAATTTATGGTTAACAAGAAAAAAGATACGCAGCAAAAGAACCTGAACATTTGAAAATAGGCCACTGTGTGTCGGTGGGAACGGATGACAAATTTGACAAAACTGCATACACACGGTGACTGGATGTAAAAGAACATATGAGTGTTTATTCCATTATCCTCGACATAAATGGATAATGATAAACCAATAAATGGCACTTTTTAAACCAGCCTCAAAACATACTTACTTCTACATATTAGGATTTTCCCCTGCTTTTTCATTTAATAATCTGTCCCTGCCTTCAGCTGCCGACATCCCCATCACCCTGCCAAAGCGTATTACCTCAGTGAGTGAGTGAGTGAGTGAGTGAGTGAGTGAGTGAGTGAGTGAGTGAGAGAATGAGAGAAATGAGTGAGTGAGTGAGTGAGTGAGTGAGTGAGTGAGTGAGAGAGAGAGAGAGTGTGTGTGTGTGCGTGTGTGTGTGTGTGTGTGTGTGTGTGTGTGTGTGTGTGTGTGTGTGTGTGTGTGTGTCTGTGTGTCTGTGTGTCTGTGTGTGTCTATGCGTGCGTTGCGTGCGTGCGTGCGTGCGTGCGTGCGTGCGTGCGTGCGTGCGTGCGTGCGTGCGTGTGTGTGTGTGTGTGTGTGTGTGTGTGTGTGTGTGTGTGTGTGTGTGTGTGTGAGCTGTCATCTTTCATTATATGTAATTAGTTCTTTTCTATATACTTTTTTTTTTTTAAAGATCGCCTGATAAAAAAACAACAACAAAAGGCTGTGCTTATCCAATGTACTCTCTGAAAATAAGAATTTCACTTTGACTCTACCACACATACATACATTTTTTAGTATTGTTTGACATCAGTATGTTGCTACTTTTTTCCCCCAGTACCAATAGCATCTCTTCACTTTGTATCCCTCATCTCATCACCCCCCCTCCTCCCTCCCCCCTTCTCCCCGTCTAATATCACATTAAGTGAACAGACGTAAAATTAAAGACACACACACACACACACACACACACACACACACACACACACACACACACACACACACACACACAACCCCCCCCCCCCCCCAACACACACACATACACTAAAATACAAACACACAAACACCCCCCCATACACACACACATATACCCACAAACTCATACCCCCCCAAAACACACACACACACACACACACACACACACACACACACACACACTAAAACAAACGCACAAACACCCCCCCCCCCCCACCCCCCACCCACCCACACACCCTCTCCCCCCCCCCCCCCCCTCCCACACGCACACTTACAAACAGGCATGAACTGGTTTTTCCCACATTATTACTGCCCTCCTTACCATAATTACGAAACATAACCTCATGCACTAGAGCTGTATTGACAGTTATGTTAACTTCATGCTGTCACCATGTCTCATCCTGTTCTCATTAGTGTGTCAGAGAGCTGTCAGTGTCTGCCCAATAACCCCTAGCAAGGCGCTACACCAAAGCCGCTGTGTAACAGAAAACAACAAGGAAATCTGAACCAGCCACCATGGCGCTGTGTGGTTAGTGCCTTGGGGCTACAGACTGGGGAAAGTTTGGGTTCAATCTCTTTAGTCAAAAGGCTTCGGGAGGGGGTAGAGAGAGAGAGAGAAAGAGAGAGAGAGAGAGAGAGAGAGAGAGAGAGAGAGAAGGAGAGAGAGAGAGGAGAGGAGAGAGAGAGAGAGAGAGGAAGAAGACAGACAGAAGAAGACAGACAGACAGACAGACAGACAGACAGACAGAGACAGACAGACAGGAGAGACAGAAGACGACAGAGAAGAGAGGAGAAATAGAGAGAGAGGAGAGAGAGAGAGGAGAGAGAGAGAGAAGAGAGGAGAGAGAGAGAGAGAGAGAGAGAGAGGAGAGAGAGAGAGAGAGAGAGGAGAGAGAGAGAGAGACAGAGAGAGAGAAGAAGACAGAGAGAGAGAGATTTGGGTTTATGATTAAAACCTAGCACAAAATTTCCAGAAAGTAGGGATGCTATTCATACTGACCCCCCCCCCCCTCCTCCCACATCCACCCACACACACACTTTTTCTCACAGGAGAAGGATACATTATGAAATAGGACCTCATGTATTGACAGTTATGCTCGCTTCATGCTGTCACCATTTTCTCATCCTGTTCTCATCAGTGTTTCAGAGAGCTGTCAGTGTCTGTCCAATAACCCTAGCAAGGCGCTACGCCAAAGCCGCTGTGTAACAGAAAACAACAAGGAAATCTGAACCAGCCACCATGGCGCTGTGTGGTTAGTGCCTTGGGGCTATAGACTGGATAAGGTTTTGGGTTCGAATCTTTTTTTAGAGTCGGGGAGGGATTGTCGGGGCTACATGTGTGTGTGTGTGTGTTTGTAGTGTGTGTGTGTGTGTGTTCTTCTTCTTCATTGGTTTAATGTCCGTTCACTACAAAGTGATTTAGACAATGGTGCATTCACGTTAAGAATGCACTGAAAAGGGGATGAGGGGAAAGGTGAAAGGATAAAGAATGTAATGGATGATGATAGGTTTATGCAATTTCATTTATAGTAACTGACCTACTGGTGACTAGCAAATACTTTCTGCAACTGATACTAGGACATGCGACTGGGAATCATACAGAACACTTTGGATATTTTCGTATTTTTTCCTCAGATCCATCCCTTTGCTTTTATATGAGGCAATGAGCACAGGGCAATGAAACAATATATGATGGACTGATATAATAGCAGAACAAGTGCAGAAAAACATTTTTTGAATATTTAGTTTTCCAAGCATTTAGACGTAATTTATGAATTATAATTTCTATATTTCGTGGGCAACACAAACGATTTAAGTTAAATCTAAAAAACTTTGAATATACAGAGTTTGCAAGAATTGAAATAATTTCAAATGATGATAAACGTAGACCTATACTATAAATCATTATGTCACTTGTACATTCTGAAGCACCGCGTTTTGCCAGAGAATCGGCCAATTCGTTCCAGTAAAGACCGCAATGTGATGGCACCCAGCAAAATTTTATCCCTATACCTTTAGAAACAAGAGAATGCACAAGGAACTTTTTTTCAAAAATAACATCATTTCTCAGTTTAGACCCAATAAAACTGATTTTGAATCAACACAAAAAACGACATTGTAAATCGCAAAAGAAATACTTGAAAGATAATTTAGCGCCATAAAAATTGCGAACAATTCAGAAGTGAATATTGTAAAACCTTTTCCAATACAAAAAGATCTTTTTACTTTTAAGTCGGGTATAACGAATGCAGCCCGCGACATGCCCGATTCTAAGACAGATCCGTCCGTGTATACTTTCAAGTGGTTTAAATACTGACAATTTATATGATTTTGAACCTCAGTTTTGAGTAGATTTTGATTAGTGTCCTTTTTTGTTTCTGAGTAGTCAATATCAAAATTTGCATATCTATGTTCCCATGGTGGAATCTGGGGAACTACTGGTAAAACTGGGACGTTTGATATATCGATATTATTTTCCTTCATAAGGTCTTCAGTATAATTTCTTATGGGCTGCAAAAAAGAGATATTCCTAGCTCTTTTTGGATAATCCTTTTGATTAATAAATATTTCATCGCGAACAGAATTTGAAATAGCAAGACTTCGAATGACATATTTAGAGACAGATAACATTCTTTGCTCAGAAAAAGGAAGTAAATGAGCTTCTGCATAAGTTTTTAATGTACTGGCATGAATCGGCACTCCTAGCGCTATTTTGATTGCTTTGCTATCCACACTTTGCAGCTTTTTTAAGAGATAATTTGGAGCAGAAAAATACACTTCTTGACCAGAAATGAGTTTAGACCGAATTAATGAAACAGAAGATACATGAGTGTTTTAGTATCCTGACTCCACGGCTGAGCACTCACAATCTTTAAGAAGTTTAATCGTTTCCTGGCTTTTAAAATCAAATTTTCAATATGCATTTTCCAGTTTAATTTGCTAGTTAAATGGACTCCCAAGAATCTGGCTTCTTGTTTGTATT
>CM060344.1:36874496-36876996 GCA_030674155.1 Stramonita haemastoma | reverse complement strand
CTTTACCTTTTATCGTTATAAATCTGTCAATGAGGGTAATCTAACTTTTCCATTATGACTGTTACGATCCATTAAAAAATTAACTCTGTTTTCTTTTTTCTTGCCCTAAGTGAAAAAAAAACTTTAATGAATCTATAATTTTATTTTTTTCCTATTTGTTTATTCTTTATTCTTTTATATCGAGGATAATGGAATAAGCTGTCGTGTGTTTTTTTTTTTTTACACCCAGCCCCCCTGTGTTTTTGTAAATTTCGTCATCCGTTCCCACTGGCACCCAATGGCCGACTCTGTCAAAAAGTGGAACAGGATTTAATGTGTGTGCAAGATGTTCTGCGTGCGTTCGCACACGGGGTGTCGGTTAATAGTCTCATCCGTAGGACTTTTTAAGGGGAGTGGAGTCGGTACTGATGTTAACTCCAGGGGAAAATGTCCCTTTGAACGAGATTCGAACCGGGGTCAACCAACCCCGAGTGTAATGCACAAAGCTTTTAATCAACCAGGCTGTCCCGCCCTCCTAAGAAAACATGGATTTCCTCAATATTCTTACAACCAATGTTGTTGAAATTAGTTGTCCTAATAAAACACCTAAACGAAAACAATTTTTTTTTGTACAATCATTTATACAAAGCATTCGAAGTATGTAACATATCTGTTTCTGTCTTGCAGATATATGTAATACAATGAAATTTTCATCATCCGAATTCGAATCTATCCATATCTTTGCCTCTGTTCATATTCCCCCCCCCCCCCCCCTCTCTCTCTCTCTCTCTCTCTCTCTCTCTCTCTCTCTCTCTCTCTCTCTCTCTCTCTCTCTCTCTCTCTCTCTCTCTTTATCTCTCTGTCTCCTCTATCTCTCTCTATGTCTCTGTCTCTCTGTGGTCTGTCTGAATCTCTGTCTCTCTATCTCTCTCTTACTCATCTCTCTCTCCCTCTCTCTCTTCCTCCTCCCCCTCTCTCTCTCTCTCTCTCTCTCTCTCTCTCTTTCTCTCTCTCTCCACTGGCATTTCCCCCTTTAGCGTGACAATCTGACCTGTAATTTTAAGCACAAAAAAAAAAATCCCCACACACAATCCCCCCACAAAATACAAAACTCAACAACAAGAAAAACTAACGAGGTAAAGAACAACCCAAGAAAAAAACATTAATAAAACGAAGGAAATCAGAAAAGAAACAAAGTAAAACCAAACAATTAAAAACACCAAAAAACAAAATCACAGAAGAGCGCGCACGCGCGCGCGCGCGCGCACACACACACACACACACACACACACACACACACACACAACACACACACACACACACACACACACACACACACACACACACACAAAACAAACACATAAAACAGCTACCGAACAAACTTGCGAATTAATAAAGAAAAGAAAAGAAAAGAAAGAAAGAAAGAAAGAAAGAAAGAAAGAAAGACAGACAGACAGACAGACAGACAGACAGACAGACAGACAGACAGACAGACAGACAGACAGGGAGGGAGAGAGAGATTTGATTTGATTTGATTTGATTTGATTTATTCTTTTATATCGAGGATAATGGAATAAGCACTCTTGTGCTTTTTTTCATCCAGTCCCCGTGTGTATGCAGTTTTCTAAATGTCATCTGTTCCCACCGGCACACGATGGCCTACTCTTACGAACAGGATTTAACGTGTGCACAAGATGTTCTGCGTGCGTTCGCACACGGGGCCTCGGTTTAAAGTCTCATCCGAAGGACTTTTGGGGAGAGTGGAGTCAGCACTGATGTTAACTCCAGGAGAAAAATCTCCTCGACCGGACTCGAACCTGGGTCGTCAAATTGCCAGCGCAATGTTCTGACCACTAGGCTATCCGCCTAGAGAGAGAGAGAGAGAGAGAGAGAGAGAGAGAGAGAGAGAGAGAGAGAGAGAGAGAGAGAGAGAAAGGAAGGAAGGAGGCAAGGCAAGGCAAGGCAAGGCAAGGCAAGGCAAGGCAAGGCAAGGCAAATTCTTTTATTCGAGGATAATAGATAAGCACACATGTGCTTTTTTACATCCAGTCCCCACCCTTTTCAGGGATAACATCAAAATAAAAGTTATTAAACAATAAAACTATACGCAGTACCAAACAACATACAAGAAATAAGTACACTACACTACATATAATAAGGTAAGAGAAATGCGACAGTACACTACATATAATAAGGTAAGAAGGTGCACTCATTCAGAAGACGAAAATCAGAAGTCACAATAAAATAATTTGGATTATTAAAGAAGAAGAAAAGAAACGAAAAAAAACAGAACAAAACAAATAAACAAACAAACAAACAAACAAAAAACCAACAAAAAAATCAATCAAACAAACAAACAAACCAAAAACAAACAAACAAACAAAAACAAACAAACAAAACAAAACAACAAAAAAAACGTTAATAGATAAAGAGCCAGCAGGAGCCAGCAGGAGAACATTATAATAAACAACTGAAACATCAGTCTACGGCCATATGTCTAAAGTTATACAGGCAAGCAAGC
>CM060344.1:36859496-36861996 GCA_030674155.1 Stramonita haemastoma | reverse complement strand
CAGTTTGTCGATGCTGGTGGTTCTTTCTGTTTCCGTCTTTGCTTGTTTGTTTGTTTGGCCGTCTGTTTTTTTTACCGATTGATTTCTTTTAGAATGTGATTCTAACAGTTGCCCCAATTTTTTAACATGTATAATAATGATAACGACTATAGTTTAGGAGCATGTTTGACGCATTTTTTGAAACAGGAAAGATTTATAGTTATGCTTAAAAGATACAATACTACTTTTCTCTTTAATATTTTTTGGTAAAGAATTCCAAACAATTCCTCCAGAGTAGCAAAGACTTGTTTTATAAAGATCGAGTCTTGGTTTAGGAATTATTATATTATTGGTGTATCTTGACTGATTAATTGGGAATCTAGTAGCCAGGGTAGATGGAGCAAGACCATTCATTATGCGATACATTATGATTGCTTTATTATATTCCAGATGGTAAGTTAGGGGGAGAATGTCCAATTTAGTATAGTCTTGGGGTGACAAGGTGGAAGGCTTTAAGAGTACCACTTTAATAGCTCGTTTATGGATTCTTAAAAGGGGTTTTAAGCTATTAGCACTACATCCATCATACAATGTTGAGGCGTAATCAATAAATGATTGAATATAAGTAAAATAAAACTGTCTACGAGAATCTAGATCAAGAAAGTGTTTGATTTTAGAGAGCTGAAATATCTTTTGAGAGATTCGTTTGTATAAAAAATCAATATGGGGTGACCAGGAAAGATCATTATCAATAGTAACTCCTAGGAGTCTATGCGTGTCTACTTCTTTAATAACATTATTATCAATATAAATTGGTGGCAAAACAAAGGTTATATTTTGGCGTTTTTGTCGAGATGTAATTATCATGTATTTTGTTTTTTGATGATTTAGGGCCATATGATTAAGTTTTGTCCATTCCAGCAATTGATTGGCATTTTCTTGCAATATAGTGAGATAGCTGTTTCAAGTCAGAATGAGAAGAATAGATAGAGGTGTCATCAGCAAAAAGTTCAGTTATGCCTTTCTTAACAGATAAAGGAAGATCATTGATATATAGTGAAAAGAGAAGAGGCCCTAATACTGATCCTTGGGGAACACCAAATTTTTGTGAAAGAAATTCAGAATGTTCATTATTTAGCCAAACAGTGTGGTTTCGATTAGAAAGAAATGATTTTACGAGTGACAAAGCATCTTCTGAAATTTTATATAGTTTCAATTTACGGACTAAAAGGTTGTGATCTATGACGTCAAAGGCTTTTGCAAAGTCAATGAGTAGCACACCAGTAAATTTGTTATTGTTGATATTTTTTAACCATTCATCAACGAGGCTAATCAGGGCTGTATGGCAAGAATGATATTTTCTAAAGCCGGACTGATTTGGATGAAGTAAGTTATGCTTTGAAATGTGAGACATAAGGCACTGATAAATATGTGTTTCTAACGGCTTTGAAAGAACTGGTAATATTGAAATAGGTCTATAATTTGAAGGAACGGTTTTATCACCTGACTTGTACAGAGGGATTATTTTGGCTTGTTTAAGAATATTGGGGAAGCAGCATTTATCAATACATAGGTTATACAGGTAAGTTAGGGAATCACATATTACAGGAGCACTAAGTTTAAGGATTTTTCCATCTAAGCCATCTAGACCACGAGCAGATGTCTGCTTGAGATGTATAAGAGAAAAATACACTTCATATACTGTCAAGAATGGGATTACTACATTTGAAGTGATCTTTTTTGAAATACAGAATTCATTCAATAAGGCAAGGTCATTGAAACAGAGCTATCATTTTTAACTGTTGAGGAAGAAATTGTGGAAAAATGTTGGTTTAAAGTGGTAGCAGTAATATCTTTTATGACAGTTGTTTTTATGATTTTTCCTTTGTAAGAGAATTAATAGTATTCCATATGACTTTTTGCTTATTGCCTGAGCTATCTGATATGAGGTCACGAAAAAAATTCTTTTTGGCAATGCGCTTCATTGATGTAATTTTATTGCGTTGCTCTTAAAGTCAGTGAATTGTTTGGTTTCTTTGAGCTTGTCTCTTTTGATTATTTCCTCTTGAATTTCTTTACTTAGCCAAGGAGGTTTCGGAGTATGTTTAACTCGTTTTATTTTGAAAGGGGCGTGTTTATTATAGATGTTGATGAAAGCATTTTGCCAAAATTCAAATGCTAGATTAGGGTCAGTAAACTGATAAACGTTTGAAAGAGAAGAATGTGAGAGGGCATTTAGAAAATCATTTTTCATTGAAATTAGCAAAGGATCTGTATGTTATTACTTTGTGAATTAATTTAGGAATTTTAACGCCTTTTTTTATGCCAAGTAAGACAGACAGGATATGATCACTACATCCATTAGGGGGAGAACATATTTCTACGATGTTTTGCTTTGAACTAATATAGATATGATCGATCAATGTCTCAGAGGAGGGGGTAACTCGGGTTGGTGTGTCTATTACTTGAAGGAGGCCAAAACTTTCATACAACTGTGTCCATCGCTTATTGGGTTTCAAGA
>CM060344.1:36858227-36859396 GCA_030674155.1 Stramonita haemastoma | reverse complement strand
CTTGTGCAATGTACAGTCAATGTACTTTGAAAAATAGCCTGGGTGCACAGAGTCAGCTTGTGCAATGTACAGACAACGTACTTTGAAAAAACGCCTGTGTGTGCAGTCAACTTGTGCAATGTACAGACAATGTACTTTGAAAAAAAGCCTGTGTGTGCAGTCAACTTGTGCAATGTACAGACAACGTACTTTGAAAAAAAGCCTGGGTGTACAGTCAACTTGTGCAATGTACAGACAATGTACTTTGAAAAAAAGCCAGTGTGTACAGTCAACTTGTGCAATGTACAGTCAATGTACTTTGAAAAAAAGCCTGGGTGTACAGTCAGCTCGTGCAATGTACAGACAATGTACTTTGAAAAAAGCCTGGGTGTACAGTCAACTTGTGCAATGTACAGACAATGTACTTTGAAAAAAGCCTGGGTGTACAGAGTCAACTTGTGCAATGTACAGACAATGTACTTTGAAAAAAGTCTGGGTGTACAGTCAGCCTGTGCCATGTACAGACAATGAACTTTGAAAAACAGTTTAATCAGTTACACTCTACTGTGCCTGATGTCTGCTTTCAGTATCACACACTAGGTCGGCTGTCAACAGACCACCATGGTCCAGAGAGCACAGTGTTACACAGGGCACGGATAGCCTGGTGGTCAGAACATTGCACTCGCAATTTGACGGCCAGAGTTCGATTCCCAGTCAAAGGGATTCCCCCCCCCCCCCCCCCCCCCCTGGAGTTAACATCAGTGCTGACTCCACTCTCCCCAAAAGTCCTTCGGATGAGTGTTACGTTATTGGTTTTGAAGAACAAACTCCTTGTTTTGAAAACACTGGAGTGAATGTTTAACGCTGACTGAAGTGCCAAGAGTTGCTCCCTATCTCTCGGGAATCACATCTAACAGAGCACACACGACTCAGAAATCAAGTTAGTTTTCTTTTATTCAACTAATCTACTTCAAAACAGTATTGTTTTCAATACAATAATTCCAAAATAAAAAACATACAAGAAAACTAATATCTAAAATCACCACGGATTTAACCACGACTCTGC
The DNA here is from genome assembly GCA_030674155.1 of Stramonita haemastoma. Taxonomy (NCBI): domain Eukaryota; kingdom Metazoa; phylum Mollusca; class Gastropoda; order Neogastropoda; family Muricidae; genus Stramonita; species Stramonita haemastoma. Next base: position 36,858,351 of record CM060344.1, on the reverse strand, counting down.
GGCTACGCTCACTAAACACAAATTTCAATCAAATAATCACTTTCACAGTCCTCATAACTTTCCTTCTATTTCTTCGATTTTCTCCCCTTCTAGAAAAATCCCTTCATCTACAGTCCCCATTGCC
>CM060344.1:36843227-36853227 GCA_030674155.1 Stramonita haemastoma | reverse complement strand
TAAGGAACTACAAATATATGGCCTAAGTCTGATTTTGCATTCATGTTGTGACCAGTTATAAGGAACTACAAATATATGGCCTGATATTGCATTCATGTTGTGACCTGTTTTGAAGAACTACAGACGATGGCTGGCCCAGTCTTGTACAAAGGTCATCCCCATGGTAACTCTGTGTGCTGGATGTGAGGTGTGCACGTGCACATGGCCACTTCCTTGATGGTCTCTTCCCAAGGACATGCAGGACAGTGGACCTGCATCCCTCCTTCACTCCAGGGGACAGTGCCCTCACCTGGGCAGCAGCTCAGAGGTCACTGACACCGTGCTAGCTGTGTGCTGACTGTCAGAGGGCCAGTCTGCCGCTCTGACCTGACCACCAGGCCAGTCCTCCCCCTGTCTGCACAGGACAGGAGACACAGCTGTCTGCTGTCACCAAGGAGAAGAGGGGCGCTGGTTCAATCCTCCTTGGCCCTGGTCAAAGGCCTTCTCAGTCCTCCATGTCAGCCGACTGCCAAGGCCAGTCTAAACATGGTCTGTGTGAAATGGCGTGTTGGCATGGTCTTCAGCACCACTTGCTCTTAGCGTCACGACTGCCACTGTCCTTTTCAGGGAGGAAAAGCCTCTGAAGTCGGACTGTACCTGCCTCTTTGTAGAGTCATACACGCAAACTTCCCGTCCAGTGTGTACTTTTGATCTGTCATTGATTCCCAGGTGGGATAAGTTGAATCAGTTCCATGACTTCCACACTCTGGCTCCATTAAGTCATGGGTTTGAATCTTGGCAGCGTCTGGTGAATAAAGTATGGGATTTTTATGATCTTCTATGTCGTTTCAAGTGCAGAGCTGCCAGTGCCTTAATTTCCTTCCTATATAAAGCAAGAGACCTAATGGTCATGTTAAAGACCATGTGATTCATGTCAGTGCTTTGTGGGCTACAGACACGCGAACATACCCAGCATGCAGCCTGTAGAATGAACTAAGATACTCGTAAGTCAGACTGTGTCAGCTGAGGTCAGCGGGCAGACCTCCTGTAAAATTACAAGCACAGAGAGAAAACCAGGTGATACCACCCCACCCTTTAAGGGAAGGCAGAGAGAGAGAGAGAGAGAGAGAGAGAGAGAGAGAGAGAGAGAGAGAGAGAGAGAGAGAGACAGAGACAGAGACAGAGAGAGCAGACAGAGACGAGAGAGACAGAAGACAGAGACAGACAGAAACAGACAGACAGAAGACAGACAGACAGACAGACAGAGACAGAGAAGACGAGAGAGAGAGAGAGAGAGAGAGAGAGAAGACAGACAGACAGACAGACAGACAGACAGACAGACAGACAGACAGACAGACAGACAGACAGACAGACAGACAGACAGAAAACAGAAACACAGACAGACCAGAAGAGACACAGAGAGAGAAGAGAGAGGGAGAGAGAGAGAGAGAGAGAGAGAGAGAGAGGAGAGAGAGAGAGAGAGAGAGAGAAGACAGACAGACAGACAGACAGACAGACACGACAGACAGACAGACAGACAGACAGACAGACAGACAGACAGACAGACAGACAGACAGACAGAAACACAGAAACACAGAAACACAGAGAGACCCAGAAAGAGAGAGAGAGAGAGAGAGAGAGAGAGAGAGAGAGAAAAGAGAGAGAGAGACAGACAGACAGACAGACAGACAGACAGACAGACAGACAGACAGACAGACAGACAGACAGACAGACAGATAGACAGACACAGACACAGACACAGCCAGAGAGAGCATAAGACAGAGAGACAGAGAGAGAGACAGAGAGAGAGAGAGACAGAGACAGAGAGAGAGAGGAGAGAGAGAGAGAGAGAGAGAGAAAGAGAGAGACAGAGACAGAGACAGAGAGTGAGAGAGAGAGAGAGAGAGAGAGAGAGAGAGAGAGAGAGAGAGAGAGAGAGAGAGAGAGAGAGAGAGAGAGAGAGAGAGAGAGAGAGAGAGAGAGAGAGAATCAGAGTACACATTCTAGGTGATCCCTAGGGTGCTAAGCTTGAGATCGTGCAACAACAGCAACAACACCAACAACAACAGCAACAACAATAATAACAACAGCAACAGCAATAACAGAAGCAACAACAACAATATCAATGACAACATCAGCACTAACAGCAACAACAACAATAGCAACAACAACAACATAAACAACAACACCAACAACAACATACAGACACAGTTGCTCTGTGCACTTTAAACAGTCACACACATTCTCTCACCCCATCACAGCAACAGACCCAGGCAGCTGAAAGCAGCCACTGTTTATTTCAACAAAGAGAATACCATCACACATCACTTGAAACATTTGAATCAAGTGTGACAGGGGCGGTAATAAGATTACCTCCCATGGGATCAGGCCTGTCACAGCGTGGTGTTTCTTAATCGGGAGACACCTGCGAATTGTGTGAGCCCTGTTTCCTCCGGTGAGGGTTAAAAACCCTTTGTTGCATACCCTTCACCTATGCAACGGAATGTAAAACCTATGCAACCTATTCAATTTTGTAGAGTCCCCATCTTCACTTTCTGATCGCCCTTTGTATCAGGTCTGTTGTACAGAGATGGGAAATTATAGATCTCCACTAAGTTACACAAGCACATAGCTGTATATTTGAAACAATAAGCCTTACATTGGAATTAAAATCACACAGCAGCACTTAGTACTTGAAATTATATTTGAATGGATAATTTTCAATGGATCATTCCAGTGGTGTGGAGAGGTGGGATCTGCTGCATGGGTAACAGTTTGCCCTCCATACTTACTTACCCAGGCATTGCCCTCTAAAGACTTGAGCGAAACTCCATAGACTTTCAAGACTGATGGGTGCCTACTACTACTATTTTTTTAAAACACAAAACATAGCACTCATTACATAAAATGATAACATTTGAATAAAGCATATAGTAGAACATAGTTCTTAAAATATTACCATTTGAATAAAACATACTGCATATCATATTACTTGAAATAATATTTGAATAAGCAGCACTCAATTCTTGAAATAGTAGTATTTTAATAGAGCGCACAGCACACATTACTTGAAAGAACGAGAAAAAAAAACATGGGATCACAGCTTGAACTAATAACAATTGAAGAAAGCACATAGCAGCACACATTTTCCAAAAAAATAATAGGCCTAGCATAGGATTTTAAAGCAAACAACAGCACTTATTATTCTAAATAATGATATTTAAATAAAGCCCAAATCAGTTAAAGTAATAACATTTGAATAAAGCACACAGCAGTATACATCAGATAAAATGGCAGTATTTATATAGATTACATAGCAGCACACCTCACATAAGCAACATTTATATAAAGTACATAGCAGCACACCTCACATAAACAACATTTATACAAAGTACATAGCAGCACACCTCACATAAGCAACATTCATATAAAGTACATAGCAGCACACCTGACTTAAACAACATCCACTCCCCCTTAAAGTCTTTCAGATAAGACTATAAACCAAGGCTCCGTGTGCGAACGCACGCAGAACATCTTGCACACACGTTAAATCCTGTACTGCTTTTTGTAAGAGTAAGCCATCGTGTGCCCGTGGGAACAGATGACATTTACAAAACTGCATACGCATGGGGACTGGATGTAAAAAAGAGTATGATTGCTTATTCCATTATCCTCAATATAAAAGAATAAAGAAATAAAGAAAGCAAAGAAAATATAAAGTAATAGTAGCACATCTGACATAAACAACATTCATATAAACTACATAGCAGCACACCTGACACAAACAACATTCATATAAACTACACAGCAGCACACCTGACATAAACAACATTTATATAAAACACATAGGAAGACATATGACATAAAATAGCAACATTGATATAAATTACATAGCAGCGCACACGATATAAAACAACAACATTTATTTCATTTATAGAAAGTACATAGTAGCACACCTGACATAAACAACATTCATATAAAGTACATAGCAAAATACTTTCAAAATTTGATGTAGACAATCAACTTGTACAATGGCTGATTGAATTTTTAACTGACAGGCCACAGTGTGTTTTTGCCAACAAAATATTTTCATCAGTTAAATATACCTACACTGGTTCTCCACAGGGCTGCGCCCTCTCGCTTCCTCTTTACATTCTATACACAGATTACTGTAGAAGCAGCCATGAAAACTCATTTCTGGTCAAATTTGCCGACGACAGTGCACTTCTGCCTATCTTCTCTGGATCAGTCCTAGACTATGGTCCAGCCCTCACTGAGTTGGTACATTGGTGTGATGAGACCTATCTGGAGCTAAATGTTTCTAAAACTAAAGATCTTCCTATCGATTTCAGAAGATCGGAGCACACATCTGAAAATACCATTATCCATAATAAAGAAGTTGAAAAAGTTTTGAAATACAAATATCTGGGAACTGTTTTTGACCACAGGTTAATTGGGACGCTAACACTGACCCTTTTGTCAAAAATGGGCAACAGCATGTGTATTTTCTAAGGAAGCTTAACTCATATTTTGTTGACAAAAATCTTCTTTGTTTTACAAGTCTTACATAGAGAGCGTTCTACGTTTTGCTTTCATTTGTTGGTACACTAACCTTAAAATGGTCTTCAGAGAATTGTGAGAATCTGCTAAAGAAATTATTGGAGAAGAACAAGGAGATCTCAAGTCGTTTTATAATCAGCAGCTTGTACGCAAAGCAACTGCCATTTTGGCCGATTCCTCCCACGCTTTGTTTTCAATATTTCAATTGTTGCCTTCAGGACGCCGTTTTCAATGCCACAACAGCAAAACAAACAGAAAAGGGAATTCCTTTGTGCCAGTAGCTATCCGAGTTCTAAACTCATAATAATACTGACTTTTTTCCCCCACTTCTCTGAATTACTTACCTGATTGCCACTGTTACGAATGTAGTTAATGCATACAGGTGTGCGTATACATGTTTATATACCCATAAAACAAGTATGTCTTATTTTTGGCTTTATTGATTTTTTGAATTGCTTGTAAATTGATATCTTTCTAGCCAATGGTTTTAAAACATCGGATTTGTTGGCGAGTATGTGTGTGTGTGTGTGTGTGTGTGTGTGTGGGGGGGGGGGTGTTGGAGTGTGTGTGTGGAATGTGAGTGTGTCACTGTGTGAGTGTGTGTGAGGGGGGGCCGGGTGGGTGAGGATGGTGTGTGTGTGTGTGTGTGTGTGTGTGTGTGTGTGTGTGTGCGCGCGCGCGCGCGCGAGCGCGCGCGTGCATGCATGTATACGTGCGTGTGCGAATGCGTATGTACAATGAGTAAATAATAGTGATCATAAGTCTTTTCTAGTCAATGGCTATAACAACAATGTATTCAAATATTGGTGTGTGTGTATGTGTGCGTTTGCGTGTGTGCGAAGACGCGTGCGTACGAGTGTGAGTGTTTGTGACATTTTTATTTTAAGTTATCATATAATGCCTGAACAAATATGAAATGTAGCTCTTTCGTGTCTTTGATTATGATTTGTATCAATATGCCTGTCAGTATTGTAATTGTAATTGCCCTTCAGGGATAATTAAAGGGTTTTTGACTTGACGACTTGACCTGACACCTGGGGGGGAGGGGGGCGGGATAGCCTAGTGGTCAGAACATTGCGCTCGCAATTTGACGACCCGGGTTCGATTCCCGTTCGAGGAGATTTTTCTCCTGGAGTTAATATCAGTGCTGACTCCACTCACCCCCAAAGTCATTTGGATGAGACTATAAACCGAGGCCCCGTGTGTGAACGCTTGCAGAACATCTTGCGCACACGTTCCGCTTTTCGTAAGAGTACGCCATCGCGTGCCAGTGGGAACAGATGATATTTTCAAAACTGCATACACACAGGGACTGGATGTAAAAAAGCACAATTGTGCTTATTCCAGTATCCTCGATATAAAAGAATAAAACACAAAAAAACTTTAAAAAAACATAAACAAGATTCACATAAACTACATAGCAGCACATGACATAACAACATAAGTACATGGCAGCACACCTGACATAAATAACATTTATATAAAGTACATAGCAACACCTACACCTGTCATAAAGAACAACATTCATATTAAGTACATAGCAGCACACATGACATAAACAACAACATTCGTATAAAGTACATAGCAGTACACCTGACATAAACAACAAACATTCATATAAAGTACATAGCAGCACACCTGACATAAACAACAACATTCATATAAAGTACAGAGCAGCACACCGGACATAACAACAACATTCAATAAGTACAAGCACACACTGACATAAACAACAACATTATATAAAGTACATAGCAGCACACCTGACATAAACAACAACATTCATATAAAGTACATAGCAGCACACCTGACATAAACAACAACATTCATATAAAGTACACTAGCAGCACACCTGACATAAACAACAACATTCATATAAAGTACATAGCAGCACACCTGACATAAACAACAACATTCATATAAAGTACATAGCAGCACACCTGACATAAACAACAACATTCATATAAAGTACATAGCAGCACACCTGACATAAACAACAACATTCATATAAAGTACATAGCAGCACACCTGACATAAACAACAACATTCATATAAAGTACATAGCAGCACACCTGCCATGGAATAACAGCAAAAGGATGATTAACACCACAACACTGACAGCTTGGCGCTGTACTGTACAAAGCTTTGTGGATAAAACAGCATACATTTCCTGTGTTATACATCGAATCTGCGTGAACCTCAAATACCATTTATCAAACTGTATTCTTGTGTTTACAACAAAGAACAGGATCAAAATTAACTGAAACACATGCACAGGCAAAGTCTGAATCTACCTCTATAGAAAATATCAGTATTAACTGAAATACATGCACAGGAAAAGCATGGTTCTACCTTTGTAGGAGATATCAGTATTAATTGAAATACATGCACAGGCAAAGTCTGAATCTACCTCTATAGAAAATATCAGTATTAACTGAAATACATCCACAGGCAAAGTCTGATTCTACCTCTGTAGAAGAAAACCCTAGCAAAATCAGTACACGACAAAAGGAAGGTATCTCATGAATAAGACGAAATATGTACAAGCCAAGGTAGGTTATGTTGTGCTTTAAAGTTGAATGATTATGATGATATTTTCAGAAAATCTGTATTTCGAAGCAAAACAAAAAAGAACATAAACAAAACGAAGGACTAAAGACAAAGCTACCATCCAACTGACCCAAAAGAATATCTGTCACAAAAGACTAGTTTTGCAAAATAAAAATTAAAAAATACATTAGCTGGCTAGCAGCAGTAGGGACACTGTAGGACACTGCTGCCCTGCTAATGTGGGGCTATACTAGTTCTTTGCACACACTGCTAATGTGGGGCTATACTAGTTCTTTGCATACACTGCTAATGTGGGGCTATACTAGTTCTTTGCACACACTGCTAATGTGGGGCTATACTAGTTCTTTGCACACACTGCTAATGTGGGGCTATACTAGTTCTTTGCACACACTGCTAATGTGGAGCTATACTAGTTCTTTGCACACACTGCTAATGTGGGGCTATACTAGTTCTTTGCACACACTGCTAATGTGGGGCTATACTAGTTCTTTGCACACACTGCTAATGTAGGGCTATACTAGTTCTTTGCACACACTGCCAATGTGGGGCTATACTAGTTCTTTGCACACACTGCTAATGTGGGGCTATACTAGTTCTTTGCACACACTGCTAATGTTGGGCTATACTAGTTCTTTGCACACACGGCTAATGTGGGGCTATACTAGTTCTTTGCACACATTGCTAATGTGGGGCTATACTAGTTCTTTGCACACACTGCTAATGTAGTGCTATACTAGTTCTTTGCACACACTGCTGCACTGCTAATGTGGGGCTATACTAGTTCTTTGCACACACCTGATGCACAGCAAGCTAAAACTCCATCGGTAAAAGAAGACAGTCACAAGAAGCAAAAGCTTGCAGAACAAGGGGAATAACTACATGCTAAAGTTTTCGGTTTTGCCCAAGTTGCTTCCCTCAGTTGAGCCAACCAGCAAAGAAAATCATTTTGACCAAAAATAGAAAAAAAAAAAAAAAGGGAGAGAGATATCTGAGGTAAAAGAGTAAAACTAAGTCGACAAGCATCATGATGATGATGATGATGATGATGATGATGATGATGATGATGATGATGATGATGATGATGATGATGATGATGATGAAGAAGAAGAAGAAAACGTAGTAGGCTACGATTTAAGTCAAGGAACTAATTGAAAAAAAAAGTAAAGAGAGAGGAAGAGGAGAAAGAAGAGAAATGGAAGCAGGAACCAAACGGACCCTCCACCAGTGAACACAAACACTCAGCATGTGGTGCCCTGTAGTAGGTGGTGTCCTGGGTGTGTTGGCTCAGAACCGGTGTAACACGCTCAAAACACTACCGTGCAATAACGACTACTGTAGTGGTTTTGGCGTAAGGCTTTCGTGCCATAACCACTACCGTAGTGACTTTTGCACATGCTGTAAACACTACCTTAGTGACTTTGGCGTACGCTATGAACACTATGAACACTATCTTTAAGCTAAATCACTACCGCTTACACACACTTTTTTATATAAAAACTTAAGAAGGAGGGTGGTAGGATGTTTAAGTCGTTGGCTTGCCAACAAGTGAGGTCCTGGGTTCGATTCCCAGCCTTGCGTAGGAGGCGTAGCCAGAAATAGTGTTTTAGGCGTGCAGACCTGTGCTATAAACGCTACTGATAGTGCTTTCAGCGTTGCCAAAATGACTATGGTAGTGTTTGCTGCATAGAGTGATTTTGGCGTATTACACTGGCACCACACACCACTGAGGTGACCCAGCAGCAGTGCAGGGCCTGTCTGGTCTGTGACCCATGGCAGCCTGACATTGAACAGCTCATTTGTATTATCTTTTAGTGCAATGTCTTGTATTGTATTCCACTGTATTGTATTGTATTTTGTTGTAATATTGAATTGTATTGGTTTGTATACCATTTCAAGTCACGACAGATTTGTCTGTATAAATTTTGGACTGCTCTTTCTGAAGAGACTGCGTCGCCACAATAGCAGCGCCACCAATCTGTGATGCCCTTGTCCCTATCTAGCCCTGAGAATGCAAAGGACAGGTCTGAGTAATTATCGCTCAGGTGTGGAGACTGGAATGAGCGGCGTGGGAACAGCCAGGAATGTCACAGAGACTGAAATGAGCGGCGTGGGAACAGCCAGGAATGTCACAGAGGATGACACAGCAAAAATATCCCGTAGTGACACTCCGTGTGTTAGCCAACAGGACAAAAATAACGACCCCCCCCCCCACCCCCCAAACACACCAAGTTTTGTTTTCATCAGCTTTTATTGCACGATGATCGATGGTGATGAGGGTGATGCAATGATGCTGCTGTAGAAATGCATGTGTTTTGAGATCACTGGTCAGGGCTGGACTCTACGCTTGCTTTTGCAAGACTTATAGCAATCTGTCTCTGAGTAAAAACCCGCCAAGGTCTGAGAAAACTCTATGTCTTCTATTGGACTCAAACCTGCGACCTTCCAGCCAGTAACCCACTGCATTAACCACTGGGCCATAGAGACTTGTGCATGTAAAATGTTAACGTTGCAATCACAACTTGTGTATGTTTTGGTCATAAAGATATCCTCTGGGATATGTTAACGTTGCAATCACAACTTGTGTATGTTTTGGTCATAAAGATATCCTCTGGGATATGTTAACCTTGCAATCACAACTTGTGTATGTTTTGGTCATAAAGATATCCTCTGGGATATGTTAACCTTGCAATCACAACTTGTGTATGTTTTGGTCATAAAGATATCCTCTGGGATATGTTAACCTTGCAATCACAACTTGTGTATGTTTTGGTCATAAAGATATCCTCTGGGATATGTTAACCTTGCAATCACAACTTGTGTATGTTTTGGTCATAAAGATATCCTCTGGGATATGTTAACCTTGCAATCACAACTTGTGTATGTTTTGGTC
>CM060344.1:36823227-36833227 GCA_030674155.1 Stramonita haemastoma | reverse complement strand
TTGTGTATACTCAATTAGTTTTCCTTGTAATTTCAATAATGGAAGACTGTTTGGAACACTTCCAGAATCAAATAGCATCATCTTTGTTTTTTCTGTCGAAAGAGACAGTCCATGTTCCATCATGAAGTTTCCAAGTCTGTCCAACTGTGTATGTGTGTGTGTGTGTGTGTGTGTGTGTGTGTGTGTGTGTGTGTGTGTGTGTGTGTGTGTGTGTGTGTGTGTGTGTGTGTGTGTGTATGTGTGTGTGTGTGTTTGTGTGTGTATGGGTGTGTGTATGTGTATGTATGTGTGTGTGTGTGTGTGTGTGTGTGTGTGTGTGTGTGTGTGTGTGTGTGTGTGTGTGTGTGTGTGTGTGTGTGTGTGTGTGTGTGTGAAGGGTATGTGTGCATACATGTGCAAGTTCATCAGGGGAAGGGATAGCCTAGTGGTCAGAACATTGCGTTCGCAATTTGACAACACGGGTTCGATTCCCGTCGGAGGAGATTTTTCCTTTAGAGTTAACATCAGTGCTGACTTCACTCCCCCTAAAAGACTTTCGGATGAGGCTTTAAACTGAGGCCCTGAGGCGAACGCACGCAGAACATCTTGCACACAGGTTAAACCTTCGTCCGCTTTTCATAAGAGTAGGCCATCATGTGCCGGTGGTAACAGATGAACAGATTTAGGAGTGCTTATATAAAACAATAAATAAATAAATTTATGTATAACTTTGGGCTCATAATGATCTATGTACACACAGAGAAACACACACACACATAAATATATAAATATATAAATATATATATATATATATATATATATATATATATATATATATATATATATATATGTACACACGCATATATATATATATATATATATATATATATATATATATATATATATATATATATATATATATATATATATATATATATATATATATATATATATATATATACCGTAAAATCCCTAGCATAAGCCCACCATCTAGCAAACGCCCACCCCCCACTTTGGGCCAAAAGTTGTGCTAGGTAGCTACCTAGCAAACGCCCACCCTGCTTTTTTCAAAGAGACTGTGCTCACTTTCACTAGGATTTGTGCAGACTGTTCTAAAAGTCATATTTTCCCCCTTCTTTACCTTTTCTTATTTCTTTGCTTTTGTCTTATTCTTTGTCCCCTCTCCTCACTCCCACCCATCCCCAACAAAGTGACTTAAAATTACGTCATGCTTTTTCCTCTGACGTCTTTTATCTGTCAGTGATGTACCAGTACTTTGACAACGCTTCCTGATGGCCGGAAGCTGGTTCTTGAATCTCTCTGTGCCATTTTTGCAAAATGCTGAAGCGACAGTCTTATACTGTATCTTTAAAATTGGAAGAACTCCAGTATCTGGATAACGAAGCAGGTGGGAATGTTTCGGTGTGTGCCCATGAATTTTCTGTGGATAGAAAGAGGATCAGGGAAGGGAGTGAAAACAGAGATAGACTTGAACAGCAGTACGGAAAAGACAAACAAAAACAAAACGGAAACTGTCAAAAAGGACCAGCAGTTAGATCTGAACATGTCGACCAAGGTGTGCTGCATTATCTGGAAGATTAAAGATCTGAAGGCAGGGTATTGCGAAACAAGGACCTGCAATGGAAAGCGATGGAACTCGTTGGCCTTCTTTGCCTCTAAGTCCCTTTTCTTCTATTTTCCTTCACTTCTACTCACACGACCTAACATGCAAAGGGGTCTATCCCTAGCAAACGCCCACCCCCCAATTTTGCCCTAAATCAGTGCACAGGGGGGGGGGGGGGGGCGTATGCTAGGGATTTTACGGTATGTAAATATACATACATACATACATACATACATACATACATACATACATACATACATACATACATACATACATACATACATACATACATACATACATACATATTTTTATTTAGATAGATAGATAGATAGATAGATAGATAGATAGATAGATAGATAGATAGATAGATAGATAGATAGATAGATAGATAGATAGATAGATAGATAGATAGATATAAGGATATTTGTCAATGGTCCATTCAACATTGCATTCCTATATTGTGTGTGTTTGAGTGTGTGTGTGTGTGTTGTGTGTGTGTGTGTGTGTGTGTGTGTGTTTTGTGTGTGTGTGTGTGTGTGTGTGTGTGTGTGGTGTGTGTAAGTGTAAGTGTAAGTGTAAGTGTGTGTATGTGTAATTGTATGTAAGTGTGTGTTTGTGTGTGTGTGTGTGTGTGTGTGTGTGTGTGTGTGTGTGTGTGTGTATGTGTGTGTGTGTGTGTGTGTGTGTGTGTGTGTGTGTGTGTGTGTGTGTGTGTGTGTGTGTTTTTGTTTGTTTGTTTGTTTTAATGTTTCAACCAACATGGAGTGTAGTTCATTTTCTGTTATTTTTGATATTATGATTGCTATCAATGTGCCTGTCAGTATTGTATGAGCCCTTCATGGGATTATCAAAGTGTTTTTGACTTGAACTTTACTTGACAGACAAACAGACAGACAGACAGACAGACAGACAGACAGACAGACAGATAGACGGATAGGCAGACAGACAGACCCCCGGACACACAGACACAGAGACAGACAGAGACAGGGAGTTGGAATTATATAATATATAATGAGATTCTTTTCACAAGTCAGCCAGTGTGACAATCAACACTATGGAAGATAGACCAGAAACATTTCTTTATCTGACAATCAACGCTATGGAAAATAGACCAGAAACATTTCTCTATGTGACAATAAACACCATGGAAGATAGACCAAAACATTTATCTGACAATCAACGCTATGGAAGACAGACCAGAAACATTTCTTTATCTGACAATCAACACTATGGAAGATAGACCAGAAACATTTCTTATCTGACAATCAACACAATGGAAGATAGACCAGAAACATTTCTTTATGTGACAGTGTGACAATCAACACTATGGAAGATAGAAAATAAACATTTATTTGTGTGACAATCAACACTATGGAAGATAGACCAGAAACATTTCTTTATCTGACAATTAACACTATAGAAGATAGACCAGAAACATTTATGTGACAATCAGCACTAAGGAAGATAGACCAAAAACATTTCTTTATGTGACAATCAACACTAAGGAATATAGACCAGAAACATTTCTTTATCTGACAATTAACACTATGGAAGATAGACCAAAAATATTTCTGTTATGTGACATTGTGACATTCAACACTAAGGAAGATAGACCAGAAACATTTCTTTGTGTGACAATCAACACTAGTAGAAGATAGACCAGAAACATTTCTTTAGGTGACAATCAACACTATGGAAGATAGACCAGAAACATTTCTTTAGGTGACAATCAATACTAGTAGAAGATAGACCAGAAACATTTCTTTAGGTGACAATCAACACTATGGAAGATAGACCAGAAACCTTTCTTTAGGTGACAATCAACAGTAAGGAAGATAGACCAGAAACCTTTCTTTAGGTGACAATCAACAGTAAGGAAGATAGACCAGAAACCTTTCTTTAGGTGACAATCAACAGTAAGGAAGATAGACCAGAAACCTTTCTTTAGGTGACAATCCGGCAGTTCACACAGTACACAGATTATCTAACTATGCTCCTGTGCCCCCCCCCCCCTCCTCCACTCCATCTCATGACTGGCTGCCAACTTTTTTCCCACCATCTCCCACAACACACACAAACACAGACAGACAGGTATACAAACACACACACACACACACACACACACACACACACACACACACATACACACACACACGCACGCGCGCGCGCACGCAGACACACACAAACACACAAACACACATGCCAAAGTCCTTCGGAGGAAACTATGAATCGAGTTCCCCTATGCGAATGCATGCAGAACATCCTGCGCACACCTCAAAACCTGTTCCGCTTTTTGGAAGAGTAGGCCAAGTTTGCTGGTGGGAACAGATAACAAAATTTACAAAACTGCATACACACAGTGAATGGATGTAAAAAAGCACATGAGTGCTTATTCCATTATTCTTGGAATAAAAGAATGAATAAAAGAAAACATATTTTTTGCTCCTAATGCTTTGCGAGGTCTCTTGTTCCTCAAAAGCTGAGACAGCACCTGTTGTTGTCTGTCAAATGAGCGAAAATGCGCTGCACTGCAATTAAACGTCTGACAAGTCAGGCCCAGTGCATCCGACTTAGACTGGGTTGAAAATTTGTAACGTTAATATCCATTTTTTTTAAAACAACCCCCCCCCCCCCCCCAAAAAAAAAATGCAGGAAAATGAACCAAGAAGGCAGAACATAGCCAAGGTGTGGAAGAAAAGGAGCAAGGCAGAAACAAAGAGAGGGATAGAAAAGAGAGATGTCCTAGCGCACAATTTCAAGACAGTAAGGACGCTCTCTATACTGACAGAACTCAGGCAACCATACTGGCAAAAGTCTCTATTTTCTATAGAAGCTGTATTGAAAAACTGACATTGAACAGCTGTGATTACTTACCTAGGAGAGTCTTGAGTTCTGTCATCTCCGCACATTGAACAGCTGTGATTACTTACCTAGGAGAGTCTTGAGTTCTGTCATCTCCACACATTGAACAGCTGTGATTACTTACCTAGGAAAGTCTTGAGTTCTGTCATCTCCACACATTGAACAGCTGTGATTACTTACCTAGGAAAGTCTTGAGTTCTGTCATCTCCGCACATTGAACAGCTGTGATTACTTACCTAGGAGAGTCTTGAGTTCTGTCATCTCCACACATTGAACAGCTGTGATTACTTACCTAGGAGAGTCTTTAGTTCTGTCATCTCCACACATTGAACAGCTGTGATTACTTACCTAGGAAAGTCTTGAGTTCTGTCATCTCCACACTTGTCTTCCTCTGGGATTCCTGTAGTGACGTCTTCATCTGTTCCACATCCGTCTTTACAGTGTCCACATCTGCCTTTACAGTGTCCACATCTGCCTTTACAGTGTCCACATCTGCCTTTACACTCTCCACATCTGTCTTTACACTCTCCACATCTGTCTTTACAGTGTCCTCGTCTGACTTTACACTCTCCACATCTGTCTTTACACTCTCCACATCTGCCTTTACACTCTCAACATCTGCCTTTACAGTGTCCACGTGGACCTTCTGCAGCTTTGCCACGTCAGCCTGCACAGTCTTGTGGTCTGTTCTGATGATGTCTAGTTCTGTGTGCAGCTTTTCCTGGTCCTGGAGCATGCTGTCCATCTCCCTCTTCATGCTGGTCAGGGCCAGAGACAGTGTGTGCTGATCTTCCTTCAGCCTGCTCTCTTGTGCCTGGCTTTGTTGGCAGTCTGTTTTCAGCTGGCTGATGTCTGACTGAAGGCTGGGCAGTTCTGCCTGTAGTTCAGTTCTGATGTTGTCTGTCTGTGCCTGTAGTTCAGTTCTGATGTTGTCTGCCTTTGCCTGTAGTTCAGTTCTGATGTTGTCTGTCTCTGCCTGTAGTTCAGTTCTGATGTTGTCTGTCTCTGCCTGTAGTTCAGTTCTGATGTCTGTCTCTGCCTGTAGTTCAGTTCTGATGTTGTCTGTCTGTGCCTGTAGTTCAGTTCTGATGTTGTCTGTCTGTGCCTGTAGTTCAGTTCTGATGTTGTCTGTCTCTTCCCGGAGTTCAGTTCTGATGTTGTCTGTCTCTGCCTGTAGTCCAGTTCTGATGTTGTCTCTCTCTGCCTGTAGTTCAGTTCTGATGTTGTTTATTTCTGTGTTCAGCTTCTTCTGATCCTCTTTCACCTCTGAGTGGTCTGCCTGAAATGCGTCAAGGTAGAGATGTAATGAAGACAGTCTCTGTTTAAGTTCTGTACGATCTTCTTCAAGTTTTCTGAGCTCTGTTTTCATTTTTCTGTTATCATCTCTGAGCTGTTTGTTGTCTCCTTCAAGTCTGCTGTAGTTGTTTCTGACCTCAGTGACTGTGGCTTGGAGTTCTGAAATGTCAGCTGTCAGATCACGATTTTTGTGTTGCAGAATTGTCTGATCTTTGAGCAAGAGATTAACTGATTCTTCCATGCCAGTTATCTTGGAAAGCAGATCTGCCATCTGTTTCGTCAGTTCACTCTGTGATTCGCTTGGTGTGGGTGAAGGAGTAGGTTTAGGTGGAGGAGTAGGTTTGGGTGGAGGAGTAGGTGTGGGTGGAGGAGAAGTTTTGGGTGAAGGAGTAGGTGTGGGTGGAGGAGTAGGTGTGGGTGGAGGAGTAGGTTTGGGATGGCTTGGTCTTTCTCTATCTGGTGTGTCAGCCATCTTTCCTGACTGTGTGTGAGGTTCCGTCAGTGACTGATGTGGTGACTGACCACTTTCCCTTTTTGGACAAAGACAGTCAGCACAGGAGCAGAAGTTTGGGATGAAAAACCGTTGGTGCAGTTAGCGGTGATGTCCCTCCTAGAGACCAGAGATGGAGGTCCTGTCTCCACGGCTGTCCTGCTGATGGACACCTGTCACACACCAGTCAGTGGACGTGGACATTTTTTATTTATTTATTCATGTATTCAATTTTTTACCACTTTATATCACAGCAGATTTCTCTGCGTGAAATTTGGGCTGTTCTCCCCGGGAGATCGCATCGCTACAAGTGCAGCACATACCCATTATTTTTTTCCCCTCAGGGATGGTGTCTAAACACGACACCTGTGTGCATGCTGGATTTAAAAAAAAAAATTGTCATCCGCTTCTACCTACACACGATGGCCTGCACTTCCGAAAGACGGAACGGGGTTTTAACGTGAGCGCAAGATGTTTTGCTGTGTTCGCACACGGGGCCTCGGTTTATAGTCTCATCCGAATGACTTTGACATTCAGTTCAAGTTTTTTGTCAAACTGGGAAGAAAGGGCGAGGTTGAGTACGAACACAGAAACTCAGGTTTACTTGTTGGCAGGCGAACGTCTTAACCATCCTGCCACCTTCCTTCCATCAGGGGTGGGGGTGAGGGGGTGAGTAGTCATAGTAGTTGTTGAATTAGCATTGGAAGTAGTAGAAGTAGTAGTAGTAGCAGCAGCAGCAGCAGCAGCAGCAGCAGCAGCAGCAGCAGCAGCAGCAGTAGTAGCAGTAGTAGTAGTAGTAGTAGTAGTAGTAGTAGTAGTAGTAGTAGTAGTAGTAGTAGTAGTAGTAGTAGTAGTAATAGTAGTAGTGGTAGAGGAGGAGGAGGAGGAGGAGGAGGAGAGGAGTGGTGGTGGTGGTGGTGGTGGTGGTGGTAGCAGCAGCTGCAGCAGCAGCAGCAGCAGCAGTAGTTGTAGTAGTAGTAGTAGTAAAAGTAGTAGTAGCAGTAGTAGCAGTAGTAGTAGTAGTAGTAGTAGTAGTAGTAGTAGTAGTAGTAGTAGTAGTAGTAGTAGTAGTATAGTAGTAGTAGTAGTAGTAGTAGCAGCAGCAGCAGCAGCAGCAGCAGCAGCAGTAGTAGTAGTATTGGTAGCAGTAGTAGTAACAGTAGAGTAGTAGTAGCAAAGAAGCAGCAGCAGTAGCAGTTGCAGCAGCAACAGCAGCAGCAGCAGCAGCAGTAGTAGTAGTAGTAGTAGTAGTAGTAGTAGTAGTAGTAGTAGTAGTAGTAGTAGTAGCAGCACTCTCCACTGGGCCTCCTTCAAGGCAGGTGTTCCCTCAGGTCCCTCACAGGGCTGTGTTTCTGGCTCTCCCTCATCCCCTGTGGGGCTGGGGGCTTGTTGTCTAGGGTCTCTTTCTTTTCCAGATCATCCTCAGTGGCTGCGTCACGCTTCAAGGCTAAGATGACAGAGGAAATGCGAGATGGTTTGATCCCTGATTGGGCCCAAAACTTCCCCCCATCCACTAGATCATTAGTGGTGGTTTGGGTAGCAGTTTTTCGGATAAGACAATAAACGAATGTTCCGTGTGCTATACAAAATTATCTAGAAGAAGTAATAGACCCCACGCCTTTGACCAAATTCTGTATAAAGAAGCCATTCTGATAAGAAAAACAATCACAGTTGCAGAGAGAGAAAAAAAATGGGTGGCGCTGCTCTTGCGGTGACGTGCTCTCGCAAGGGAGAACAGGCAACATTTCATGTAGAGAAATTTGCGTGATTTTAGGTGGTATAATTTTTTTTAAAAGAAAAAGAAAAGGACTTTGTCCTGGATAAGGCTGCATGTACAGACAGGTGTAACGAACATCTACCTCCTTACCTGTTTTCACTGACTGACTGTCGCCATGTTGGTGAAGTGTAGTGAGCAGGAAGGGAGCAGTAACACACTGCCTACAAGTACAGCCCACAGACGTTGGCACAGAACACACCACGATCACTGTCAGTACAGCCCACAGACGTTGGCACACAGCACACCACGATCACTGTCAGTACAGCCCACAGACGTTGACACACAACACACCACGATCACTGTCAGTACAGCCCACAGACGTTGACACACAACACACCACGATCACTGTCAGTACAGCCCACAGACGTTGACACACAACACACCACGATCACTGTCAGTACAGCCCACAGACGTTGACACACAAACACACCACGATCACTGTCAGTACAGCCCACAGACGTTGACACACAACACACCACAATCACTATCAGTACAGCCTAGAGCAGCACACACCTTCACACACTCAGAACAGGAATCGTGGTTAGTGTGATTAACAGATGTGTCCCAGTTTCAGCAGTCTCTCTGCAGTAGGCCTACAGGCTGACAGTTTAGTTCTTCCAATACACTTCCTGGTCACAGAAAACAGTTGCCTCGCCACTTTCAGTCAGTGTTTCTGTTTACTGTAACTGACTGAGAACACACCTCATGTAACGATCTCCTTCAACAGGCAGTCAGCCAGGACAGTGACACAGGGAATATTCACAATTGGCAATAGTTAACCCAGATAATGTCAACAGAAGATAACAACAAGCTAGCTTTCCTCCCTCACAGATACTGACAAAAAGAGCACTGCACTGCTGTCTGCATGAACGGAAACGAAACAAAGGCACAGCCATCATCATAGCCCGGAAAAGAGGGCAGGATACACGGAAGAAAACTTCAAGTACAATGGGCGCTTGAAAGCTATTTTGTATTGGACAGTATCATTTCTTATTGTGTAAATTATATTCAAATGTGTACATCTCTTTTTTGAATTTCAGGGTAGTAGCTAATAATGTGAACTGAAATTCTGTAATACAAAACCATATGTAATACGTACTTTACATTATGATTTGAAAACAGAAATATTAATATTTTGCATGCATGCATGCATGTAAACATGCGTGTGTACGTGCACACACACATATACATACGCACACATACTGTTTGTGAGTGTGTGTGTGTGTGTGTGTGTGTGCATGTGTGTATGTATGTGTATGACTTTTGAGTGCATTCTTTTTTGCTTGTTTTTTTTTATAGGCACATTTTATTTTTAAAGGTTGGAGTAATCATGGTGTAGTTAAATATTATTGATGAAATGATTTCTGTTCCTAGATAGCTGGCTTGATGAAAAAAAGCAAATCAATGCTTATACAATGTACCATCTGGAAATAGCTTCTTTTTTTTACTTTGACTTTGGCACACACCCATGCAGGCACACACACACACACACACACACATTCACCTACGCACGCACGCACAACACACAAACACACACACACGCGCGCGCGCGCACACACACACACACACACACACACACACACACACACACACACACACACACAACAAACAGTGATGCCAATACCTCTTAAAATTAGAAAGTGTACAATATGATTTGTTTAATTAATGATACCATGTCGAACTTAAAGATCTTGATCTCTTAAAAAAAAAAGAAAGCTGACTTTGAATTAACACAAAATATCATTTTTTTTGTGGAGTGTCATTCCATTGCAATATATAGTATAATCTAATGAAAAAGTTGTTAAAGCTGGGAAAACTAGTGCAAAGTATATTGACATTGTGCCTGTGTCATGGATATGCCTGTTTTCATCCATGAAGGTTACAGCATGATGGAATGTGCAATGTGCATGCTGGAAACACAAAAGGGAAACACAGGAGGTCTGTTGGACCCTAGGCCTACTAGGCCTAGCCC
>CM060344.1:36813227-36815727 GCA_030674155.1 Stramonita haemastoma | reverse complement strand
AAGGGTGTTCCCCCGTGCCAGGCTACACGCCTCTTCTCTTCTCCCCCCCCCCCCTTTGACGACACCCACTCGGTGCAGCAGCTTCATGGTCCACAATGAACCTGAGAAACACCTGCATTCAAGAAGGAGTTTCCTTCATTGACAATACCCCCTACTTCCTCGCCAAGTCAGGCGCACCCAAGAAAGCCATGTACCGTGACAGACTCCATCCCAGCTACAGAGGTTGTGAAGTCCTTACACACAACCTCTGTTCCCAAGGTAACTGTTCACTCGTCTGACCAACATACTCACACTCCCCTTCTGCTAGTTATGTGGACGCAGTGAAGGGGTACAGAAGTGTGGAGACTCTACCTACAACAAACAGTAATGACTCAAACGTGTCCCCTGTCCTGTCCACAGCGCCTAAATGCCCACCTGTGACTGACTATGACTTTCACTTTCCACCCAGACAACCCAGGAGACTTATTCCCCATGACTCTGTCATGCTGGGTAGACCGACTGTACCAAACACCAAAACAGACAAGATCCTAGGTCTGTTAATGGAATTGCTCCAGCCCTAATCTATAATTACAGAAGTGTGTGTGTGTGTGTGTGTGTGTGTGTGTGTGTGTGTGTGTGTGTGTGTGTGTGTGTGTGTGTGTGAATGTGTGAATGTGTGTGTGCGTGTGTGTGTGTGTGTGTGTGTGTGTGTGTGTGTGTGTGTGTGCGTGCGCGCGCGCGTGTGAGTGTGTGCATGTGTGTGTATGTGTATGTGTGTGTATGTGTATGTGTGTGTGAGTGTGTGTGTGTGTGAGTGAGTGTGTGCATGCGTTATGTGTGTGTGTGTGTGTGTGTGTGTGTGTGTGTGTGTGTATGCGTGAGGTCATAAACACAAATGTGTTGATGCATGCATGTGCACACCTGTGTGAGGGCATAATCACAAATGTGTTGATGCAAGTGATAAATGTGTTGATGCATGTATTTACACACATAGACCTAGTATGTGATGATTTTTCTTTTTACCTAATAGTTTTATGCGGTCAAATGAATTCATGAACCTTGTGGGTTGGTGGGATTCTCCCCCCCCCCAAACTTCACCTTTCCACTCCTCACCCTGGTTTGTTCCCCCCCCCCCCCCCCCCTGAAACTTTACCTTTTCACTCCCCACCCCCTACCCCAAATGTTGTGCTATTTCACACAACATGACTTGACCAACAGATAGCCTACCCTTTTTTAGCCTAAGACAAGTCTATCTCTGTCTGTACCATTGCATAAAGCTTATCTTATCTTCTCCTATACAGCTTCTCTCTCTCTCTCTCTCTCTCTCTCTCTCTCTCTCTCTTCTCTCTCTTCTCTCTCTCTCTCTCTCTCTCTCTCTCAGAAATGTTAATGGTGTCATGCTGCAGTGTACTCTGCTAAGTTTACACAGTGAAGTTGCTTTACTTTATATCTGTTCATCTAGCAGAAACTTGATTATCATTGATTGATCTATAGAGAATTTTGGGTGATAACAGCTGAAATTCGTGTGTGATTGTGTATTTTTGCTTTGCTTATTACTTTTTTGTTACAGAACTTTGTATATCATATTCGTGTATCCTAGTTTGAGTTGTGATTATACTTCTTTTTTGTGATTACACTTCTATTAGGCTTACGTGTTTGTTATTTGAGATTTTAGTCATTATCTGTTCATTTTGTTTTTTTCCTTTTGTAATTGTTTTGGTTATTTGATTTGTTTTTTTTTTTTTGTTTTTCTTCTACTTGTGTGAAAACTCATAGACACCCAAAGATCTAACACAGCATTACTATCTGCACTCATCCTTAGATGTCATGCCTCTTACCTCAGACAAGTGGCCATTAAAACAGGGTCTCCAGTAGGCTACTGCTTCCATCTCTTACCTGTCCCTGCCTTCAACATCCACCTGCCAAAGTGCTTAACGTTTGTAGGTGTGTGTGCGCGTGCGTGCTGCGTGCATGCGTGCATGCGTGTTGTGTGTGTATATTTGAATTTGTTAAAACTGTAAATAGTTGTTGACTGTGTGTTGTGTAGGTCGAATGAAAGCGCTTTGATTTGTTTTTACAAGAGATAGCGCTACACAAATTCCATGTATTATTATTATTATTACCTCAACATAAACAATGCAATGAATAAAACAGATGATATTGCTAGCATACTATTTAATGAGGGGAATGAGTTTCATCTGTTTGGCTTTGCTGAATCTCGTCTTTCCTCAAATATAACTGATGCAGACATGCACATTCCAGGATACCAAATATTTCGTCAAGATCCCTACAAACCAAAAACTACAGGCTTGTTAACATATTTTGCATCTTCATTATGCTGTAAAAGGCTACATAACTTCGATGTTTATGATATTGAATCGATATGGGTAGAAATCAAACTAAAACACAGTAGTCCGCTATTGATAGGATTTATATACAGAAATCCCTCAGAACCCACTGACTGGATTGATTGATTAAATTCTTTAATGGATGAAGTTACACTTTTAAACTATGAAACAGT
>CM060344.1:36785727-36805727 GCA_030674155.1 Stramonita haemastoma | reverse complement strand
GACAGTATACCTCTCCAAGACCTAGCACAGTCAGCAAACACAACAACAGAAACCATTAGAGAGTTGGAAACTAGCTTTACAGACACAGACACAGCACCTCTACCCATGCGAGAAATAATGGGACTCAATCAAGCACTACAGAGTATTAGAGGCGAACTGATAAATAATCTAGCAAAGCTAGGCGAAGTAGACTCGCACATAGAACTAGAAAAGAAGAAGTTAGCAGAAGCAGACGATGCAAATCTAGGACAGGAAATAAAAGAAAGAATCACGCAAGGTCTAAAAGATCTGCAAGATGAACGCCAAGCAAGATTAGAGGTCCTGAGCAATAACAGACAACAACTACAATCTCAGGTCAGCAGAATAAAAGAAACAATCCACGGCATTCTCTATGAAAACACAACTCTAGCAGATCGAATTCGCACACTGTTTCCGGAGCAAGGTATAACAATTGTTAGTGTAATTACTGTGTTAGGGTTTGCCATAAGTACACTTATTTATGCATTGACAGGAAGTACACCAACACCACCACACATCACCTTCATCACCGCCCACAGGCACAGGGTGGGTTAAGAAACAACTTAATTACTTATCAGACTTACTAAAAAAAAAACTAGCACTGAAAGCCGTAGAGGCACTACCAGGTATAATTGGTTCTGTTGTTAGCTGGCTATTATCAACACTAGGAAAAGTTGTACGATTTATGGCTGAGCATTTGTGGTCTTTACTATTATTAGTTGTTGGTGTTTTGCTTTCTAAGGTAAAGATAAGTAATTCCACCACCAACAAGAAAGACTGACAATGCAGTCATTTGATCTACATGATTATCCCTTACAGGGGGTGTTACTGTTGGAGTTACAGGGTGTGTTACAGTTGGTGTAACTAATTGTGTGTTATGCATGGGAACATCTTCTTTTTATGCACTGCAGTAGTTGTAACCCTTGTTGGTTTATTGTTTACTCTTTTATTTTTGCCAAGTTGCTGATCATTTCCTGCAATGAGGATTTCGTTGTTGTAGTTTGTGATTGTTCCTATCTGCAGCTGCATGTTGGAAGGTAGCATATATACACCACGCCCTATAGCAAAGTCTACCTTAGACCTTGCATAGTGAAGAACATCTTGGTAATGCTTAATGCTTGATGGTAGGTCAACAGCCGAGTTGATACAGTCTTCAAGATTAGACAGATACTGTTTTGGGGAATCAAATCCAGTGCTTTGATCCATGATGCTTGACCTCGTCTGTGCCTGCGCTCCAAGCAAGCACATTACATATGCACGAACAGAATCATTAATCCTCTCTAATCCCGCTCTTGTCAATCCTTCACTCTTGTCAAGAATAAAAGTTGTCCAGGCATCTTTGTGCTCTTGCTCTATTGACCCCAGCGTTATAGCAGTGCCATGAGTAAAAGACGTGTATGGTGGGTCCCAGTACTTTCTGTGCACGCCCCATAAATACAGACTTCCCATACCATGATTGCTGGTCCAGCGTTTGTCTAAAGTCAGTCTTGTAATCAATATCAAATTCATTGCACAACCTCTCATAGGCTGTCATGTTAATTCTGTTATTGAATGGATTGAAGCTGGTATCAGTGGGCAATGGGACCTGCAGCTCTGATAACACGCGCCTGAACTGATAGTACACATGAAACCTGTACACAGACTTTACTAGCAGGTTTGGATGGTTCATGTGGTCAGCATATGACACACCACAGCCTGTAGTTGCACAGTAGACGGCAAAGTTTAAGTGGTTTTGATAGAACTGTATAGGATTGGACAACCATGTTTTGGCAGTGCCATCATTCTTGATGTGCGGGGGTTAAGTATGATTTCGGTGGGTTGGGGACCTTGACTTGAAACAATGCTGTTTCTGTTACAGCAACATCTAGCTCACCAAAGGTAATAGGCTTTGGCTTATAGTGAGAACCAGTCTCGTATTTTGCATCTTCATTATATTTATACATTATTAGCATTCTATAGTAAATAAAAATGTTTGTGACACTAACAAACATACAGTAAGGCGTACCTGTCAAACTGGCTATTCATATTGACAACCGCTGTCAACATAAAACAACTGCTTTGCATGAGGCCTTCTACACAGTATCATGGACAAACATCAACAGTGACAACAACTGGGTTCATACAACAGTTAACGCTGGTAATCCAGTAGAAAGGACTATAATACAAGAAGGTTATCATGACTTCTGCACCCTGGAAAAGGAGCTTTTTCGCCCAGCAGGTATCACAACAAAACTCAACCAGGCTAGTCTAAGAGTCACTTTACAGTCACCAAAGCCATTTTGATTTCAAGACTCACTTGCAGAAATGCTCGGGCTTGAGCATGGCGGTTGGTATGCTCTTTCTTTTGACGACAAAGGATTGATAAAGGTAGTTGGTGAAAAACCCATTAACATGGCAGTAAACCCTTTGCTTTTTGTGCACCTGTCTCAGTTAAACACAACACAAAACCAGGTAGCGTCAAAGACATCAGGCCCTTCTGATCTACTAGAATCCTTTCACCCGGCAGGGCGATGTACTATGAAATGCGGCACAACAGCTTTATGAGCTTCAGTTCAAAGAACTAGAAGAGGGCTTTCATGAAACACTCTGCATAACAAATCAAGAACTCAGCCGAACAAATAGTTAACTGTAATAATTTATATATCACACTAAAAATAAAATCATAACTATATACACACACCACTAACAATGTCGCGCGGTCTTGTAATAAAGTCACCTTTAACCTGCCCAACTATTGAGCTTAAAGATCGTGAGAAAGATTGAGAAAGATGGTGAGATTGGTGAAGTTTATGCTTCTGAGTACACAGATGAAGGATACTATAAGCGCACAGCAGTAGATGAAGCTCAGAAACCTCGGTTTCCTAAACTTGAACAGTTGTGCAATGTTGAAGCTTAACCTGTAGCAGATGATATTGCTTACAAAGTAACGCACAAAGGCAATAAATGGCTCATCAAACCGAGCATCGACTGGCAGATCAGGTTTGAGTTTAACAGTCCATACACTTTCTATATAACAGACAGAACTTTCAGTAAAGCAGTAAATGCCCGTCTAGTAAACATAGCACGTGGTACGAACCAGCCAGCAGAAATGATTTAGAGATGATAGCATTTAAGAAGACGCGTTACCTGCTTCATAGAAAAGACTCTGTGACTAAAATGTCAACCACAAAGCTACAGTTCCTCCCAAACTATCCTCTGGATGATCAGTACACAATGATGTTTGGCCTAGTAGCAAGAAGAGAAAGAGCCACTTTCTTGTTCATGGATGGAATTAGTATCAACTGGAAAGACTTAGATGATGATGAAGCCCTCAGATTTGTTATCGTTATTCTGAATAGTGGTGACAACGTCCAAGGAACCATTTCTAGTGACAAAGTCAACTTGGCCTTAAACATACCACAGCTGACAGCATTAAGGTCTCTTAATCTACATCAGATTGACCTCATTGCCTTCTATATACTGATGCTGTACTGCACGACAGTCAACTACAAGACTTAATGGCAGAATTCCAATAAAAGATTACACATGTTTTTGTTTTTTGTTTTTTTTTTAAAACAGTATAAGAAGATGACTGTTAAATATCCTAAAGTGCCCAGTGCACCGGACCCTGAAATCCCCGTCAATGATAATGCGAATGCTAATGCTAACGCCTTTCGTTTGACAAACATTACACAGATGCAGCATGGCATAGAGCAAGAACTAGCAAAGTACACAAAATGCAAGCGCAGGTACAGATCATCATTTAGTGTGCTGAGCTCTGTTACTAGAGGTACAGCAACTCTGTCCACAGCCACAGCAGGAACTGACATTGCTCTCTTGGCTTCTGGAATTAGAGTTCCTGCAGCAATTGCATTGGACTCTGTTTCAATAGCAACAGGAGCTTGTTCATTTGTTACATCTGTCTTTTCAAAGACAGTAAACTAGAAAAACATGATGCCATTGTTGCCTTGACACTAGCTCAGCTAAGCTCACTCAGACTCATCATTAGCAAAGCTCTAACAGATGCAACAATATCAGCAGAGGAGTTCAAATGTCTTCAGGCCGACTATGATGACTACAAGGCCAGAAGTTTGACCTTCAGCATAAGTCGCGCAAAACAATGCCTGTAGACATCGATGCAGTGAAAAAGGAATATAAAAAAAGGGGTATCTGCTTGGAAAGGACATCGATCAGCTGAGTACTCTTTTAAGGAGTTAAGAGTTACCTGTGATACATTCGCTGTTTCATGCAGTAGCAAGACAAGCAAACAACACAAGCAACAACATGCAATTAATTAATTAATTAATTATTTAATTATTTTTCTATTATATGAGTTAGATAATTTAGGTGAGGCTCAATATGGACAAAGTGTTTCAGACAACAGCTAAAAATTACAAAACCACTGGGTGTGGTGCAAAGCATCCAAGACGCAATCACACAAAATATACCAAACAACTTACACATAGATCCACCAGTAAAGGTGCAGTTGATTGCTGCAATCATGTACAACACAGCAACCAGAGAAGAATTAACTGTTCATGTGTCAACAACACAACAAGCGTTGAACTCGTTTGAGGAGCTCAACACAACATGGGCAGAGGAGATGATGGGGAACTTTGAACATGCGGCTGAAACAGCAAGGATGGGGGGATCAGGATAGATTGTTGGTGAGGTTTTATGCATAGAACTAAAGCAAACAAAGATTCATCCCATCGTTGGTAGAAGCTACGTTCCCTTACCCCCTGATGTTGTAGCAAAACGTGCAGTACTGAACATTCAGAACACTGATGATAAGTGTTTTTTTATGTGGTCCGTTCTGGCTAGGCTGTACCACGTGGTAAAGAATGCAGAGAGTGTTTCAAACTACCACGCAATATATGCGACAAGCTTGACTTCACTGGCATTGACTTTCCTGTTGCTGTTAGCAGCATTGGCAGATTTGAGGAGTTAAACCCAGGCATCAGTGTGAACGTGTACGCCTGGGAGGGACAGCTACACCCACTCAGGATCTCAAGAAATTCTCCCACCATTGGAGATCCTGATAACAACCATGTTGCTGGTGAATGGACATTATACACTCATCAGACTAATGAGTAGACTCATTGCACAAACAACCAAAAGGCACCACAAACAAGAGTTCTGCAGACAATGCTTGGTTCATATTCCATCTTTACTAGCAGCTGACAAACACAGAAAGCACTGCAAGAGTGAGACTGAAGCAATCACTGAACTTGTAACACCACACCCAGGCAGCAAGGTGTACTTCAAGAATCCGAAGAAGCTGCAAAAGAGTCCGTATGTAGTGTATGCAGACTTTGAGTCTATCATTGTGCCATATCAAGGACCAGCACCAGAACAAATGCCCAAGACAGTTGTGCTCAGTACCCACTAAGTCTGTTTCTTTGTTTTTGTTGTTGTCAGATCAGATGGTGCACACACAGAGCCAGTCTTGTATCGAGGACCAGATGCTGCAAAGGTTTTCCTCGAACAAATAAAAGCAAATCATGGATACTACTCTCAACAGCTTAATTTAAGCGAGATCATTATGACTGATGAAGACCAGGAGCAGTATACTTCTGCCACACACGGCATGCAGGAAGGGAGCTGTTTAGTTGCTAACCTCTGCCCTATCGGGGACCCAAAACATCTGGCAGAGTGGCCTGACTGCCTGCTGTAATGTGACACCTCTGCTGCTGACCACTGTGCTGCACTGTCAGCCGTGAATTACACTAGCTGCCGTTTTATCTCTTTTGTGTCTTTCTCTGTGTGATGAGCCAGATAGCAAGGATAGAGGACAGGGAAAGTAGAGGAACAATGCACAGCAACCAGGCAAAAGAAGACTCAGGGGAAGACAGCAGCTGGGCGTTGGTTGGTCTTTATTTTGTCATCTCTCTGCTCCGCTCCTGTGCTCTGCTGGACACTAGGCCTATTCTGGTCTAATCCAGTCTAACGTAGTCTGCAGACCTATCTCTCCTAGTCTCACTAGCCACCCTAACCACCCCTAAATATATACCCTCCACAGGACTGCAAAGACAGCCCTGCGCGGAAGCAGACAATTCGCCACTTCAAACTTAAAATGGAGTAAATTTGTGTTTCCTTATGCAGCTTCAACAGAGATTATCTCGCTGTCTGCACAACAAAGTTAAACATATTATATATCAAAATAAACTAGGAAACACATGCTTTAAAATGCATTAATGCACTTTACACAACAACTATCTAACTGCGAGCTAAAGGCGATTAAAGCCTCTGAGTAGACACATTTTTAACAGGTTTTCACTAAAACTTTCCATAATAAAACACTAAGAGTCCAGCAGAGCCTAATACTTAATATATATAAAAGGAAGAATATAATTCACAAATTGTATACATATGCATATTATTAGCTAGCAGTGTCCATGGGATGAGATATTGATAATTAAACAGCAACGCGAAAACACATTTTCCGATCTACTGCCTACTGCGTGCACATCAGCCTTGCTTACGAAGCGGTTAGTAAGATCGAAAGAATGAACATCTCTAATAATACAAATTATCTATATTAACATAATCTGACCTAATGTTCATTCATATATAAACCCAAAATATACCATAGATCGATAGTTTAATGTCTGCATTTTATCAAATTCAGTTTGACGAGATTCAAATTCATTTAGGACAAAGAACGATGGTTAGGCTAATCATCATGTTCAAACCGTCATAGGCTATGCCTTACGATCTATTACAACCTAAATTAAGTTATATTTCATTTATTTAAATAAAGTTTATTACACACGATTCTCAATCGCACACAACAGTATATAGAGTATTTCTTTACTTATGAATTAGAACTGCTTTTGCTGATCATGAGTTCAATGTTCTTATACTGATATGATGCAATAGGTGAAAATACGGTTGACTTAAATCGAGTCAAGATTAATCTTTCAACAATCATATCCATGAATATGAATAAATGATATGATTTATTAAAATTGTTATTAAAGATCTTCTTTCCTATTTCAGGCTGATTCTTTGTGTTGAAAAATGCAAGGTAGAGTTCTCTCTCTTGAAAATCTCAAATCATTACAATAAAATATATCTCATCTCATAAAATCATAAAAACAAAGTGGAATACATAGAACTAATTAGATACATGTGAATCATAAAGATAAAAAAGATTCAATCATCAACTTCATATAAAAATACAAATATATCGTACCCATAACAAACTACGATACATTATAAAATGAACAGAAGATCTTATATGTTCTGACCAAACCAAATATCTGTTTAGCTGTTTCTAACCTAAACTAAATGCCCAACAAGCTCTCACACATAGAGTTACACAAAACCACCTGGTTACATCTGTATAGCCATTTCATTTTTATTAAAACTAAGGGAAAATGCTTGCTTTAACGTTTCCAACGAGTATAAACACAAAAGGGAGAATTGAATCAATCTGTCAGTTATTACAGTTTACTTTCATGTCATGCAATACAATAATATACCACATTCATGCATTGACAACAAAAAATCTTCAACTTCCCAACACGCTGTGTGCTGAATGGCAGTTTTCCAAACATTTATCCTTGGCACATGACACCAACAATGTAACCACTACTTGTATGCCTCACCACCATCTGGGTTTTTTAAACCTGCCAGCCACAGGAGGGGTGTGGAGGAGGGGCACTTCAGTAGGCTACTCCTCAACACTGCTTGGATGAGTTTCCCGGTAAACTCCAAGGAATGTACACACATACACACACTACAGCCACATGCCTTGCTCTTAGCACTAGGATAGCCCAAGTCAACTCTTCTGCCAGCTACACAATCATAATAGTGATAGTTATGTAGAGTGAACTTATGACCATTTGTATGTTTATGTAGTGTCCGTTTCTTTTAAAATTTTTCTTTTAGGGCACTGCTTAGTTCTGGCTTGGTGTTGGGCTGTTTTTCTTTTTGTTTCTGCTATTTTGATTTCTTTCCTGTTTGGTTTAGCCATTTACAGTAGAGGGGAGGATAAAGTTAGTTGTTCATTCACATACAAAGCAAACTGAACAGTCTGATTCTGTTATTGTAGTGTCATAGTGTGTCCACACCTCCCTGCTCTTTTCTTTGGCACACATAACAGTTGTGTTCTTTCAGATGGAAAAGATGCCTGCTTGAGTGTATAATCTCAAGCAGCATTTTTCACAAAAAGTAGATGAAAAAATGTAATTGTCTCAGTGTAGATAAAAAAAAAAAAAACACTTCTCAAATCTGATGTATCATTTCTGCACAGTTTTGCTGTTTTCAATATTGTGCTTTCCTCAATCTTTCATCACTAGTTCTGCACAGTGCTTTCACTCTCTCAAAATAAAGCATTTCAAGTGTTCTTTGGCATCTATACTTTAGGCCTACATTTTCGTGTTTTGCACAAATTATCAAGACATCTAGTAGGCCTAGTCTACAACTCATAGGCCTAGCTAAACTTATGCCAAATTCTGAACAATGAACCAAACACGCGCACACACACACACACACACACACACACACACACACACACACACACACACACACACACACACACACACACACACTCTCTCTCTCTCTCTCTCTCTCTCTCTCTCTCTCTCTCTCTCTCTCTCTCTCTCTCTCTCTCTCTCTCTCTCTCAAGGCAAGGCAAGGCAAGGCAAGGCAAGGCAAAAGACTTTTGCCTTGCCTTGCCTTGCCTTCTTTCTGTCTGTCTGTCTGTCTGTCTGTCTGTCTGTCTGTCTGTCTGTCTGTCTGTCTGTCTGTCTGTCTGTCTCTCTCTCTCTCTCTCTCTCTCTCTCCTCTCTCTCTCTCTCTCTCTCTCTCTCTCTCTCTCTCTCTCTCTCTCAGAAAGATGGTCAGATAAACACAGCTGTAATCGGAAAGGTAATAAGAATAGGCCTACTCCAGAAAAGGAGGGAAAGACCCTCCCTAAACTGTGTAACAGAGGCTAATTTCTAAACAAAGGAATGGTAAGGCATTTCCAGCCAGGGCTGCACATGTGGCCAGTTGGCCCACTTGCTAGCTGGGTCAGTTGACTAAAAATAGCTGCAGATTTTTATTTTAATTTATTTATTTTATTTTTGGTGTGCAACCGCCTCTGGAATCTAAACATCTTTGGTATCATTATAAACTGCAAAGAACACTTAATTACAACAACAGGAAATAAGTTAGAATAAAATGCTGTTGGAAAAATTAGAGTGAAGGAATGTGAGGTTGCAATAACGCATGTTATATAGGAAAAGGGAAGGAGGTACAGTGGCTGGCTATGCAGTCAGGCTGTGGGAGGGGAAAGGGGAGCTCTAACTGAACAGCCTGATTCTGGCCAGATTTGCTTGCCCTGCACACATTGCTGGATCTGCAATAAACCACTAACACCACTGATGGCAGACAATCACACAGTAAGAGATCATGACCACATCAGTGGTAAGTTTCGTGGTGCAGCACATAGCAAGTGTAACCTGCAATTAAAAGTAGATCCCAAATCATGGAAGCTGCCAATCTTCCTCCACAACCTAAGAGGTTACGACTCGCACCTGATCATGCAGGCAGTTACTGATGAGTATAGGGCAAACTGCATTGCACAGTGATCAGAAAAGTGCCTGACTTTTATGCTGAACAGTCTGTCCTTCTTTGATTCTGCACAACACCTGATGGGATCTCTTGAGTCCTTGTCTTCATCGCTGAGTGCTTGTCCTATAACTGAAAACTACTTTGACATGCAGCTCGCACAAAAAGGTGTCTATCCTTACGAGTACATGGATTCATGGGAAAGGTTTGATGAGGAAGAGCC
Source organism: Stramonita haemastoma (assembly GCA_030674155.1). NCBI lineage: Eukaryota > Metazoa > Mollusca > Gastropoda > Neogastropoda > Muricidae > Stramonita > Stramonita haemastoma. Next base: position 36,795,946 of record CM060344.1, on the reverse strand, counting down.
GCCACCAAAAGAAGCTTTCTTCAGCAGACTGACGGGTAAAGGAATCAGTGATGAAGATTATCAGCATGCTCAGTAAGCATGGCAAAAGATGCAGTGTCAGACAATGAGTGATTACCATGATCGGTATCTGCTGGCTGATGTGTGTTTGCTTGCTGATGTCTTTGAGAACTACAGAAAGACTGGCATGAAGCACTATGGTCTAGATCCATCACATTACACCACAGCACCAGGAATGTTGTGGGATACATTCTTGAAGTCTACTGGGGTGCAGATTGACTTGTTATCTGACCTGCCAATGCTGCAAATAATTGAGGATGGTCTGCGTGGTGGCATCAGCATGGCATCACACAATTACTGTAAGGCCAACAACAATTATTTAGAAGACTATGATCCTGGCAAACTTTCAAACTACATTATGTACTTGGATGCGAACAGCCTGTATGGATGGGCGATGTGTCAGTCACTACCACTGCGGAACTTTCAGATGTACATTGGTCCTTTTGCCATTGATGAGGTTCTAAAAACACTATCACACATGGCACCAGACCAGGAGCAGGGCTGGATCCTAGAAGTTGATCTGTTGTATCCTCATGAACTGCATGATGCGCACAATGATCACCAATGGCTGCAGAAAGACTCAAAACATCACCCAAAGAACCTCCGAAGCTGGTACCAAACCTTAATGATAAAACCAAATATGTATGTCACTTCAGACTGCTGCAGTTCTATCTAAGGCACGGATTAATTCTTACTGCTGTCCATCGCATCATTGTGTTTGAGCAGCAGCATTTCATGAAACCATACATGATGTAGAACACTGATCTAAGATCAAAGGCTACTGACGAATCAGGAAAAGATTACTTCAAGCTCATGAACAACAGCTGCTTTGGCAAAACAATGGAGAACCCACACAAAAGAAAAGATGTCAGATTAGTCACCAAGGAAAATGCAGCCATAAAGCTGACATCAAAGCCAAGCTACCAAGACTTTATCATCATCATCTATTCTTTTATCTCGAGGATAATGGAATAAGCACTCATTGCTTTTTGACATCCAGCCCCCATGTGTATGCAGTTTTGTAAATATTGTCATCTGTTCCCATCGTCACACAATGGCCTACACTTACAAAACACGGAACAGGATTTAACGTGTCCGCAAGATGTTCTGCGTGCGTTCGTACACGGGGTCTCGGTTAATGGTCTCATCCGAAGGACTTTTGGGCAGATGGAGTCAGCACTGATGTTAACTCTAGGATAAAAATCAACTCGAGCGGGAATCGAACCCGGGTCGTCAAATTGTGAGCACAATGTTCTGACCACTAGGCTGTCCCATTCCCCACAACAATCCATACAGGTTTGGTAGAGTACAGCTGGTGTGTGTAAACAATTGTGACAGAGCAGATATCTGTGTTCAGCCATTGTATCATTTCTGAGTGTCAAGTATGAGGATTTTCTGTGCAAAAGGAGCATAGAATATCCACACTTACAGGCTACATTGTATCTTTTTTATCTTCTTCACCTATCCCGTAGTCCTGTTAACCTTGGGAGCACCACTGAAGATGTTGCAACTGTGTAGTGCAGGCCTAAGTCTGGTTTTGCATTCATGTTGTGACCAGTTATAAGGAACTACAAATATATGGCCTAAGTCTGATTTTGAATTCAAGTTGTGACCAGTTATAAGGAACTACAAATATATGGCCTAAGTCTGATTTTGCATTCATGTTGTGACCTGTTATGAGGAACTACAGACAATGGTTGGCCCAGTCTTGTAGAAAAGTCATTCCCATGGTGACCCTGTGTGCTGGATGTGAGGTGTGCACGTGCACATGGCCCCTTCCTTGATGGTCTCATCCCAAGGACATGCAGGACAGTGGACCTGCATCCCTCCTTCACTTCAGGGGACAGTGCCCTCACCTGGGCAGCAGCTCAGTGGTCACTGACACCGTGCTAGCTGTGTGCTGACTGTCAGAGGGCCAGTCTGCCGCTCTGACCTGACCACCAGGCCAGTCCTCCCCCTGTCTGCACAGGTCAGGAGACACAGCTGTCTGCTGTCACCAAGGAGAAGAGGGGCGCTGGTTCAATCCTCCTTGGCCCAGGTCAAAGGCCTTGTCAGTCCTCCATGTCAGCCGACTGCCAAGGCCAGTCTGAACATGGTCTGTGTGAAATGGCGTGTTGGCATGGTCTTCAGTCACCACTTGCTCTTAGCGTCACGACTGCCACTGTCCTTTTCAGGGAGGAAAAGCCTCTGAAGTCGGACTATACCTGCCTCTTTGTAGAGTCATACACGCAAACTTCCCGTGCAGTGTGTACTTTTGATCTGTCATTGATTCCCAGGTGGGATAAGTTGAATCCGTTCCATGACTTCCATACTCTGGGTCCATTAAGTCACGTGTTTGAATCTTGATTTATTCCCAGGTGGGATAACCTGAATCAGTTCCATGACTTCAATACTCTGGGTCCATTAAGCCACGGGTTTGAATCTTGGCAGCGTCTGGTGAATAAAGTATGGGATTTTTATGATCTTCTAGGTCGTTTCAGGTGCGGAGCTGCCAGTGCCTTAATTTCCTTCCTATATAAAGCAAGAGACCTAATATGCATGTTAAAGACCCTGTGATTCATGTCAGCACTTTGTGGGCTACAGAAACGCGAACATACCCAGCATGCAGCCTGTAGAATGAACTAAGATGCTCGTAAGTCAGACTGTGTCAGCTGAGGTCAGCGGGGAGACCTCCTGTAAAATTACAAGCACAGAGAGAAAACCAGGTGATACCACCCCACCCTTTAAGGGAAGGCAGAGAGAGAGAGAGAGAGAGAAGAGAGAGAGAGAGAGAGAGAGAGAGAGAGAGAGAGAGAGAGAGAGAGAGAGAGAGAGAGAGAGAGAGAGAGAGAGAGAGAAGAAAGAGAGAGAGAGAGAGAGAGAGAGAGAGAGAGAGAGAGAGAGAGAGAGAGAGAGAGAGAGAGAGAGAGAGAGAGAGAGAGAGAGAATCAGAGTACACATTCTAGATGATCCCTAGGGTGCTAACCTTGAGATCGTGCAACAACAGCAACAACACCAACAACACCAACACCACCAACAACAACAATAATAACAACAGCAACAGCAATAACAGAAGCAACCACAACAATATCAACAACAACAACAACAGCACTAACAGCAGCAACAACAATAGCAACAAAAACAACAACACCAACAACAACATACAGACACAGTTGCTCTGTGCACTTTGAACAGTCACACACATTCTCTCACCCCATCACAGCAACAGACCCAGATAGCTGAAAGCAGCCACTGTTTATTTCAACAAAGAGTATACCATCACACATCACTTGGAACATTTGAATAAAGTGTGACAGGGGCGGTAATAAGATTACCTCCCATGGGATCAGGCCTGTCACAGCGTGGTGTTTCTTAATCGGGAGACACCTGCGAATTGTGTAAGCCCTGTTTCCTCCGGTGATGGTTAAAAACCCTTTGTTGCATACCCTTCACCTGTGCAACGGAATGTGAAACCTATGGAACCTATTCAATTTTGTAGAGTCCCCATCTTCACTTTCTGATCGCCCTTTGTATCAGGTCTGTTGTACAGAGATGGAAAATTATAGATCTCCACTATGTTACACAAGCACATAGCTGTATACTTGAAACAATAAGCCTTACATTGGAATTAAAATCACACAGCAGCACTTAGTACTTGAAATTATATTTGAATGGATAATTTTCAATGGATCATTCCAGTGGTGTGGAGAGGTGGGATCTGCTGCATGGGTAACAGTTTGCCCTCCATACTTACTTACCCAGGCATTGCCCTCTAAAGACTTGAGCGAAACTCCATAGTCTTTCAAGACTGATGGGTGCCTACTACTACTATTTTTTTAAAACACAAAACATAGCACTCATTACATAAAATGATAACATTTGAATAAAGCATATAGTAGAACATAGTTCTTAAAATAATACCATTTGAATAAAACATACTGCATAACATATTTCTTGAAATAATATTTGAATAAGCAGCACTCAATTCTTGAAATAGTATTTTAGTAAAGCACATAGAAGCACTCAATTCTTGAAATAGTAGTATTTTAATAAAGTGCACAGCACACATTACTTGAAATAATGAGAAAAAAAACACACGGGATGACAACTTGAACTAATAACAATTGTAGAAAGCACATAGCAGCACACATTTTCCAAAAAAAATAATAGGCCTAGCATAGGATTTTAAAGCAAACACCAGCACTTATTATTCTAAATAATGATATCTAAATAAAGCCCAAATCAGTTAAAGTATAACATTTGAATAAAGCACACAGCAGTATACATCAGATAAAATAGCAGCATTTATATAGATTACATAGCAGCACACCTGACGTAAACAACATTTATATAAAGTACATAGCAGCACACCTAATATAAACAACATTTATATAAAGTACATAGCAGCACACCTAATATAAACAACATTTATACAAAGTACATAGCAGCACACCTGACGTAAACAGCATTTATATAAACTACATAGCAGCACACCTGACATAAACAACATTTATACAAAGTACATAGCAGCACACCTGACGTAAACAACATCCACTCCCTCAAAAGTCTTTTGGATAAGACTATAAACCAAGGCCCCGTGTGCGAACACACGCAGAACATCTTGGCACATGTTAAATCCTGTACTGCTTTTTGTAAGAGTAAGCCATCGTGTGCCCGTGGGAACAGATGATATTTACAAAACTGCATACGCATGGGGACTGGATGTAAAAAAGAGTTTGATTGTTTATTCCATTATCCTCGATATAAAATTATAAAGAAATAAAGAAAGAAAAGAAAATATAAAGTAATAGTAGCACATCTGACATGAACAACATTCATATAAACTACATAGCAGCACACATGACATAAACAACATTCACATAAACTACACAGCAGCACACATGACATAAACAACATTCATATAAACTACACAGCAGCACACATGACATAAACAACAACATTCATATAAACTACACAGCAGCACACCTGACATAAACAACAACATTCATACAAAGTACATAGCAGCACACTTGACATAAACAACAACATTCATATAAAGTACGTAGCAGCGCACCTGCCATGGAATAACAGCAAAAGGATGGTTAACACCACAACACTGACAGCTTGGCGCTGTACTGTACAAAGCTTTGTGGATAAAACAGCATACATTTCCTGTCTTATACGTCGAATCTGCGTGAACCCCAAATACCATCTATCAAACTGTATTCTTGTGTTTACAACAAAGAACGGGATCAAAATTAACTAAAATACATGCACAGGCAAAATCTGATTCTACTTCTATAGAAAATATCAGTATTAACTGAAATACATGCACAGGAAAAGCATGGTTCTACCTTTGTAGGAGATATCAGTTTTAACTGAAATACATGCACAGGCAAAGTTTGATTCTACCTCTATAGAAAATATCAGTATTAACTGAAATACATGCACAGGAAAAGCCTGGTTCTACCTTTGCAGGAGATATCAGTTTTAACTGAAATACATGCACAGGCAAAGTTTGATTCTACCTTTGTAGTAAAAAAAACAACTAGCAGAATCAGTACACCACAAAAGGAAGGTCTCTCATGAATATGAAGAAATATGTACACGCCAAGGTAAGGTATTTCGTGCTTTAAAGTTGAATGATTATGATATCTTCAGAAAATCTGTACTTCGAAGCAAAGCAACAGCAAAACAACAACCGTTAACAAAACGAAGGACTAAAAACAAAACTACCATCCAACTGACCCAAAAGAATACTGTCATAAAAGACTGGTTTTGCAAAATGAAATTTAAAAAATGCATTAGCTGGCTAGCAGCAGTAGGGACACTGTAGGACACTGCTGCCCTGATAATGTGGGGCTATACTAGTTCTTTGCACACACTGCTGATGTGGGGCTATACTAGTTCTTTGCACACACTGCTGATGTGGGGCTCTACTAGTTCTTTGCACACACTGCTGATGTGGGGCTCTACTAGTTCTTTGCACACACTGCTAATGTGGGGCTATACTAGTTCTTTGCACACACTGCTAATGTGGGGCTATACTAGTTCTTTGCACACACTGCTAATGTGGCGCTATATTAGTTCTTTGCACACACTGCTAATATGGTGCTATATTAGTTCTTTGTACACACTGCTAATGTGGCGCTATATTAGTTCTTTGCACACACTGCTAATATGGTGCTATATTAGTTCTTTGCACACACTGCTAATGTGGGGCTATACTAGTTCTTTGTACACACTGCTAATGTGGGGCTATACTAGTTCTTTGCACACACTGCTAATGTGGGGCTATACTAGTTCTTTGCACACACTGCTAATGTGGGGCTGTACTAGTTCTTTGCACACACTGCTAATGTGGGGCTATACTAGTTCTTTGCACACACTGCTAATGTGGGGCTCTACTAGTTCTTTGCACACACTGCTAATGTAGGGCTCTACTAGTTCTTTGCACACACCTGATGTACCGCAAGCTAAAACTACATCGGTAAAAGAAGAGTCACAAAAAGCAAAAGCTTACAGAGCAAGGGAAATAACTACATGCTAAAGTTTCCCGTTTTGCCCAAGTTGCTTCCCTCAGTTGAACCAACCAGGGAAGAAAATCATTTTGAAAGAGTAAACAAGTGGACAAGCAAGATGATGATGATAGTGATGATGATGATGGTGATGATGATGATGATGATGATGATGATGATGATGATGATGATGATGATGATGATGATGATGATGAGAACGTTGTAGGCTACGAATAAAGTCCAGGAACTGATTGAAAAAAATAAGTAAAGAAAGAGGAAGAGGAGAAAGAAGAGAAATGAAAGCAGGAACCAAACTGACCCCTCCACCAGTGAACACAAACACTCAGCATGTGGTGCCCTGTAGTAGGTGGTGTCCTGGGTATGTTGGCTCAGAACCGGCACCACACACCACTGAGGTGACCCAGCAGCAGTGCAGGGCCTGTCTGGTCTGTGGCCCATGGCAGCCTGACATTGAACAGCTCACTGTGGACTTGCATCATCTTGTAGTGCAATGTCTTGTATTGTATTGTATTGTATTGCATTGTATTGTATTGTATTGTAGTATGCTGAATTGTATTGGCTTGTATACCTTTTCAAGTCACGACAGATTTGTCTGTATAAATTTTGGACTGCTCTTTCTGAAGAGACTGCGTGGCCACAATAGCATCGCCACCAATCTGTGATGCCCTTGTCCCTATCTAACCCTGAGAATGCAAAGGACAGGTCTAAGTAATTATCGCTCAGGTGTGGAGACTGGAATGAGCGGCTAGGGAACAGCCAGGAATGTCACAGAGACTGGAATGAGTGGCGTGGGAACAGCCAGGAATGTCACAGAGACTGGAATGAGCGGCGTGGGAACAGCCAGGAATGTCACAGAGACTGGAATGGGCGGCGTGGGAACAGCCAGGAATGTCACAGAGACTGGAATGGGCGGCGTGGGAACAGCCAGGAATGTCACAGAGACTGGAATGGGCGGCGTGGGAACAGCCAGGAATGTCACAGAGACTGGAATGGGCGGCGTGGGAACAGCCAGGAATGTCACAGAGACTGGAATGGGCGGCGTGGGAACAGCCAGGAATGTCACAGAGACTGGAATGAGCGGCGTGGGAACAGCCAGGAATGTCACAGAGACTGGAATGAGCGGCGTGGGAACAGCCAGGAATGTCACAAAGGAATGTCACAGCAAAAATACCCGGGAGTGGTGTGTTAGTCAACAGGACAAAAATCTCCAGTCTTGCTTCTATCAGTTTTCAATGCAGGATGACCAATGGCGATGAGGATGACGTCATGATGCCCGTTCTGGAACCATACCTACTTCTGTTTTGGTTGCTTTCTGGATGCTTTGGTCAATCTCCAGTTTTAAGACATTTTTACAATGGTGCCTTTTTCTTTGTCTTCAAGTCAGCAAGACGTCTTTGTGACTGCCACATTGAAAAGTACCGATCCCTGAAGTCCCCACACTTTGTAAGTTGTTTGTATGATTATAAATTCATTGTTTATTGATCAGTTCATCATATCTGTGAATGATTTACAGGGTAGCAAATGGTGATTAATTGTTCTCATTTGGTTTGAATTAGCAGCAGACGTCTCCCAGTTCAATCCGTTTTTTTATATCATGTTACATTTCTATCGCCACTCGTTATAGATAAACAGGGCAAAGTGTTGAAGGATTAATTGATCCCTTTCTTTATTTGTTTATGCATGACCATCATAATGACGCAGTCATGCTGAGGTTAGAAGCTTTGAAGATCTTAACCATGTTTTCCTTTTAGTTTTAGCAACTGGCAGACTTGTGCTGGGTGCTGCTCCCTGGCATTTGACGGGACAGCCTAGTGGTCACAACATTGCGCTGGCTATTTGACGACCCGAGTTCAGTTCCCCGGTCTAGGAGATTTTTCTCCTGGAGTTAACATCAGTGCTGACTCCACTCTCCCCAAAGTCCTTCGATGATAATTTAAACCGAGGCTCTGTGTGTGAACGCACGCAGAACATCTAGCGCACACGTTAAATCCTGTTCCGCTTTTTGTAGGAGTAGGCCATCGTGTGCAGGTGGGAACAGATGGCATTTACAAAACTACACACATGGGGACTGGATGTGAAAAAGTACAAGAGTGATCCCACTATCCTCGATATAAAACAAACGAACAAACAAACAAACAAAAAATCTAAAAAAGTAATAGAAATAATAAAAATAATAATAATAAAATAATAATAACTATAATAATGATAATAATAATAATAATAATAATAATAATAATAATAATAATAATAACAACAACAACAACAACAACAATAACAATAATAATAATAATAATAATAATAATAATAATAATAATAATAATAATAATAATAATAATAACAACAACAACAACAACAACAACAACAACATTGCATTTCTCTTTATACATGACATATATTGTACATTGAACTTCTCTTCAGTTTTTTAGCCTTTTGTCTATCACTGAATCAGTCCTAGCTGAGCTCTGTCATATGAGTATGTCACCACGTGTATCTCCTTATTTATTTACCACCTCACACTCACACATAGGTGCATTTGGAAGGTGTGGTTTAGTGGTACAGACTGAAATCTCATAATATGATACTTTGATATGTAAACCATTTTCACACGTACGCATTGGCTTATTCCTGTTTTGTATATTCAGCCACCAACAATTATTACTGTCGGTATGATTAGCTGTTTACTTAGCATTCTCTTTGGGATTTTGTTTCGGGTTCTTCACCACTACACTACAGCTCCTATTGGCTCTCTAGATTTCTATATGGATGGTTTCAGTATCTTTGGACCAATAAAGAGTTGTTTTATGGTGACGCTATCTGCAAGACTATTCTTTTAAGAAAGGCAGCCCCTGTGAGACTGTTCATGGAATGCAAGCAGAACAATGCTGCTGTGGAAGTGCATGTGCTTTGAGACTACTTGGCAGGGCTTCCTATTGCAAGATATTCTGGCATCAACTGGACCTGAGAGATACAGACACCTGCTGTGTTGGTCTGATAGATAAAGCAACAATAGCATCAGTAAAGTGTCTGAAGTCTTACTGTGTGCTTCTATTTTTCGCAACTGAGCCCACAGCAAAACTTTGAGCAAGAACCCGCCAAGGTCTGAGAAAACCCTATGACTTCTATTGGACTCAAACCAGCGACCTTCCAGCCAGTAACACTGGGCCATAGAGACTTGTGCACGTTGTGTTTTAACGTAACAATCACAACTTGTGTGTTTGGTCATAACCAGGACCTCTAGGATATGACATGCTGCCTTGTTGAACTACTCTTATAGCTTTCTCTTTCCAGTTTGTGGGAAAACATTGATATCGGGAAATGCTTAATTTGAATATAAGGATTGATCAGTTCAAACTCACCAACTCCTATACACTTTTGTCCAAAGAATTATCAACACCGTTATCTGATATTGTTTTATATCGTTTTCTTTGTTTTTTTTCTCCTGCCAGGGGTGATCACACATTCATTACTAAATAATTACAGCTTATAACAGATCAAAATCACATTCACAGTACCTCTAAAAGCATCCATGGAATAATTGAAAGCATCCTTGGAATAAAAGTTTATTTGAAATCAAAATTGCACCTAAAGCATATTTACAGACATAGATGAAAATTACAGATAGGGGAGACCAGGGCAGGTTGGGA
>CM060344.1:36762982-36770482 GCA_030674155.1 Stramonita haemastoma | reverse complement strand
TATCTATCTATCTATCTATCTATCTCTCTCTCTCTCTCTCTCTCTCTCTCTCCTCTCTCTCTCTAATAATGGGCGTCCCTTGCTTGGCTACCAGCAAGACGTGTTTTGAAAAGTGAGTGGAGAAATTTGCTATTTTCTTCTAGAAAGCCTTCAGTATGCCCGTCACAGGACTACCTCCTTCTCTCGAAACAGTTTTGAATACATTTCTGCAGGAAATGGCCTTGACTTCCTTCAAAATTGACGGCCGAGAACATCAGACTGTGATTGTGTTGCGCCTGTCACCAGCCCACCGCCACCAAGCAACACACAGCCACAGTGACAATGTCGTGTACCGCAAAAAAGGAGCAGCGCAAATTGCCAGGGACAAATTGAGAGTGGAGACACACAAGGCCAGTTTAATGAAAAAGCAACATGCACATTCTGTCTCCCCTTCAGGTCTGTTTTTGCCGACACCTCCTAGCTTATTTTATAATGCCGAGAATGAAACTGCTGTGGACACGGCCATAGATGACACGCCCACTGGCACTCCTGGCTGTGCTGTCAAATTCCCACGTGCAACACGGCCAGCCAGCTCGTCTCCGTCAAGCTTGCCTGTTGTTGATCCTGTGTCAGTGACAGTGCAGCCGTGTGACTTGGCGCTAAGGGACTGGAGTGACGATTCTGACTATTACAAAGGTAACGAAAGTGAAGATGTCATGACAGTATGCAGCGACACTCCAGCAATGTCTCCTATGACACTGACGGGGCACGACTTTGCAGAAGATGAGATGGAGAACAGCAAAAATCCATCCAATACCGAAAGTGCCAATGCGATCGAGCAAACGCAAAACAGCGACACTGTGTCCGTCGAGGACTGCAGGAGGTTGATGGAACGTTTACAAAAATTTGAAAACACAATGGACAGGGGCTTGGAGTCAATACTGAAAGCAGCTGAAGTCGTAAAACTTCCGGACACGTCCAGTGACCAGCCAGCAATAGAACCACACCGCTAATGCCGCTCTGTGACAGCTCCTCGGACCTTGCTTCGACATCCGTTATGACCAGTGACATTCACACACATGTGTAACCATGTATAAACAATTCCGCGTTTTGGCTTCCAATCGCGAAGCATCGTTGATATTGTACAGTGTTCAATTTTGGTGATGTACTTTTCGATTTCGGTCCCTTTCCCCAACTGCCCTTTTGTGAATGGGTGTAAAAACCTAACACAATAAATCTTTGTCATTGTCATTGTCATTGTCTCTCTAATAATAATGTGTGTTTGTGTGTGTGTGTTTGTTAGTGTGTGTGTGTGTGTGTGTGTGTGTGTGTGTGTGTGTGTGTGTGTGTGTGTGTGTGTGTGTGTGTGTGTGTGTGTGTGTGTATGTAAATGTGTGTGTGTCAGCGCGCGAGCGTATGTGTGTGCGTGCGTGCATTCGTGCGTAGGTGCATGTGTATATGTGTGTATGCTTTTTGCTCAATTTCGTTTGATATGTATGATAATTTTGTCCCCGGGGAAATCTTTCAAAGAAGGGATGAATGGGCGGGTAAGACAGAGACTCAGTGAGGGAAGGTGGGGAACATAGAAGTAAAGAGTTTGAGTGTGTTTGGATTTTTCTTACATTCAATTGCTCGTGTTATACTTGTATTGACTAGATCTAGTTTTTTGTTGCTATTTTGCTTGCTTTGTTATTGGTTGTCTTCTATAAGTATTTTGATGGGAAAATGTCAAGAAGGAGGAAGGGGGGGAGGGGGGGCTGAATAGGGCATTTCCTATTCTATATTGCATTTGTGTATTCTCTGTTTGTCTTGGTCTTGTCTGTCTGTTTGTCTACCCCCCCCCCCACCCCCTGTCTCTCTCTCTCTCTCTCTCTCTCTCTCTCTCTCTCTCTCTCTCTCTCTCTCTCTCTCTCTCTCTCTCTCTCTTTCTGTCTCTCTGTCTGTCTGTCTGCCTGTCTCCCCCCCTCTGACTCTCTCTGTATTTTGTCTCTCTGATTTTCATCTAATTGTCATTAGTAGTATTTCATTATGATGCTCATTTTGTTTAATCATTTGAATGTATTTGAAAGTGTTGATCATTATTGTTTGCATATGCTGCTTACTTGGGTTTTTGTGCATGTGTATGTACATGTGCATGTGTATGTTGTGTGTGTGTGTGTTGTGTGTGTGTGTGTGTGTGTGTGTGTGTGTGTTAGTGTGTGTGTTAGTGTGTGTGTGTGTGTGTGTGTGTGTGTGTGTGTGTGTGTGTGTGTGTGTGCGTGTGCGTGTGTGAGTGTGTGTGATTTTTCTTTCATTTCCTTTTTTTCGATTTTTCTTTTTTTGTGAGAGCATGGTGTAAAGAAGCTTTGTGCTTATCCATTTACTCTCAATAAACATTTCGAGTTCGAGTTCGAGTTCGAGTTCTCTCTCTCTCTCTCTCTCTCTCTCTCTCTCTCTCTCTCTCTCTCTCTCTCTCTCTATCTATCTATCTATCTATCTATCTATCTATCTATCCCTTAATCTGGCGACCGTGGGGGCACCCCTGAAGACTTGACAGCCAGTTCCCTGCATTCCTCTCTCTCTCTGTTCTGCCTTTCTCAAAATCTGGTTGAGTTCTAGGCCTGTCCATTGGCTGATGTTGTCCTCCCATCTCTTCCTTGGTCTGCCTCTTTTTCTTCCTCTGTTCGACTTTTATACCATCAATATCAAGGTCTGGTACAAGCTCTGGGTTCTAGCGGAAAAAAACAATCAGCATTCCTTAAACATACAATGGCCCTCTCTTCCGAGAGGCGGAAAGGCATTTAGCGCGTGCGCAAGAGTGTATGTTGTGTGTGTGTGTGTGTGTGTGTGTGTGTGTGTGTGTGTGTGTGTGTGTGTGTGTGTGTGTGTGTGTGTGTGTGTGTGTGTGTGCGTGTATGTGTGTGCGTGGTTGCGTGTGTGTGTGTGTGTGTGTGTGTGTGTGTGTGTGTGTGTGTGTGTGTGTGTGAAAGTATGTGTGTGTTGTGTGTGTATGTGTGTGTTTGTGTATGTGTGTGTTTGCGTGTGTGTGTGGGGTGAAAGTATGTGGTGGTGTGCGTGCGTGCGTGCGTGCGTGCGTGCGTGCGTGCGTGGTGTGTGGTGTGTGTGTGTGTGTGTGTGTGTGTGTGTGGTGGATGAGAGAGAGAGAGAGAGAGAGAGAGAGAGAGAGAGAGAGGAGAGAGAGAGAGAGAAGAGGAGAGAGACGAGAGAAGACAGAAGACAGAGAGAGAGTACAGAGAGAGAGAGAGAGAAGACAGAAGAAGAGAGAGACGAGAGAGAGAGAGAGAGAGAGAGGAGAGAGAGAGAGAGAGAGAAGAGAGAGAGAGAGGGAGGGGAGGTGATGTTTCCGGATAATTTCTTTTAAACATCAGGGAAAACAGGGGCTCCGATTTTTGGATGAATTACACATCAGAAAAAATTTTGGAATACACACAGAAATGCACACACACACACACACACACACACACACACACACACACACACACACACACACACACTACACACACACACACACACACACACACACACACTACACACACACACGCACGCACACACACACATACACTCTCACACACACACCCTCACCCCCCCCCTCCCACACACACACACACACTCTCACACCTCACACCTCACACACACAAGAATATAATGACATAAGTGCCGATAATAATGAAAAAAATATACTTAATACAATATAACACAATACAATACCTTACAACACAATACCAATATAGTACAAGACAAAACAATACAACACAACGCAGCACAGTACTAATACAATACAATACAATACCATACAACACAATACTAATATATTACAACACAAAAACAACACAACGCAACACAACACAATACAACACAACACAATATGCAATACAATACATGCAAGTAGCCATTCATTTCAACAACCTTTTTCCGGTACTTAAAGCCTTTGTGAGAAAATACTGGATGAGCTGGTTAATCAGAGACCAGCTGCCATTGTTAACACGAAAAGTTAATACCCTAGTGGTCAGAACATTGCGCTCGCAATTTGACGACCCGGGTTCGATTCCGGTGGAGGAGATTAATTTTTCTCCTGGAGTTAACATCAGTGCTGACTCCACTCTCCCCCAAAAGTCTTTCGGATGAAACTTTAAACCGAGGCCCCGTGGTGCGAACGCACGCAGAACATCTTGCACACGCGTTAAATCCTGTTCCGCTTTTCGTAAGAGTAGGCCATCGTGTACCGGTGTGGGAACAGATGACATTTACAAAACTGCATACACACGAGGACTAGATGTTAAAAAAAGCACAAGAGTGCTTATTCCATTATCCTGGACTGTATTTTCTGAAGAAAACTGAAACATCATGATTGTGTTTGTAGAACGCAATGATGGTGGTGGAAAATGGCGCGGGTTGTTTCCGGAGTGTGTGTGATTTGGCATTATGTCGTTTTTCTGAAGAAAAGATTGAAGGTCGGATTAAAGGGTATCCGTGATGATTTTAACTCAATCACTTCTCTGTCTCAGTCTGTCTGTCTCTCTGTTTCTGCCTGTCTGTCTGTCTGTCTGCCTGTCTTTCCTGCCATCAGGGACTGGATGTAAAAAAACACATAAGTGCTTATTCACTATCCTCAATAAAAACAATTTTTAGATTCTCTCTCTCTCTCTCATCATCATCATCATCATCATCATCATCATCATCATCATCATCTATACATTCATATCGCCTATATAACCGGATCAAAACATCCATTCTGTGCATTTATTCATTCGAGCATTTTGCATATATAGTCATAATTGTTTGTCTTCGGGAGTGAAATGATCAAGGTATATAAAGACGTTTGATTTAGTTCCAGTGGACGAGATTGGACATTTCGGGCGGTTTGGATGAGTTTATCTTAAACTTATCATCATCATCATCAGTATTATTATTATTATTATTATTATTATTATTATGATGATGTTATTATTAGCCTCCCCCTCATCATCGCCATCATCATCATCATTATTATTATCATCATATATTATTGTTCATAATTATTATTATTATTATTTCATTTTTTAGTGTTAATATCATTACTACTATTATTATCACTGTTATGTTCATTACTATCATTATCATTATCATCATTTTACTATTATATTATTATTATCATTTCTAGTATTATCATCACTATTACTGTTATAACCATCGTTATCATAATTAATTATCATCACCATCACTATAATAATCTTTGTCTCTCTGTTTTTCTCCCTCCCACAGAAAAAAAAACGAACCACCCACCCACCCCAACTCCACACCAACCCCCCAAAAAACAACAACAACAACAAAACAAAAAACAAGAAAAAAAACAAGAAAAAAAAACAAACGACCACACTCCCACAAACTACTAACCATCATCATCATCATCACATCATCATGATCATCTTATTCATTATCACAATCATTTTCATAAATATGATCATAATTATAATAATCTCTCTCTGTTTCCTCCCTCTCACAGAAAAAAGGACCACCACACTCCCACAAAATTCAAACCCCCACCATGACCACCCCAACAACCCCAACCACCACCACCACCCTCACCACCACAACCACCACCACCCTGTGGCCGGCCATCCTGTACACGTCAGTGATGATGCTGATGGGCGCCACGGGTAACGCCATCGTCTGCTACGTCTACGGGTTCCGCTGGCAGAGCACCGTCACCAAGACCTTCATCTTCTCCCTCGCCCTCCTCGACCTCACCAACTCCGTGGTCTGCATGCCCACGGAGGTCGCTCTCCTCGTCAACCTCTTGACCTTTGACTCCCCGGCCTGGTGCAAGGTCACGCGGTTCCTGACCTACACGCTCAACGGGGCGTCCTCGCTGATCCTGGCCGCCATAGCCCTGGACCGGTGGAACAAAGTCTGCCGGCCTCTGCGAGTGTCCGGGTCAGGGTCAGGGTCGGGGCTGTGCTGCTGCTTCTTCTTCACGCGCAGGAGGGCCAAGTGGGCGTGCCTCGGGGCCGTGGCCCTGGCCGCCTCCCTCTCCTGGCCCGCCGTGGTGCTCTACGGGAACTTGACCTTGCCCCAAGGTCAGGGTCAAGGTCAGGGTCAAGATCAAGGTCAAAGTCAAGACGCGGCCGCTGGCGCCGCTGGCGTGACGTGTCTCGTCTCCGATCACTACAATCGACACGTGGTGGCCTCTGGTGTTTTATTCCGTGTATTTCTCCTGCTACATCAGTCTCGTGCTGGTCATCACGGTGCTGTATTCCATGATCGCCTTCAAGCTGGTGCAGCTGAAGAGGAGGCAGAAAGAGAGGCTGGTGGCCACTTACGCCGGTCTGCGCTCTTCCAAGCTGTTGTCCCACTCGCAAGAATCCCTCCCCCACCTCCCCCTCCCCGCTACCACTACCACCACCCCCACTCTCGCTGTTACTGACAAGAAGAAACTGGAGAGGAATGGTGGTGGTGAAGGTGAGGGTCAAACCCCAACACCCTCCCCTTCCTCCTCCTTCCTCCCCGATAACGGGGACCACCCCCCACCACACCCACACCACCACCACCACACCCACACCACCCATCCTGATGTTTCCGAGCTTCAGAATGCGGGAGAGAGGAGAAAACGACGTTCGGCGGAGGAGCGTCGTCAAGTTCAAACTTCCTAGAAAATCCACCAGCTCCGAAGACAACCACAAAGAAGAAGTCGTCACTCCCCCCGGGACTGCGGTGGAACAGAATGAGGTTCCGTTTCAGGCGCCAGAGATCAGAATTATCCAAGACGGAGATGGAGGCTGGAACAACACGGAGAGTGTAGAGACAGAGAAAGACAGCGAGAACAAAGAGGGCGAGAGTGTTCCCGTTCTTGTCAAACAACAACCCCCACACCGACACCACCAGCGCTTTCACACAAAACCTCACCCAAAACTTAAACGGGACGGCGCCAGAACGCGCAGAAGACAGCCTCCACGATCCCGAATGCGGCGAACACACCCTGCTCCTCTCCGACCAAGATTCGCCCCCCACCTTCGTAGTAGACTCTTTAAACGAGGACACCGAAGAACAAGAAGAACAAGAAGAAGAAGGAGACTTCGAACAAGGCATTCACTTCATAACCACACACGACGACTTGACGTGGCGACACAACCCCATCAGCGACCCTGACAACATCACCACAGCAGCAACAGCAGCAGAAACACACGAAGACTCCCACACATACAGCAACGACGACAGCAGCGAGACGCTCAACGACAACATGGGCTCTAGAAACATCCTCATCACCACCACAAACCCCAACCCCAACCCGAAAGAACGAGCCGCCAAAACCTGGTCCGATTCCTTCGCTTTAACCGTCCCCCATCGAGAAAACGAAAGCGGGAAGAAAACCAGACTGCACAAAACCAGCTCGGACTCGAACCTGGTTATACCGGAGAAGCATCAAGGCTTAACCTCCGCTCGGAGATCCTTCCTGATGCCTCCTCCGGGCGGTTACCCGGGAGGGCACACCCCGACTTCCAGGCTCCCAACCCCTGAAGGAAGCGCTACCCCGCGCTCTGTGGA
>CM060344.1:36747982-36752982 GCA_030674155.1 Stramonita haemastoma | reverse complement strand
CCAGGAGAAAAAAAACCCTCGGCTGGGAATCGAACTCGGGTCGTCAAATTGCCAGCGCAATGTTGTGACCACTAGGCTATCCGTGCCCCCCAAAAGTCTTTCGGATGAGAAGTTGTTGCACAGTTCTGAAAACTCTTGTCTTACTATCTCTGTCTGTCTCTCTGTCTCTGTCTCTGTCACTTTCTCTGGTTTGGGGCGAAAATCTGTGTGGCAAAATGATGGTTTATTTTCTTCACGTTTGCCCCCGTGCCCCTGGAAATGTGTGGGTCAGTCAACAGCTGTTGTGCATTATTAAAACCGTTAGAGAATTCGATGTTTAAGAGTTCTCTGTCTGGCTGCTACATCCACCCCCCCCCTCTCTCTCTCTCTTGCTCTCTCTCTCTCTCTATCTCTCTGTCTGTATCTCTCTCTCTCTCTCTCTCTCTCTCTCTCTCTCTCTCCTCTGTCTCTGTCTGTCTGTCTGTCTGTCTGCCTGCCTGCCTGCCTGCCTGCCTGCCTGCCTGCCTGCCTGCCTGTCTGTCTGTCTGTCCTTCCATCCGTCTCTCTCTCTCTCTCTCTCTCTCTCCTCTCTCTCTCTCTCTCTCTCTCTCTCTCTCTCTCTCTCTCTCTCTCTAGTATGTGTGTTCGTAAGTGCGTACTTGCATGCATGCGTGTGTGCGGTGTGTGTGTGCGGTGTGTGTGTGCGTGCGTGCGTCCGTGCGTGTGTGTGTATGTGTGTGTGTTAGAGTGTGTATGTGTGTGTTTGTGAGCGTATGCATGTGCCCGCGCGCACACACGTGTGTGTGTGTATAAGTGCAGGCACGGGTATGCATGCTTGTGTGTGTGTCTGCCTTTGTGCGTGTGCGTGCGCGCGCGTACTTACGCGCACATGTGTGTGCACGCGCGCGCGCGCGCGTGTGTGTGTCTGACTTTTATCGTTACAAAACAATGTTTTCATTCCACAGGTTAAATGACGAATACAGACCTGCGAGCAGTCAAGCAAGTCATCAAACGAGGTGTTCACACTGTAGTGACAGAGGCGTTTGTTGGAGCACTGAAGCCATGCTAAATCTTTTTGTGTTTTTTCTGACTGTGTTCCCCAGTCAGCGAATAATGTGTGTGTGTGTGTGGGGTGGGAGGGGTGCAGGGGTGGGGGTTTGGGAGGGGGGTGGGGATGGGGGTTGGGGTGGGGGTGGTGATGGGGTGGGGTGTTGTTGTTATTTTGTGTGTGTGTGTGGTGTGTGTGTGTGTGTGTGTGTGTGTGTGTGTGTGTGTGTGTGTGTGTGTGTGTTGTAGGGGTGGGTGTGTGTGTGTGTGCGCGCGCGCGCGTGTGTGTGTGTGTGTGAGTGTGAGTGTGTGTGTGTGTGTGTGTGTGTGTGTGTGTGTGCGTGCGTGCGTGCGTGCGTGTGTTTATTCTATTTATTTATTTGTTCTTTTATATCGAGGAAAATGGAATAAGCAATCATGTGGGTTTTTTTTTTTACATCCAATCCCCGTGTATATGCAGTTGTGTTAAACTTATCTGTTCCCAGAGGCACACAATGGCCTACTCTTACGAAAAGCGGAACAGGATTTAACGTGTGCGCAAGATGTTCTGCGTGCGTTCCCACTCGGGGCCTCGACTAATAATCTCATCCGAAGGGGATGTGTGTGTGTGTGTGTGTGTGTGTGTGTGTGTGTGTGTGTGTGTGTGTGTGTGTGTGTGTGTATGAAGGGGGGTGGAGGTGGGGGAGGGGTGGTGGTGACGGGATAGCCCGGTAGAACAGGAACAAAGCAGAAACAAAGACAGGTATAGAAAAAAAGGGAATTCCTAGCACAGAATTTCCAGAAAGTGGGCATACTGTTTTATACGGGATAGCCTAGTGGTCAGAACATTGAGTTCGCAATTTGACGACCCGGGTTCGATTCCCGTTCGAGGAGATTTTTTTCTCCTGGAGTTAACATCAGTGCTGACTCCACTCTCCCCAAAAGTCCTTCAGATGAAACTATAAACCGAGGCCCCGTGTGCGAACGCTCGCAGCTGAACTTCTTGCACACACGTTAAATCCTGTTCCGCTTTTCATAAGAGTAGGCCATCGTGTGCCGGTGGGAACAGATAACATTTACAAAACTGCATTCACACGGGGGACTGGATTAAAAAAACCCACAAGAATATAAAGAAAAGACTAAAATAAAGTAAAATAAAGAAAGAAAAAAAAACAGATACTGACAGGCCCCTGGCAATCCTACGAGAGGATGAGGTGGAGGGAGGAGGAAGGGGGGAGGGTAGGAAAAGAAGGGGAGGTGTCGGGGGGGGGGGGGGGGGGAGGAGGAAGCAAATAATTGTGCTGACACAGGTGTGTGTGTGTGTGTGTGTGTGTGTGTGTGTGTGTGTGTGTGTGTGTGTGTGTGTGTGTGTGTGTGTGTGTGTTGGAGCAGTAAACAATCAGCGTCAGGAATGCTGCTCATTGTTTTTGTCTTGTGCTCTGAACTGAGAGAGACAGAGAGAGAACGAGGCTAGGTCAGCTGTCAGTATGGCCGAGTACGAAGGACACGGGGAGAGAGAGAGAGAGAGAGAGAGAGAGAGAGAGAGAGAGAGAAGAGAGAGAGAGAGAAGAGAGAGAGAGAGAGAGAGAGAGAGAGAGAGAGAGAGAGGAGAGAGAGAGAGAGAGAGAGAGATGCCCAAGGTGTGTGTGTGTGTGTGTGTGTGTGTGTGTGTGTGTGTGTGTATGTGTGTGTGTGTGTGTCTGTCTGTCTGTCTGTCTGTCTGTCTGTCTGTCTGTCTGTGTACGTGTGTGTGTTGTGTTGTGTGTGTGTGTGTGTGTGTGTGTGTGTGTGTGGTGTGTGTGTGTGTGTGTCTGTGCGTGTGCGTGCGTGCGTGTGTGTGTGTGCGAACGGATATGTACGCGTGCACGTGTAAATATGTGTGTGCATGCATGCGTGTATGCAAGTTTGTAAATAAGCACGAGGGTGAACCCATGTATATACCTTATTATGACACACATTCCCTTCATTCCATGTGTTAACTGACAAAGACAGACTAGTGAGCAGCCAAGCGAGTCATGAAGAGAGAGATACATGTACAAACAGTATTGACAGAGAGGTGTTTGTGTTGTGTGTGTGTGTGTGTGTGTGTGTGTGTGTGTGTGTGTGTGTGTGTGTGTGTGTGTGTGTGTGTGTGTGAGAGAGAGAGAGAGAGAAGAGAGAGAGAGAGAGAGAGAGAGAGAGAGAGAGAGAGAGAGAATGAGAAAGAGAGAGAGAGTGCACTGAAGTCTGTGTTAGTCAGTCTGTGTTAGTCTTCTGAGCCTGTTGTGTTCTCTTCCACTGTACAGCTGAGTTTTTTGGGGTTTGTAGTTTTTTTCGAGAATAGTAGGGTACTAGGGTACTAGTGTGTGCGTGTGTGTCTCTTCTTTATCTCTCTCTTTCTTTCACTCTTTTTGTATCTCTCTCTCTTTGTATCTCTCTCTCTTTGTCTGTCTCTCTCTCTCTGTCTTTCTCTCTGATACACACGGGGACTGGAGGTAAAGAAAGCATGAGAGTGCTTATTTTATTATCCTCGATGTAAAAGAATAAATCAAATCAAATCAAATCTATCTATCTCTGTCTTTCTTTCTCTATCTTTAAATAGCTATCTCTTACTGTGTGTGTGTGTGTGTGTGTGTGTGTGTGTGTGTGTGTGTGTGTGTGTGTGTGTGTGTGTGTGTGTGTGTGTGTGTGTGTGTGTGTGTGTGTGCGTGTAAGTGTGTGTTCGTGCGTGCATCTGCATGCAGAATGCATGTATGTGTAAGTATGTGTTTGCATGCATCCATGGATGCGTGCACGAGGGTGAGCCTATGTATATATCTTATCATGGCACACATTCCCTTCATTCCACGTGTTAAATGACAAAGACAGACTTGTGAGCAGCCGAGCAAGTGATGAAGGGAGAGATACATGTACAAACAGTAGTGACAGAGAGGTGTTTGTGAAAGAGAGATGAAGCGTGTGTATGTTAGATAGTCTGTGTTAGTCTTCTGTGCCGTGTTCTGTTGTCTTCCACTGTAGGGCTGATTTTTGGGGTAGTTTCTTTGGAGAATAGTAGGGTACTAGGGTAGTAGTGTGCGTGTCTCTGTCTCTTCTTTATGTCTTTCTTTCACTCTCTCTTTGTATCTCTGTCTGTCTGTCTGTCTGTCTGTCTGTCTGTCTGTCTGTCTGTGTTATTCTTCTGCCGTGTTCTCTTCAACTGTACGGCTGATTTTAGGGGTAATTTCTTTGAGAAGATTATTGAAAAACCCAATTCCCCCCCCCCCCCTCCACTTAAAAAAACCCCAACCAAACGAACATTGTCTCTCTCAGAACACAACTACACAAATGTCAATTTCAAAGACTTAGAAACCACGAAATATACTTTCCCCACTAGTTCTGTCTCTGTCTTTCTTTCTCTCACAGAAAAAACCAAACCCCCTCCCCCTCCCGAAAAAAAGATAACATTCTCTCTCTCTCTCTCTCTCTCTCTCTCTCTCTCTTCTCTCTCTCCTCTCTCTCTCTGTCTCTCTCTCTCTCTCTCTCTCTGTCTCTCTCTCTCTCTCCCTCTCTCTCTCTCTCTTTCAAAACAAGACTAGATGAGACTATAAACCGAGGGCTCGTGACCGAAAGTGCGCAGAACATCTTGCGCAAACGTTAAATCCTGTTCCGCTTTTCGTAAGAGTAGATCATAATGTGCCGGTGGGAACAAATGACAAGATTTACAAAAGCTGTATACACACGGGGACTAGAAGTAAAAAAGCTCATGAGTACGTATTTCATTATTATCGACATAAAAGAATTATAGATAAGTAAATAAATAAATAAATAAACAACACAACCACACAAAATATAATACTATTCAACAGACTAAGAAACCAGGAAATATACTTTGCCTACTTATTCTGTCTCTATCTTTCTCTTACAGAAAGCATTCCCCCCACCCCACCCCATGACCAAAAAAGAGAACATTCTGTCTGTCTGTCTGTCTGTCTGTCTGTCTGTCTGTCTGTCTGTCTGTCTGTCTGTCTGTCTGTCTG
>CM060344.1:36740482-36745482 GCA_030674155.1 Stramonita haemastoma | reverse complement strand
GATTAATAGATACGAACATACATAGATGGATAGATACATACATTCATGGATGGATGGATAGATAGATAGATAGATAGATAGATAGATAGATAGATAGATAGATAGATAGATAGATAGATAGATAGATAGATAGATAGATAGATGCATGCATGCATGCATGCATGCATACATACATACATACATACATACATACATACATACATACATACATACATACATACATAGAAAACTGCTTCTGGTAAACTGTTGGTATGTGTGTAGCCCCTGACAGTTCCTGCTTGCTTGTAGCCACATCACTACTCCACTGATTCAGTTCTGCATGGTCTCCTCCAATACACCTCATCGTTAAAGCGGAGAATCTGTCCACTGAAAAGATACAAACATTTCCCTCCGAGATAACTGGACATGAGGGAAAAGAAAAGACATTAATTAATCACATTTTTGTTTTGTTTGCGAACACGAAATCACTACTACTACTACTACTACTACTACTACTACTACTACTACTACTACTACTACTACTAGAAAGCAAACGTACTACCCAGCCCTTTCCTTTCAACTTTCATAAAATTCCACACCAATACAGCAGAACTTACAAGACAACTGCGAGATAATGTTGCGGTTGAGAATATCAACATGAACAACCTGAAGCCTTCACACTCTTAACTACAAATATCATCCTCATTATTTTGTGGTTCGGAGTCATTCTCACTGCTGCTATCATGGCTACATGTACTATCTTCTCTACTGCGTTCACATGAATTCTCAGGGACAGTTTATAGATTCCAAAGCTTTCTATCACTTCGTGCGTGCGTGGCACTTGAACACTCACCGGATTTAACTTCATCTGAACACTATCCACAAAACTTTCTCCGTCAAGTCGTAGTCGTTCTGTGTACCCATTACCTTGGAATTTTCTCTGACAAGCTTTTTTTTTTTACCTCTTCTCTTCTTACCTGAAGCTATGGTTGCGTGTATCCAGGGTCACACATTTCAGAAAAGCATTTCTTTTGATTTAAAACTAGCAGAGAAAAAGCCACAGCATAGGCGCAGCCATTTGCAAAAGGGAAGTGACTCAGGCAAACCTCGTTTTAGGTCAAATCTGAAGATTGCGGTTCGTTTTTTCTATACAATCGTAAGGAGCGAAAATAAATAAATAACATGTTCTGAGAGTTAGCATCCATCCGCTATGAGCCTTCAATATCTCCATCATGATGTTACATTGAAGTATTATTCAAACTGTGGATGAAAATAGACATCTTAAAATTTATACGCGGTGATATAGAAAACTATTTATTTCTATAAAAAAAAAAAAAAAAAATCCCCCCCCCCCCCCCAAACAGATTATATGAAAAATTTCAAGGAGGTCTGGTCCCTTAATTAAGTGATACAGACGAGTGTAGTGCCTTCAGCACCTGGGCTTTATCACAGTTTTTTATTAAACCATTAACGCTGGGGGCAACAACAAAGTGAGAGGCTGTATGATCAGTGGCTTTCTTTCCCACTCACGGAAATCCACTTTACAGCTTAGTCTTTAGTGATCGACTATGACTCTCTGACTAGGAGGCTTGACTTGCACAGTCCTTATGTGCTGCAGCCCTGGGGGCTAGTTGGCCTGTGGAGAACATCTCCAACACTGACTGTCCTTACGCCCTCTTGGCCGAGAGAGTGGGGATGTACTGTGGGCAAGGCATCTCCACTATAATCGAATTGCAGCCCAATTTCCGAAACAGCAGCTGCCTCCTCTGGTGCTTTGGAGGTCATTGTTGAACACGACGGACAAAGATAAAAATGTTGAGATAATGATAGTGGAAACGTGCTTGTAACCCTTTTTATTTCCCTGTCAAATTTTACTGTATGAATTTACAATGGATTATAAATGCAGTTTATTCTACATTCTCATTATGCAAATGGAAAGTACCATGTACTTTACAACAAAAAAGTACTATAAAATTAATGCAGAGTGCAGAAATTTATGCACATCTGTATAGATATAAAATACGTATAATTAGTAGTAGTAGGCACTCATCAGTCTCGGAAGACTATGGAGTTGCGCTATAGTCTTTAGAGCGCAAAGCCAGGGTAAGTAAGTATGGAGGGCAAGCTGTTACACATGCAGCAGACCCCCCCCCCCTCTCCACGGCACTGGAATGATCCATTGGAAAGGCAATGACTGATACGAATGGTTCCAGTACCGTCGCAGGAGCCACCAGAACGTTGCCATATACCTACAGCCCCGAGCCACCCTGGGGACTCCAACTCCCCGATTCCTCAGGGATGGTGTCTAAACACGACACCTGTGTGCATGCTGGGTTTTTTCATAATTTTGTCATCCGCTCCTACCGGCACACGATGGCCTGCTCTTCCAAAAGGTGGAACGGGGTTTTAACGTGTGCGCACACGGGGCCTCGGTTTACAGTCTCATCCGAATGACTCTTGACATTCGGTTCGATTTTCTTCGTCAAACTGGGAAGAAAGGGCGAGGCTGGGTACGAACCCAGAAACTCACGGTTTACATTATTGGCAGGCGAACGTCTTAACCATCCTGCCACCTTCCTTCGTATAATGATTACATATATAATAAAAACACACCAGCCATAGCAGACCAGCCAAAATTACAGTTGTTCCCCAAATATTTATTCTTCCACCATCCTCAGACTAGATTATGACGTGATGGGATGACGTCAATATCCACGATACGTCATTATGAAATTTTTGTTCTTTTTTTTTTTTTTAGCAGTGCTGATGATAGTGTCAGGGTAGCCACGATCCTGGAAGGCTTGGCACATCTCCATACTGTGGCGGTCCGAGTCTTGCTCTGTGGAGCACTAGCAGCCTAATGACAAGAATTGTCCCTCAGAGTGAAAAAAAAAAAAAAGGTCAAGGTGTCCCATTACCTGTGTGGTCGTACGGGAGCGGGGCGTCAGAGACCTCAGCTTCTCTAGGGGGCCAGCATGTTGAGGGCGGCGCCATCTCCTCTCCCTCGCTGCTTTACCTTCCCTCACCCTAAAGAGGGCAAGGTACCCATTTACAGCTGGGTGATCTGTATTGAAGCCAAGACGCGCAAACGGTCACCCATCCAATTGGCAACCAAGCTCGACGCTGCTTAACTTGACTGGGGGAAAGCAAGCGCTCTGACCACTGAGCTATCCCGCCCCCTCAGGGACATTGTTGACTTAATGCCAAGATGAGGAAGGCAGGATCGGAATGGAATGTACTTGTGGGAACAGATAGCTCAGTGGTCAGAGCGTTCGCTGTCCCCGAAGCTAATGTTAAGCAGCATCGAGCGAGGTTACCAAATCGGATGGATGACCGTTTGCTCGCTTTGGCTTCAGTACAGTCCTCCCCCCCCCTCCCCACACACACAGAGTTCACCCAGCTGTCAATGGGTACCTGCCCTCTTTAGGGTCAGGGAAGGTAAAGCAGCGAAGGAGAGGAGATTGGCCCCACCGCCCTCAATATGCTGGCCCCTAGAGAAGCTGAGGTCTGATGCCTCGCTCCTACTACGAGCACTTAGGTTATGGGACACTTATATCGAGTGTGTGTGTGTGTGTGTGTGTGTGTGTGTGTGTGTGTGTGTGTGTGTGTGTGTGTGTGTGTATGCTAAAATCACTCACACACACACACACACACACACACACACACACACACACACACACACACACACACACACACACACTGACACTGACAGACTAGACGCGCAGAAGTCGTTTTGTTGAAAGTTCATTGATTTTTATCCTTCGAACCGTCACTCCCCCCCTCCCTCCTCAACACCCCCCCCTCCCCCGACCTGTACTACAAATACTTTGGCAGGGACAGACGAACTACTGGACAGTCCCAGTGAGACAACACTACCCCCACCACCCCACCCCGTCTCCAGCCACCAATGGGGTGGAGGTGGGGGGTCAGGGGTGGGGGGTGGGGGGATGGGATAGCCTGGTGGTCAGAGTGATGCCCTCGTGATCTGCTGACCCGGGTTCGAATCTCGTTCAAGAGGATTTTTTTCCTCTGAAGTTAATATCAGTGTCGACTCCACTCTTCCCAAAAGTCTTTCAGATGAGATTATAAACTGAAGTCCCGCGTGCGAACGCATGCAGCACATCTTGCGCACACGTTAAAACCCGTACCGCTAAGTGCAATGTATGGCATACATTATGAAGATTAAATGTAATGTATTTCATAATCCTGTGCTTTCATAATCATAGGTGCAAATGTATTCTAGATAGCGTACGTTGCATTTGTATATCAAATCATTAAAACTCTACCTGATAACAAAATGTAGTTCCACAAAGCAGAAATTGTCAATGAAAGAAAATGCGCGTGTCACCATCAGCTTGCAAGGGAATTTTCATTAACCTATCAACGTTTTTAAAAACATATAAAAACACACCAAAAAAAACCCCCACACTTCTCAAGCCAATAATAAAATAAAATCCAATGTATTCTAAGCGTTACATACATACTACGAAACAAGAAAGTACGAAAATAATAGAATGGGTTTGAATCGTGAAATAGGATCAACCGAAATTTAAAAAACAGAATGAAATGCAGCGAAAAACCCTCCACGGGGAAGAAAACCACCCACACAGAACAAGCAAAATAAGGAAGGGGGGACAGAATAGCCCAGTGGTTAGAACATTGCGCTCGCAATCTGACGACCCAGGTTCGAATCCCATTCAAGAGGATATTTTCCCCTGGAGTTAAAATCAGTGCAGACCCCACTCTTCCCAAAAGTCTTTCGGATTCGACTCTAAACCGAGGTCCCGTGTGCCAACTCACGCAGAACATCTTGCGCGCATGTTAAAACCTGTTCCGCTATTCGAGAGAGTAGACCATTGTGTGCCGGTAGGAACAGTTGACAAAATTTACAAAACTACATACAGACGGGGACTAGATGTAAAAATGTACACGACTTCTTATTCCATTATCCTCGTTATAAAAAAAAGAATGAATAACTACATAACTAACTAAATAAAAAGATAAAAACAGACAGAAATGAA
>CM060344.1:36727982-36732982 GCA_030674155.1 Stramonita haemastoma | reverse complement strand
GTGGATATATTAACATTATTGATCCGTTCTCTTGTTTTGCACCCCTTTTAGCAGCGCGATCTGCCCATTCATTGCAAGAAAAGCCAAGATGAGACGGAACCCAACAGAAACTCACATCTGTTCCTCTTAAAATAAGACAATGTATTAAATGATGAATTTCTGTCACAATATTACAATGCGGTTTTACTGAAGCAGATCTAAGTGAGTGTAGGGCTGATTTTGAATCTACACAAAATAAGATTTGGTTGACAAGAAAAGGTATTTCATTGATATAGTTTAAAGCCATTAAAATTGCCATTAGTTCGGCTGTGTAAACAGATCGATTTTTTCCAAGGTAGTAAGATTTTTCAGTTTTAAATTCAGGGACGACAAAGGCTGCACCTGCTTGATGATTGCTAAGAAGTGATCCATCTGTATAGATTTTTAGATGATTTGGGTATGTGTTTTCAATGTGCGATCTGACGGAACTGATTACAATATGTGGATTATCGTCTTTCCTGTAAGGTGTATGCTCAATGTCAAAATGTGCTCTGTTTTGCTCCCACTTTGGACAGGGTGTGGTTTTTTGTTCGACATCAACATTCTCTGGAATGATTCCTGTTTTGTCCAGTAATTCTTTCGAATATGACCTAATTGTAGATAAGGAAAATATGCCTCTTGCTCTTTTGGGAAAATCGACATCGGATTTCATTTTAACCTCTTTTGCGACAAAATTGCTGCATGAAGAACTCCTGACAATATATGTGTGTGTGTGTGTGTGCGCGTGTGTGTGTGTGCATGAGTTTCTGTTTTCTTAATAAATGTTATCTTTTAATCACGTGCATTCATATCCATACATAATCTATATTTCATTATTTGTTTAAACGTGTTTTCAATCCCTTGTAAAAACAAATAACCTTTAACAGAGAAGAACAAAAAGAATCAAACTGAATTGAATTAAATTGAATTGAATTGTAAAGTAGAGGGTGGAACCTGGAGGTAGGAGGTATTGACGGAGCAATAACGGATGGGGGGGGGGGGGTGAGGAGGGGGCAACAGACAAAGCATTAAAAGGGGGCGGGGTCGCGATGGGGATGGGGGGGGGGTACTGACAAAGCAATAGCTCTATGTTTAGGACTGGCATGGGATTTTGGGGAAAAACACACAAAAACTGCCATGTCTGTTTGCAATCCAAAGAATGTCTGTCTGCAATCCAAAGAATCTTTCAATGTTATTTCTTCCCCTGAGAGATATAATTATGGCCAAGTAAATAAGGCTGAAGATTGTAGTGCTTAGGGTCCTGGTTTGGGGGTTCTTCTTCTTCCTTTCTTGTTCTTGTTCTTGTTGTTGTTGTTGTTGTTGTTGTTGTAGTTGTTGTTGTAGTTGTTGTTGTTGTTGTTGTTGTTGTTTCTTCTTCTTCTTCTTCTTCTTCTTCTTCTTCTTCTTCTTCTTCTTCTTCTTCTTTCTTCTTCTTTCTTCTTCCTCCTCCTTCCTCTTTCTCCTCCTTATCCCCCTTCTTCTTCCTCTTCTTCTTTTTCTTCTTTCTTCTTTTTGTTTTCTTCTTTTTTTTTCTTGTTCTTGTTCTTGTTCTTGTTCTTGTTCTTCTTCTTGTTCTTGTTCTTCTTGTTGTTGTTCTTCTTCTTTTTCTTCTTCTTCTTCTTCGTCTTCTTTGTCGTCGTCGTCGTCGTCGATCGCTCAGACAGCAACTATTGTTGTCTGAAGAAGAAGAAGAAGAAGAAGAAGAAGAAGAAGAAGAAGAAGAAGAAGAAGAAGAAGAAGAAGAACAAGAACAAGAAGAAGAACAAGAAGAAGAACAAGAAGAAGAACAAGAAGAACAAGAAGAACAAGAACAAGAAGAAAAATTCAAATCCAATAAAGTCAAGTCAAAAACACTTTAATCATCCCGGAAGGGAAATTACAATACTGACAGGCATATTGATACGAATATTTATCAAAGTACAATCAAATATACGAATGATATCAAAGGACACAAGATAGAAGAGGGATCAGAAGAAGAAGAGGAAGAAGAAGAAGAAGAAGAAGAAGACTCATCATCATCATCATCATCATCATCATCATCATCATCATCATCATCATCATCGTCGTCGTCGTTGTCGTCATCGTCGTCGTCGTCGTCGTCTCATCAGCAGCAGCAGCAACAGCAGCAGCAGCAGCAGCAGCACCACCACCACCACCACCACCACCACACCATCATCATCATCACTATCATCACTATCATCATCATCATCATCATCATCATCATCATCATCTCAGTGAAGTTTTTGTGGGACTACACCTATGTTTCGATGGCAGAGTCGACGTGAAAGAGGGTAGTTGTCAGCAAAAGCATGGTGATTCACACAATGCCTACCAACAACATCAAATCAGTGATTGGGTATAAAGACGTAACAACACGGGTCTTAGTAGTGAACCCTGGGGAACACCATAATTATATGATACTTGATAAAGCAGAAAGTTAACTGAGTACAGAGATTGTTTCGTTTCCTGATGACAGATAGAATCTAAACCATGCTAGTCAGAAATTTGAGATGCAGAATGGAGTAAAGATGTCGATTCAATGGAGTGGTCAATAGTGTCAAAGGCGGCAGAGAGATCCAACAGAGTGAGTGTAATAGTATAGATGTTGCTATTGTCTATTGATGTTAAATGGTCATTCATGATTTTAAAACAATTAGATTTCTGTATTGCGGAGAGGTCTGTATGCTGACTGCAGAGAACTCTGAAGAATATTTTTGAGTTAGATGGTCAAGGAAGTCGAAAGAGAACAACCCAATTTCTACATTCCCATAGATGCTATTCTATCTATTTTATTCTTTTTTCAAGGATAATGGAATAAGCACTTACGTGCTTTTTTGTACATTCAATCCCTATGTATATGCAGCTTTGCAAAGTTTGGCATTCATTCCCACGACACACGAAGGTTTTCTCTTTCAAAAAGCGGAACAGGTTTTAAAGTGAGCGCAAGACGTTCTGCATGCGTGCGCACATGGGACCAGTTTACAATCTCATTCAAAGGATTATTTCTTCTTTTCTTTTTTCTTTTTTTCTTTCTTTTTTTTTTTTTTGGGGGGGGGGGGGGGGGGGGGGGGGGGAGTGGAATCAGCACTGAGCTAACTCTAAGGGTAAAAAATCTCTTTGAACAGGATTCGAAACCGGGTCCGCGGATCACGAGCGCAAGCTATCTTGTTCAGAAACGGAGGTAGATCAGTCTTTATGGCACAATGAAACAACTCTACCCTTCTTGTGTATTTTTCTTTGATCACACTGCGTTGTGCTAGAGTAGAGAAATATGCAGCTGTAAGATAAAAAGTAATTCATGTGTCCCATAACCTACGTGGTCGTTGGGGAACGAGGCATCAGAGACCTCAGCTTTTCTAGGAGCCAGCATATTAAGAGCAGCGGCGCCCATCTCCTCTCTCCCTCGCTGCTTTACCTTCCCTGACCCTAAAGAGGGCAGGTACCCATTGACAGCTGGGTGAACTGGAGCACTGTACTGAAGCCAAGGCGCACAAACGGTCACTCATTCACATGGTAACCACACACTCAATGTTGCTTAACCTTAGCTTGGGGAAAGCGAGTGCTCTGACCACCGAGTTATCCCGTCCCCGCCTTGCGCTTGTGCAGTTGTAGTTGTTCTTACTAAGGAGCAGTTCTTCGTACCACCAAAAAATAGGGGGGTGGGGGTAAAAAGAGACAGAAATACAGACACACAGACAAAGAGAGAGAGAGAGAGAGAGAGGAGAGAGAGAGAGAGAGAGAGAGAGAGAGAGAGAAGGAGAGAGAGAGGAAGAGAGAGGGGAGAGAGAGAGAGAGAGAGACAGACAGACAGACAGACAGGCAGACAGACAGACAGACAGAGAGAGAGAGAGGGAGAGAGAGAGAAGAGGGGAGAGAGAGAGAGAGAGGAGAGAGAGAGAGAAGAGAGAGGGAGAGACAGAGAGAGAGAGACAGAGAGAAGAGAGAGACAGAGACAGAGAGACAGAGAGGCAAATCAATAGTGACAAATGCAGAAAGCTTTTTTGTTTTTTTTTTAGAGAGAAAGGAAAAAAAAACAACAACAAAAAACTTGGTACTAGCAGAAGAGGAATTTAAAAAAATCCCACTTATTCCTCCCTTACAAAGAAGTAATTCGATTTTTACACCCTTATCAGCATTCAGTTTCACGTACATCAGTCTTAAAGTCAAAAATAACTTTCCCCCCTATGTCCAAAACCCACCCTTACTATTTCATCATTCCACAGGCACACCTTCAGGTCTTTGAACTGTACGGGCTTGGGGTTTTTCCTATAAAAAAAAGAAGCTTTTTCTTTCAGTTTTCTTCGTTTTGTTTTTCTTTCCTTAAATTTTTTTTTATTGTTCTTTTTCTTTTATTTCTATCTCTCTTTCTTTTTTCCTCTTGTTGTGTTGGTTTTTCTTTTCTTTTTTCCTATCTTTCTTCCTATTTTCATTTTTTAATGTTCTTTTTCTTTATTTCTAATCCTCTTTCTTCTTTCCTTCCTTCCTTCCTTCCTTCCTTCCTTCCTTTCTTCCTTCCTTCCTTCCTTCCTTCCTTTCTTCCATTCTTTCCCTTCCTTCCTTCCTTCCTTCCTTCTTTCCTTCCTTCTTTCCTTCCTTCCTTCCTTCCCTCCTTCCTTCCTTCCTTTCTTTCTTTCTTATCGTATTGGTTTTTCTCTTTTTTCTATCCTTTTTTTTCTGTAATTTACATTTTTCTATCCTTTCTTACTCCCTGTGCTCATTTTCTTCAGGATATTGATAGCCCTGGACGAAGCTTACAGCTTACTCCCTTCCTGTCTCCCTCTCTAGATTCATTTATCCTTTTTTTTGTTTTTTTGTTTTTACCCTACCTGTGTTTACAGCTTGATAATCGTCATGATAGTTATGCACTTGGTTCTATTTTTGGGTTCCCTGAGAAGGATGGAAGATAGAATCAGGGGCAAATACAATTCGTAAAAATTCATAAGTCAGTTAGACTGGCATATGTGGTGGCAAACACATTTCCC
>CM060344.1:36711504-36727882 GCA_030674155.1 Stramonita haemastoma | reverse complement strand
CCGGCAACCATACTGGCGAAAGTCTCTATTTTCTATAGAAGCTGTTAAACATGACATGGAAAGCTGTATTACTTACTAGAAGACTTAGTTTGTCATCTCCACAATTGAACAGCTGTGATTACTTACCTGGAAAGTTTTAGTTCTGTCATCTCCACACATTGAACAGCTGTGATTACTTACCTAGGAGAGTCTTGAGTTCTGTCATCTCCACACATTGAACAGCTGTGATTACTTACCTGGAGAGTCTTGAGTTCTGTCATCTCCACACATTGAACAGCTGTGATTACTTACCTAGGAGAGTCTTGAGTTCTGTCATCTCCACACATTGAACAGCTGTGATTACTTACTAGGAGAGTCTTTAGTTCTGTCATCTCCACACTTGTTCTTCTGGATTACTGTAAGTGACGTCTTCATCTGTTCCACACATCTTCACAGTGTTGTCTTTTTACATTCCGAATTTGTTTTACAGTGTCCACACTTGTCTTTACTAGTACTCTCAATCTGCCTTTCACAACCACATCTGCTTTACAGTTCCACATCTGCCTTTACAGTGTTCACATTTGCCTTTACACTCTCCACATCTGCCTTTACACTTCCCATATCTGCCTTTACACTCTCCCATATGCCTTTACAATCTCCACATCTGCCTTTTACACTCTCCACATCTGTCTTTACATGTTCACATTGCCTTTACACTCTCCACATCTGTCTTTACAGTCTCCACATCTGTCTTTACACTCTCACGTCTTCCTTTACATCTTCAACTCTTCCTTTACACTCTCCAATCTGTCTTTACACTCTCCACATCTGCCTTAACACTCTCCACATCTGCCTTTACACTCTCCACATCTGTCTTTACGGTGTCCACGTGGACCTTCTGCAGCTTTGCCACGTCAGCCTGCACAGTCTTGTGGTCTGTTCTGATGATGTCTAGTTCTGTGTGCAGCTTTTCCTGGTCGTGGAGAAGCTGTCCATCTCCCCCTTCATGCTGGTCAGGGCCATAGACATTGTGCTGATCTTCCTTCAGCCTGCTCTCTTGTGCCTGGCTTTGTTGGCAGTCTGTTTTCAGCTGGCTGATGTCTGACTGAAGGCTGGGCAGTTCTGCCTGGAGTTCAGTTCTCATGTTGTCTGTCTGTGCTTTAGTTCGGGTTCTGATGTTGTCTGTCTGTGCCTGTAGTTCAGTTCTGATGTCTCTCTCTGCCTGTAGTTCAGTTCTGATGTTGTTTATTTCTGTGTTCAGCTTCTTCTGATCCTCCTTCACCTTTCTGTGGTCTGCCTGAAATGCGTCAAGGTAGAGATGTAATGAAGACAGTCTCTGTTTAGCGCTTGGTTACAATCTTCAAGTTTTCCTTAGTGAAGACAGTTCTGTTTAAGCTCTGTTCGATTTTCTTCAAGATTTCTGAATCTGTTTTCATTTTTCTGTGCCCTCTATAGTGTTTGTTGTCTTCTCAAGTCTGCTGTAGTTTTTCTGACCTCAGTAATGGTAGCTTGGAGATCTGAAATGTCAGTTTTGCGAGCAAAATGTGTCTGCTCCTTGTACAGGAGATCCATTCTTTCTTCCATGGCAGTCATCTTGGAAAGCAGACAGCCATCTGTTTGGTCAGTTCACTCTGTGATGCGCTTGGTGGGGGTGGGGGAGTAGGTTTGGGTGAAGGAGTAGGTGTGGGTGGAGGAGTAGTTTTGGGTGGAGGAGTAGGTTTGGGTGAGGGAGTAGTTTTGGGTGGAGGAGTAGTTTTGGGTGGAGGAGTAGGTTTGGGTGAGGGAGTAGTTTTGGGTAAAGGAGTAGGTTTGGGTAAACGATAGGTTGGAAACGATAGGTTTGGGATGACTTGGTCTTCCTCTATCTGGTGTGTCAGCCATCTTTTCTTCCTGACTGTGTGTGAGGTTCAGTCAGTGACTGATGTGGTGACTGACCACTTTCACTCTTTGGACAAAGACAGTCAGCACAGGAGCAGAAGTTGGGGATGAAAAAACCGTTGGTGCAGTTAGCGGTGATGTCCCTCCTAGAGACCAGAGATGGAGGTCCTGTCTTCACGGCTGTCCTGCTGATGGACACCTGTCACACACAAGTCAGTGGACGTGGACATTTTTTATTTATTTATTTATGTATTTAATTTTTTACCACTTTATATCACAGCAGATTTCTCTGCGAGAAATTTGGGCTGCTCTCCCCGGGGAGAGTGCGTCGCTACAAGTGCAGCACATACCCATTATTATTTTACCCTCAGGGATGGTGTCTAAACACGACACCTGTGTGCATGCTGGATTTTAAAAAAAATTGTCATCCGCTCCTACCCGCACACGATGGCCTGTACTTCCGAAAGGCGGAACGGGGTTTTAACGTGTGCGCAAGATGTTTTGCGTGTGTTCGCACACGCAGCCTCGGTTTATAGTCTAATCCGAATGACTTTGACATTCAGTTCGATTTTTTCGTCAAACTGGGAAGAAAGGGCGAGGCTGGGTACGAGCACAGAAACTCAAGTTTACTTGTTGGCAGGCGAACGTCTTAACCATCCTGCCACCTTCCTTCCATCAGGGGGTGGGGGTGAGGGGGTGAGGGGGGTGAGTAGTCATAGTAGTTGTTGAATTAGCATTGGAAGTAGTAGTAATAGTAGTAATAGTAGCAGCAGCAGCAGCGGCAGCAGCAGCAGCAGCAGCAGCAGCAGCAGCAGTAGTAGTAGTAGTAGTAGTAGTAGTAGTAGTAGTAGTAGTAGTAGTAGTAGAGGAGGGAGGAGGAGGAGGAGGAGGAGGAGGAGGAGGAGAGTAGTAGTAGTAGTAGTAGTAGTAGTAGTAGTAGTAGTAGTAGTAGTAGTAGTAGTAGTAGTAGTAGTGGTGGTGAAGGTGGTGGTGGTGATGGTGGTGGTGGTGGTGGTGGTGGTGGGGGGTGGTGGTGGTGGTGGTAGCAGCAGCTGCAACAGCAGCAGCAGCAGCAGCAGTAGTAGTAGCTAGCAGCAAGCAGAGGCAGCAGCAGTAGTAGTGGTAGCAGTTAGTAGTAGTAGTAGTAGTAGTAGTAGTAGTAGCAGCAGCAGCAGCAGCAGCAGCAGCAGTAGTAGTAGTAGTAGTAGTAGTAGTAGTAGTAGCAGCTAGCAGCAGCAGCAGCAGCAGCAGCAGCAAGCAGCAGCAGCATCATCACAGCAGCAGCAGCAGCAGCAGCTAGCAGCAGCAGCAGCAGCAGCAGCAGCAGCAGCAGAGCAGTAGTAGTAGTAGTAGTAGTAGTAGTAGTAGTAGTAGTAGTAGTAGTAGTAGCAATCTCCACTGGGCCTCCTTCAAGGCAGGTGTTCCCTCAGGTCCCTCACAGGGCTGTGCTTCTGGCTCTCCCTCATCCCCTGTGGGGCTGGGGGCTTGTTGTCTTGGGATCTCTTTCTTTTCCAGATCATCCTCAGTGGCTGCGTCACGCTTCAAGGCTAAGATGACAGAGGAAATGCGAGATGGTTTGATCCCTGATTGGGCCCAAAACTTCCCCCCATCCACTAGATCATTAGTGGTGGTCTGGGTAGCAGTCTTTCAGATAAGACAATAAACCAATGTTCCGTGAGTTATACACATTTATCTAAAAGAAGTAAAAGACCCCACGCCTTTGACCAAATTCTGTAGAAAGAAGCCATTCTGATAATAAAAACAATCACAGTCGCAGAGAGAAAAAAAATGGGTGGCGCTGCTCTTGTGGTGACGTGCTTTCGCAAGGGAGAACAGGCAACATTTCATGTAGAGAAATTTGCGTGATTTTAGGTGGTATAATTTTTTTTTAAAAGAAAAAGAAAAGGACTTTGTCCTGGATAAGGCTCCATGCACAGACAGCAGGTGTAACGAACATCTACCTCCTTACCTGTGGTCACTGACTGACTGTCGCCCTGTTGGTGAAGTGTCGTGAGCAGGAAGGGAGCAGTGACACACTGCCTACAACCCACAGATGTTGACACAGAACACACCACGATCACTATCAGTACAGCCCACAGACGTTGACACAAAACACACCACGATCACTGTCAGTACAGCCCACAGACGTTGACACAGAACACACCACGATCACTGTCAGTACAGCCCACAGCCCACAGACGTTGACACAGAACACACCACGATCACTATCAGTACAGCCCACAGACGTTGACACAGAACACACCACGATCACTATCAGTACAGCCCACAGACGTTGACACAGAACACACCACGATCACTGTCAGTACAGCCCACAGACGTTGACACAAAACACACCACGATCACTGTCAGTACAGGCCACAGACGTTGACACAGAACACACCACGATCACTGTCAGTACAGCCCACAGCCCACAGACGTTGACACAGAACACACCACGATCACTGTCAGTACAGCCCACAGCCCACAGACGTTGACACAGAACACACCACGATCACTGTCAGTACAGCCCACAGACGTTGACACAGAACACACCACGATCACTGTCAGTACAGCCCACAGCAGCACACACCTTCACACACTGAGAATAAGAAGTGTGGTTAGTGTCACAGTTTCAGCAGTCTCTCTGCAGTACAGGCTGCTAGTCCAGTTCTTCCAATACACATCCTGGTCACAGAAAACTGTTGCCTGGACACTTTCAGTCAGCGTTTCTGTTGGCTGTGACTGACTGAGAACACACCTCATGTAATGATCTCCTTCAACAAGCAATCAGCTAGGACAGTGACACAGGGAATATTCACCGTTGGCAATGGTTAACCCAGATAATGTCAACAGAAGATAACAACAAACTAACTGTCGTCTGTCACAAACACTGACAGAAAGAGCACTGTACTGTCGTCTGCATGAACCGAAATCATAGACACAGTGATCACAGCGCATAAAAGAGGGCTGGGTAAACTGAATCAAGCTTCCATTAGACCCAGATGTTTTCGTGTTGGTTAAGTCCATGGCAGTATCATTTTTTTTCTCATTGTGACAAGTAGCAGTGACAACGTGATTTTTTTAATACCGCAATGAACATCTTGCGCAAGCATGGTACTTTTCAATACACAAGCCTTTGCCTCAAATGCATTCCAACACCCAAACATACATATAACCATACACTCATAAACAAACAACCAGACATACATACACACATATACATATACATACACACGCACATAAACACGCCGTACAACACACACACACACACACACACACACACACACACACACACACACACACACACACACACACACACACACACACACACACACACTCACACACACACATACAGAACAGGCAGAAAGTGTGTGTGTGTGCGCGCACGCGCGGGCGTGTGTGTGTGTGTGTGCATGTGTGTGTGTGTGTGTGTGTGTGTGTGTGTGTGTGTGTGTGTGTGTGTGTGTGTGTGTGTGTTGTGTTGTGTGTGTGGTGTGTGTGTGTGTGTGGTGTGTTTGTGTGGTGTGTGTGTGTGTGTTGTGTGTGTGTGTGTGTGTGTGTGTGTGTGTGTGTGTGTGTGTGTGTGTGTGTGTGTGTGTGTGTGTGTGTGTGTGTGTGTGTGTGTGCGTATGTGTGTAACTTCATGTGCCTTTGGGCAGCTGTCTATTCAAAAATCCATATCTCTTGTGCAGTGTCGTGCAATAGCTGTCTATTCAAAATTCATATCTCCTGTGCAATGTTGTGCAATAGCTGTCTATTCAGAAATTCATATCTCCTGTGCAATGTTGTGCAATAGCTGTCTATTCAGAAATCCATATCTCTTGTGCAGTGTTGTGCAATAGCTGTCTATTCAGAAATCCATATCTCTTGTGCAGTGTTGTGCAATAGCTGTCTATTCTAAAATCCATATCTCTTGTGCAGTGTTGTGCAATAGCTGTCTATTCAGAAATCCATATCTCTTGTGCAGTGTTGTGCAATAGCTGTCTATTCAGAAATCCATATCTCTTGTGCAGTGTTGTGCAATAGCTGTCTATTCAGAAATCCATATCTCTTGTGCAGTGTTGTGCAATAGCTGTCTATTCAGAAATCCATATCTCTTTGCAGTGTTGTGCAATAGCTGTCTATTCAGAAATCCATATCTCTTGTGCAGTGTTGTGCAATAGCTGTCTATTCAGAAATCCATATCTCTTGTGCAGTTTGTGCAATAGCTGTCTATTCAGAAATCCATATCTCTTGTGCAGTGTTGTGCAATAGCTGTCTATTCAGAAATCCATATCTCTTGTGCAGTGTTGTGCAATAGCTGTCTATTCAGAAATCCATATCTCTTGTGCAGTGTTGTGCAATAGCTGTCTATTCAGAAATCCATATCTCTTGTGCAGTGTTGTGCAATAGCTGTCTATTCAGAAATCCATATCTCTTGTGCAGTGTTGTGCAATAGCTGTCTATTCAGAAATCCATATCTTTTGTGCAGTGTTGTGCAATAGCTGTCTATTCAGAAATCCATATCTCTTGTGCAGTGTTGTGCAATAGCTGTCTATTCAGAAATCCATATCTCTTGTGCAGTGTTGTGCAATAGCTGTCTATTCAGAAATCCATATCTCTTGTGCAGTGTTGTGCAATAGCTGTCTATTCAGAAATCCATCTCTCTTGTGCAGTGTTGTGCAATAGCTGTCTATTCAGAAATCCATCTCTCTTGTGCAGTGTTTGTGCAATAGCTGCATGTGGCCCACAATGATACCTTTGTCAGCTGCTGTAGCAACTGACTTAGTGTGCATGTATGCGTGCGTACGCGCGTGTGTGTGAGTGTGTGAGTGTGTGTGTGTATGTGTGTGTGTTGTGTGTGTGGTC
This sequence comes from Stramonita haemastoma, assembly GCA_030674155.1. Lineage (NCBI taxonomy): Eukaryota > Metazoa > Mollusca > Gastropoda > Neogastropoda > Muricidae > Stramonita > Stramonita haemastoma. The sequence goes on along the minus strand of CM060344.1, from coordinate 36,721,177 downwards.
CTTGCGTGGTGTGTGTGTGGTGTGTGGTGTGTGTGTGTGTGTGTGTGTGTGTGTGTGTGTGTGTGTGTGTGTGTGTCTGCCTTGCGTGTGTATGTGTGTGTGTGTGTGTGTGTGTGTGTGTGTGTGTGTGTGTGTGTGTGTGTGTGTGTGTGTGTGTGTGTGTTCGTGTATGTGTGTTCCTTTAAAGTTCCTTTCAGTTGTTATCTCCAATTTCATGTTTTTCTGCACATGACTCCCTAAAATATCAAATTGTACTACTTTTGCTATCAGTAATCGTTCCTGCCTGATACCACTGATATGGAACAGACTTTAAATACAAAACACATACACATATTCACACACACATACACACATTCACATACACACACACACTCACATACACACACACATAGACACACACACACATACACACACATTCACACATTCACACACGCACACACACATACACAAACATACGCACACACACACACGCGCACAAAAGCACGCACGCACACAAGCACACACATGTATTCACAGCGCCTGCATGCACGCGCACAAGCACACACGCGCGTGCGCATGCACGCCCACAAGCACAAACGCGCGTGTGCACGCACGCACGCATACACACACACGCTTGCGCGCGTTTTGATATTGATAACACAGACATGAAAGAGTACGAAAAATATAACCCAGATATTTCAGAAGCTACTGTTAGATATCCTATTCAAAACAACAACTGTGTTATCTTCTTTTAAACAATCAACGAGCTGGTTCTGCTTTTGTTATACCAGCATTCAAAATAGAAAAATCATATTATGTTTATGTAAATCGGTCAGTATTTACAGCTGAATTGGTTGCAGTTTTAATGGCTTTAACACACATGCTATATCATCCATGCAATTTGTACCATGTCTTACTTTGTGTGGATTCTAAATCTGTTTTATATACCTTAAAATCTGCGGATTACATAAAGCATTCAAGACTTATATTAGATATAAAACACATTGTACACCTTTTCAGTTTTAGAGGTATATTTGTCACTTTTCTTTGGGTACCTTCATACATTGGATTGTACTCTAATAAATGGGTTTATTGGGCTGCAAAAAGAGGTGCAAGCAATAAAAGAGGAAAGATTGAGCAACGTTTTGCTTTATCCAAGAAGCGTACATGTTAGAAAAAGCATCCTGAAACAAATTCACTTAAAGAATACAGCAAAAAACGGTTTGTAAAATGGGTTCCAATCACTAAAAAGTGTTTTGAAAGCACACGGCAGTCAAAGACTTATACAAATGTTGTCAAAGAAAGACAGCTGCAGGGGTTACATTGTAAAATCCAATTAAACACTTTTGTTACAAAATGTAGCAAGGATGTTAAATGCTTATGTGGAAACAATCATATTCAAATATCCATAATGTACTTGAATGCAAGGCTTTAAAACCTTACTTATCTACTTTTCACGAAACTTCCCTTGAATCAGTTCTGGAAAATATCAAGTTAGTGTGTGTTATTACTAGGTTTTATTGTTAAGTGCCATATAGGGCATTTGTTGTAGTTATATAATTGTTGTTCTATTTTGATTTTATTCTTTCCTGTTAATTTAGTTTTCAGCATAAGAGTACGAAACACACACACACACACACACACACACAACACACACACACACACACACACACACACAACACACACACACACACACACACACACACACACGGGTCTTTATCAGTCCAGGCCTGTACAATTTCATTTTTTACCCCGGGTACAATTAGTCCATAGCACGCTTTTATCTCCTGTGGGCGGTACTGATTTATCTGTGTATGTAGGGCAGCAGTGCGTGTCATATGCTTGTAATATGGCTTTGGTTCATCAGAATTTCACTGCTGACCAAGCACACACACACACACACACACAACACAACACACACACACACACACACACACACACACACACACACACACACACACACACACACACACACACACACACACATGTAGTCCTTCGGATGAGACTAAACCGAGGCCCTGTGTGCGAATGCACGCAGAACATCTTGCGCACACATTAAATCCTGTTCCACTTTTCGAAAGAGTAAACCATTGTGTGCCGGTGGGAACAGATGACAAGATTTGCAAACACTGCATAGACACGGGAACTGGATGTAAAAATAGCACATGGGTGTTTATTCCATTATCCTCGATATAAAAGAATATATCTTAAAAAATGAATCGAAAGAATTAAAAGCACACCCCTGTGTATGTGTGTGTGTGTATGTGTGTGTGTGTGTGTGTGTGTGTGTGTGTGTGTGTGTGTGTGTGTGTGTGTGTGTGTGTGTGTGTGTGTGTGTGTGTGTGCGTGCGTGTGCGTGTGTATGTGTGTGAGTGTGTGTATGTTTATTTATTTATTCATTCATGTATTTATGTATTCATTTATTTATTTATTTATTCATTCATTTATTTATTTTTTTATTTATGTTTTTATAACAAGGATAATGGAATAAGCACTCAGGCGCTTTTTACATCCAGGCCCGTGCGTATTCTTTTTTTTTGTTGCTGCCTCGTCTTCTGTGACGCTCCCGCACTGCTGTTCCCACGCCGCTCATTTCAATCTCCCCGCCACAGCCATACCCAGATTCGTTGTGTCTCACCCCCGGGGTCTGGAGTCCACAGGGAGCCCATCAATATTAGGCCGCCGCGGGGCCACCAGCCAGAGGGGCCCTGCACTTCTGCTGGGTCACTTTGGTGGTGTTCAGTGGTGCCTGTTCTGAGTTAACATACGCAGGACACCACCTACTAAGCCCCCTACTAACGACAGTGTTAGCTCAGTCGCGGAGCCAGACTGAGTGAACCACCCACCCAAGGAGGCGACCACCACAACGTCCCTCCAACAACCGCCTCCCCGCGAACCTCCAACCACAAAGGCTTTGACACAAATTCATCACAGGCACAGAAGCGTATGTGGAAACCGAATCTGAGGTCACCGTGAGACCAGAGCAACGGAGGCCACCGAATCAGAGGCAATTTTTATTATTGCATGATGGTCAATGATGAGGAGGAGGATGTAATGATGCTGCTGTGGAGGTGCATCCGCTTTGAGACTACTTGACAGGGTTGTTCTCTACGCTTACTGTCATAATATATCCCGGCGTCAACCAGGCCCGAGAGATACAGACACCTGCAGTGTTGGTCAGGTAATTTGAGCAACACTTTCAAATTTGCATCCGTAAAGTGGATGAAGCTCGACTGTGTGGTCCCAGTCTCCCCACTGAGCCCACAGCACACTCACTCTGGGTAGGAGCCGGCCGGAGCCCGAAAAAATCCCTATGACTTATGGGATTCGAACCCGCGACCCTCCAGTCCGGAATCCAAGGCGCTAACCACTGCGCCATGGCGGCTGGTGGCCCGTGCGTATTTTTTATTTATTTATTTTTTTTTTTTACCTTGCATTGCAGGTTATATTCACTCATAAAGCACATACATCTTCATCAATACAAAACGTTCATTTATCGTCCAATATCATTTAAAGTGGAAGATGTTAAAGCGAAAACAAACAACAAAATGTTCATTGCCAATACAGTGTGTAGCCTTCTGACATTATGATTGTGTTATACATATCAATATTTCAATTATCTTGCAAGGGATTTTTTTTGTGGAAAAAACGGTGTAGAGTTACATTTATCTTGAGTATCTTCATTAATACTAGAACAGAGGTAACAGAATAGCAATAACGACAAAAATCAAGTTTAACAGAAAAAAAGTATATAAAAAGAGTTTTGTTACAGATGAAGCAAGGCCTCAAAAAAGATGTATTAAACCAAGTATAGAGTGAATGTGTACAGCTACTTTAATATTTTATGTGGGAAAGCAAATGCATGTTGTATGTAACATCCCCTTTCCTCCCCGAGTCACACTTCTAGATTATCCTTTTTTTTTTTTTTTTTTCAATGAATAGCAGTGTTTCCATTTTCAACAAGGTTTGCGTATGGAAACCATTTTACTTCGAATGCAGTTGGTCTCATTTCTAGACAAGGCATATATTTTTCTAACTTGTATCTGTATTTCAGTTCCTGCATGAAACTATTGATGGCAGGTTTTATTTTGTTAAGTCGACATTTATAGAGAAAGTATTTCCCTAGTATCAATAACAAATCTAGAATCTCATCAGTTTTTGTTTTCTGATCTTCTCCAAATAGAACTAGTTCCTGGTTAAGTGTTAATTGTGTACAATGTTGGCATTTACTTTCCAATAAATGTGTAAATTCTCTCCAGAAATCCTGAGAATATTGACAGTCCCAAAGATAGTGGTATATTGTATCTTTTTCAGTATTGCAAAAATTACACATGTCACTGTTAACAACCTGCATTTTTTTAAAATGCCATTTGTCACCAAGATTCTATGACATATTTTGATCTGGAACCATTTTAGCTTTATTTCTTTAATTCTGGTAATTTTTTTCAAAACATCTCCCCATACAATTTTATTGTTTAAAAAAGTGTTCCATTTTACGAACGCTTTGATGTCAGAAACTTCTTTTTTTTCTATCATAACATTGTAGTAAGACTTTGATCCCTTATTTACCGATGCTATTTTATTTAATGCTTTTGTTCTTTCTTTGCTAATGTTAGTATCTATTGTTATATTACTTTTCGTTGCGTATTTTTTGATCGATCTTATACAACTCATATATTCTAAAAAGTTTATCGTAAATCCTAATTTTTGAGACAACTTTTCTTGACTTAAAAAGTCACCATTTTCGTTTAATAAATGTTTTACTAAGAACACGTCACCTTGCATCCATTTCTTGTAGTAGAATGATCTATTGCCAACTTTAAATTTTTCGTTGTAAAATATTGGTTCAGCTGCTAGTTCTTGACTTTCTTTTAGGTCGATTTGTTTACAAAAAAGTTCGTATGAGCAAAACACATCTTTCCAAAAGGTGTTTACTCTCTTTCCTACAAAGTGTTTTGGACCATAACTACCTAGTGAGTCAACATCAGGACAAAAGTAACGTATTATTTTCCCCCATTTGCCTTTCTGGAAGTACAGTTTTCTTATCCATGATATTTTTAGGGACTGAAGATATGTTTTTATGTGTGGAATCCCCAGGCCACCATTTAGAGTGTTTTGCACTGAGTATTTTCTTTGGATTTTGTCTGTTTTATTATCCCATACAAACCGATAGCACATTTGTTGTAACTGGTTTATTCTTATGTCTGGAGGGTTTGGCAGCAGAATCCACAGATACACCAGTTTTGATAATATCAGTGATTTAAGCACTGCCACTCTTCCTAACGGCGTAACCATTCTTTGACACCATATATTAAATAGTATTTTTATTTCTGAAAGTTTTTCATTTGTATTGATTTCTGTCATGTCAGCAAGATTATTTGTAAACCAGAGACCTAAGAGTTTGAATCTGTTTGGATTCCATTCCATTTTCTTTGACCGCAAGTAAACAACGGGGGAGTTTCTTTTTTTCCCAAGCCAAACATTCATTGTTTTTTCATAATTTAATTTTAAGCCTGATAGATATTCAAATGCTTCAAGTGTTTGGAATAACCTTGTATACGATCTACTGTCACCCTGTAGAGTGAATGAAGTATCATCTGCATATTGACATACCTTAAATTCAGTGTCTGCTACTTTTATCCCTTTAATTTCTTTATCTTCTCTAATTTTACAAGCTAATAGTTCGGCACATAGAACAAAAAGATAAGGTGATATTGGGTCGCCTTGGCGACATCCTCTTTCTATACAAAAACTCGATGATACCTTTCCATTGACTGTAACATATGATTGTATTCTATTGTAGAAGGACGAGACCCATCTCTGTATTGCCTTTCCAAAACCAAATTCCTGAAGCACCTTATGCATATAAGTCCAGCGGACAGAATCAATCGCCTTCTCGAAGTCAATTGAAATTAACAGCCCTGGCAGATTCTTAGCTTCCAAATAATCTATTACATCATATATTGTTCTCAAACTATCTCCTATATATCTCCCTTTAATAAATCCTGACTGATCTTCGTTAATTAAAATTGGTAATACATTCTTTATTCTATTTGCAATACATGCTGATCCTATCTTGTATGTAACATTTAACAGAGAAATCGGTCGCCAATTCTTTAAATACTCTCTAGGTTTATCTCCTTTAGGTATACAAATTATGATGCCTTCTTTTTGTGTTAAGGACATTTCTCCTTTATAGAAACCTTCATTTAAAGATCTAACTACAAACTGACCTAGCTGCTTCCAAAAGAATTTGAAAAAGTTTACTGTTATACCATCCGTTCCTGGGCTTTTATCATTGTCCATCTTTTTTAAAACCTCAGATGCCTCTTTTAGGGTAATTGGTCCTTCAAGCTGTTCTGACTCTTTTTTTTACTGAGTTTGGGCAAGTTATTTTTAAAACTGTCTAAATTACAGTCACCTATTGATCTTTTAGAGTACAGTTTCTTATAGTATGTTTTGGCTTCTTCTAAAATATCCCCCGAGTCAGTTAAGACAGATTCTTGATCTGTTTTTAATTTTAACATTTGTTTGCTTACAAAATTTCTTTTCTCCAAGGAGCAGAAATATTTTGTTACCTTTTCTCCCTGAGCAGCCCACCTCGCCCTAGATCTTAGGAGAATACCATCTATTTTGGTTTTTCTGAGTCTGCTGAGTTCTTCTTTTTTCTCCACGATAACTTTCATATCTTCTTCATTTAAGTTCAATTTTTGTTCTAAATGTTGAATGTCGTTTTCCAGCTTTACTTCGTTAATATTCTTGTCTTTATTTTTTCTGATAGCGTAAGATATTGTGTTTGCTGTTATTTCCATAATCAATGTGTCTAAAAATAGTTGATCTGAAACTGATAATTGAATTTGGTCATTAGGTATTTCGTCTACAGCTTCTCGATCATAAGGAAGTAGTGCGTACTGCTTCTTTACTCTTTCGATCGTATGGTTAACTTGTTTAACATAGTCTTTGTCTTTGAGTAAGGATGAATTAAATTTCCAGAAGCCTTTTTTCTTTTCTTGTTTTTTAATAGCAATATCCAACGTTATCATTGAATGATCGCTCCTATATCCAAACAGGATGTCTGTATCTTTTACTTTATTAATAAGAGTGTCAGATACTAGAAAAAAATCCAGTCGGCTTTGCTGCAATGGGGTTGGTCTTCTCCATGTATACCTAGTTATTTCCTGGTTTAGCATTCTCCAAATATCGACCAATTCAAGTTTGGACATCATTCCCAAAACCGTTTCTTGTGATTTAACATTATTAATATGTTTATAATTGAAATAATCAAGGTTTGGATTTAGAACCAGGTTCCAGTCCCCTGCTATTATTATGTTAGGAATTGTAAGTTCTTCTATCTTTGCTTGTATATTTGAAAAAAGACTGGTTCATCTCTGTTTGGTCCATATACATTTACCAACACTAACTCTATTCCCATAGTATTTAACACTAAGATAATGTAATTTCCCTGATAATCTTTAATTATTTTCCTTATTTTAAATTCAAAATTGTTATTAAGGAGAATGGCTACACCTCGTGATCTAGAGTTATTACATGCAAAAATACATTCATATCCCCATTCAGCTCTTATCTGACGTCCTGTTTTTTGTGTGAAGTGAGTATCTTGCAGTAAATATATTGAGTGTTGTTTTTGTCTTAGAAATTGGAAAACATCTTTACGCTTATGAAAGTTTCCAAGGCCTTGGCAGTTCAAGGATGAAATAATTATATTAGCCATGCTTGTCATGCGAGTTTAACATAGTATTTTCTGCTTGTTTGCTAATGCTATGTGCCCACCTTTCTTCATAGCAAATTATACTCCTCTGCTGTGAGTTACCTCCATGTAAAGAATCCAAACATGTACACAAACACCCTTGTACAAAAATGTCCATATCAGTTCAGAAAAAAAGACTAACAAACGAAGAAAAAATCCCCACACAAACTATAAAACAGATATAAAACAAAAAAACCCACAAAACAAAACCAAAAAACCCACCAAAATCAAAACCAACCAACCAAACAAAAACAAACAATCAGTGAAGTACTTGTTGTTGACTATCGGGCCAGGATCACGGGACATGTACATGTCATGCTCCCAAAAAGAGAGAGGGGGGGGGGGGGGGACCGCAAAAGCAGGGTTGCTGCGAACCATACTAACAGTCAGGAAGAGCCAAGTCTCTTTCTATCACTGCAGCGCGAACACCTTTTCTTCAAAGAATGCTTGTTTATATTCAGCTTAAATTTTTGTGAAAAGCATATGTGTCCTAGTGTATATATTTCTTTTCTTTTCATTTTTTTCTGTTTGTGTCAGTGTATGCCTACTCGCACACAGTCACACACCCATCAGTGCGTTTATCTATGTTCATGCAGCCGATACAGGTGGTAATACACCCTAGTCTTTCCCTTCCTTCCCTTTAAATTGGCAAAAGTTGAAAGCATAATGATGAAATAATTTTAAAAAGGTATTATATATCAAATTGGGGAAAAGCATAAAAAATCACACCAATATTCGTCCTAATTCCAATATCCAACAGGCACCCATCCCCTCAAAATATGAATCACTGTCCTTAAAAAAAGGACTTTCAAAAGTGTGTCAGTTCAACATTCATCTCACTCATCCCCCAGAGCAAAACCAAAAACATGCTGTACCGGAGGTGTCAGCCATCTTGTCCAATTCATCGTTTCTATATAACCACAAAGAAGAAAACAGGACAGCAACAATAGAAAGATAACAGGCTGAAACCCACAAAGAATGCCACTTGGATAAGTCTCATCACAGCATCGGGCCCTGTACCCACTCCAGTATCCCGTGCGTATTCGGTTTTGTAAATTATGTTATATGTTCCCATGGTACACAGTGGCCTACTTATTTGAAAAGCGATCAGGTTTGAACACGTGGGTAAGCTGTTCGGAGTGAGCTCACAGTTTATAGTTGTGTGTGTGTGTGTGTGTGTGTGTGTGTGTGTGTGTGTGTGTGTGTGTGTGTGTTGTGTGTTAGTGTGTTAGTGTGTTGTGTGTGTGTGTGTGTGTGTGTGTGTGTGTGTGTGTGTGTTTGCAGTATTCTTTTTATTGCAAAAACAATACTGAAAGGCACTGTCCAAGGAGAAAGAAATACAGGCAGACTAAGGAAGAGATGGGAGGACAACATCAGTGAATGGACAGGCCTAGAACTCAACAAAACCCTGAGAAAGGCAGAGCAGAGAGATGAATGGATGGACCTGGTTGTCAAGTCTTCAGGGGTATTTTGTATTTTGTACCACTTTATGTCATAGCAGATTTTTCTGCGTGAAATTCGGACTGCTCTCCCCGGGGAGAGCGCGTCGCCACAAGTGCAGCGCCTACCCATTGTTTTTCTTTTTCCTGCATGCAACTGTATTTGTTTCCCTATCAGAGCGGCTTTTTGCTACAGAATTAACTACACCATGGTCGCCAGCCTAAGGGATAGATAGATGGGTAGAGATGGTGTGCGTGTTTCTGTGTGTTTGTGCCTAGGCGGGGGTGCGTGCGTGTGGGTGTCCATGTACGCGCGCGTTCGTGCGTGCACGCGCGCGCGCGTGTGTGTGTACTGTGTGTGTACCGTGTGTTGTGTGTGTGTTTGTGTGTGTGTGTGTGTGTGTGTGTGTGTGTGTGTGTGTGTGTGTGTGTGTGTTGTTGTTGTTGTTGTTGTTGTTGTTGTTGTCGTTGTTCTGGCAGTTATGAA
>CM060344.1:36696504-36706504 GCA_030674155.1 Stramonita haemastoma | reverse complement strand
ACCTGCCTCTTTGTAGAGTCATACACGCAAACTTCCCGTCCAGTGTGTACTTTTGATCTGTCATTGATTCCCAGGTGGGATAAGTTGAATCAGTTCCATGACTTCAATACTCTGGGTCCATTAAGCCACGGATTCGGCAGGTCTGGTGAAAAACATATGGGATTTTTATGATCTTCTAGTCGTTTCAAGTGCAGAGCTGCCAGTGCCTTAATTTCCTTCCTATATAAAGCAAGAGATCTAATGTGCATGTTAAAGATCCTGCGATTCATGTCAGCGCTTTGTGGGCTACAGAAACGCGAACATACCCAGCATGCAGCCTGTAGAATGAACTAAAGATACTCGTAAGTCAGACTGTGTCAGCTGAGGTCAGCGGGCAGACCTCCTGTAAAATTACAAGCACAGAGAGAAAACCAGGTGATACCACCCCACCCTTTAAGGGAAGGCACAGAGAGAGAGAGAGAGAGAGAGAGAGAGAGAGAGAGAGAGGGGAGAGAGGAGGAGAGAGAGAGAGAGAGAGAGAGAGAGAGAGAGAGAGAGAGGAGAGAGAGAGAGGGAGAGAAGAGGAGAGAGAGAGAGGAGAGAGAGAGAGAGAGAGAGAGAGAGGAGTGAAGAGAGAAGAGGAGAGAGGAGAGAGGAGAGAGAGAGAGAGAGAGAGAGGAGAGAGAGAGAGAGAGAGAGAGAGAGAGAGAGGAGAGGGAGAGAGAGAGAGAGAGAGAGGAGAGAGAGAGGGGGAGAGGAGAGAGAGAGAGAGAGAGAGAGAGAGAGAGAGAGAGAGAGAGAGAGGAGAGAGAGAGAGAGAGAGAGATGAGAGAGAGAGGAGAGAGAGAGAGAGAGAGAGAGAGAGAGAGAGAGAGAGAGAGAGAGAGAGAGAGAGAGAGAGGGAGAGAGAGAGAGAGGAGAGAGAGAGGAGAGAGAGAGAGGAGAGAGAGAGAGAGGAGAGAGAGAGAGAGAGAGAGAGAGGAGAGAGAGAGAGAGAGAGAGAGAGAGAGAGAGAGAGAGAGAGAGAGAGAGAGAGAGAGAGAGAGAGAGAGAGAGAGAGAGGAAGAAGAGAGGGAGAGAGAAGAGAGAGAGAGGAGGAGAGAGAGAGAGAGAGAGAGAGAAGAGAGAGAGAGAGAGAGAATCAGAGTACACATTCTAGGTGATCCCTAGGGTGCTAAGTTTGAGATCGTGATACAACAGCAACAGCACCACCAACAACAGCAACAACAATAATAACAACAGCAACAGCAATAACAGAAGCAACAACAACAATATCAACGACAACATCAGCACTAACAGCAACAACAACAATAGCAACAACAACAACATAAACAACAACACCAACAACAACATACAGACACAGTTGCTCTGTGCACTTTAAACATCACACACATTCTCTCACCCCATCACAGCAACAGACCCAGACAGCTGAAAGCAAGCCACTGTTTATTTCAACAAAGAGAATACCATCACACATCACTTGGAACATTTGAATCAAGTGTGACAGGGGCGGTAATAAGATTACCTCCCATGGGATCAGGCCTGTCACAGCGTGGTGTTTCTTAATCGGGAGACACCTGCGAATTGTGTGAGCCCTGTTTCCTCGGTGAGGTTAAAAACCCTTTGTTGATACCCTTCACCTATGCAACGGAATGTAAAACCTATGCAACCTATTCAATTTTGTAGAGTCCCCATCTTCACTTTCTGATCGCCCTTTGTATCAGGTCTGTTGTACAGAGATGGGAAATTATAAATCTCCACTATGTTACACAAGCACATAGCTGTATACTTGAAACAATAAGCCTTACATTGGAATTTAAATCACACAGCAGCATTTAGTACTTGAAAGTATATTTGAATGGATAATTGTCACGCTCCACCACATAAATGAGACGGTAGTGCACATGAAGGTCATTTTAGTTATTGACATGTTATTAATGTACAATAAAGTGGCTATCAAATACAAAAAACAGATTGAAAATCGGACAATTTTGTGCAAAGTTATTACAAGTTGAAATGATAGACTACAGAAGTGGCAAAATGAGAAACGGACAAGTTTATTTTCGTAACACATTGTTAGAATGAGGCTTGGTATTTCAAAACACATTTAAAAGCAAAAGGGATAAAAATTATGCCTTGATATTTCATTATAAGGTAGATAAACGATATAGTTTAATAATTATCAAAATCTCAAAATTGACAACTTGACCCTACCTGCCTTTAATGGCTCCTAGAGCAAAATAGGTAATGTGCTAAGCGACTCATTTCGTGGCGGAGCGTCACAATTTCCAATGATCATTCCAGTGGTGTGGAGAGGTGGGGTCTGCTGCATGGGTAACAGTTTGCCCTCCATACTTACTTACCCAGGCATTGCCCTCTAAAGACTTGAGCGAAACTCCATAGTCTTTCAAGACTGATGGGTGCCTACTACTAACTATTTTTTTTAAACACAAAACATAGCACTCATTACATAAAATGATAACATTTGAATAAATCATATAGTAGAACATAGTTTTTAAAATAATACCATTTGAATAAAACATACTGCATAACATATTACTTGAAATAATACTTGAATAAGCAGCACTTAATTCTTGAAATAGTATTATTTTAATAAAGCACATAGCAGCACTTAATTCTTTAAAAAGTATTATTTTAATAAAGCACACAGCAGCATTCATTCTTGAAATAGTAGTATTTTAATAAAGCGCACAGCACACATTACCTGAAAGAATGAGTAAAACACATGGGATCACAACTTGAACTAATAACAATTGAAGAAAGCACATAGCAGCACACATTTTTCAAAACAATTATAGGCCTAGCATAGGATTTTAAAGCAAACAACAGCACTCATTATTCTAAATAATGATATCTAAATAAAGCCCAAATCACTTAAAGTAATAACATTTGAATAAAGCACACAGCAGTATACATCAAATAAAATAGCAACATTTATAATGTACTAAATATAACATAGTCAAAATGACAACACTCATCAACATAAAACAACTCAAACTTAATATATAAGAAGTAACATGTATGCAGTGGACCTACAAGCCATTAATAAAAACAAATCATTTAATATATCTTAAGTTAACATATCTAAAGCAGCATCACACTGACATAATACAGCATTCTTATATAAACGATAACATATAAAACAGCACACACCTGACATAAACAACATCCACTCCCCCAAAAAGCCTTTCGGATGAGGCTATAAACCAAGGCCCCGTGTGCCAATGCACGCAGAACATCTTGCGCACACGTTAAATCCTGTAAGCTTTTTGTAAGAGTAAGCCATCGTGTGCCCGTGGGAACAGATGACTTTTACAAAACCGCATACGCATGGGGACTGCATGTAAAAAAGAGTATGATTGCTTATTCCTTTATCCTCGATATAAAAGAAAAAAGAAAGAAAGAAGAAAGAAAGAAAAGAAAATATAAAGTAATAGTAGCACATCTGACATAAACAACATTCATATAAACTACGTAGCAGCACATTTGACATAAACAACATTCATATATACTACACAGCAGCACACATGGCATAAACAACAACATTCATATAGAGTACACAACAGCATACCTGACATAAACATTTATATAAAGTACATAGGAAGACATATGACATAAAATAGCAACATTGATATAAATTACATAGCAACGCACATGATATAAAACAACAACATTTATTTCGTTCATAGAAAGCACATAGCAGCACACCTGACATAAACAACATTCATATAAAGTATATAGCAAAATACTTTCAAAATTTGATGTAGACAATCAACTTGTACGATGGCCAATTGAATTTTTAACTGACAGGCCACACTGTCTTTTTGCCAACAAAATATCTTCATCAGTTAAATATACCTACACTGGTTCTCCACAGGGCTGCGTCCTCTCGCTTCTTCTCTACATTCTATACACAGATTACTGTAGAAGCAGCCATGAAAACTCATTTCTGGTCAAATTTGCGGACGACAGTGCTCTTCTGCCTCTCTTATCTGGATCAGTCCTAGACTATGGTCCGCCCTCACCGAGTTCGTACATTGGTGTGATGAGGACCTATCTGGAGCTAAATGTTTCTAAAACTAAAGATCTTCCTATCGATTTCAGAAGATCGGAGCACACATCTGAGAATACCATTATCCATAATGAAGAAGTTGAAAACGTTTTGAAATACAAATATCTGGGAACTGTTTTTGACCACAAGTTAAATTGGGACCTAACACTGACGCTATTGTCAAAAAGGGGCAACAACGTGTGTATTCTCTAAGGAAGCTCAACTCATTTTCTGTTGACAAAAATATTCTTTGTTTTACATGTCTTACATAGAGAGCGTTCTAAGTTTTGCTTTCATTTGTTGGTACACTAACCTTAGTTTGGTCTTCAGAGAATTGTTAGAATCTGCTAAAAAAAATATTGGAGAAGAACAAGGAGATCTCAAGTCGTTTTGTAATCAGCAGCTTGTAAGCAAAGCAACTGCCATTTTGGCTGATACCTCCCACGCTTTGTTTTCAATATTTCAATTGTTGCCTTCAGGACGCCGTTTTCAATGCCACAACAGCAAAACAAACAGAAAAAGGAATTCCTTTGTGCCAGTAGCAATCCGAATTCTAAACTCATAATAACACTGACTTGTTTGCTTTTTTCCACTTCTCTGAATTACTTACCTGATTGCCACAGTTATGAATGTAGTCAATGCATACAGGTGTGCGTATACATGCTTATATACTCATAAAATAAGTATGTCTTATTTTTGGCTTTATTGATTTTTTGAATTGCTTGTAAGTTCATGTCTTTCTAGCCAATGGTTCTAAAACATTGCATTTGTTGGTGAGTGTGAGGGGGGGGGAGGTGTGAGTTGGAGTGTGTGTGAATGTGAGTGTGTCACTGTGTGTGTGAGTGTGTGTGAGGGGGTTGGGTGGGTGTGGATGGTGTGTGTGTGTGTGTGTGTGTGTGTGTGTGTGTGTGTGTGTGTGTGTGTGTGTGTGTGTGTGCGTGCATGCATGTATACGTGCGTGTGCGAATGCGTGCGTACTATTCGTAAATAATAGTGAACACATGTCTTTTCTAGTCAATGGTTTTAACAACATTGTATCCAAACATTGGTGTGTGTGTATGTGTGCGTTTGCGTGAGTGCGAAGACGCGTGCATACGAGTGTGAGTGTTTGTGACATTTTTATTTGAAGTTATCATATAATGTCTGAACAAATATGAAATGCAGCTACTTCGTGTCTTTGATTATGATTCGTATCAATAAGCCTGTCAGTATTGTAATTTTAATTGCCCTTCAGGGATAATTAAAGGGTTTTGACTTGACTTGACTTGATCTGACACCGGGGGACGGGATAGCCTAGTGGTCAGAACATTGTGCTCGCAATTTGACGATCCGAGTTCGATTCCTGTTCGATGAGATTTTTCTCCTGGAGTTAACATCAGTGTTGACTCCACTCCCCCCCAAAGTCCTTCGGATGAGAGTATAAACCGAGGCTCCGTGTGTGAAAGCACGCAGAACATCTTGAGCACACGTTCCGCTTTCCGTAAAAGTAGGCCATCGTGTGCGGGTGGGAACAGATGACATTTTCAAAAGTGCATACACACAGGGACTGGATGTAAAAAAGCACAAGAGTGCTTATCCCAGTATTATCGATATAAAAGAATAAAATGAAAAACTTTAAAAAACATAAACAAGATTCACATAAACTACATAGCAGCACATAATATAACATAAGTACATGGCAGCACACCTGACATAAATAACATTTATATAAAGTACATAGCAACACACACACCTGTCATAAACAACAATATTCATATAAAGTACACAGCAGCACACCCGACATAAACAACAACATTCATATAAAGTACACAGCAGCACACCCGACATAAACAACAACATTCATATAAACTCTCCCCAAAAGTCCTTTGGATGAGACTTTAAACCGAGGCTCCATGTGAGAACGCACGCAGATCATCTTGCGCATACGTTAAATCCTGTTCCGCTTTTCGTAAGAGTAGGCCATTGTGTGCAGGTGGGAACAGATGACAATATTTACAAAACTGCATACACAAGGGGACCGGATGAAAAAAAGCACATGATTGCATATTCTGTTATTCTCGATATAAAAGAATAAATGAATAAATAAAATAAATAAATAAATAAATAAATAAAGTACATAACAGCACACCTGACCTAATTATCATTTATGTAAAGTACATAGCAACACACACACACACACACACACACACACACACACACACACACACACACACACACACACACACACACACACACCTCTGTCATAAACAACATTCATATGAAGTACATAGCAGCACACCTAACATAAACAACAACATTCATATAAAGTACATAGCAGCACACCTGACATAAACAACTCACTCACTCACTCACTCAGTCCCATGTCCCAAAGGACGTAGGGGGGACATGAGAGAAGACGCAACAGAGATCTTTGTCTATGCTTCACGATTCTTTGTGGCTAATAGGAGGTGTTGCAGGGGTTGGGCGGTCCAGTCTTTGATGTTGTCAACGCATGATTTCTTTTGGCGGCCTCTTCTTCTCTTGCCCTCGACTGTTCCTTGCAGGATGGTTTTTGCTAGGGTGTTGTGTCTTGTGGTGTGACCAAACCACATCAGCTTTCTCCTCTTTATGGTGGATAGCAAAGGCTCTTGGGGGCCCACACGCTTTTGATTTCTTCTTTCACATAGTTATTGGTCTTGTGTTCTTTGTATGATATTCTGAGGAGTCTTCTGTGGCACTTGTTCTCGAATGCTTGGATTCTCCTCTCTAACTCTGCTGTCAGAGTCCATGATTCACAGCCATATAGGAGGATAGATATCACATAAACAACAACATTTATATAAAGTACATAGCAGCACACCTGACATAAACAACAACATTCATATAAAGTACACAGCAGCACACCTGACATAAACAACACCATTCATATAAAGTACATAGCAGCACACCTGCCATGGAATAACAGCAAAAGGATGGTTAACACCACAACACTGACAGCTTGGCGCTGTACTGTACAAAGCTTTGTGGATAAAACAGCATACATTTCCTGTCTTATACATCGAATCTGCGTGAACCCCAAATATCATTTATCAAACTGTATTCTTGTGTTTACAACAAAGAACGGGATCAAAATTAACTAAAATACATGCACAGGAAAAGCCTGGTTCTACCTGTATAGAAAATATCAGTATTAACTGAAATACATGCACAGGAAAAGCCTGGTCCTACCTTTGCAGGAGATATCAGTTTTAACTGAAATACATGCACAGGCAAAGTTTGATTCTACCTCTGTAGAAAAAAAAAAACTAGCAGAATCAGTACACCACAAAAGGAAGGTCTCTCATGAATATAAAGAAATATGTACACGCCAAGGTAAGGTATTTCGTGCTTTAAAGTTGAATGATTATGAAATCTTCAGAAAATCTGTACTTCGAAGCAAAGCAACAACAACAAAAAAACAACCGTAAACAAAACGAAGGACTAAAAACAAAACTACCATCCAACTGACCCAAAAGAATATCTGTCATAAAAGACTGGTTTTACAACAAAAAAAAAACAAAAAAAACATTAGCTGGCTAGCAGCAGTAGGGACACTGTAGGACACTGCTGCCCTGATAATGTGGGGCTATACTAGTTCTTTGCACACACTGATAATGTGGGACTATACTAGTTCTTTGCACACACTGCTAATGTGGGGCTCTACTAGTTCTTTGCACACACTGCTAATGTGGGGCTATACTAGTTCTTTGCACACACTGCTAATATGGGGCTATACTAGTTCTTTGCACACACTGCTAATGTGGGGCTATACTAGTTCTTTGCACACACTGCTAATGTGGGGCTATACTAGTTCTTTGCACACACTGCTGCCCTGATAATGTGGGGCTATACTAGTTCTTTGCACACACTGCTGCCCTGATAATGTGGGGCTATACTAGTTCTTTGCACACACTGCTGCCCTGATAATGTGGGGCTATACTAGTTCTTTGCACACACTGCTGCCCTGATAATGTGGGGCTATACTAGTTCTTTGCACACACTGCTAATGTGGGGCTATACTAGTTCTTTGCACACACTGCTAATGTGGGGCTATACTAGTTCTTTGCACACGCTGCTAATGTGGGGCTATACTAGTTCTTTGCACACACTGCTAATCTAGGGCTATACTAGTTCTTTGCACACACTGCTAATCTGGGGCTATACTAGTTCTTTGCACACACTGCTAATGTGGGGCTATACTAGTTCTTTGCACACACTGCTAATGTGGGGCTATACTAGTTCTTTGCACACACTGCTAATGTGGGGCTATACTAGTTCTTTGCACACACTTCTAATGTGGGCCTATACTAGTTCTTTGCACACACTGCTAATGTGGGGCTATACTAGTTCTTTGCACACACTGCTAATGTGGGGCTATACTAGTTCTTTGCACACACTTCTAATGTGGGGCTATACTAGTTCTTTGCACACACTGCTAATGTGGGGCTATACTAGTTCTTTGCACACACTGCTAATGTAGGGCTATACTAGTTCTTTGCACACACTGCTAATGTGGGGCTATACTAGTTCTTTGCACACACTACTAATGTAGGGCTATACTAGTTCTTTGCACACACTGCTAATCTGGGGCTATACTAGTTCTTTGCAGACACTGCTGCCCTGCTAATGTGGGGCTATACTAGTTCTTTGCACACACTGCTAATGTGGGGCTATACTAGTTCTTTGCACACACTGCTAATGTGGGGCTATACTAGTTCTTTGCACACACTGCTGCCCTGCTAATGTGGGGCTATACTAGTTCTTTGCACACACTGCTAATGTGGGGCTATACTGGTTCTTTGCACACACTGCTAATGTGGGGCTATACTAGTTCTTTGCACACACTGCTGCACTGCTAATGTGGGGCTATACTAGTTCTTTGCACACACTGCTAATGTGGGGCTATACTAGTTCTTTGTACACACTACTAATGTGGGGCTATACTAGTTCTTTGCACACACTGCTAATGTGGGGCTATACTAGTTCTTTGCACACACTACTAATGTGGGGCTATACTAGTTCTTTGCACACACTGCTAATGTGGGGCTATACTAGTTCTTTGCACACACTGCTAATGTGGGGCTATACTAGTTCTTTGTACACACTACAAATGTGGGGCTATACTAGTTCTTTGCACACACTGCTAATGTGGGGCTATACTAGTTCTTTGCACACACCTGATGTACCGCAAGCTAAAACTACATCGGTAAAAGAAGTCACAAAAAGCAAAAGCTTACAGAGCAAGGGAAATAACTACATACTAAAGTTTCCCGTTTTGCCCAAGTTGCTTCCCTCAGTTGAACCAACCAGGGAAGAAAATCCTTTTGAAAGAGTAAACAAGTGGACAAGCAAGATGATGATGATGATGATGATGATGATGATGATGATGATGATGATGATGATGATGATGATGATGATGATGAGAACGTGGTAGGCTACGAATAAAGTCCAGGAACTGATTGAAAAAAATAAGTAAAGAAAGAGGAAGAGGAGAAAGAAGAGAAATGGAAGCAGGAACCAAACGGACCCCTCCACCAGTGAACACAAACACTCAGCATGTGGTGCCCTGTAGCAGGTTCTGTCCTGGGTATGTTGGCTCAGAACCGGCACCACACACCACTTAGGTGACCCAGCAGCAGTGCAGGGCCTGTCTGGTCTGTGGCCCATGGCAGCCTGACATTGAGCAGCTCACTGTGGACTTGCATCATCTTGTAGTGCAATGTCTTGTATTGTATTGTATTGTATTGTATTGTATTGTATTGTATTGTATTGTATTGTATTGTATTGTATTGTATTGTATTGTAGTATGCTGAATTGTATTGGCCTGTATACCATTTCAAGTCACGGCAGATCTGTCTGTATAAACTTTGGGCTGCTCTTTCTGAAGAGACTGCGTCGCCACAATAGCAGCGCCACCAATCTGTGATGTCC
>CM060344.1:36689004-36691504 GCA_030674155.1 Stramonita haemastoma | reverse complement strand
GTTATTAAAAAGTACTATATGTGTTTTTTCTGGGGACATTGTAAGCCCATTTTCTGAAATATATTGATTTACTTTGTCAAGTTCTATTTGATAGACCTTTCTTATGTGATTTAAAGCCCTCTTGGGGGTTGTTCGTTTCATCGTTACATTCATCCACATGCAAATGTCATCTGCATATTGAGCGATGGTTACTGTGTTAGAAACATGCTTAGGTAGATCATATAATAAGATATTAAATAAAATCGGTGCTATCACTGAGCCTTGAGGTAGACCCATCTGTAGAGGTCTAAAATTTGAATACGTATTCCCTACCCGTACTTGCATGCTCCTTTCACTCAAGAAACTTTTTATATAGCAGGAAATGTGTCCCGACAGCCCTATATGTTTTAATTTATACAGTAATTTGGCATGCCATACTTGATCGTAGGCTTTTTTTGTCCAAAAATGTTGCAAGAATATTTTTTCTTCTTGCAAATTGATATTTAATTTGAATGGTGAGTTTCACTAGATGGTCGATTGATGATTTTCCATTCTGAAAACCAGTTTGGTTAACTGGTATTATATTATTTTTACAACATAAATGAACTAATCGTTTTAAGACTACTCTTTCCATTAGTTTACAGACATGGGATGTCAAAGCAATAGGTCTGTAACTTTTTTTGTCATTTCGAGGTTTTCCTTGCTTTAGTATTGGTACAACAACTGATTGCTTCCAAATATGAGGCACTTCACCTGTGATCCAACATTTTAAAAAAATGTTGAGTAAGAAAGCAACCCATTTTCCTGGTAGATGTTTTAACATATCATTTGAGATACCATCAAGTCCAACCGATGACTTTTTATTGGGCAGAGAAGATAAAGCGTCCCGTATTTCATTTATAGTTAAAGGAGCATTAATATAATGATTATTATCAGATTCTGGATCCCTGTACTTGTTCTTAGTTTCTTCCTCTGTTCTGTGAAAACGTAAATTTGGAGATAAACCTTTTATATTCATAGACTCAGAAAACATTTCTACAAATACTTCTGCTTGTTTAAAGTTGTTAGGGAACTCTTCGTCATCCACTTTTATTGGATAAGAGGGTAATGTAGCTCCGTTTTTCATTTCATTCAGTTTTTTCCAGATTGTTTGTTCATGTTTATGGTCTGAGATTTCTTGATTACAAAAAGAAGACCAGTACTGTCTTTTAGATTCAGCTATAACTTTGGCGCTATTTTTCTTCGCTTTTGTGTGTGTGTGTGTGTGTGTGTGTGTGTGTGTGTGTGTGTGTGTGTGTGTGTGTGTGTGTGTGTGTGTGTGTGTGTGTGTGTGTGTGTGAGTGTGTGTGTGTGAGTGTATGTAAGTACGTAAGTATGTAAGTATGTAAGTAAGTAAGTATGTATGTATGTATGTATGTATGTATGTATGTATGTATGTATGTATGTATGTATGTATGTATGTATGTATGTATGTGTGTGTGTGTGTGTGTGTGTATGGTGGGGGGTGGTCAAGTCAAGTCAAAATGATCTTTATTGAGGGTAAAAGATTACGTTTACACAACTTTTTTCATCCTGCCATCACAAAAAAATCAAGAAAATTGACTTCTAAAACAACCAAAGACAAATATCAACTTTGGTTGAAAACTAAAATAAATGAGGATTTTCATCCAAACAGATCTGACAAGATAACAAACTCAAGACAGTAACATAAACGCAAGTCATACAGACAAAATAATAGAAAGACAAAAAACATGGGTATGAATTACAACAAAGCAGTGAAATGTGTCGAACATAAGGGTGGACTTATAATTTGTCTATCAGATGTTTCTTCAAAAGTTTCTTAAACATTTGTTTTGAAGGAACTGATTTTAGAAAGGGAGGCAATTTATTCCACAATGTTCTTCCTGAATAAGCAAGGCCTGATTTATAGAGATTATCATAGGGCCAGGGCAGAAACAGTCTATGGGTAGGCCTGTTTTTATTGATAGGAAATTTTCCACGATTTTCTTTGGGGCTTTCCCGTTTAACATATTGTACATACATAGATACTTGTCGAACTGCAGTCTGTCTTTGAGTGGAAGAATATCTAGTTTTTGTAGTCGGTGGTGGTCAGTGTATTAGGATTTAAACGGATTAGTTTCACAGCTTTTTTGTGCAGGCGGTTTATATGCTTTAGGTTTGTTTCACTCGCACTATCCCATAAGGTAGAAACATAATTGATAAGAGATAGAATATGTGCGTGAAAAAATAGTTTTCGTGACTGTTCTTCTTCTTCTTCTTCTCATTGGTTTAATGTCCGTTCACTACAAGGTGATTTAGACAATGGTACATTCACGTCAGCCTAAGGATGCACTGAAAAGGGGATGTGGGGAAAAGATGAAAGGATAAAGAATGTAATGAAAGATGATAAGTTTATACAATTTCATTTATAGTAACTGACCTACTGGTGACTGGCAAATACTTTCTGCAACTGATACTAGGACATGCGACTGGGAATCGTACAGGACACTTTGGATATTTC
>CM060344.1:36666504-36684004 GCA_030674155.1 Stramonita haemastoma | reverse complement strand
ATGGTCTTGACCCCAGAAGACTTGGAGCTTCCTACGGGCTGTCAGCCAGAAAAAGAAAAGCATACACCCTGGCAGACTGTGAAGAAGAAATGAACAAAACCAAGGCTACCCCAGATGCTATTTTAATTCACTGTGGACTTAACAACTTGAAACAGCAAAACGCCCATGAGTCCGCAGAAGAAATGAAAAAATTGATAATCAAAATGAAAACAAAATTCCCACAGTCCAAAATAATCATCAGCCAGACAATTCCATGTGGAGATCAACAACTTGAGAGAAAAAGAAAACTCTTCAACGCCATGGTCTACAGTGAACTTGGCCAGGAAGACAATGTCAATTTTGTAGAGCACAATATACAACCAAGCTACAAAAGATTATACAGGGACAAATTTCATCCTTCTGTTCGAGGTAGCAGTATCCTTGCGAATACAATTGGCCGCTGTTTAGAAAGCCTGCTTTGGCAACAAGCACGGAAAAGAAAGCCAAGACCAAAGTTTGCTAACTTACCAAAGCGAAGGCAGCTGGACTCTGCAGCTGGAAATTATTTTCCATTGACCTCAAGAGAAAACGAGACTTCAAACAGATGTCATGGACATATTACTGACCAATCTGAAAGAGAGAATTATCAAGAAGGTGACGAGTATATTGAATATGACAGAAACACTGCAAAACTCAAACCAGATTTCTGCTCTCAACGAATTTCAAATAACAGATCAACTTCAAAATCCCAAGAGATGTTCAATACTCATGTCAATACTTCAAAACCTTGGGCTTTTGAGTCAAAATACTTCGGCAAAACTCTTTGGAGCAATAAACAAAATCAACATCAACGAACAAGAAAAGGTTGGAATGATAGGAACCGGGGACAGGAACAACCTTGGAGAGATAGAATAGAAAAAAACTATTATGACAACATCAACAGCAACAGAAGAAAGAACACGGAAGAAAATGAACAAACAAGAAACCATGGCCCACCTATCGCTACCAACGGAAAGAGACACGACTGGAGACTTGGGGCCTCAGGAAGATGGAGACAGGACTGGAGATCTAGTCAGCCCCTTGGAGACCGACAACCTGGAGAGGAGTGGGACGATGGCCTCTATGAGAAAGACTCTAGGTCTAGATACTGGCAGAGGCCAGTGTCCCACAGGCCAGACTGGGCGGACTGGAGATACGGCCATCGCCACGGACACCGACAACGCTGGCAGTGGAGAGGTGACCAGTACGTTCCCAGGCAGTACTGGAGTACAGACGCTGACCAGAACTGGGCACTGAACCAAAGGCAGCGAGAAGAGCCACCAAGACAGTACAGACAGTACAGAAACAGCAGACTGAACAATCGTCTGCATCACTGACACTTCCACCATCATTCCTTTACTCCACAAAACATATCCAACCACACACACACACACACACACACACACAC
Organism: Stramonita haemastoma; assembly: GCA_030674155.1. NCBI lineage: Eukaryota > Metazoa > Mollusca > Gastropoda > Neogastropoda > Muricidae > Stramonita > Stramonita haemastoma. The sequence continues at coordinate 36,682,578 of CM060344.1, read as the reverse complement.
ACACACACACACACACACACACACATACACACACACACACACACACACACACACCACACACACACACACACACACACACACACACACACACACACACACACGCACGCACGCACACACACACACACACACTCACGCAAACACACACACTCACGCAAACACACACACACACACACACACACACCACACACACACATACCCCCTCCCCCCCCCCCCCCCCACTGTCACCACCACCACCTTCATCCGTCACCTACATCATTGGCTCTACCATCCCTACTGTAACACTCATGCACACACATGCCCAAGCATGTGCACGCAAACAATGTAACACACACACACACACACACACACACACACACACACACACACACACACACACACACACACACACACACCAGTCCGCATGTAAATGCGGAATAAAATATTTAATAAATAATTCCTTACAAGGGAATGTAGTAGGGTGAAAAAAAAAAAAAAAAAAAAAAAAAAAAAAAGGATCGCTGTAACAGACATACTACCTTCTTCCAGCTTTTGGCTAAAATATTCTACGTAACTGATGATGTCATTAATATTTTTATGTAATTATGACATAACTTGTCAGTGGCGTCATTTTCAAGTGGTTCACCCCTCCTCCCCCCCCCCCCCCCCCCCCCCCCCCAAATGACTTGGATCTATTCACTGTATGGATTTTTAGATTTGAAAATACCTTGGAAGTTGTGTTTATTATTGAATGGAATGAAGACCGTTTTGTATTAATATGCAGATGGCTTCTAGCAAGAATATGTCTGAATGAATGATAACTGTATTGTGCTCCATATTGCTTTCTCTTGCCGATAGAGTAATACAGCATGCATATTGGTTGTTTTTCTTAATGCTTGCTTGCTTGTCATATTTCCTCTTTTAAAAATGTTAATTGTTAATGAAAAATGTTTTGACATGTAAACAAAAATTAGATTAAAAGAGGTAGAATTGTATAGGTATCAGTTGCATTCTAGTTCATCTCTCCCTCAAAAAAAAAAAAAAGAAAGAAAGAAAAAGAAATACTAACATTACGATATCTACTTTAAATATGAAAATTTTATCGTGGAATATCAGAAGTATTCATGGGAAAATTGATGGAATTAACACAAATAAACTTAAGGATGTAGAAGTAGAAAATATGTTAATGCGCTATGATTTAATCTTCTTACAAGAAACGCACTTAGAAAAAAAAGACACAGATAGCATAATGCTCCCTGGGTATATATCTGTACATTACTGCAGACCACTGAACAGTAAAGCATCAGGTGCTTCTGGTGGTGTTTCCATTTTTGTAAAGGAAAAGTATCGTCAATTTGTAAAATTTTTGCCTCAAAATAATGCTGATATAGCATGGGTACAAATCTTAAATGGTCCTTATGACAGTGATACATGTATAGGTGGAGTGTATATCCCACCTGAATATTCTTCCTTTGGAAAACGTCACACAATGAACATATGGAATAAACTAGAACAAGACGTTGCATATCTATCTAAACAAAATACTATCATTCTCTGCGGTGATTTCAATGCAAGAACAGGTTGTTTAGAAGACTTCATTCAAATGGACTATCCACAAAACTATTATGAGTTACCATTCAATTACAGTTATGATAACTGTTATGAACGGTGCTCTATGGATAAAATATTTCAAAGAAATGGTAAAAGACTTATAAATATATGTGTTGATTATGAAATGATGATATTAAATGGTCGCACACTGGGAGATCTGCAAGGACATTTCACATGTTTTCAGCCACAAGGTTGTAGTGTTGTCGATTATTTTGCTTGTTCTAAATCTATCCAAAAGGAAGTGCGCCATATGAAAGTCGATCAATTAACAGAGTACTCTGATCATTGTCCAGTCCATTTAGACATTTCAATACCAAGAATAGATAACTATAAAGTGTTAAAAAGGAATGATCTGAGAAAAAATAGACACAGTAATACTAAAGATAATAAGAAAATTACAAAGATTGCTTTACCACCCAGTTTTTACTGGGATGAAAATTCAAAACAGAGATTTCAAACCTCTTTTAAACTGTCGACCGTACAGTCACGTATAAAAGATATAAAACGCAGAATGTGTACAACATTAAACACATATAACCAAAATGAAGAAGATATTGATTCAGAAAGTGTGCAAAAGTCATTAAATGAGTGTGCTGAAAATTTGTCGGTAATTTTCACTGATGCAGCAAGATTCAGTTTGAAACTTAAAAAACGAAACATTTTAATAAAAAAGAAAAACAGTAAAAAGTGGTTTGATGGACATTGTGCAGAAACGAAAAAAGAAATAAAATCTTTACTTAACGCCATCAATCGGTATCCATTCAAAGTTGCTCTTAGACAAAAGTATTTTTCAAAGAGAAAAGAATACAACAGACTTTTAAAAGAGAAAAAGAGATCGTTCAAAAGCAGTCTTGTTTCCAACCTGCATAACGCAATAGATAAGGATCCTAGTGTATTATGGAAAACTCTGCAACAATTAAGGATAAGTGAAGAAAAAAATACAAGAGAAACAAATTTCCTCAATAACACAAAATGGATGGAACATTTAAAAAAGCTGATAGGAAAAGAACCTTCTGTCAATCAAAAGAGAAAAGAACAAGTGCAAAACATGTACGAACTACTAACAAGATGCGAAAACCCGTACTTAGACAGGCCCTTTACTAGAAAAGAAATCACCGAAGGAATAAAAACTTTAAAAAACAAAAAATCTCCAGGCAAGGATGGTATATTAAATGAAATGATCAAATCCATCACCCCAGATATACTAGGTATACTGGAGTTACTTTTTAATGTTGTTCTTGATACAGGGTTGTATCCACATGAATGGAAAGTAGGCATCAATATTCCTATTCACAAAGGTGGATGCCCCCTAAAGCCTGAAAACTACAGAGGAATCACATTGACAAACACTTTCGGTAAATTATTTTGCCAGATACTGAACAATAGAATATGCAACTATCTAGAAGAAAATAACAAACTTGCCAAAGAACAAGCTGGATTTCGAAAGAAATGTAGAACTTCAGACAATATTTTCATTTTAAGTAAACTAGTTGATAACATATGCAAAACAAAAGATAAAAGGTTGTATTCTTGTTTTGTGGATTTTCAGAAGGCTTTCGATAGCATTTGGCATCAAGCTTTAATGGTGAAACTGCATGCAATTGGAATAACTGGTAAATGTCTCAATCTGATTGAAGATATGTATACAGATGCCACAATATATGCAAAAGTAAAAGATACGTTATCTGAAGAAATAGAAGTAAAAGTTGGGGTCCATCAAGGCAACACACTAAGTCCCACACTCTTTAATATCTACATTAATGATATCTTTCAACATATAGGAATGATTGATTCTCCATATATAACGAAAAATGATGTAGTCTCAGGTTTAATGTATGCAGATGATCTTATATTGTTATCAAATACAAAATCAGGTCTCCAATCAAAACTGGATAAATTACATGAGTATTGTCTAAAATGGGGACTCCAAGTAAACAAAGAAAAAACCAAAGTTATAATCTTCACAAAATCTGTACCTAAAATTCCTATTCATTTTAAATGTGGACAAAACCTAATTGAAACTACAGATAGGTATAAATATCTAGGTATAGTTTTTCATCAGTCAGGAAAGTTTGATGTGGCCCAGGAACACTTAGTCAAACAAAGTAACAAAGCTATTTATTCGCTGAAAAGAGCTCTACAAGGAGGTGTACTAAAAATAAATATTGTTATGCAGTTGTTTGATGCCCTAATAATGCCTATTTTAACGTATGGAAGTGAAATATGGTTTCCTTATGGTTGTAATGTAAAAGATAACTTCAAAATAGATGATTTATTTAAAATGTGCTTAACCAGTCAGTTTCCTTTTGAAAGCACCCACGCAAAATTTTGCAGACAGATATTAGGAGTTCACAAAAAAACAATGGTCTTGCCAGTTTTCGGAGACTTAGGCAGATACCCATTAACGTTAAAAGTTATTAGTCATTTAATCAATTTTTGGATTCACATAATAGATTCAAAAGAAAATAGCTATTTGAAATTGTTATATAATGAAATGCACCAAAACAATGAAAAAGATCACTGGATTTATATAATCAAAACAATAATTCATAAGATTGGATTCAAGCATGTGTGGAATAACCATAGTACATTAAATATGAAAAGATTATGCTATGCTATAAAAACAAAACTTGAAGAATTATACAGACTGTTTTGGAATCAACAAAAAAAGTTATTTTCTAAGCTGAATTTTTACAACTCTGTTTCACATGTTTACAGATTGGAGCCGTATCTTTTGATATGCAGGAATGAAAATTATAGGCGCCTATTCAGCAGATTTCGCACCAGCTCCCATGATTTAATGATAGAACAAGGGAGATATATGAATATACCAAAAGAAGAAAGAAAATGCAAATGGTGTAACAAAATAGAAGACGAGTATCACTTACTTGATGTTTGTACATTATATGATGATTTAAGAAAAAAAATTCTATCTAATGTCAATATTAAGGAAATGAATAATATGAATAACTACAAGAATCTGAGTAAGGTTTTCAACAACGAGGACTGTCTGCTAGATATGATTAAATATGTGCATGATTCTTTTTCCAGAAGAGCAAGAACATAGATACATTACATATATAAGAATCTACATCTTTTAAGAATGTTAAATACGTTTACGTTTGGTGTCAAATAAGTCTCGTTCTGACTTAATGGCAATAAAGTTTTCTGATTCTGATTCTGATTCTGATTCTGATTCACACACTCTCTCTCTCTCAATGCAGGCGGAAGTGCAGTTCTTCACAGATGTTGCAGTCACTGGTGTTGACCATTATACAGTCTGACGGCTGTGGGCAGGAAGGAGTCCCTAAAGCGGTTGGTTCTGCTTCTTATGGATAGAAGACGACTGCTGACCTCTCGCTTGGACACACACTGGGTCAGCACAGGATGGAGGGGGTGGGTGTCGTCCTTCATAATCTTGGTCATCTTCTTCAGGCAGCTCTTCTCGTAGAGGCTGGAGGCTGGGGTGATGTCCTTCTTGATGACCCTTGCTGCTGCCTTTGTGATGCGCTCCAGTTTGTTGCTGTCGGATTTTCTGGTGTTGTTAAAATAGCAAATCTGATTAAACAATGCAATGCTTTGCACTGCAGCTTGGTAAAATCTCAGTAAAATAGTGTTGCTGATTTGAAAGCTTCCCAGTTTTCTTAAGAAGAACATTCTTTGGTTTGCTTTCTTGAAGCAGGCATTCACATTTTCAGTCCAACTAAGCCTGTCACCAATGATTGTGCCAAGATATTTGTAAGCACTTGTTATCTGCACTTCTTCGTTCTTGATGGTAAGTGGTGCTGGCTTGTCATGTTTCCTTCGAAAATCAATGATCATTTCTTCTGTTTTTGAGATGTTAAGTTCCAGATAGTTTTTGTCACACCAGTCTACTAAAGCTTTGACCGTGGATTTGTACGATGTCTCACTGTTCTTCAGAAGCCCAGTAAGTGACGTGTCATCAGCAAACTTGATTAAAATGTTACTGTCAGTAGTAAAATGGCAGTCAGCTATGTAGAGGGTAAAAAGGACCGGAGAAAGGACACACCCTTGGGGGGCTCCTGTGTTTGTCAACAGGCAGTCTGACATTGCTTGTCCTATTTTCACTTTCTGTGGTCTTTCTGTTAAAAAGCTAAAAATCCATGCTATCAGTGTTGGGTTGACATTCATGTTCAACAGTTTCTGTATTAAAAGATGAGGTTGAATTGTATTGAAAGCACTTGAAAAATCAATAAAAAGAATTCTGGCATAGGTCCCTGGACTATCTAAGTGTTCGTACAGCTTGTGCAGCAGAGTCAGGAGAGCATCATCTGTGCCCCTGCCTTTAGAGTAGGCAAACTGGAGGGGGTCCTGATGAATTCGGCAGAGTTGAATTCGACAGAGCATACTAGAAACTAACCTCGAATAGAAGCTAGAATGATTTGACATCAGCTGGCTTGTAAGTCCTACAACAGATCCTGTTCTGTTCCCAGATACTAAATGGCTGTTATCATATCTAAGGAGTTGTGCCCATGATGTTGACTCTAACAAATGACAAACCTCTTTTACGGAAGGACGAATGTTTACTGTTTGGGAGTTATTCATATTCTAAGCTCCATGCTTGGCCGATTTGTCGGCTAACTCATTACCCCATGGACCACAATGGGAAGGTACCCAACATAAAGTTATATTTGTGCCTTTGATTCTCAAATAATGAATTAAATGACTGACTTCAATGATCAAGTCGGGACGCATATCCAAATTAGAAGACTCTAGGATATTTAAAACTGACTTTGAGTCAACGAAAAGTACAATTTTGAAAAGGATTCTTGGAAGGTTTAACAAATAGTCTAAAGCTTTTAAAATTGCAAGAAGTTCAGCAGTGAATACTGATAACTGTTTACCCAGAAAATACGATTTTCTAGCTTTAAGAGCTGGGATTATGAAGGCAGCTCCTACAGATTTAGCTTCTAACACTGATCCGTCTGAATATATTTGAAGGGAGTCTTTGCATTGATCAGAAATGTGTGCTCTAACGCAAGTTGTTAAAATATTGACATTTTCACCTTTTTCAAATTATTGTAGTTGATGTCATAGGTTGCTCTAAGTAACTCCCAACGTGGGATGGGTGAATATGGTGGTTGAACAGCTATATCTGCTGGGCAGATATTTGACTTTTTAAAAAGCTCTGAAGCGTAAGTAGTAATAGTTTTTTGTGACGATATACAGTTTGCTCTTTTAGGGAAATCAAGATCAGACCGCTCTGCTATTTCTTTGTATACAAAATTTTCTCTTGAGCTACTTCTGATGATAAATTTTGCAGTTGATAATTCAATAAAAGCATCTGTTGGTAAGACACCGGCTTCTTTGTACATTTCTTGGCTAGAAGCATGAACTGGCACACCAAGAGAAAGTTTGATAGCTCTACTCTCTATGCTCTGAATCTTTTTTAACAAGTACTTTGGAGTGCTAAAGAACACCTCTTGTGCATAAGACAGTTTAGACCTAACAAGGGGAATGGAAAATTGAATTAAGCTCTGAGAGTCCATTCCCCATGGAAGTCTTGCTTATGACCTTTAAAAGATTTAAACTCTTCGTGGCCTTGGTAAGGATATGATCGATATGATTATTCCATGTCAGTTTTGGTGTAATATAAAGGCCTACAAATTTGATCATTTGTGTATACTCGATTAGTTTTCCTTGTAATTTAAATATTGGATGATTGGAACACTTCCAGAATCAAATAGCATCATCTTTGTTTTTTCTGTCGAAAGAGACAGTCTATTTTCCATCATGAAGTTTCTAAGTCTGTCCAACTCTCTCTGTGTGTGTGTGTGTGTGTGTGTGTGTGTGTGTGTGTGTGTGTGTGTGTGTGTGTGTGTGTGTGTGTGACTCAAGACTCAAGACTCAAAATATTTATTGCCATTTAAGTCATGCAGACCTATTTGACACAACAAAATAAACAAACAAACAAACAAACAAACAAACAAACAAAATCAGTTTTAATTATCTTTCTGCCTAAATGATGTCACACCAAAAACATGTCGCATTCTACTTTTCTTTGTGTCGTTTCTCCATACATTCATTCACATATCTAATGATATCTGCTTGATAGATATCAACTGTGATTATGTGCTTAACTTATCTATACATTGTTTAGTCTCTGGTTTTAATCTTTAGTAACAAATTGTTTCTAAATTCATCATATAAGACACATTCATCGAGTAAATGAAATTCGTCTTCTATTTTGTCACAGTTTTTACATTGTCTGTCCTCTCTGGGCATATTTTGGTGCCTCCCTTTCTCTATCATTAAACTGTGACAACTTATGCGAAATTTACAAAAGGTAATTTTATGGGGTTTGTTTTCATAGTTTATTATATATGGTTCCATTCTGTACTCTTTAGTAGCAAAATTATAAAACTTTAGCTTTGCACACTGTTTCTTCTGGTACATCCAGAATGTTTTATACATATCCTCAAGCTTTCTTTGAACAGCGTAGCTTAACCGATGTACATCAAGAGTACTTTGGTTTTTCCATACATGTTTAAGTCCAATTGTGTTAAGCATTTTTTTTTTTACCGTATTGATCCATTTATTATATGTATTCTTCTGATACAAATTATTGGATACTAGTCTGATATAAGAGTCTGGTTTTGATTCTATCAAATGAATCCAAAAGGATATTATCTGGCATATGATTTTAAAGGTTAGTGGATATCTTCCCAATTCACCTAAAGTGGGTAGTACTAATGCTTTTTTTATGAACTCCCAGTATTTGTTTACAAAATTTAAAATGAAAATGTTCGTACAGAAACTGATTTGATAAGCATGTTTTAAACAATTCATCAATATGAAATTCTGTTTCCCCATGAAAACAAAAAGGAAACCAAACTTCTGCTCCATAAGTTAAAACAGGTGTTACTAATGAGTCAAATAAACTCATTATTATAGTAGTCTTTAAATTCTGTCCGTGAATTGCTCTTTTAAAGGCGTACAAGGCTTTGTTGCCTTGTTTTGCTAGATGCTCTTGAGTTGCTTGAAACTTACCATTCTGATGAAAAATGACACCTAGATATTTATATGTTTCTACTGTTTCAATTACATGTTCTCCACATTTAAAATAAATTGGAATTTTAGGAGGTGATCTCGTAAAGACTATTACCTTTGTTTTTGATTTGTTTATCCTTAAACCCCAGTTCGAAATGTACTCTTGCAGTTTATTCACCTTAGTTTGAAGACCTACTTTGGTTGTTGATAGTAATGCCAGGTCATCAGCATAGAGTAAACAAGGAATTCTATCTGTTGCGGTTATATACGGCGAATCTTTCTCGTCAATATATTGAACTATATCATTGACATACACGTTAAATAATGTAGGACTTAATGTATTTCCCTGATGCACCCCTCTTTTCACTATGATTTCATCAGTGTGTTTTCCTTGTATTTTTGTTACTACTGTTGCATTCGAATACATGTTTTTAATAACATTATAGGTTTTGCCTGTTATCCCAATTTCGTTTAGCTTTATAAGAACACCCTCATGCCACACATTGTCAAAAGCTTTCTGAAAATCTGTGTTCAATTTCTTTTAACGTCTTTTCACAAATTGTGATATAAGACGGAAATGAGGGAGAGAGAGACAGACAGACAGAGACAGAGAAAGACAGAGGGGGAAGGGTGTGTGAATGTCTGGGGAGGAGGGTGTAGTTGGTAATGTATGCAAGATGGAATTTCAGGGGATCAATAGGGCCTACATGTGGATTGATTTTAAAAAATCCTTAACGTTACTTACCTACTAAACTACAATGAACAAATAGGAAAATGTAGTTCTAACAATTTCTAACAAAAGTAGTAATTCTTACGAAAAAATGTTAGGTAATTTCACATGAGAAAAAAAGTCGTAAGTAGCTCACCCCCCCCCCCCCCCCCCAAAAGGGAAACAGCTCCAACAATAACAACAAATAATTATTAATTATTCAGGAAGTTTTTTTTAGTGCCCCAAAATATCTTTTGAAAAAACTCCAAAGCATAGACTGCAGGGCATATAAACTTGCTCTAGGCCTACCTATCCATGCTTCATGTTTAAAAACATACAGTATGTCAGGGATTTTACCATTGGAAGATTATAGGAGTGTTGCTTGTAGTAAATTTTTGTTGCGAAGTTTGTCTGTTCAAAATGATTTGAAATCAGTGATAAATCTTAAGTCTGATAACGATTTTCCTAAGAGAGCAAGGTCTATATCATCACATACCACCTTGAAAACATACACATCAAATGTTTTTACAAATTGTGGGTTAGATCCAACAGGAAATGTAGCACAACGGGATGCACTGCCCCCTATTCCCTTCTGGGAGTTAAATAGAGCAATGTTTGATATCAATTATATTGATATAGCGAAAAAGGACAATATTAATTTAGTATCATCTCATGCCAAGATTCATCTTGATGACAACTATCCTAATCATTTAAAAGTGTTTACAGATGGCTCAGTATTAAACAATAATGCTGGTGCTGCTTATATTATATCAGATCTAAAATCCGAAAACCAATTCCATCTTGGTGAAGGTATATCAATATTTACAACGGAACTAGTCGCAATATTGATGGCTCTACATTTTTTCATCAGTTTTCCTAAAACCATTTTTCAAATTCTTTTTTGTGTAGACTCTAAATCAGTTAAAAAAAAAATCTCTGTGTGTGTGTGTGTGTGTGTGTGTGTGTGTGTGTGTGTGTGTGTGTGTGTGTGTGTTGGGGTGTGTGTGTGTGTGTGTGGTGTGAGTGTGAAGGGGTATATGTGCATACATGTGCAAGCTCATCAGGGGAATGGATAGCCTAGTGGTCAGAAAATTGCGTTCGCAATTTGACAACACGGGTTCGATTCCCGTCCGAGGAGATTTTTCCTTTAGAGTTAACAGCAATGCTGAATTCACTCCCCCTAAAAGTCTTTCGATGAGGCTTTAAACTGAGGCCCCGCGTGCGAACGCACGCAGAACATCTTGCACACAGGTTAAACCTTCGTCCGTTTTTCATAAGAGTAGGCCATCATGTGCCGGTTGGAACAGATGAACAGATTTAGGAGTACTTATATAAAACAATAAATAAATAAATTGATGTATAACTTTGGGCTTATAATGATATATGTACACACGCAGAAACACACACACACACATAATATATATATATATATATATATATATATATATATATATATATATATATATATATATATATATATATATAAACGCACACACATATTACATATATATAATATATAAAAGGATATTTGTCAATGGTCCTTTCAACATTGCATTCCTATATTGTGTGTGTGTGTGTGTGTGTGTGTGTGTGTGTGTGTGTGTGTGTGTGTGTGTGTGTGTGTGTGTGTGTGTGTGTGTGTGTGTGTGGTTGTGCGTGTAAGTGTAAGTGTGTGTATGTGTAAGTGTATGTAAGTGTGTGTGTGTGTGTGTGTGTGTGTGTGTGTGTGTGTGTGTGTGTGTGTGTGTGTGTGTGTGTGCTTTTTTTTTAATGTTTCAACCAACATGGAGTGTAGTTTATTTTCTGTTATTTTTGATATTATGATTGCTATCAATGTGCCTGTCAGTATTGTAGTTGCCCTGTAGTTGCCCTTTATGGGATTATCAAAGTGTTTTTGACTTGAACTTTACTTGACAGACAGACAAATAGACAGACAGACAGACAGACAGATAGGCAGATAGACAGACAGACAGACCCCCGGACACACAGACACACAGACAGACAGAGACAGGGAGTTGGAATTATATAATATGTAATCAGATTATTTTCACAAGTCAGCCAGTGTGACAATCAACACTATGGAAGATAGACCAGAAACATTTCTTTATCTGACAATCAACACTATGGAAGATAGACCAGAAACATTTCTTTATGTGACAATCAACGCTATGGAAAATAGACGAGAAACATTTCTTTATCTGAGAATCAACGCTATGGAAAATAGATCAGAAACATTTCTTTATGTGACAATCAACACTAAGGAAGATAGACCAGAAACATTTCTTTATCTGACAATCAACACAATGGAAGATAGACCAGAAACATTTCTTTATGTGACAGTGTGACAATCAACACTATGGAAGATAGACCAGAAAGATTTCTTTAGGTGACAATCAACACTTGTAGAAGATAGACCAGAAACATTTCTTTGTGTAACAGTGTGACAATAAACACTATGGAAGATAGACCAGAAACATTTCCTTAGGTGACAATCAACACTATGGAAGATAGACCAGAAACATTTCTTTAGGTGACCATCCGGCAGTTCACACAGTACACAGATTATCTAACTATGCTCCTGTGCCCCCCCCCCCCCCCCCCCCCCCCCCCCCCCCCCCGCCTCCTCCACTCAATCTCATGACTGGCTGCCAACTTTTTTCCCACCATCTCCCACAACACACACAAACACAGACAGACAGACAGATATATAAACGCACACAGACACAGAAACAGACACACATACACACACGCACGCGCACGCGCGCGCTCGCGCGCACACATACACACATACACACATGCGCGGGCGTGCGCACGCACACACACACAAACACACATGCCAAAGTCCTTCGGATGAAACTATGAATCGAGTTCCCCTATGCGAATGCATGCAGAACATCCTGCGCACACCTTAAAACCTGTTCCGCTTTTTGGAAGAGTAGGCCAAGTATACTGGTGAGAACAGATAACAAAATTTACAAAACTGCATACACACAGTAAATGGATGTAAAAAAGCACATGAGTGCTTATTCCATTATTCTTGGAATAAAAGAATGAATAAAAGAAAACATATTTTTTGCTGCTAATGCTTTGCAGGGTCTCTTGTTCCTCAAAAGCTGAGACAGCACCTGTTGTTGTCTGTCAAATGAGCGAAAATGCGCTGCACTGCAATTAAACGTCTGACAAGTCAGGCCCAGCGCATCCGACTTTGACTGGGTTGAAAATTTTTCTTAAAACAAACAAACAAACAAAAAAATGCAAGAAAATGACCCAAGATGGCAGAAAATAGCCAAGAAGGTGTGGAAGAAAAGGAGCAAGGCAGAAACAAAGAGAGGGATAGAACAGAGAGATGTCCTAGCGCAGAATTTCAAAACGGTGAAGACGCTCTCTATACTGACAGAACTCCGGCAACCATACTGGCGAAAGTCTCTATTTTCTATAGAAGCTGTATTGAAAAACTGACATTGAACAGCTGTGATTACTTACCTAGGAAAGTCTTGAGTTCTGTCATCTCCACACATTGAACAGCTGTGATTACTTACCTAGGAGTCTTTAGTTCTGTCGTCTCCACACATTGAACAGCTGTGATTACTTACCTAGGAGTCTTTAGTTCTGTCGTCTCCACACATTGAACAGCTGTGATTACTTACCTAGGAGTCTTTAGTTCTGTCGTCTCCACACATTGAACAGCTGTGATTACTTACCTAGGAGAGTCTTGAGTTCTGTCATCTCCACACATTGAACAGCTGTGATTACTTACCTAGGAGAGTCTTGAGTTCTGTCGTCTCCACACTCGTCTTCCTCTGGATATCTTGTAGTGACGTCTTCATCTGTTCCACATCCGTCTTTACAGTGTCCTCGTCTGTCTTTACACTCTCCACATCTGTCTTTACAGTGTCCACATCTGTTTTTACACTCCCCACATCTGCCTTTACACTCTCCACATATGTCTTTACACTCTCCACATCTGTCTTTACACTCTCCACATCTGTCTTTACACTCTCCACATCTGCCTTTACACTCTCCACATCTGTCTTTACAGTGTCCACGTGGACCTTCTGCAGCTTTGCCACGTCAGCCTGCACAGTCTTGTGGTCTGTTTTGATGATGTCTAGTTCTGTGTGCAGCTTTTTTTGGTCCTGGAGAATGCTGTCCATCTTCCCCTTCATGCTGGTCAGGGCCATAGACACTGTGTGCTGATCTTCCTTCAGCCTGCTCTCCTGTGCCTGGATTTGTTGGCAGTCTGTTTTCAGCTGGCTGATGTCTGACTGAAGGCTGGGCAGTTCTGCCTGGAGTTCAGTTCTGATGTTGTCTGCCTTTGCCAGTAGTTCAGTTCTGATGTTGTCTGTCTGTTCCTTGAGTTCAGTTCTGATGTTGTCTGCCTTTGCCAGTAGTTCAGTTCTGATGTTGTCTGTCTGTGCCTGTAGTTCAGTTCTGATGTTGTCTGTCTGTGCCTGTAGTTCAGTTCTGACGTTGTTTATTTCTGTGTTCAGCTTCTTCTGATCCTCCTTCACCTTTCTGTGGTCTGCCTGAAATGCGTCAAGGTAGAGATGTAATGAAGACAGTGTCTGTTTAAGCTCTGTACGATCTTCTTCAAGTTTTCTGAGCTCTGTTTTCATTTTTCTGCTATCATCTCTGAGCTGTTTGTTGTCTCCTTCAAGTCTGCTGTAGTTGTTTCTGACCTCAGTGACTGTGGCTTGGAGTTCTGAAATGTCAGCTGTCAGATCACGATTTTTGTGTTGCAGAATTGTCTGATCTTTGAGCAACAGATTAACTGATTCTGCCATGCCAGTCATCTTGGAAAACAGATCAGCCATCTGTTTGGTCAGTTCACTCTGTGATACGCTCGATGTGGGTGGAGAAGTAGGTGTGGGTGGAGGAGTAGGTTTGGGTAAAGGAGTAGGTTTGAGTGAAGGAGTAGGTGTGGGTGGAGGAGTAGGTTTGGGTAAAGGAGTAGGTGTGGGTGAAGGAGTTGGTTTGGGTGGAGGAGTAGGTGAGGGCTGACTTGGTCTTTCTCTCTCTGGTGTGTCAGCCATCTTTCCTTCCTGACTGTGTGTGAGGTTCAGTCAGTGACTGATGTGGTGACTGACCACTTTCACTCTTTGGACAAAGACAGTCAGCACAGGAGCAGAAGTTGGGGATGAAAAACCGTTGGTGCAGTTAGCGGTGATGTCCCTCCTAGAGACCAGAGATGGAGGTCCTGTCTCCACGGCTGTCCTGCTGATGGACACCTGTCACACACAAGTCAGTGGACGTGGACATTTTTATTTATCTATTTATGTATTTAATAATTTACCACTCTATGTCACAGCAGATTTCACTGCGTGAAATTCGGGCTGCTCTCCCTGGGGAGAGCGCGTCGCCACAAGTGCAGCACTTATCCATTACTTTTTTTTTCACTCAGGGATGGTGTCTAAACACGACACCTGTGTGCATGCTGGATTTTTAAAAATAATGTTGTCATCCGCTCCTACCGGCACACAATGGCCTGTACTTCCGAAAGGCGGAACGGGGTTTTAACGTGTGCACAAGATGTTTTGCGTGTGTTCGCACACGGGGCCTCGGTTTATAGTCTCATCCGAATTACTTTGATATTCAGTTCGATTTTTTCGTCAAACTTGGAAGAAAGGGCGAGGTTGGGTACAAACACAGAAACTCAGGTTTACTTGTTGGCAGGCGAACGTCTTAACCATCCTGCCACCTTCCTTCCATCAGGGGGTGGGGGTGAGGGGGGTGAGTAGTCATAGTAGTTGTTGAATTAGCACTGGTAGTGGTAGTGGTAGTGGTAGTGGTAGTAGTAGTAGTAGTAGTAGTAGTAGTAGTAGTAGCAGTAGTAGTAGTAGTAGTAGTAGTAGTAACAGCAGCAGCAGCAGTAGTAGCAGCAGCAGTAGTAGTAGTAGTAGTAGTAGTAGTAGTAGTAGTAGTAGTAGTAGTAGTAGTAGTAGTAGTAGTAGTAGTAGTAGTGGTGGTGGTGGTGGCGGCAGCAGCTGCAGCAGCAGCAGCAGCAGCAGTAGTAGTAGTAGTAGTAGTAGTAGTAGTAGTAGTAGTAGTAGTAGTAGTAGTAGTAGTAGTAGTAGTAGTAGTAGTAGTAGTAGCACCAGCAGCAGTAAAATCCCTAGCATAAGCCCACCATCTAGCAAACGCCCACCCCCCACTTTGGGCCAAAAGTTGTGCACAGGGGTAACTACCTAGCAAACGCCCACCCTGCTTTTTTCATAGACTATGCCCACTTTCACTAGGATTTGTGCAGACTGTTCTAAAAGTCATCTTTTCCCCTTTTTTTCCTTTTCGTGTTTCTTTCCTTTTTTTCTTATTCTTTGTCCCCTCTCCTCACTCCCACCCATCCCCAACAAAGTGAATTAAAATTACGTCATGCTTTATCCACTGAGGTCTTTTGTCTGTCAGTGACATACCGGTACTTTGACGACGCTTCCTGATGGCCGGAAGTTGGTTCTTGAATCTCTCTGTGTCATTTTGCAAAATGCCAAAGCGACAGTCTTACACTGTATCTTTCAAATTAGAAGCCCTCCAGTATCTGGATAACGAAGCAGGTGGGAATGTTTCGGAGTGTTGCCCGTGAATTTTCTGTGGATAGGAAGGGAATCAGGGAATGGAGAGAAAACAGAGACAGACTTGAACAGCAGTACGGGAAAGACAAACAAAAACGGAAACTGTCTAAAGGACCAGCAGTTAGATCTGAACATGTCGACCAAGGTGTGCTGCATTATCTGGAAGATGAAAGATCTGAAGGCAGGGTATTGCGAAACAAG
>CM060344.1:36654004-36659004 GCA_030674155.1 Stramonita haemastoma | reverse complement strand
GTGTGTGTTGATTTGATTTTATTCTTTTATATCGAGGATAATTGAATAAGCACTCTTGTGCTTTTTACATCCAGTCCCCGTGTGTATCTATCTATCTAGTCCTCTTTGTGCTCAGGTAGCACATAAGGCCTCAACTAGAGCCCGCCACTGATGTCGGTCGGCTGAAGTACGCTCCAGACGGCCCCATGTCCAACCCTTTTCCTTCATCTCCCTCTCTACTGTTCTCCTCCAAGTTTCCTTGGGGCGGCCTCTCTTTCTTCGACCGTCTGGAGTCCATCGTAGGGCGATTCTGGATATGGTTGTAGTCTGCTGGCGGAGCACATGTCCTATCCATCGCCAACGCCTCCGTTTGATTTGTATGGAGATGGGTTCAGTTTCTGTTCTTCGGTGGAGTTCTTCATTGGTGATGGTATTCGGCCAAAAGATGCGTAGAATGCGTCTGAGGCATCTGTTTTGGAAGGCATCAAGTTTGTTGCTGATGGTTTTGGTCATCTTCCACGACTCTGATCCATAAAGGAGGGTGCTAATCACGTTTGATTTGAAAATTCTTAATTTGGTCCTCAGGCGTATGTTCCCTGCCTTCCATGTGCTCCTGAGTGAGGCGAAGGCCTGACTGGCTTTTACAAGTCGAGCCCGGATCTCCACCTCCCCATCTCCTGTGTTTGACATTGTGGATCCAAGATAAGTGAAGTCATTTACTTCCTCGATCTGATCCCCATTCAGTCTGATGTTCTCTTGGACTCTGGCGTTCATTCTCATGTTCTTTGTCTTCTTGGTGCTGATTTTCAAGCCAAGGCTTCCAGCAGTTCTTGCCATGACATCTGTCTTTTCCTGCATGTCTTGGTGGCGGTGTGACAGCAGGGCGATATCATCGGCAAAATCCAGATCTTCCAGCGTTTTTGTTGCTGTCATTGTCATGGTCCATCTGATCCCTCTACTCTCTCCGTCCATGGAATTCTTCATAATCCAGTCCATGGCCAGGATGAAGAGGAATGGCGATAGGATGCAGCCCTGCTTCACTCCTGTGCTGACGCTGAAGGCTTCCGTGAGCTCTGTGTCGCAGATCACCTGGGATTTGAAGTCGCCGTACAACATTGCAATGACCCGGACAAGTTTTGCAGAGACTCCACAGTGCCTTAGGATCTTCCATAAGGACTCTCGGTGGATGCTGTCAAACGCCTTCTCCAGGTCAATGAAATTGACGTACAGCGGTGTATTCCACTCATTGCTCTGCTCCAGAATCTGGCGCAGAGTGAAGATGTGATCTGAGCAGGATCGCCCAGGGCGGAAACCTGCTTGCTGTTGTCGGAGGTCTTTCTCAAGGGCTGCCGTCAATCTGGACAGCACAATCCTGCTGAAGGCCTTACTGGTGAGGGAAAGAAGTGTTATGCCCCTCCAGTTGTTGCAGTCTCCAAGATCTCCCTTTTTGGGCAACTTGAAGATGAGACCAGTTTTCCATGCTTCAGGGATCTGACCTTCTACCCAAATCTTCCTGAAGATCTCAGTCAGAATGGGAGCCATCACATCCGTATCTGCCATTAGCATCTCTGCCGTCACACCATCTGCCCCTGGTGCCTTGCCGCTCTTCATTGCCTTGATTGCTGTTGTCACTTCTTCCAGGCTTGGTGGATCGGTGCAGATGTCAAGGTCTATATCTGCCGGCTGGATGTCTGCTAGCTGAGGGGGGTCCGGTCTGTTAAGAACCGACTCGAAGTGTTCCCTCCAACGCTGTAGTTTTCCTGCCTCTCCCTCAACAACCTTTCCATTTTTGTCCTTCACTGGCACATCGCAGTTTTTAAACCCATTGTTCAGCTGCTTGTTGATCTTGTACAGCGTCTTTAGATCATTTCTACCTGCTGCCTCCTCTGCCTCATCTGCCAGTTTCTCTATGTAGTCTTTCTTGTCGGCTCTTGTCATCTTCTTCACCTCCTTGTCTTGTTCTGCATATCTTCTTCTGTGCTGCTCTTTCAAGCGTTCTGATCTGGTGTTGCTGATCTTCTGCTTAGTTAACTTCCTCTCATCTATCTTTTTCCAGGTTTCTTGTTTGATCCACTCTTCTTTCTTCTTTCGTCGGAAGCCTAGTACTTTTTCTCCTGTTTCCCGAAGTACCTGATTGAAGCTGTCTATTGTTATCTCCTGCTGTTCCCCCAGTGCCTGAAATCTGTTCCCCACTTCCACTGCAAAAGCATATTTGGTGAGCGTCTCATTCAGCCTGCCAGAGTCTAATCTTTGCTGACGTGCCTGTCTTCCTCGTGATCGACGCAGCTTCAAGGCAACGACGGCCAACACAAGGGTGTAGTCACTGGCAACATCCGCTCCTCTGTAGGCCCTGACATCCTGAAGAGAGCTTCTCCATCTTCGGTTGATGATGACATGATCTATCTGGTTTTTGGTGGTCCCGTCTGGTGACGTCCACGTTGTTTTATGGATATGTTTGTGCGGGAAAAGGGTGCCTCCGATAAGCAGGTTGTTCTCTTCACAGAAGTCCACTAGTTTCTCTCCATTTTCGTTAATGATACCAATTCCATGTTTGCCCATAACATGCTCCCTCCCGGTGTTGTCACTGCCCACCTTGGCATTCAAGTCGCCAAGGATGAGCAACATGTCATGAGCACGGACGCTCTCCACAGCTGTTTGGAGTTGATCGTAAAAATCGTCCTTGACCTCTGCATCTGTGTTTTCAGTTGGTGCATAGCAGACTAGCACTGTCAGCTTGGTGTACTTGGAGTGGAATCTTGCTTTCAAAAGTCTTGGTCCGAATGGTTTCCACTCTAGCAGTGTCTTTTCAGTCTTTCTGTTGAGGAGTAGTGCTACTCCCTCAGAGTGCTGGTCATCTGATCTTCCCGAGAAGACAATGGTATGTCCTGACGCCAGTCTCCTCTTTCCCGTGCCGGTCCATCTGACCTCGCTGACCCCCAAGATGTCCAGATTGTAGTTGTCAAACTCTTTGACTAACTGGGGCATCCTGCCAGTCTGGTACAAGGTCTGGACATTCCAGCACCCCACCCTCATCTTCTGTTTTGGCTTCAGTAAATCCACCATCGGGGCGCCAGCTCCCTCTCGGGTTTGGCTGTCGTCCGTCATCAGTCCAGTCGCCTGGTGCGCTTCATTACCGTCGCCACCAATGTCGGATACTCTAGTATAGGTTTCTGTAACAGGCTTTTTTTTACATGATGGGGTTGTTAGCCCCATCATAACCTATTTTACCTCTAGGTGAGGTTTCCACCTTAGTCGCCTCTTACGACATGCCTGGATGGAGGGCAGAGGCTTTATTCTTACAATACTCGCTAAGCAAGTATACCCCACGAGCCTCAGGGGGTCCCCCCGTGTGTATGCAGCTTTGTAAATGTCATCTGTTCCCACCGGCACCCGATGGCCTACTTTTACGAAAAGCGGAGCAGAATTTAACTTGTGCGCAAGATGTTCTGCGTGCGTTCGCACACGGGGCCTTGGTTTAAAGTCTCATCCGAAGGACTTTTGGGGAGAGTGGAGTCAGCACTGATGTTAACTCCAGGAGAAAAATCTCCTCGACCGACTCGAACCTGGGTCGTCAAATTGCCGGCGCAATGTTCTGACTACTAGGCTATCCGTCCCCCTGTGTGTGTGTGTGTGTGTGTGTGTGTGTGTGTGTGTGTGTGTGTCAAGTCAAGTCAAGTCAAGTCAAGTCAAAATGATCTTTATTGAGGGTAAAAGATTAAGTTTACACAACTTTTTTTCATCCTGCCCTCACTAAAAAAAATCATAAAGATGACTTCTAAAGCATGCAAAGACAAATATCAACCTTGTTGAAAAACTCAAATAAATGAGGATTTTTTTACAACAAATCTCTCAAGATAAAAAAACAACAACAAAAAAACCCAGACCCAAGACAGTACAACATAAGCTCACGTCACACATACAAATGATAGAATTACAAAATAACATGGGCATGAACAACAAACATCCAAACGTGAGGTAGTATCGAACATAATCGTGGACTTACAGTTTGTCCATCAAATGTCTCTTCAAAAGCTTCTTAAACATTTGTTTAGAAGGAACTGATTTCAGACAGGGAGGTAGGCTATTCCACAATGTTCTTCCTGAATATGCAAGGCTTGATTTATAGAGATTATTATGGGGCCTGGGCAGAAACAGTCTATGGGTAGGCCTGTATATATTGACAGCAAAATTTTCCACAATTCTCTTTGGGGCTTTTCCGTTTAATATATTGAACATACATAGGTACTTGTTGAACTGTAGTCTGTCTTTAAGTGGGAGAATATCTAGTTCTTTGTAGTTGGTGGTGGTCAGTGTATTAGGATTCAATCGGATTAGTTTAACAGCTCTTTTATGTAAGCGGCTTATATGCTTTAGGTTTGTTTCACTGGCACTGTCCCATAAGGTAGAAACATAATTTATAAGAGATAGAATATGTGCATGAAAGAATAGTATTCGTGACTGTAGATTTAGAAAATTTTTGATTTTCCTAAGTTGATATAATCTTACTGAGATTCTTTTTCCTAATGCAGCTATGTGATCTGACCAAGACAAATCGTTGTCAATTACTGCACCTAGTACTTTGTGTGAGACTACTTCTTCGATTTGTTGTCCATGGATATATATAGGCGCGAATGGAGAACGCAATTTCTGTCTTTTTTGCCGAGTAGTTATAAACATACATTTTGTTTTATTAGAATTAAGAGACATGTGATTGAGTTCTGTCCATTCGATAAGTTTATTGATATCTGCCTGCATATCATTCACAAGCTGGTTTTGGTGTGTGTGTGTGTGTGTGTGTGTGTGTGTGTGTGTGTGTGTGTGTGTGTGTGTGTGTGTGTGTGTGTGTGTGTGTGTGTGTGTGTGTGTGTGTGCCATGAAACGCTTCTCCGCTACATGTTTCACCTGATTTACTTTGGTCTTGTGATATCTGTTGTTCCCCCACACTCCAGGCCTCCCACTGACTACTCATGTATGGAATGAATGCAGGTTTTACAGGCGTCTGGCTTTGTGCCACAGTTGTG
>CM060344.1:36644004-36646504 GCA_030674155.1 Stramonita haemastoma | reverse complement strand
GAGACTGGATGTTAAAAAGCACAAGAGTGCCCATTCCATCGCCCTCGATACAAACGAACAAATCAAATCAATAGATCATTTCAATCCAAAAAAATGTTCATGAGGATATAATAAGTTCCAATATTGTCACTTCACAAAATTCAAACTATTTTAAGTTCTATCAGGAAACACACATATTGCTCCACAAATGTCTTCTGGGATCAGCACTTGTCCATACCAAAAATATCCACACAATCAAAACTGTACCAAAACCGAATCAATGTTGTTGTTGTTGTTGTTCCCCAGCTTAAACACTCTAGGGGGGGTCACCCAGAATGTGCCCTCTGACTCACTCATCCCACCTGGGATCCGGAATCACTGTGAGATTGAAATTGCACACTGAATGAGAAGTTTGCGTGTATGACTACCTTCAAGTACCTCGCCATAAGGGCAGCCATACTCCGACTTCAGAGGATTTATACTCCTTTGAAGGAGAGTGCAGGTTGTTCTGTTAAGAGCTTGTCAAGGCAGAGGGCAATCTCAACACAACATTTTACAACATTACAACATTCTAGTGTAGGCCTTGGCAATGAGCTGACATCACCAACTGACACAACCCCTGGCCTAGGCCAGCCAAATCAATAATACCCAACAATTTCAAAATGATAACCATGTTCATGATGTTGTATGACCAAACATGTCAAACTCAACAGCTAGGAAACCATCAACAGACCAAATGACCAACAATATGAAATTCACACTCCTTTAGATTATGATTCTTCATGACAAAACAATGAATTTACTAAAATGTCACTTCTGAGCAGATGTGTTACCGTCTTTGGGACACCTCCTCCAGGATCAAATAGCGTAATCCTGTCAACCCTCTTGTAGTCCACGCACATACTGTCTGCACCGTCCTTCCCTTGGGTGCCTAAAGTCAGTGTTCACAGAATCCCTGGCCACATAAATTTCCCCACAAATGTCCTTTGGGTTTGGCACCCGTCCATCACTCCCGATGTGGAAATCCTTGATGAAGTCTCTGGGACAGCTCAGTCTCTGGTACACCTCCTCCTGGATCAAACACTGTAAATCCTGTCGATTCTATTGTCCACACACATGCCGCCTACCTCATCTTTCTCTTGGATGAAAATCACCAGAGTAGCACACTGAGATCCTGGGGATTCCCATTCCATGCCCATATGACCCCCTGTGATAGTGTTATGTGCCAGCTCCACTGTAGAGTTACATAGTTGAGGTGGCACCAACACCTGGCGTACCACTCCTCCATGGTTCTTGAAGACCCTGAAGAGGACACCCCCCTTTTCTTCAAAGTGAACCTCCCCACTTTCTGTCATGACAGCCTCCTCATGTTTACGATGTTTATCAAGCGAAAGGTCAGCTCTCTGAAGCTCCATCAATTTTCCTTTGTCCACAATAGTTGCCTTGGAACTATCAGTGACTTTCAGGGGAATGCTCTCCCCCTCCTTCTTTGATTGCGCCCTTGTGGTCACGGCACATTCCTCATTATTGAACTTGTCATCAATGGCGTTTATCTCTGGATGTTTTCCTATTTGCGAACTGTTTCTGGTTTCAGATTCCAGCATTTTCTCATTATCACTGCTTGATGCCATCTTACCCATTTCCACAATTTCTTCAACAAAACGTCGAAACCTCAGGAGGAAGCCGTTCAGGTCCTCTGGTTTATCATCCAACACTGGCGACTTCGTATCTTTAGCTAGATCACCAGTATTACTCAATCTTTGAACAGAGCTGCCATGCTCCAATTCAAGTCTTCTCATCTCCAATTCATGACGCCTCTCCCTCTCTCTTTCTTCTCTTTCCCTCTCTTTTTCTTCTCTCTCAAGGGCTTCTCTTCTCTCTTCCCTGTCAAGTCTTTCTTTTCTTTCTCTTTCTTCCCTTTCCAACCTATCTTGCCTGTCTCTTTCTCTTTCTTCTCTGTCTTTCTGATCTTTCTCTTTTAAAAATGTTTCATATTGTTGTGCTAGGCTTTCTAGCTCTTCCCTGCTATCTGCCATAACTGATTTTTTCATAAGTTAGAATTACAAAGTTATGACGTAATGTCTCACTCCAATCCCTTGTTTACACGGTGATGACGCCACACACAAAACATAAACCAGTTATACTCACGTGAGCCCCACAGACTAACTAAATCAGACGCCAGATCTCACTCAGCAGGAGGCTAAAGCAAGATCGCGGCCCCTGACAGTCCCTTTAGTTACACAATGCTCACTGAGCTTCACACCCTTACCGGAATACAGTCTGAATTATCTCAGCAAAACAGACAAACGAATCCACACACTGAATTTCATCAACAAATTCCTTAGACCTTAGACACACCCATTGTGAATACGCAGACAAACGAACCCACACACTGAAACTCCGAGATCTGTCGTAGACACACCCGTTGTGACTATGCAGTCTCCTCACAGATTCAACTCCAGGTTACTCCGAAGCATCCAACGCTTTCGGACGTACACCCCCTGAATCACAACAACGAATT
>CM060344.1:36636504-36639004 GCA_030674155.1 Stramonita haemastoma | reverse complement strand
TCCCAGGTAAGTAATCACAGCTGTTCAATGTGTGGAGATGTCAGAACTCAAGACTCTCCTAGGTAAGTAACCACAGCTGTTCAATGTCAGCTTTTCAATACAGCTTCTATAGAAAATAGAGACTTTCGCCAGTATGGTTGCCGGAGTTCTGTCAGTATAGAGAGCGTCTTCACCGTCTTGAAATTCTGCGCTAGGACATCTCTCTTTTCTATCCCTCTCTTTGTTTCTGCCTTGCTCCTTTTCTTCCACACCTCCTTCTTGGCTATTTTCTGCCTTCTTGGTTCATTCTCCTGACTTTTTTTTTTTTTTTTTTTTTTTTGTTTTAAGAAAAATTTTCAACCCAGTCAAAATCGGACGCGCTGGGCCTGACTTGTCAGACATTTAATTGCAGTGCAGCACATTTTCGCTCATTTGACAGACAACAACAGGTGCTGTCTCAGCTTTTGAGGAACAAGAGACCTCGCAAAGCATTAGCAGCAAAAAAAATGTTTTCTTTTATTCATTCTTTTATTCCAAGAATAATGGAATAAGCACTAATGTGCTTTTTAAACATCCATTCACTGTGTGTATGCAGTTTTGTAAATTTTGTTATCTGTTCCCACCAGCAAACTTGGCCTACTCTTCCAAAAAGCGGAATAGGTTTTGAGGTGTGCGCAGGATGTTCTGCATGCATTCGCATAGGGGAACTCGATTCATAGTTTCCTCCGAAGGACTTTGACATGTGTGTTTGTGTGTGTCTGCGTGCGCACGCGCGCGCGTGTGTGTATGTGTGTGTGTGTGTGTGCGCGCGCATGCGTGTGTGTGTGTATGTGTGTCTGTGTGTGTTTGTATATCTGTCTGTCTGTCTGTGTTTGTGTGTGTTGTGGGACATGGTGGGAAAAAAGTTGGCAGCCAGTCATGAGATGGAGTGGAGGAGGGGGGGGGGGGGGGGGGGGGGGGGGGGGGGGGGGGCACAGGAGCATAGTTCGATAATCTGTGTACTGTGTGAACTGCCGGATTGTCACCTAAAAAAAGGTTTCTGGTCTATCTTCCATAGTGTTGATTGTCACACAAAGAAATGTTTCGGGTCTATCTTCTACTAGTATTGATTGTCACATGAAGAAACGTTTCTGGTGTATCTTCCATAGTGTTGATTGTCACACAAAGAAAGGTTTCTGGTCTATCTTCTACTAGTATTGATTGTCACATGAAGAAATGTTTCTGGTCTATCTTCCTTAGTGTTGATTGTCACACTGTCACATAACAGAAATATGTTTGGTCTATCTTCCATAGTGTAAATGTCAGATAAAGAAATGTTTCTGGTCTATCTTCCTTAGTGTTGATTGTCACATAAAGAAATGTTTCTGGTCTATCTTCCATAGTGTTGATTGTCACATAAACACATGTTTCTGGTCTATCTTCCATAGTGTTAATTGTCAGATAAAGAAATGTTTCTGGTCTATCTTCCATAGTGTTGATTGTCACACAAAGAAATGTTTCTGGTCTATCTTCCATAGTGTTGATTTTTCACACTGTCACATAAAGAAATGTTTCTGGTCTATCTTCTACTTGTGTTGATTGTCACATAAAAATGTTTCTGGTCTATTTTCCATAGCGCTGATTGTCAAATAAAGAAATGTTTCTGGTCTATATTCCATAGTGTTGATTGTCAGATAAAGAAATGTTTCTGGTCTATCTTCCATAGTGTTGATTGTCAGATAAAGAAATGTTTCTGGTCTATCTTCCATAGTGTTGATTGTCACATCAAGAAATGTTTCTGGTCTATCTTCCATAGTATTGATTGTCACCTAAAGAAATGTTTCTGGTCTATCTTCCATAGTGTTGATTGTCACATAAAGAAATGTTTCTGGTCTGTCTCCCATAGTGTTGATTGTCAGATAAAGAAATGTTTCTGGTCTATTTTCCATAGCGTTGATTGTCAGATAAAGAAATGTTTCTGGTCTATCTTCCATAGTGTTGATTGTCACATAAAGAAATGTTTCTGGTCTATCTTCCATAGTGTTGATTGTCACATAAAGAAATGTTTCTGGTCTATCTTCCATAGTGTTGATTGTCACACAAAGAAATGTTTCTGGTCTATCTTCCATAGTGTTGATTGTCACATAAAGAAATGTTTCTGGTCTATCTTCCATAGCGTTGATTGTCACATAAAGAAATGTTTCTGGTCTATCTTCCATAGTGTTGATTGTCACACAAAGAAATGTTTCTGGTCTATCTTCCATAGTGTTGATTGTCAGATAAAGAAATGTTTCTGGTCTGTCTCCCATAGTGTTGATTGTCACACTGGCTGACTTGTGAAAAGAATCTCATTACATATTATATAATTCCAACTCCCTGTCTCTGTCTGTCTGTGTGTCTGTGTGTCCGGGGGTCTGTCTGTCTGTCTGTGTGTCTGTCTGTCTGTGTGTGTGTCTGTCTGTCTGTCTGTCTGTCTGTTTGTCTGTCTGTCAAGTAAAGTTCAAGTCAAAACACTTTGATAATCCCATGAAGGGCAAAAAAC
>CM060344.1:36631556-36633904 GCA_030674155.1 Stramonita haemastoma | reverse complement strand
GGGGGGTTACATCCAGTCCCCGTGTGTACTCAGTTTTGTACACTTTGTCATCCCTCGCCACCGGCACACACTGGCCTACTCTTCCAAAAAACGGGAGAGCAGGTTTTAATGTGTGTGCAAAATGTTCTCTGTGCATCGCACACAGAACCTCGGTTTATTGTATCATTTCGAATTACTTTTCTGTTTTTAGTTTGAAGGACAGAGAGAGAGAGAGAGAGAGAGAGAATGAGAGGAGAGAGAGAGAGAGAGAGAGAAGATGAGAGAGAGAGAGGGGGGGGGGAGAGAGAGAGAGAGAGAGATTTGATTGATTGATTGATTGATTGATTTGATTGATTGATTTTATTTTTCAGAAGGTGAAGGAGTAAGCATGACAATTGCTTTACATCCAGCCTTCTATAATGATACATACTAGTAAATGCAAACTAATAACAAGAAAATGGAAAGAAAAAAAAACACAAAACATAGCATATTTCTGTTTGTAACAACCAATTATGTAACTTAATACTTCATAGCTGTAGGGAGAGAGAGAGAGAGAGAGAGAGAGAGGAGAGAGAGAGAGAGAGAGAGAGAGAGAGAGAGAGAGAGAATAAAATGAATGAATGAATGAATAATCTTTATTTTTCAAGGGTTACAGAGTAAGCATTACATACTTATTTTCATCCAGCCCTTGCCCTGATCAGGGAATAAAGCTAAGAAACCCCCTCCCTACCTCTACATACCACCATCACCACCAACAGCAGTTCAACGAATATTTTAAAAGAGAGGAGAGAGAGAGAGAAGGGGGGGGGGGGGGTCAAAAAATTATAGTAGATGTCTATTAGGTTGTTTTTTGTAAGTAAACACCAGTTCGAAAATAATTTGTAACGTTATACAGGGACAGGATAGCTCAGTGGTCAGAGTACTTACTTTCCCCCGGCCAAGGTTAAGCAGCATCGAGCGTGGTTACCAATTGGATGGGTGACCGTTCGCGCGTCTTGGCTTCAGAGCAGTACCCCCAGTTCACCCAGCTGTCAATGGGTACCTGCCCTCTTTAGGGTCAGGGAAGGTAAAGCAGCGAGGGAGAGGAGATGGGCGCCGCCCTCAATATGCTGGCCCCTGGAGAAGCTGAGGTCTCTGACGCCTCGCTTCCCTACGACCACATAGATTATGGGACACCATTACCTTTTTAGTACTTCTATGCTTACTATGCCTACCTGCTCTGAATTGATGTGTTAGAACTCCTCTCAGAAATATTTTCTGTTGACCATAATAATTTATCATCTATGAATGGTGTTGAAATGCTTGGAATGTGAATGAAGTATTTGAAATATGTCACTTGTGCTTAAAGTTAAAGTTAAAGTCTGTCCCCGAGCCTAAGGCTCATCAGGCCGGTGCTTATCCCGGTTTCTGTGGCGCTAAGCGACTGAGAGTCATAGACTCCCCCCCTGGATAGGACGCCAGTCTATCGCAGGGTTAACCCCCCAACACAAGGTTGGTACCCCTTTTACACCTGGGTGGGGTGAGAAAATAGCCGTAAAGTGCCTTTTCCAAGGGCACAACGCCATAGCCGACAGCTGGGATCGAACCCGCAACCTTTAGATTACGAGTCCAACGCCCTAACCACTCGACTACCGCGGCGGCTCACTTGTGCTTGTTGTGGTATTAAATATTTCAGTCCACCATTATTATTTCATTATTTGGTTGACTACATCGTGGAGTGGTGTATGTCTTAATTTGTATTGATGACAAGGTGTAAAATGTTTTTCTGTATTGATGACAGAGTGTACAAGTTTTTTTTTGTATTGATGACAGAGTGTAAAATGTTTTTTTGTATTGATAACAGTGGAAAATGTTTTTTTGTATTGATGACAGAGTGTAAAATGTTTTTTGCATTGATGACAGTGTAAAATGTTTTTTTGTATTGATGACACAGTGTAAAGGGTTTTTTTGTATTGGTGACAGTGTGTTAAATATTTTTCTGTGTTGATGACAGTGTGTAAAATATTTTTCTGTGTTGATGACAGTGTAAAATGTTTGTATTGATGACAGAGTGTAAAAGGTTTGTTTGTATTGATGACAGAGTGTAAAATATTTTTCTGTATTCATGACAAGAGTGAAAGAGTTTTTTTCTGTATTGATGGCAGAGTGTAAAATGTTTGTATTGATGACAGAGTGTAAAATGTTTGTATTGATGACAGAGTTTAAAATGTTTGTTTGTATTGATGACAGAGTGTGAAAGTTTTTCCTGTATTGATGACAGTGTAAAATGTTTTTTTCATGTATTGATAACAGAGTGTAAAGTGTTTTTTTTTCATGTATTGATGACAGAGTGTAACATTTTTTTCTGTATTGATGACAGTTTTAAATGG
>CM060344.1:36614056-36624056 GCA_030674155.1 Stramonita haemastoma | reverse complement strand
CACTGCAGCATCCATGGCAACGAGGAAGCTGACCTACTGGCAAAGGTAAGAGGTCAGATGCCTCAAGAGAAGCAGGAGGTGACGAATGAAGAGGCAAAAAGTAATGGGTAGGCGCTGCATATGTGACGACGAGCTCTCCCCGCGGAGAGCAGCCCGAATTTCACGCAGAGAAATCTGCTGTGACATAAAGTGGTAAAAATTATATATATATATATATATATATATATATATATATATATATATATATATATATATATATATATATATATATATATATATATATATATATATATATATACATATAGAGAGAGAGAGAGAGAGAGAGAGAGAGAGAGAGAGAGAGAGAGAGAGAGAGAGAGAGAGAGAGAGAGAGAGAGAGAGAGAGAGAGAGAGAGAGAGAGAGAGAGAGAGAGAAAGAAAGAAAGAAAGAAAGAAAGAAAGAAAGAAAAAATACTTTTAAAAAACAACAAAAATTAGAAAAATTAAAACAATTAAAAAATTAATAAATAAAAATAAATTATTGTGAAGGAAAACTAAAGAGAAGATGGCTTGAGCAGCGCCATTAATTTCAAAAGGGGGGCAAACACTGCACTGCAAGCTCCATGAATTTTTTGTTTGCTGCTGGGAGCAGGGAAAGCTACCACAAAAGCTTCGTGATGCAATCATAATCACCCTTTACAAAAACAAAGGGGAAAAATCAGATTGCTCCAACTACAGGGGATAACTCTTCTCTCCATCGCTGGCAAAATCCTTGCAAGAGTTCTCCTCAACAGACTAGTACCTGCTGTTGCAGAACACCACCTCCCTGAGAGCCAGTGCGGCTTCAGAGCTAACAGGGGTACCACTGACATGGTCTTCGTGCTCAGACAACTTCAAGAAAAGTGCCGCGAACAGAACAAGGGACTGTATATCACCTTCGTTGATTTAACCAAGGCATTTGACACTGTGAGCAGGAAGGGCCTGTGGCAGATCATGGAGCGTCTTGGCTGTCCCCCAAAGTTTCTCAACATGGTGATCCAGCTACATGAAGACCAGCGTGGCCAGGTCAGAAACAGCAACGACCTCTCAGAGCCTTCCCCAATCACAAACGGGGTGAAGCAGGGCTGCGTTCTTGCACCAACCCTCTTCACTATCTTCTTCAGCATGATGCTTCAGCGGGCCACAGAAAATCTTGATGACGAAGACGGAGTTTTCATACGCTACCGCACAGATGGCAGCCTATTCAACCTGCGGCGTCTTCAGGCCCACACCAAAACCCTGGAGCAACAAATTCGAGAGCTACTTTTTGCTGATGATGCTGCCCTTGTAGCCCACACAGAAACCGCCCTGCAGCATGTAACATCCTGTTTTGCAGAGGCAGCCCAGCTCTTCGGACTCGAAGTCAGCCTGAAGAAGACAGAGGTTCTCTACCAGCTCGCACCTCAGGTAGCGTACCACCCACCTCACATTACAATTGGTGAGACAGAACTGAAGACAGTCCAGCAGTTTACCTACCTGGGATGCACAATCTCCTCTGACGCAAAGATTGATAAAGATGTAGACAACAGACTGGCAAAGGCAAACAGTGCTTTCGGCAGACTCTACCACCGTGTCTGGAAAAACAAACACCTGAAGAAAGACACCAAGATCAGTGTCTACAGAGCCGTGGTACTGACCACCCTCCTGTACGGCTCTGAGTCATGGGTCACATACAGACACCACCTGCGAATTCTGGAACGCTTCCACCAACGCTGTCTCCGCTCCATCCTCGACATCCATTGGAGCGACTTCACCACGAATGCTGAGGTGCTGGAGCAAGCAGGGATCACCAGCATTGAGGCCATGTTGCTGAAAACGCAGCTACGCTGGGCAGGGCATGTCTCTAGAATGGAGGACCATCGCCTACCGAAGATGGTTCTCTACGGTGAACTTTCCATCAGATACCGCTACAGAGGTGCACCAAAGAAGAGATTTAAAGACTCTCTGAAGAAATCTCTGTCAGCCTGCCTCATAGACCATAACCAGTGGTCAGTCCTTGCTGCTGACAAGCAGGCCTGGCGACACACTGTGCATCAGTCGGTCTCCTCCTTTGAGGACAATCGCAGAGCGGCCCTTGAGGAGAGGCGAATGAGGAGGAAGAACCGCGTCCCCTCTACATCAACCCCAGAATCGACTTTCCCCTGCAGCCGCTGCGGCCGGGTTTGTTTGTCACGCATTGGACTGAACAGCCACCAGCGAGCCTGCACCAGACGTGGACAGCGCCCGTAATCTTCGTTCGCGAAGCCAAGCCATGAAGGATGACTACTACTACCTCCTCCCTAGAGAAGACCAAGTGACAATTGTGAGGCTGAGGACTTGGACACTGCAGACTCAGACATCGCATGTTCACCAAGTTCCACAATGGAGATTCTGAGGCATACCCTTGTGGCACTTCTCCCATGACAGTGGAATGAACACTTCCTCCAGAGCTGTCCAACACACCCAAACCTGAGTGAAGGCCGATATCTGGCCTATATCTCTATAGTAGGCACCCGTCAAGTCTCGGAAGACTATGGAGTTGCGCTCTAGTCTTTAGAGCGCAAAGCCTGGGTAAGTAAGTATGGAGGCCAAGCTGTTACCCATGCAGCAGACCCCCCCCCCCCCCCCCTCTCCACGCCACTGGAATGATCCATTGGAAAGGCAATGACCGATACGAATGGTTCCAGTACCGTCGCAGAAGCCATCAGAACGTTGCCATATACAGCCCCGAGCAAAATCTATATCTCTATAAATCTCTGTATAATTCTATATATCTGACCTACTGACCTGCTGATGAGGGACAAGCTTTTTGGACCCCTGGAGGGCCTTCAGCGCTCGCCAGCATATTTTTGTGAAAGGCATCGGGAGTTGCTTGTTTGAGAGTTCGCCGAAGAAGAACTTCTGCATGTGTATATACACGAAGAGAATTCAAGCACTGGCAGGACTGCATTTAAAATTGACCTGGGAGATGGTAAAAAAAATCCTCACCCTAAATTCATCAGACGCCGCCAAGATTTGAACCCAGGACTTCATGGGCCCATGGGACTGAAGTCGAACGGTCTTAACCGCTCGGCTGTGGTTTCCATCATTATGGTGTGCTCTTGCAGCTGCTCTCTTCGTGTTGCTGCAGTTGCTGCTGCAGTATCTTGTTGCTTCTGCTGCAGTATCTTGTTGCTGTTGCAGTATCTTGTTGATGCTTCTGCTGCAGTATCTTGTTGCTTCTGCAGTATCTTGTTGCTGCTTTTTCTGCTGCAGTATCTTGTTGCTGCTGCTGCAGTATCCCGTTGTTGCTTCTGCTGCAGTATCTTGTTGTTGCTTCTGCTGCAGTATCTTGTTGCTTCTGCTGCAGTATCTTGTTGCTGCTTCTGCTGCAGTATCTTGTTATTGCTGCTGCTGCAGTGTCTTGTTGCTTCTGCTGCAGTATCTTGTTGTTGCTTCTGCTGCAGTATCTTGTTGTTGCTTCTGCTGCAGTATCTTGTTGCTTCTGCTGCAGTATCTTGTTATTGCTGCTGCTGCAGTGTCTTGTTGCTTCTGCTGCAGTGTCTTGTTGCTTCTGCTGCAGTATCTTGTTGCTGCTTCTGCTGCAGTATCTTATTGATGCTTCTTCTGCAGAATCTTGATGCTGCCTCTGCTGCAGTATCTTGTTGCTGCTGCGGCGGCGACGCGCTTGTGGCGACGCGTTCTCTCCGGGGAGAGCAGCCCGAATTTCACGCAGAGAAATCTGCTGTGACATAAAGCGGTATTAAAAAAAAAAAAAAAAAAGTATAAGTACATAAGTATCTTGTTGCTTCTGCTGCAGTATCTTGCTGCTGCAGTATCTTGTTGCTTCTGCTGCAGTATCTTGCTGCTGCAGTATCTTGTTGCTGCTGCAGTATCTTGTTGATGCTTCTACTGCAGTATCTTGTTGCTTCTGCTGCAGTATTTTGTTGCTTCTACTGCAGTATTTTGTTGCTGCAGCAGCTGCAGTATCTTGTTGATGTTGCTGCAGTATCCTGTTGCTACTTCTGCTGCAGTATCTTGTTGCTGCTGCTGCAGTATCCTGTTGCTGCTGTTGCTACTGCTAAACATTCTGCTTCTCCTTTGCAATATTTTGTTGATTCTGCCACTATTGTGTCCGTTGCTCCTTCTGCTTTTGTTGCTGTTGCTGCGGTTTCTGCTGCTGCTACAGTTCTTGCTGTTGCTAATGCTATTGTTCGTCCAGCGGCTGTTTCTGCTGCTGCTGCTGCTTTGTGTTTCTGCTGTTCTGACTCTTTATGTGTCTGCTATTCCGGCTGTCTCTGTTGCTGCTGCTCTCGTGGCTACTATTCTTGACGCTACTACTCCTGGTCATGCTCCTAGCTGCTCTTCTGGCTGTGGATGCTATTCGGCTGCTCCTTCCAGTTCAAGGGGGTTTTTCCTCTGGAGTTAAGTCAAGTCAAGTCAAAAACACTTTAAATATGTAAAATCATCCCTGAAGGGCAATTACATCAGTACCGACTCCACTCCCCCCTTAAAGTGGGGGCGGATAGCCTAGTGGTCAGAACATTGCGCTCGCAATTTGATGACCCGAGTTCGATTCCGGTCGAGGAGATTTTTCTCCTGGAGTTAACATCAGTGCTGACTCCACTCCCCCCTAAAAGTCCTTCGGATGAGACTATAAACCGAGACCCCGTGTGCGAACTCGTGCAGAAAAATCTTGCGCACATGTTAAAACCTGTTCCGCTTTTCGGAAGTGTAGGCCATGGTGTGCTGGTGGGAACGGATGACAAGACTTACAAAAAAAAACCCTGTAAACACACGGGGACTGGATGTTAGAAAAAGTACGTGAATGCTTGTTTCATTGTTATCGATATAAAAGAATAAAATAGATAAATAAATAAATTTGGTTTGATTGCTGCTGTTGTTGCTATACTGCTATTCCTGTCATTGTTGCTGCTGCTGCTGTTGTTGTTGCTGCTGTTGTTGTTACTGTTGTTGTTCTTGTTGCTGCTGCTACTGTTCTTGTTGCTGCTGTTCTTTTGTTGCTACTGATGTTACTCTTGTTGTTACTCTTGTTGTTACTGTTGTTACTCTTGTTACTGTTGTTACTCTTGTTGTTACTGTTGTTCTTGTTGCTGCTGCTGTTGTTCTTGTTGCTGCTGTTATTGTTCTGCGGCTGTGTTGTTATTGTACTTATTGCTGTTATTCTCGTTGTTACTGCTGTTACTGTTCTTGTTGCTGCTGTTCTTTTGTTGCTGTCGTTCTTGTTGCTGCTGCTGTTGTTGGTGGTATTGCTACTGCTCTTCTTGTGTTTGTTGTTGCGGCTGCTGTTGTTCTTCTTGTTGCTGTTCCTGGTGTTGCTGCTCTTCTTGGTGTGAATTCTCTTCAGACGTGACTCCTTCCCTTTCCTCCTTGTCCACATCCAACAGTTCTGCAATGTACAAATGTACAGTCCCAGTCAGTCTTTTCATAGGTCTCTTTTTGCACAAGGAGAGAGAGAGAGAGAGAGAGAGAGAGAGAGAGAGAGAGAGAGAGAGAGAGAGAGAGGAGAGAGAGAGAGAGAGAGAGAGAGAGAGAGAGAGAGAGAGAGAGAGAGAGAGGAATTTTGCTACGTTCCGGCGATAAGACATTCCGGCGAAAAGACGCCTAACCATGGAGCGCGTCGTCTACTACTAAACCTAGCCCGCCTAAGCAACGAAAGGTCTGATATTTTTATGTATTGTTGAGAATTTGATTGAAGTGTTGTGATATAAACATATGCATGCATTATGATTGACCTTCGGCTTCTAGTTGACCTTGTTGAAGATCGGACCAGATGCTAGAAAAGACTGACGACGAGACGATAACAGACTGATAATAGTTTTGATCTAGTCATCTGTGATATGATCTAGTCTATGTACACTTTGTAACGTTCGGTTTACAGACATAATTATGGTTGTACCCAATAAATCGACTGAACTCAACTGTTTCCATCGCTGCTGTCGTCGGTAGGAGCTTCACGCAATGCCACCAGGGTTCACCATCTCTGAGGACGGATAGCCTAGTGGTCAGAACATTGCGCTGGCAATTTGACGACCCGGGTTCGATTCCGGTCGAGGAGATTTTTCTCCTGGAGTTAACATCAGTGCTGACTCCACTCTCCCCAAAAGTCCTTCGGATGAGACTATAAACCGAGGCCCCGGTGTGCGAACGCACGCAGAACAACTTGCGCACACGTTAAATCCTGTTCCACTTCTCGTAAGAGTAGGCCATCGTGTGCCGGTGGGAACAGATGACATTTACAAAATGTATACACACGGGGACTGGATGTAAAAAGCACAAGAGTGCTTATTCCATTAATCGCATTATCCTCAATATTTAAGAATCAATCAAATCAAATCAACCAAATCAAATCAAATCAGATTTGTCTGTCGAGTTCTATCTCCTGTAGTCCTCCCAGACCACTGGTCTCAGTGATGTTGGTAATATAGGATGTGTTGATGGTCTGCCTCTTTTCCTTCTGCCCTCAACCTTACCTTGGAGAACTGTCATCATCAGATTTTTGTGTGTGTTTCTGTTTGCATGATCAACATATAATTTTATAACTCAGTCTGTGCTTTTCAATTTCAGCCAACATTTGTTTACAGTGCACTGAGAGATTACTAATAAATCACACTAGTGTGCTTTCATTTATGATTTGTTCAAATTCTGTCATCTGGACGTTTCAGTGTTTGAGACTTATATGCTCTTCTCTTGAACTAATTTTAGTAGTTCTCTGTAAACCACAATTCATCTGCCTTGAAAGTTTATTAATAATTTAACCATTTAATAAGCCACATAATAAATGATTAGATGAAGAGAATTGTCAGGGGTGTTTTAGAAAGGCAGGAGTTGACTATATTATATCATTATATGATTATGATACCACATCACTGCCAAGTTCAGATGTAATATTTTTTGCAGGTGCTGGGATAAAGTTGTAACTGTGTGTATGCCTGTGTGTGCCACGGTGTGTGTGCCACGGTGTGTGTGCCACGGTATGTGTGTGTGTGTGTGTGTGTGCGCGCGCGCGCGCGCATGTGTGTGTGTGGGGGGGGGGGGGGGGGGGGGTGGTACTGGTACAGTGGTAGGCATTAGTAGAGAGGTGAAGATGGTTTTTGTTTACTTTTTTTATTTTATTGTTTTCTAGGGAACATGGGTGCCTCTTTGCTTGTTTGTGGTAAATTTACATAATTTATTCAAATTATTATGCGAAAAATGCATCTTTTGTGAATTTGTGTTTGTTTTATATTGTCATTGTAGATTATGGAGTATGTACTGTAGTTTGTGTGGATAATTGGATTAGCAGTTCTTATGTAGTCTAAACACTTGGTCTGTTGGTGAGGGGGAGGGGGGGGGGTTGGTTTTTTTCTCAGAATAGACCAGGTAGGGTACTACTGGCATGGATGATATGATATTCATGAACACACCCAATATTTTAATACCACATGTATGTCATAATGATAATGAAGACTGCCATATCATGACATTATATCTTGTGATGGGACAATATCACAGTCTTACCAACAGAACTTGTAGCTGGTTCATGCAAACAATGGAAGAATAAAAATGGATTATATTGTCATGATTTGCTCAGATAAGAGGATATTGAGTTGTCCATTTTCTCCTGATGAAGTTGGAAAATGCTCACAGCACCTTGGGTATGATATTAATTTAGTTACCCCCCCCCAGACTAAAAAAAATTTGCTCTTGTAGTTAGGCCTGGCTATAGTCTTAGTAGAAATTCTTAACACTACCCCTACGTCAAGAGAAAGCCCCTCTTTCCTTGTACACGTGCACTGTGCACATCTGTACGCTTCTGTAACCCAGTAGTGGGCGATACAAAGGGGAGGGAGGGTAAATAGATGGTTGGTTGCCCAATAGCAGGCAGCCTGTAGGGAAAAGGTTAACAAATGTGACGAAAGACTGAAAAAGAGTGTGCTGTGTTTTTCTTTCAGCAACAACAACAAAGTAACAAACGGTAACCCCACTGTGAAAAGAAGACTGTCTCATAAATTTTTTTTTTTTTTTTTTGTCTCATAAAAAATTCTTTTAAAAATGAGTTGTCTTGATTAGTTATTGTTATTAGTATTTTTCCTGTGGTGAAGCTGAAAGGAGTTTGTTTTGTCGCAGGAAACCCAAGATCAGAGACGAGACATACATATATACATGTATGCACCCCACTGGCCGACATCATCAGAAAACCACATCAACGCTGACAGGTTTATCACAGACACTGCCATGTCACAGCACCCCCCCCGCCACTCCCCCACGCACCCCCCCCCCCCCCCCCCCACCTCTTCACTTCAGCATGGATGATGACGCCATCAACTAAACGTTCCTAGCAAACAGTGTTTCTGTTCACAATGGGATGTTTGTTTTTCATTTAAAGTCTGTTCGTTCTAGGTGACATTAGACTTAAACAAGCATTAAAAGTAGCTAAAACAAATAAATTCAAAAGAAAACCTATTTAACAGAACATTAATAGCAGACCGAGAAATAACTTAAGTAGTGTCTACAATTTCTGGTCTGCGAATGAGTAAACCCACAGATTCCCTTTTCAGATCTATGATACCAGACTTTTGGTATAATGATGTCAAGATAGGGCAAATAAAAAAAATATGTGTTCACAATGGGATGCTTCTTTCCTACATTGTGATTATTGACAATCACAATTCAAGGATGTATCTTGCAGGAAACCCTTCTTTCACATTTATAGAGTGTGACGTCGTGTTTGTGTTACTTCCACCACAATGAAGATTCACAGGATGCAAAAACACAGTCAGCGGAAAATCCTTTCTTGCCCAAAGTGTGGAGTGAAATTGACTGGGTCTGGTCACGTGATATCTCATTTGAGAAAACATCATCTGACGTGGAAATGTGTGTCGTGTATGAAATGCTGTGCCAAATTTAACAGGGCAGAGAGTTTGAAGATACACATGAAAAGAAATCATTCTAAACGAACACTTTTCGCCGGCCTGATCGTCTCGCAGTCAGGTTTCAGGAGTGATAGAGGAAAGAAATCAGATATAAACCCAGAAGTTAGGGATGATAGAGGAATAAAATCAGATATAAACCCAGAAGTTAGGGATGATAGAGGAATAAAATCAGATGTAAACCCAGAAGTTAGGGATGATAGAGGAAAGAAATCAGATATAAACCCAGAAGTTAGGGATGATAGACTAAAGAAATCAGATATAAACCCAGAAGTTAGGAATGATAGACTAAAGAAATCAGATATAAATCCAGAAATTTCAGGCAGACATTCTGTGCGGTCTCCTCCTACAAGCAACACCACCCCATTTCCCAATAATCCTGTTCCGGAAGCGAAACTGAAAACCCCCGCAGAAAAGAAACGCTATTCATGCACTGTATGTAACAAAACGGTAAACCACCCAGCTCATTTACAAGCTCACATGAGAACCCACACAGGAGAAAAACCGTATGGATGCACACACTGCGACGCTGCATACGCGCACAAGAGCGATCTGACCGTACATCGGAGAAAACATTCGGGAGAAAAACCATACTCCTGCACAGAATGCAACGCAGCGTTCGCCCGATCGGGGACTTTACGCGAACATAGGAGGATCCACTCAGGGGAAAAGCCCTACCGCTGCAAAGAGTGCGACCACAGTTTCAGACTGTCGTATCAGCTCACCTCCCACATGCGAAATCACTCCGCCGAAATGAAACGACGCCTGACGTGTACCGTGTGTGACGTCTCCTTCGCGTTTGCTTCCAGCTTGAGCGTGCACATGAGACGACACACGGGCGCCGAACCGTTCACCTGCGATGTGTGTAAAGCCACCTTCACGCGGCGCAACTCTCTCAAAACGCACGCGTTGTCGCACACTGGGGACAAACCGTTTCCCTGCCCGGAGTGTGACGCAGCCTTCGCACGTGCCAGCCACCTGAAGTCCCACAGGAGAAAACACACGGGAGAAAAACCGTACCTGTGCACGATATGCGGGGAGAAGTTTTCCTACTCCTCGGATTTCTCCATACACAAACGCCTCCACGCCAG
>CM060344.1:36582392-36611456 GCA_030674155.1 Stramonita haemastoma | reverse complement strand
GGTGCGAGTATCACACATTGCGGAAAACACTTCCCCAAGAAAAAAGAAAGAAAGGAAAGAAAGAAAAAAAAGCCTTTCTGAGATGTGTCGCCACAGTCTAAAAGAAGAACAGTATTGTAAAAAAAAAAAAAAAGTTTGTTGCAGGATTGCTGCAATAGAGCTTTCTAAAACATGTCTGATGAGCAATAATAGCAACAGTCAGAATGCAAAATGTCCATGTTGAGCTCAGAGTGTACAATCTTTAAAAAAAAAAAAAAAAAAAAAATTGTGTGTGTGTGTGGGGGGGGGGGGGGGGGGGGGGGGGGGGGGGGGGGGGGGGGTTGATGGTGTTGTGGTGGGGGGGAAGCTGTTGCATTTGGTTTGCACAGAGAGAGAGAGAGAGATTGTATTTTGTGATGGTTTTTTATTCTTTTTTTTTTCCAACAGGTTTTGTTATTTTCAATATTTTGAGGACACTGGTTTACTCGTGATATTGATCTGTTAAGATGTCAAACCAACTCGACATCTTGGTTTGGAGGCAGGGGTAGTTTTTTAACATCATAGATGTTGTCTCAGTAACAAAAGGTCAACATGGTCACAGCCCTGTGATAGGGCCTTTGTGGTCTGCTGGGCTGCATTCTGAATCAGGTTTGGTTATTTTCTATTTTTGTCACACACACACACACACACACACACAAAAACACACAAATTGCTGAAATGCTACCATTCTGGTCGTGATAGAAGAGTTTCTTTCAATGACATTGCTGTTCGTGATTTAGAGAATTTTCTTTTGTGCATTGTGAGGCAGTTTTCAACAGGTGACAGCCCTGATATGGCTTTTATATTTTATTGTCGGCTGGGCTGTGTTCATGATTTGATTGCGTTTTTGTTCAAGTGCCACACATAGCAGATGATTGTTAATTAGACTGCTACCATTTTGGGGGGGCAGTTAGCACATTTGCTTTTGATGGCATTTGTGACGTCATTAATTAAAACAATTTCTTTGCATTGTGTCGTTTCAAAGCAATGTTTAACGAGTTGCCTGCAGTACACAACAGCCCTGATATGAATATGATGTTTTAGTCATCATCAGCTGGGCTTGTATGTACGTATACTTGATTGATGGATTGATTATGCTTTAAAAATTAAAAAAAATCATTTGTATACATCCAACAAGTAATTTTTTTGGGGGGGGGGGGGGGGGGGAAGGGGGTTGTAAATGCTTGCCGCCAAAGAACAGATAGAAAATGTGGCAGCTAGGGGCATACCCCATATTGAGGGGAAGGGGGGGGGGGGGTTTGTAAATGCCTGACACCAAAGAACGGATAGAATATGTGCGTCTTGCTGAGGTTCCTGATGGAGGAGTAGAAAATTTCCAATGTTTCTCCTCTTGTTGTTGTCTTTGAATAATGAAACAAAAAAAACGTCCACAAGTCACGTTAATTTGCCCAACAGCAAACTCATCAAATTGGGCGATGATTTCAGCGACAGTGGGGTGGGGTGGGGGGACTCATTCTTGAAATGAAATCCATTAAATATGGCGAGTGTTTCGTCTGACAGACAGTTGGGTGAACATTGCAGTTTGATATTCATCTGATTTTTTATCTAACTGCGCTAACAAAGAATATGTCTTGTATAGCTGTTTAAAGTTTTCTGTTGGGTTTGAGCCCAAAACAAGAGACACACAATTTCTCAATTTCTACGTCCATCTTGTCAGGTTTTTCACACAGCTGTTGTTGACCAATCAGGAGCCTGCAGAAGCAGACGATGATTTTTTTTTATGATGCCATTGCCAAAACAAGAGGGTTTGGGGGGTTGATGCCCTGAACTAGCCCAAGTGCCTTGAGCCATGGTCGTCTCAAGTATCTAACTTGTAAGGAAGATGAAAATGGCTTGGCTGACAAACCTTGCCGCTCACAATGACGTCATCACACATGCACAGCGGTAGACTGCAATTTAAGCAAAACTCTGCTTACAATGTTCAAAGACTTCTGTTCGTGTTAGATATTCTTCCTTATTCTTCATGTTTTTCATCATCAAAACTTGCTTACAGTTGTAACGGGTCCTACACGGGAATGATCTAAGTCGCCACTCTAATTCCCGTTCGCCTAATTTGGTACCGGAAATTTAGAGTCCTGGACTAATTCCTAGCCATCATGGGCTCAAACAACATGAAACTATTCATGAACACAAAATACACCTTCCTGGCACATTCCTCATGAGAATACACATCACACTTATTCAAACGAATAAACTTTAACCAGACATTGCTCAGGAAGTCCGATGGACTATCACTTTTGTCCATCTTCATCAGCAAGAACTCCGCCAGCCGTTCCACTTGGGTTTTGACACAGCCAAACACATCACTTAGACGGCTGACAATGTCCCTGGCAGAAGAGCAGGACTTGGCAAGCTCCCATGCCACACCACGCAGACTGCGCCGAACGCTGGCCAAAACAGCAGAGGGGGAGTCGTTCCCTCTCATCAGCACATCGACTTGCTCCTCCCACTTGGCGAAGTCGACCTCATCACCACCTGTTGGCCTCGATCCTGTGAAGATGCCAAGTGGTGCCAAAGACGTAGATGGCCCACGTGGACCTGGATCCTGGTCTGTAGCAGGGCTGCCATATCGGCATCCTGCTTGTCGACCCTCTCCCTCAACAGGCGGTTCCCTTCCTCCAGGGCAGTGAGCGTCTCTCGTAACTGCTAGTTCTCCTTCTCAGCAGCAGTCACCCTCACTCGTAGCCCATCATCTCCCAGTTGCTTCATCTCTGGTCCCTCACTTCGACTGTTCATGATCTTAATGTGAATGAGGAAACGGACTTACAGTTAAGTTCAAAATTCCATTAAAAATTTTTGTTTCTCTTTCTCTTGGAATTTAAAAAATTCCTACACAATTTACCACACTGTTAGCAAAAATTAATTTAGCTAACAATCAAAAAATTCTTTTTCAGAGCAAAATTTCTGCTCTCAGCAAAATTTACAATTTTGCTGTTACCAAATTTTTACTATCTCTCAGAATTAAAAAATTCTGACAACACTTTACGGCATGTTAGCAAAAATTAATTAAGCTAACAATCAAAAAAATTCTTTACCCAAGCAAAATTTTTTGCTCTCTGCAAAATTTGAATTTTGCCAACACTTTCACTTCCAGTGAAATTTTAAATTTACTTCACACTTAAAAGTAACACCCTGTGAAATTTAAAGTTTCACCAAGGTCGCAAACTTCCACTCTCAGTGGAGTTTCAACTTTACTAGAAATTCACTCCCAAGCCCCACATTGGGCGCCAGAAAATGTAGAGGGTCCTACACGGGAACTATCTAGGTCGCCACTCTAATTCCCGTTCCGCCTAACTCAGTACTGAGAATATAGAGTCCTAGACTAATTCCTGGTTTCTTTAGTATCCCTAAAGAGGAGTAGGCTCGACTGCTTATGGGCCTGGGAGTGATAAAGGGGGGATAGTAAGAGGATAGTGGAAAAATAGGGAAAAGAGATTGTAATAGAGGAGGAAGTAGGTAAAGTGAAATTAGTAATTACCTCAACTCACTCAGCAGCCACACTGAATACACTACGAATGTGACGAACAAACAACATTCATTCAATGCGACTCCAGACGGAGCAAGTTGGGTGTACACATATATTTCACAACACAACCTACAACACTACACAACATAAACATTACAAATCACCAATTGTACTGCAAGTACAATTCAGAAAAAAAACAAAAGATAATCTGTCCAGTCCTCAAAACACAAATTCGATCAAAATCAATCTCAGATCAGAACATTAATTAATAAGACGACAATGGTAGGGGTGGAGATAAAACGATGGGGCAAAGCATGATGTGACGAGAAAGCACGGCAAACATGCACGATGTGACAAACGAGACGATGTTCCTTAATGGGGAACATCCAGACTCAGAGAGTCCAAGTCACACTCCTTTCCCTCACTAGCCCCAGGCAGGAAGTGAGAGTTGACAGGAAGATCCCAATAGGCATGTCTTTAAGGGGAGATCACTCACAAAAAACAAGAGAACTCTACAAGGGAGTTACTGAACGTAGGCTTAGTAACACTAAGCACAAAAATACGTTTTTGTGAGGGGGGGTTACACAGTGTTTTCAAAGACTCTTGTTACTGTTAGATATTCTTCCTTATTCTTCATCATCCTAGTTGCACTGCCACCATGTTGTGTGCATGTTTGTGAGGCATTTTACCTCGGACTCCCTAAAGATCCTCTTTCGGGATGTTCCACCGGACACCATTTTTTAACTTCCTGAGAGAATCAGGCTTTTTTCGTCTGATACGAGTGAAAGTGGTATAGTTGCTCTCTAAGGACAAGGTTGTTTTAAGGAATCTGGTTTTGGTTTTATCTTGTTTCAAGTGTGATCGATGTGGGATTTCCCATGACGCGGGGGCCGTCCTGGGCTGACCCTTATGGTCGACCGGGGCGTCGATACAAGCAAGAACAGTTGAGTTGGTTTTATGCCTCGTTTTAAACTGTACATAGTCGCAAACTTTTAAGACGAGTTTTAAAATGTGACGAGGTGATAGCCCTGATATGGCCTGTGTGGTTGGCGGGGCTATAAACAACATTGGATTGGATTGGAGCTAGCAACTCCTCATTCTTGTACATGTAACACCCAGTAGTGGGTGATACAGAGGGAAGGGTTAGGAGATGGATGGTTGGTTGGTTGCCCTATAACAGGTTACCCTTTGGGAAAAAGGTTTAAAGGTTGATCAACTTGTTGGCTGATGCCATGAATAGAAAAAAATAAATTCCTTAATGAAATGATACGTGATTGATCGCGTCTGTTCTTCTCTTCGCAGCAAAGTTCTCAATTTCTACGTCCATCTTGGCGTCAGGTTTTTTCTCACACAGCTGTTGTTGACCAATCAGGAGCCTGCAGAAAGTGGGCGATTTTTTTTTTTTTAATTAAAAAAAAAGACTTACCTATTGTTTTGAAGGGGGTGATGATACTCAGTGTGCCGTTTGACATCCTATCAGCCGGTACATACACAGAGCAAAGCACTTATTATTGACCAAACTTTGTGATTTATGGCCATGTCATGTGATATCCATATTGTTTCCCATCATACAGATAAAACAGAACACTTGTCTGACACAGAGTGTGGAAATCATGTACACAGAGCAAAGCACTTATTATTGACCAAACTTTGTGATTTATGGCCATGTCATGTGATGTCCATATTGTTTCCCATCATACAGATAAAACAGAACACTTGTCTGACACAGAGTGTGGAAATCATGTACATCAAAGTTGTTATTTTTGTGGATGTGAGAAAAAAAAAAAGGTATATGGGTGTGTATGTACTCATTCTTGACGATGTGACAAAGAGAAAATCTTGGTGGTTTATGGCCATGTTAATGTCATGTCCATATTTTTTTTTTTCATCATTCAAACAGAACACTTGTCTGATGCCGAATGTTGACTTTATCATGTATATACCAAAACCTTTTGTGTGTGGTAGCGGAAATGTTTTTAGAATATATACATTGCCATGGCTATGTACTCATTCTTTGTAATAAATCTTATTCTTTTATTGTATGATTTTCTATCACTACTTGGTTGGGTTCTTATTATAAGTTTACTGCCTTTAAGTGAAAACACATATAGGGATGTGAACAGACTAACAGACAACTCGATAGGATATAATATAGTTTTATTCAGAGACTCGTGTACATAGATGTATACATGAACAAGGCCTATCTAAAAGGTGCGGGAAAGTCAGTCTCGCTTCCAGACACTGGTCCGACAGTTCCCACACGCGCGCAGGCGAATGGTGCCAGAATGAATGAGGCCAAGGTCATAGGCTGCATGCCTTAGTTTTAGGCGAGTGCAGGGG
Source organism: Stramonita haemastoma (assembly GCA_030674155.1). Lineage (NCBI taxonomy): Eukaryota > Metazoa > Mollusca > Gastropoda > Neogastropoda > Muricidae > Stramonita > Stramonita haemastoma. Next base: position 36,605,611 of record CM060344.1, on the reverse strand, counting down.
ATGGACAGTAAGGGAGGGGGTAGATCTAGATGGGGATCCTTGTTGGCTTAGGGGTACTGTCCTTAAGTCTGTATTATGCTAGTATTGATAATACTTCATCCCCCTTTTATAAAAGAAAATTATAATAAGATTGTTATTTTCTTGTGAAGCTGGTGATGTCCTTTCACAATCAGGTATGCAGACTATTAGCAGTTGTTCCTGGCTAATGTCACAGTTTTCTTCGTCAGTGCTTGAAGAGGGGCTGTCTTCTCAGCAAGTTTGGGAATGAATGGAGAGAGAAATTGGATGATACCAAGGATGCGCTGTACTTCTGTCACCGAAGTTGGGGCTGGCAGCGACTTTATCTCTTCGCATTTTGCTGGATCAGGGTGGACTCCCTGAGAGTCGTAGATCATTCCGAAGAACTTGATTTGGCTTGTCTTTATGTGGCATTTCTCTGCATTGAATATGAGTCCAGAGTTTCTGGCAACCTTCATGAGATTGTGGAGATTTCTGTCATGGTCAGCTTCGTCTTTCCCGTGGACGATGATGTCATCTGTGATGCCGATGGTGCCGGGGCACTGGACAAGGATTCTGTCCATGGCTTGCTGGAAGGCGTCTTGGCTGACGTTCAGGCCGAATGGAAGGCGCTTGAAGCGAAATCTCCCTATAGGGCTGTTGAAGGCTGTGAGCTTCGATGACTCCTCATCGAGCTTGATGGACCAATACCCGTGTTTGGCTTCGAGTTTGCTGAAAATCCTGGAGCCGCTGAGCCAATTGGTGATTTCTTCGATTGTCAGCGTTTTGTGGTGTGTCTGTTTGATGCACTTGTTAAGCGATCTGGGATCGAGGCACACGCGAAGGCCGCCACTGCTTTCCCTGCGAAATGCTAGCGCGTTGACCCACTCCATTGGCTCCGTGACCTGCGCAATGACGTCAAGGTCCTCCATCTTTTTCAGCTCAGACTTGATTTCGCCCAGGAGTTGAATCAGGTACTTGCGTGGGGGTTGGATGACAGGTTTGGAGTCCTGCTCTAGAGATATGTGCAGTTCTCCTTCAAAGTCTCCAATGCCCTCGAATCTATCAGGGTACGCAGTCTGTAGGTCTTTTGCGCTCAAGATGGGCTTAGTTTCATCTTGCACGGGTGGTTTTGCGTGTACGGCACAGTGTACTGTCACCAACTGCAGTGCTCTGCAGCTTGGTAATCCCAGGATTGCCGGACCGTCGCTGTCAGTGATGAAGAACTCAGCTTCGTGCCAGTCTGCTTTGTGTTTGCAACGAAGCTTAATGATGCCGTGCTGTTTGATGATGGTGCCATTGTATGCATGAAGGATTGTTCTTCTGGGCGTCGTTGTCCCTTTTGCTGGGAAGCCTTCTGCGTCCAGCTTCTCTGGAAACATCCTGTGAAACGTTCTTAGTGGGAGGATGTTCCCCTGTGCTCCCGTGTCCACCTTAACGCGCAGTTTGGCTGGTTGTTTGTAGTCGATGACGATTTTGGTGTATATCTCGTCTCGATTGTCGTCCATTGCTTTTTCAATGCTTGAAAAGTCTAGGAAATCCATGTCGTCAGCGATATTATCGATCTGGTCATTGTAGACAGCGTTGATGCGTTTGCGTTGTCTACTTTTGTCGCCCTTGTGTCGACTTGAGGATCTGCCTCTGTGTCCGTCACCACGCCCTTGCCGATGCTCGGTTCGACGTGAAGACTTGGCTCTTCCTTTTGTAGTCGATCTGCAGACTTCTTGCCAGTGGTTCGGTTTTCCGCACCTGTAGCATTCTGTGCCATACGCCGGACATTTTCTAGGTGGGTGTCTTGTACCGCAATTTCCGCACATTTGTTTTGCTTTGACTGCGTCAATATTTGCTGCTGCTGCTGCGCTGTCACCACCCATCAGCTTCTTCATCTGACTCATGTAGCTGGCGGTAGCCTCGTGTGATTTGGCAATAGCTAGAGCTTGATTTAGAGTCAATGTAGCGTCTTTGGACAGCAAGTCTCTCTGGACGGCAGACTGATTCGTGCCGGATATCAGCTGTTCCAGCACTCTCTCTTCAGCCTGATCTGCTTGGTATCTACATTTCTGAATTTTGGATCTGCAGCGCGTCACAAAATCATCTACTGTTTCAGATTCTTTTTGTCTCAGTCTTTGAAGCTCTAGCCTGTGTATACGAAAGTTCTCTTGTGGCTGCAGAAGATCAAGTCTCTCCCATATGTTGTTTGGTTCCTCGAGCTGTTCTTGTGTCAACTCCCAGGTGTTGAAGAGTCTTAATCCTTCTGTCCCTAACCAGAGAATGATGTGGTTGTACTGCTTTTTAGGATCAGTGTTTTTCACTGCAAACCACATTGTGCACATCTGTCTGAAGTCTCTGAGTGCTTGTGCGTGGTCGCCGTGCGACCAGTCCATCTTAGGATTGGGCAAGTTGTCAGCCATAGTGGTTGTGTGTGGTAAAATATGAAAAGATACCACTTACCGGATTGGTGATGACGTATATGACAAACAGGCACAGGTATTATACCAGCACAGAGTAATCCAATTTTGAATCAATGTCACATATGTCCAATCAGGCACTGTAAATCCGTTGATCGAATTTAGTAGTCCATGGCACAGTTGTGTCAGTCTGAAATCACTTTTACAGGCACCCAGGCTGCCACCATGTAATAAATCTTATTCTTTTATTGTATGATTTTATATCACTACTAGGTTGGGTTCTTATTATAAGTTTACTGCCTTAACCCTTTGCTTGGCACAGCAAAATCATTTGTCACCTTCCTGCCGGGCAGAGAAAATGGAGGTGGGTGGCTTGTGAGTGAGTGTATGTATTTAACATGCAATAACTCTACAATGGTCAGGTGGATTTTGATGAAATAAAAATAGCAAGATGCAGAAATGAATAAAGAAATAACTAATACCCAATTTTTGTCATTATTTTTATTTTCTTTTAGAATTATAATGCATAAACACACAAAGTCATTGATTGGTTTGTGTGTGTTACAGTTAGCGTTGCAATAACTTTAGAATGCGTGCATGGATTTTGATTAAATAAAAACTAAAACATTAAGAAACAATTATAGAAAAGATATTTTCAACCTACTGTTGGTTTTTTAGTTTTTTGGATAAATGGTGCACGAACACATCGAACATTCCGACGATCGCCATTTTTGTTTACCGATGATCGCGATCAGCTTAACGTTTAAGTTTGAGCCGCTACCGTATCAAAATCCCGAATAGCAACCAAATAACAAAATATATCAAGTTCTGAACCATTGCCGAACTTGAAATCCACGATAATTTCCCCAAATCTAAGAGTAGAATTCAAAACGCGTATCGGCCGTGTTAGATTTGACGATCGATTTTCGTCTCGAACTTCGCCGCAGTCAAAGTCGTCTCTCTCACTTCAGTCAACAAACTCAGAAGTGCACACACTACTAGGATCGATTACATCAATAATTGAGCCTAGATACACATCTCACAGCGTCATATTTTTGGCATGGAAGCTGTAAAAACAATCATAAATGTCGGGTTCGAAGATAGCATCCATCTTGGAAAAATTTGTGATTTTTTTCCTCCAAAACTTGCAACAAACTCACTCCAATCGCCGCCATTTGTAATAAACATGCGGAAGTCTCGCGGGCAGTCTCGTGGCTTCTATATTCACAAGATTTGAAGTGAGATTGGCGGAATTTCGAATGTATGATCGCTCTGAAGTGACGGTCATGTCGCCGGGCGCTTTGGGGCGTTGTGCCCAAGGACAGGGTCGGGCGCTTTGGGGCGTTGTGCCAAGCAAAGGGTTAAAGTGAAAACACATATAGGGATGTGAACAGACTAACAGACAACTCAATAGGATATAATATAGTTTTATTCAGAGACTCGTGTACATAGATGTATACATGAAGAAGGCCTATCTAAAAGGTGCGGGAAAGTCAGTCTCGCTTCCAGACACTGGTCCGACAGTTCCCACGCGCCGCGCCGAGGGATGGGAGGTTGGACCGCATTGTGCGGGAATAGAGGAGCTCGGCAGGGGACGGTAGGGCGTCGTTGATGGGGGTCGACCGGAGACAAAGCCAAGCCATGTCTGGATCGCTGCCGCTCTGTTTTGCTTTGAGGAGGGTCTTCTTGACTGTCTGGACCATTCTCTCCGCAAAGCCATTGGATTTTGGGTATTTGGGGGAAGAGGTAGTGTGTACAAAGTTCCATTCTGATGCAAATTTCGCAAAGTCCTTTGAAGCATACTGGGGTCCATTGTCTGATACGACTTTCCTGGGGATGCCATGCTCTCCAAATATCTGCTTCATGGCGCTAACCACTGAGGCGCTGGCTGCCTGTGAGGGCAGTCGTCTGACGAATGGAAGCTTCGAGAAGTAGTCTGCCACCAGGAGATGTTCTCTTTCGTCCAAGTAGAACAGGTCTGTGCCGACCACCTGCCATGGCCGGTCTGGAACGTCGTGTGGCATGAGAGTTTCCGGTTGCTGGCTATTCTGATGTTTCTGGCATAGAGTGCAGTTTTTTTTACATAGTCCTCTATGTCAGCGTTGATCCCTCTCCAATACACCGATGTTTTCCAATACACCGATGGGGCGATCCGTCTCCAATACACCGATGGAGCTTGCACTTTTCTGATCCTTGGTGACCAGCGTGAATGTTTTTTAGTATGTATTCTCGCATCGACGAGGGGACGACGACTCTGCCGCCTTTGATCACGAGTCCGTCTTCGACGCTCAGCTCGTCTTTTGAAGACCAGTAGTCTCTCAGGCTCTTTGGGAGGTCTTTGGCGTTGTCAGGCCAGCCGTTGATTATTGTGTTCCTAAGAGCTGATATTTCTCTGTCCGTATCTGTGTTCTCTTTGAGCTGTTGTTGTCTGTCTGGAGAGAACTCAACTGCGTAGATTGACTGTTCAAGGTCTATTGTTTCACCTTTAGCCGGGCTTATTCTCGAAAGTCCATCTGCCAGCGTCATCTCTTTGCCAGGCCGGTATCTGATAGTGATGTCATAGTGCTGTATCTGTAACATCATACGCTGTAGTCTTGGAGGTGTGTTGGCCAGGCTCTTCTTTTGTATTTGTTCTAGGGGCTTGTGGTCGCTTTCCACAGTGGAGTGTTTCCCGTAGACATATGTGTGGAACCTTGTGCAACCAAACACGACGGCGAGTAGTTCCCGTTCAATGTTTGCGTAGTGCTGTTCCATTTCTGTCAGGGCCTTGGTACAAGAATCAAGAGAAAAACGGTTTTCATCTTTTTAAAATCCACATACCTTGCACAGTGTTTATTAATCTGAGCTTTCACCACTAACGAGGTGACGGACAGCCCTGATAGATATGGCCTCTGTGGTCGGCTGGGCTGTCAAACAGTAGGATTACTTTGGATCATCACCTTTCCCTGGGTCCAAACAATAGCGTCAAGGGAACAATTAAAGTTAGAGAATAAAGCTATAAAACTAAATTGCAAATTTTCAATGCATCTTCCCTGCATCACAGGTATAAACTAAACTGCAAATGTTCAACACATGTTCCGTTGCACCACAGTTAAACTCGCACACCATTTGTGAGAGTCTGCCATAACAGTTACAACAAAATGTCAGAACTCTTTTAAATGAAACAAAGGATATCAAAATTTATGAGTCTGTTTTCTTCCTGCCTTTTCGTGAACTGAAAAAAAAAATCCCCACCAGAATTTCAATGCATATAATCAAGCGTCGAAATATCTGGGGTTGGGTTTAGAAACTCTCCCGGGGTAAGTGTGTCACCACAGGTTGGCGTTGATCTCGGCCTGGTTTCCAAGCTGGCATGGACACTGTGCGGGACACTGAGAGAAACAGGCTTTTTCCGTCTGATATCAGTGAAAGTGGTATGTATAGCTGGTCTGCAAGGACAGGGTCGTTTCAAGGAATCTGGTTTTGGTTTTATCTCGTTTTAAGTGTGATCGATGTGGGTTTTCCCACGACGCGGGGGCCGTCCTGGGCTGACCCTTATGGTCGACCGGGGTGTCGATACAAGCAAGGACAGTCGAGTTGGTTTTATACCTCGTTTTAAACTGTACATAGTCGCACACTTTTAATGCAAGTTTTAAAATGTGACCAGGTGACAGCCCCGATATGGCCTGTGCGGTCGGCTGGGCTCTAAGCAACATCATTGGATTGGATTGGATTGGATTGGATTGGTGGGACACTGCAGGAGGAGGAGAGCTGAGAGCAGGAACTCAGGACGAAGTCAGCAACCGCTGGGAGGTAGAGTGGTCAGGGTGCCTACTTGCTGAGGGGCTGGGTCTCTGGATCGTGTTCGTGGGTGGGGAAACTGCAACAGGGGCATACAAAGCAGCCTGAGGGACCTGGTGTGTAGGTGGCTGGGGTGAGGAATTGTCCATTGAAGCTGGCACCAAAATCTGTGGGCTGTAGTCTGGTGCATTCCACCGAGGTCTTGGCTCATTCACTGGAAGCAGGTGCTGCCGGTTGCGGATATAGTCAGCTCCCTCAGACGTGACTATGTAAGACCTTAGGAGTATCACGCTGTGATTTTACAATAGCTAGTTTCTTGAAACCCTTTTCAGTTCGCAAACGTACAACTTCACTGGGTCTCAGTGTGGTCTTTGATCTCAAGCGGTCTTGTCGTAACACCTTTTCTGCTGCTGTCGTGCCCTTTTGAGGTTCTTTTGGGTGCGGGTAGTGCTCAAGGGCTTGGGTCTCAACAAAAGTGAAGAGGAAAGGCAAACTTTCCAACCAAGAAGAAGAATTCCACTGCCATCAAAGTTGGAGGTAACGTCTGGTGACTTGCAAAGCAACTGGAAAAGATTCCAAAGGCTTTGGGACAGTTATGAAATTGTTACAGTGTTGAAATGTGGTCCATTATCAGTCATCGGTCTCTCTGGAATTCCGTGTCTCGCAAAATGGGCTTTTATCCTCTTGATGATTTCAGTTCTATCTTTCGTAGTGAGAACATCTACTTAAAAAAAATCAGAGTAATGATCAACTACTACTAGGTAGCTTTTTCTTCTTGAACTCAAACATATCAGCTGCTACACATTGCCAAGGTAACTCTGGTATCTCACTGCTAATAAGTGGTTCTCTCTGTTGATTTTGACTGAACTCTTGACATGCTTGGCAATCTTTGACAACCTTTTCAATGTCAGAATTCATCCTTGGCCAGTATGTAACTTCTCTTGCTCGCCTGACCCAACCTTGAATGACTTGCATGAATTTTTTGCAAAAAATATTCTCTCTGCTGTTTTGGAACAACAACTCTGTGTGCCTTCAAAATCACTCCATTTTTGAACAGAAAGTTCATCCCAAAAAGGAAAATAATCTTGCACATTTTCTGTTAAAACTTCTTTTCTTCAGGCCATCCTTCAAGAATGATTCTCATCAGCTGACTCAAATCTTCCATCTTCCTTCGTTGCCTTTTTGCAGGTTGTTGGAAACGAAAGTGTCATTTCCCTGACAGCTAATTCCTGAGTAACATTAGCGTCTTCAAGTTCAGTGCAGAAAATCCATTCTTTTGTGGTTCATTTGTTGTTCATGGTGACTGGCGTCGCTATTTCTGTTGTTGTGACCAACAGCTTCGTCTCAGTTGGATTTTTTTTGTTTCGAAGAAGATCCCACTTCTGACACCATGAGTCGTTTACTCACCGTCATGCAAGTGTCGGGTTGCGTCCTTGACCTTGCGATCCCAAGCGAGGCTGCTCAAGCAGATGACCTAATTACGTTAGTTACAGGGAGGGTAGTGTGGGTGCGTCTGGACAGTCGAGTTGGGTTTTTTTATACCTTGTTTTAAGTTGTACATAGTCGCACACTTTTAATATGAGTTTTAAAATGTGACGAGGTGATAGCCCTGATATGGCCTGTGTGGTCGGCGGGGCTATAAACAACATCATTATTGGATTGGATTGGCGTCTGGACATGAGGAATTGCGCTGGCGACCCCATCGAGTCTCTTGGCGTGTTCCTCAGGTTGAGCAGACCCAGCATGACGTTTGAGCCATCTTTCTTTGATTTCTCCACAACTTGCTTGGCCTGGCCTGTTTGACAGCGGTTTTCAGCCAGGCCATTTGACTTTGGGTAGCAGGGACTGCTCGTGATATGTGCAAAGTTCCATTCTTGTGAAAACTGCTCAAACTCACCGCTCACAAATTGTCTGTGAATAACTTTTCGGGTATGCCATGTGTGGCAAACAGATGTTGCAACTTGCTGATTACTGTGTGAGATGACATATCAGACAGAAAAAAAAGCTGATAGTTTCATAACTGGTCAATGAAACTCGCAACAATAATCAATGAATACAATCAATCAACAATCTGAACAACATGACCCCCCCCCCCCCCCCCCCCCCCCTCACCTGCCTCCTGTTATATATTGTAAACCACTTTTAAGTCATGGCAGATTTCTCTGCACACAAAAATCGCCCCTCACAGAAAAGTGAGTCAGGTGCTGTGTAACTCAATTTGTTGTGGAGCGCCATTTCTTATATAATATGTATGTCCTGGAACCTATCAAAAAACTTGAGATTTAAAAAAAAAAAAAAAGGATAACCCTGATCGGGCCTCTGGTCTGCAGAGCTGGAAACAAAGACTGGATTAGATTTGATTTCCGTTGTGTCTGACATGTAAAACAATACTTTTAGCATTGTGAAGTTTATGGAAAATATGCACCACAATTGAAAGAACCATTTGGGCTTGTTTTGTTTTGGGGTTGTTGGGGGTTGGGGTGGTGGTGGTTTTTTTTTGGGGGGGTAGAGTGGGGGGGGGGTTGTTTGTTTTTTACATCATATTTATGTGTTTTTGCTGATCGTCTGTAGTGCAATGTCTTTGCGCAGAGCAGGGATGATTAAAAACTTTTGTTAAAAAGATATGCTTTGACTTATGTGCGTACGTATGTATGTAAACTTGCATCTCAATCTATTTCTTGGTGAAGCTGCTGTTGACTGCTCTTTCTGTCTGATTTTCTGATTGTCAGTGATTTATCGTTCATAGAGCTCTTCTACCTGTCTGTCTCTTGTCATGCATCAGTCCATCCCCATCAATGTTTGTCTGTTATGGGTTTCCTATGTACAATTTCTTCTCTTAATAGATTGCTTTTTTTGTGTGTGAATAGATGGAAGGTTGGCAACCCTGGTTTAATATTTTTGGCAGACAAAAACAAAAGAAAAGTATAACTTGGTAAAAAACAACAACAAACAAACTGGTAGCTATTTCAGCTTTAAATCTTGCCGAGTCATATTCATGACAAAATACTAGGGGGGGGGGGGGGGGGGGAGGGGGGGGGTTCCTGAATCCCCCCACCCACACCCCAAGTGTGACAACCATTGTTCATAACTGTCACAATTTCAGGTACAAAAATGTTGGGAAAGAATTTGTGGAATATCAACTCAACCATGAATTGTGGCATATTGCTCTGCCTGTCACATGCAATCCAATCCAATCCAATGATGGTGCTTATAGCCCCGCCGACCACATAGGCCTGTCACACGCACCCAGCAAATATCAGTAGTAGGCTTCCATCAGTCTCGGAAGACTATGGAGTATTACTCCAGGCTCTAGAGTGCAAAGCCTGGTCAAGTATGGCAGGCAAGCTGTTACCCATGCAGCAGACCCCCCCCCCCCCCCCTTTTCTCTCTCTCTATACATAGCTGGAATGGTCCATTGGAAAAAAAATCACCGATACGAAAGGTTCCAGTGCCGTTGCAGGAGCCACCAGAACATTGCCATAATTATACAGCCCAGAACCTCCCTGGGAACTCCCCGATTTTTCCTCAGGGATGGTGCCTAAACATGACACCTGTGTGCATGGTGGGTTTTTAAAAATTTTATTTTGTTGTCATCCGCTCCTACCAGCACACAATGGCATGTGTGTGCAAGATGTTCTGCATGCGTTCGCACATGTGGCCTCGGTTTATAGTCTCAACCAAGCAAATGTCAACTGGACCATAAATTGTGGAATAATGCTGTACATATATATATACGTACCAGCAAATGCGATCAAAATGTTCTAGCCATGTCAAACTAAAAGGCGCTCTCCCTCCCTCCCTCCCTCTTTCTCTCTCTCCCTCTCTTTCTCTCTGCATTCCCTTACCAGGTGAGGTGTGAAGTGTCTGGTCTTCTCCTGTGCTTGTCATTTTTCAGAGGGTCTGCCTGCTGGCCTCGGCTGACATATTCCAGCCTCGGAGCAGCTCATTTCATTGTGCAGGTTGCATGCTGGGTATGTTCATGTTTCTGTAACCCACTGAACACTGACATGAATTTCATGATCTTTAACGTGCATATATATATTGATCTTCTGCTTGGGGGAACGGGATAGCCTAGTGGTTAGAACACTGCGCCGGCAATTTGACGACCCAAGTTCGATTCCCGTTGGAGGGGATTTTTCCCCTGGAGTTAACATCAGTGCAGACTCCACTCTCTCCAAAAGTCTTTCGGATGAGACTGTAAACTGAGGCCCCGGGTGCGAACGCACGCAGAACATCTTGCGCAGACTTTAAATCCTGTTCCGCTTTTCGTAAGAGTAGGCCATTGTGTGCCGGTGGGAACAGATGACAATATGTACACAACTGCATACACATGGGGTCTGGATGAATAAAAGCACTTGAGTGCTTATCCCATTATCCTCAATGTAAAAGAATTAAAAAGATAAATAAATAAAATAAATCTGCATGTGTGTGTGTGTGTGTGTGTGTGTTTCCACAAAAGGCATTATAGCACTGGCAGGTCTGCACTTGAAATTGACCTCAGAGATTGTTAAAAAAAAAAAATCCCCATTCTTATTTGACCAAGTGCCAAACAGATTCGAACCAAGGACTTCACAGACCCACAGGATTGATGCTGAATGGTCTTAACCACACAGCCATAGTATAAGCCTTATACTACAGCTGTGTGGTTATTTTTTTAAGCGTCTGTCGAAAGGCTCCAATTCCTCAATGTTAGCATGCTTGCCACAAGTCTCAAATGGGAGCTAATTTCTGTGTTTCTGAACAAAAGTGGTTTCCAATATTGATTACATCCCATGTGCTTGGACAGCGACAGTCGCAGCATTGTGTTTCTAAATTGGGCTTCTTCACCCACGTTCACCTGTCCCATAGTCCAGTGGACCGTGGGGGCACCACTGAAGATTTTACAACCAGCTTCCTCCACTCTCCACGGTCCTCCTTAGCAGATCGTCCATAGTCCTGTGGACCGTGAGGGCACCACTGAAGATTTTACAACCAGCTACCTCCACTCCCCATGGTCCCCCCCTGTAGCAGATCGCTCCTCCACCCAAGGCCTGTCCACTTCTCTGATGTTGTCTTCCCATCTAAATCGAGACACACCCGCAAATTGTGTGACCACTCTTGTTTTGTTGTGTGGTTGTGGAAAACTCTCTGAGGCATACACTTCACCATCACCGTCTTCTTTTTCTTCTCTCGTTCACTTTACACTGGGAAAAATAATGGCATGTCCTTTCCAGCTCCTCTCGTGGGCCGTACAGCTTGGTCTGCAGGGTTATTTATCTCCGTCTGCCACACTTTCTTCCTCAGGTTGCTGAATAGCGTACACCTTTGAAGGATGTGCTCGCCTGTCTGGCTTTCTTTACCACAGGCACACACACAGGGGAGAAGGAGCAAGTTTCAGCTTTGTGGACATAATATGGTGGTTTAGCCTGTTGTGCCCAGTGCGGAGTCTTAGAATTATGACTTGTTCTTCTCTTTTGAGGTGGTGGTAGTCATCCCTCCAGTGAAATGTAGAATTTATGCAGCCTTTTTCAAGAGGCCATATCCTCACTGTCTGACATTGCAGCCACAGCCCATAAGTTGTACAGAATTGGGACATGACAAATTTTGTTGTTATTTTTTTTGCTGCCTCATCTTCCATGACATTCCTATCCCTGCTGCTGTTCCCACGCCGCTTGTTTCAATCTCCCTGCCACAACCATACTCCAGGTTCGCTATGTCTCATCCTCAGGGTCAGGAGTCTATAGAGAGCCCATTAATATCAGGCCGCCGTGGGGCCACCAGCCAGAGGGGCCCTGCACTGCTGCTGGGTCACTTTTGGAGGTGTTCAGTGGTGCCTGTTCTGATCTAACATAAGCAGGACACCACCTACTCAGCCCCCTACTAACAACAGTGTTAGCTCAGTCGTGGAGCCAGACTGAGTGAGATGGGGGCATGACAACTTGGCTGTGACCCACAGTTGCAACAGGACTAGTGGGCGGTGGCCAATATTGCTTATCTATGCTATGATGTAGATAACAGGTTTATAGTCTAGTCCTTCGGATGAGAGTATAAACTGAGGCTCCATGTGCGAACGCACGCAGAACATCTTGCGCACACGTTAAATCCTGTTCTGCTTTTCGTAAGAGTAGGCCATCGTGTGCCGGTGGGAACAGATGACAAGATTTACAAAGCTGCGTACACACAGGGACTGGATGTAAAAAAAGTACAAGAGATCTTATCCCATTATCCTCGATATAAAAGAATAAAATACAAATTAAAAAATAAAGAATGACTTGGATTGCACTCCTCTGTAAACTTCTTGAGGAGTCATTGGGCCACTGCACTGAAGTTTTCAGGCTGTGCGTGTGTGTGTGTGTGTGTGTGTGTGTGTTCGTTCTTGTATTTAACATCTGTTCACTCTAAGTGATATTAGATGAGGAAAAAAAAAGACCCAAAACAAACAAATAATAATAGAAAGCATATATGGAAACAGATTCATGAAACAGTTTGGTTTTAAAACCATTAATGTAACGCCTAAAATTGCAAAAAGGGAAAACAACACCAAAGAACTTCAAAGAAACGGGATAACTGGGCTATGTACAAGAGACTCCGAAATAGCAAAAAGAATGCTTTCATGTGTGTGTGTGTCCTGGGCATGTTGAACTTGGCTGAGTCCATCCCACTCCAGGTGCATGCTGGGTACATCTGTGTCATCATCCATCCCACCACCGGCCATAGGCCTTTTCTTCTAACAAAAGGTGGATGAACTTTATAAATGGATGCACAAGATATAAATTTGGTAATATTCAGCGAGGCAAAAAAAAAAAAAGTCAGAAAAAAGACAAAGGGAGTGACAGAAAAGAGGAAAGTTTTGATACTAATTTTCCATTAAAACAAACAAACAAACAAAATTAAAATAAAATAAATTATAAAAAAAACAGCTACAATTTACACTTGAAAAGTTTACAATTCTGCCATCTCCAAGGAAATGTGTCAGTCACATTCTGAGCTCCTCTAAAGTCGGAGTATGGCTGCCTATATGGCAAGGTATTTGAAAACAGTCATACACACAACTTTCTCATTCAGTGTGTACTTACAATCTCACAGTAATTCCCAGGTGATTTGATTTGATTTTGATTTATTCTTTTATATCAAGGATAATGGAATTAGCACTCTTGTGCTTTTTTACATCCAGTCCCCGTGTGTATGCAGTTTTGTAAATGTCATCTGTTCCCACTGGCACACGATGGCCTACTCCTACGAAAAGCGGAACAGGCTTTAACGTGTGCGCAAGATGTTCTGCGTGCGTTCGCACACGGGGCCTTGGTTTAAAGTCTCATCCGAAGGACTTTTGGGGAGAGTGGAGTCAGCACTGATGTTAACTCCAGGAGAAAAATTTCCTTGACCGGACTCAAACCCGGGTCGTCAAATTGCCAGGTGGGATGGGTGAGTGAGATAGAACAGTGCATATTCTGGGTGACCTCCAGAGTATTAAGCTGGGTAAAGCCAAAGGGCAAAAACAACATGATGAACAACTCATGAATATGTATGACAAGAACATACATCAACCAATAACATTCATACATAACAGTATTGTATTCATTATTCTCAATTCATACTCATTCCAAAAAAAAAAAAAGGCAAAAATATTTAACGCATTATAAATGAAAATGAATATTAATACAAAATATCCCTGAAGTCGGAATGTGGCTACCTTCATGGTGAGCAAAAATGGTTGCATACACATCACCTTCGATAAAGCTCGGAACTCTAGCCGAAGAAGAAGAACAACAACAAAACAAACAAACAAATCGGCATGAAGCGAAACTCTTACTTTTATTTTCAGCATTACATAACATTTTAGTACAAATGATACATTTTTTCAAATATGAAAAAAAAAAACCAAAAAAATATAATTCAGCATGCACCAACACAAATCTTTAACCAATACTGGCAATAGCAAACCAATGTGGCTTGTTGAAGCAATTTTTTTTTTTTTCATAATTTAAAAACCCTGTCCACCATGGAGCACTGATCAGATCTATTACTATCCCCGAAGTGTAAATGTGGCTACCTTAATGGTGGGTTAAAAACAGCTGCATATATATAGTTAAAAAGTCTGTCCCGAGCCTAAGGCTCATCAGGCCGGTGCTTATCCCGGTTTCTGTGGCGTTAAGCGACTTAGAGTCATTGACTCCCCCCTGGATAGGACGCCAGTCTTTCGCAGGTTTAACCCCCAACACAAGGTTGGTACCCTTTTTACACCTGGGTGGGGTGAGAAAATAGCCGTAAAGTGCCTTTTCCAAGGGCACAACGCCATAGCCGAAAGCTGGGATCGAACCCGCAACCTTTAGATTATGAGTCCAATGCCCTAACCATTAGACTACAGCGGCAGCTTATATGCATATATTTATATATAATATAATATATTATGCAAATATCTTAGCAACCTTGGTGAACCTTGGAGCTCTAGTTCAGGAATGAACAAAAAAATCTGATACCCCAAAATAGGCTTGTAGCAGGGACCAAAAAAAGGTAAAAATTTTAACGAATAAACCAAACTAAACAAATCCAAACAAACAAAAAAAGAAAGAAACCCCAACATAATAATTCCATTTCGGGTAATTTCTTAAAACTACATGATTCTGAGGACGAGGATAGCTCAGTGGTCAGAGCGCTCGCTTTCCCCGGCCAAGGTTAACACTTTCTACCCCGGGTACGGATTAATCCGTACCACGCGATCATCTCCCCTGGACGGGGTACGGATTAATCCGTACCACAGTAGGTACTTTCACTTTCGCCCTCCCATTCTGTTCTATTCTCACATGGTCGTTTTAGCTTGTTGGCTTTAGCTGCCACGTTGGTCGCACATCGTTCACAGCTAATTTGCATATAAATTGAGCGTGTTTTTGTTGTGTTTATTGTTGTTTTACGTGTCATATGCTTGTAGTATGGCTTTGGTACATCATACTTTTACTGCTGACGAAGTAACAGAAGTTTTAAACGAGTTATTACATTGCCGATAAAGATCGTGTTTTGGGTAGAGATCGTGAGAGCTTTGAGTCTCGTGATACTCACTGTGTGCCGCTCGAGGAGCGAGATAGGCCAGCTAAAAGGGGTGGGAAGGGGGGGGGGTGACTGGGGAGGGGCGTGGCCTTGGTACTGTGAGTACCGCTACGATAAACACCAACTGTTTACATGAAAATGAACTACAAGCCACCTGGTGAAGTGCAAACATTCTGTACATATGAATAAAGTAGTGTAGAAAAGTTCAGGAACTTTCTTCGACTAGGGAAGAAATGTTATCTGTATATTCCATGATCGTTATTGTGACAGTGTCGTGTCTACAGTTCAGTGGTTCCCTTTGATTATATTACATTTGATGCATGCTGGAAGAAAACTTGTATAGTACCTATGTTTGTCCCTGTTTATTTGAGATTCTTGTATAGTTTTGTTATTGTTGTGTTGTATTTGTTGCATACATTGTGTAAAAATCATAAGCCCATCAGTGGGATCACCACTTAAAATCAGAGCAATTACGTAATTTGACACCATAATTAACATACTCCTTTTTATGCAATATAAATTTTTATGCACACATATAATAGGCAGTCATTTACCCACACAATGCCATAGTTTCATAAGAAATGGGCTTCAAACAAAAAAGATATGAGGATTTTACTATGATGACCCAGTGCACACTGCACTCAGCTGCTGCAGGGCTGGTCCACAGAGACTGCAGTGCAGCTGCACCCTTGGGGTACAAAGTGTTAAGCAGCATCGAGCGTGGTTACAAGTTGGATGGGTGACCATTTGCGTGCCTTGGTTTCAGTACAATCCCCCCCAGTTGTAAATGGGTACCTGCGCTCTTTAGGGTCAGGGAAGGTAAAGCAGCGAGGGAGAGGAGATGGGTGCCGCCCTCAATATGCTGACCCCTAGAGAAGCTGAGGTCTCTGATGCCTCGCTCCCCTACGACTACATAGGTTATGGGACACCTTTACCTCTACATAATATGTAAGATGCGCTTGCCTAAAAGAAGCCATATTGTGTATGTTTCCAGAAGCCATGCTTAGATCTTTTTTCATGCTCTCCAATAAAAATGAATAATCTAACCCATTTGTAGTATCAGGTTTGGTTTTTTGGGGGGTCCTAAAATCCTATACCGTTTGTTTATCATATTCCATTTGATTTAATCTAGCAAAATTGCTGCAGTTTATACTTTTATGCTATGGTGAAAATTTACAATTCATGGTGGGAGACTGATGCCGGTCATTGAGCATATGAAAGACGATTTGTTGAGCTGAGTGCATAGATATTAAAACTTTGAAGTTAATTTTATCAAAACGCACTGTTTTCGCTGTTTTCTGTCCCCCTTTACTGTGCAAGTTCTATAGCAGCTATTGCCATGAAACTTTGCACATCTAGATGTAAAAAATATGGCTTTTCTGGGTGCAATAAGACTATTAGACAATGTCTCATTCCTCAAGGTTTTGGTCTAGGCAAGGTTAAATTTGATTTTTTACATTTGTCAATTTTAAGCTAAATTCTGACTGGTGTTGTCAGTAGCGATGTGAATTCATACATGCATGCAATGATAGAAATATATGTGCTTATTTCATCCTTCTGTTCATGCCCTTTTAAAACCCAAACAATTCATGAATAAAAGAAAAAAAAATTAAACAAAATACTCAAACACCTTTGCAGCAGTACAACAAAAAAGAAGACCCTCCCCCTCTTCCCCTCCTTTGAATAAATTAACAAAGAAAAAGAAAAAAAAATTAACAAAATATTTTGTACCTTTACGTTTTACCACCAAAAAAAAAAAGAAGAGAAAAACTGATGAAAAACAAAAAAGATGGCTAAATACAAATCAACAGTTTTTTTTATCAAGTAAGTACTGCCTTTGGCCACACACAAAAAAGAGAGATGTACATAAAAATGAGTTTAACACACACATGCATCACTTCTAAGGGGCAAGCAAAAACAAAAACAAAGCTACGGTTTACAAACAAAATAAAAGATGTCACTCACATTCACAAACAATTTTTTTTTAAAAGTAAAAGTTGATACACAAACGATATTTCTATGGCCGGAAAAAAAAAAATAATGCACTAGTTTACTTGCACTAATATAATCAATCAACAGTTGTTCCAGCACAAATTTCCAAAGCACATGCACAGGACTTTAGCACAAATCTTGAAAGCACACTTTTTTTTTTTATGCACAGATCTTTAATAACACTATCCCTACGTTAAGGGGAGAGAACCCCTCTTTCCGTGTACACGTGCACTGTGCGCATTTGTATGCTATTGACTGTAACCCAGCAGTGGGTGATACGTAGGGAAGGGTTAGGAGATGGTTGGCTGGTTCCTTGCCCAATAGTGAGCAACCCGTAGAAAAAAGGTTAACTCAATTCCTCAGACCAGTACAATCTTGATCAGAAATAAAGAGATTTACTTTTTTGGGGGGGTTGGCATCTGGGTACGACACCCCGTAGATTCTAGGGCTTAAATATCCCCCTGGGGACATCATCCCATGTGAGACATTTGCTGTTGATATGCTGAAATTATTTAAAGTGACACCACAATCATGTTCTATGGGAATAATAGCTACACACTAACCAATGAAATGATCTCTCTTTTCAAATCCAGCCAATCCAAAGAGGTGTCACTGGTCTGTGTGTGTGTGTGTGTTGGGGGGGGGGGGGGGGGGATTTGATTGGTGCGTTTGTGACCTGACCTCGAAACTGCACTGCATGTCATTCACTTTTCAACAACGAAAAAATGATCAGCACTCTCTACATTATCTCTACATGTTAAATACATAAGAAAGAAACACACTTTCATACTTTATGACACCCACTCACTCAATGTTCTTAACAACCTGTTCTTCAAATTTCCTAATGAACAAACTTACCATGATTTTTTTTTTCGATGACTTTTTGTTTTGTTTTTTAACCGACCCTTACATAATTATGAACTATAATAGTATGTGGGTGCAAAGAAGAGGAGAAAACTCACCAGGCTGAGAGAGTTACATGCTCCTGTCTCTGAAGCACATGCCTTCAAAGCACTGGTGTTTAAAACCCAAATCTTCAAAGCACAGGTCTTTAGAGCACAAGTCTTTAGAGCACTGGTCTATAAAGCAGTGGTCTTTAGAGCACTGGTCTTTAGAGCACTGGTCTTTAGAGCCCTGGTCTTGGTAGCAACAGTCTTGGTAGCACCGGTCTTTAGAGCACCGGTCTTTAAAGCACTGGTCTTGGTAGCACTGGTCTTGGTAGCACAGGTCTTGGTAGCACAGGTCTTTAGAGCACAGGTCTTTAGAGCACTGGTCTTTTAGAGCACAGGTCTTGATAGCACAAATCTTTTAAACACAGGTCTTTAAAGCCCAGGTCTTGGTAGCACAGATCTTTACAGCACTGGTCTTTAGAGCACAGATTTTTAAAGCACAGGTCTTTAGAGCACCGGTCTTGATAGCACTGGTCTTTAGAGCACCGGTCTATAGAGCACTTGTCTTGCTAGCACAGGTCTTTAGAGCACAGGTCTTGGTGACACAGGTCTTTAGAGGATAGGTTTTGGTAGCACTGGTCTTGATAGCACTGGTCTTGGTAGCACTGGTCTTTAGAGCACAGGTCTTGGTAGCACTGGTCTTGGTAGCACTGGTCTTGGTAGCACAGGTCTTTAGAGCACAGGTCTTTAAAGCACTGGTCTTGGTAGCACAGGTCTTTAGAGCACAGGTCTTTAGAGCACAGGTCTTTAGAGCACTGGTCTTGGTAGCACAGGTCTTTAGAGCAGAGGTCTTTAGAGCACTGGTCTTGGTAGCACAGGTCTTGGTAGCACAGGTCTTTAGAGCACCGGTCTTGGTAGCACTGGTCTTTAGAGCACTGGTCCTTAAAGCACTGGTCTATAGAGCACAGGTCTTGATAAGCACACATCTTCAAAACACAAGTTTTGGTAGCACACATCTCTAAAGCACAGGTCTTGGTAGCACACATCTCCAAAGCACAGGTCTTCATAAGCACAAATCTCCATAGCACAGGTCTTGACAGCACACATCTCCAAAGCACAGGTCTTGGTAGCACACATCTTCAAAGCACAGGTCTTGATAAGCGCAAATCTCCATAGCACAGGTCTTGACAGCACACATCTCCAAAGCACAGGTCTTGGTAGCACAAATCTTTATAGCACAGGTCTTGATAGCACAGGTTTTGATCACAAAAATCTTCAAAGCACAGGTCTTGGTAGCACAGGTTTTGATCGCACAAATCTTCAAAGCACAGGTCTTGATCACACACATCTCCAAAGCACAGGTCTTGGTAGCACAAATCTTCAAAGCACAGGTCTTGATAGCACAGGTTTTGATCGCAAAAATCTTCAAAGCACAGGTCCTGGTAAGCACAAATCTTCAAAGCACAGGTCTTGATAAGCACACATCTTCAAAGCACAGGTCTTGATAGCACACATCTTGCTGCATGCGCAAGAATTGGTTGAATGCAAGCGCTTTGATCTGTTTTTGCAAGATATAGCGCTGTATAAATTCCATTTATCATTATTTTTATCTTCAAAGCACAGGTCCTGGTAAGCACAAATCTTCAAAGCACAGGTCTTGGCAGCACACATCTCCAAAGCACAGGTCTTGGTAAGCACACATCTCCAAAGCACAGGGTCTTTAAATCAATCCCCGTTGTTCCGTCGGCTCACAGTGGGAGCTGCTCTCTAGTTAGTGTCCCTTTCGGGCCCTGGAGCGAATGCGGCTATCGGTGTCCTTAGCCGTGTTTTGGTCCACTTCTGGTAAGGAGTCGTAATCCTCATCCAACACCATGCCTAGGCCAGAAAAATACATTTTATTATTATTATTTTATTTATTTATTTTTTTTTTTATACCACTTTATGTCACAGCAGATTTCTCTGCGTGAAATTCGGGCTGCTCTCCCCGGGGAGAGCGCGTCGCCACAAGTGCAGCGCCTACCCATTATTTTTTCCCCTCAGGGATGGTGTCTAAACACGACACCTGAGTGCATGCTGGTTTTTTTTTTTTTTTTAATTTTGTCATCTGCTCCTACCAGCACACGATGGCCTGTTCTTCCGAAAGGCGGAACGGGATTTTAACGTGTGCGCAAGATGTTCTGCGTGCGTTCGCACACGGGACCTCGGTTTATAGTCTCATCCAAATGACTTTGACATTCAGTTCAATTTTCATCATCGTCATTATGCCCTTTGACTATCTCCTGTTGTTGTTGTTGTTATTGTTGTTGTCATCATCATCATTGTGCCCTTTGACAAGAGTGGGCCTACCCTCATGGAGGGCAAAAAAAAGGTCGCATACGCCAAAATCTCACCATTGGTGAACCTTAAAAGCTCTCGCTGAACAACAACGGGGACTGGATGTAAAAAAGCACAAGAGTGTTTATCCCATTATCCTTGATATAAAAGAATAAGATGAAAGAAAAAAAAAAGAAAAAAAAAAGGATGTTCATTTTTTAGCAAGAAGCACAATTGAGAAAAGCCGCCGCCGTAGTCTAGTGGTTAGGGCATTGGACTCGTAATCTAAAGGTTGCGGGTTCGATCCAGCTTTTGGCTATGGCGTTGTGCCCTTGGAAAAGGCACTTTACGGCTATTTTCTCACCCCACCCAGGTGTAAAAGGGGTACCAACCTTGTGTTGGGGGTTAACCCTGCAATAGACAGGCGTCCTATCCAGGGGGGGAGTCTGTGACTCTCAGTTGCTCAACACCACAGAAACCGGGATAAGCACTGGCCTGATGAGTCTTAGGCTCGGGACAGATTTTAACTTTAACAGTTGAGAAAATTACTGTCAAGCTAAATGACCGTAACTACAAAAAGATGTTGACAGTGTAAAATCTAGCAGAAAAATGCCAACCCTTAATTCTACATATTGTTTCCAAGATTTGAACCCATGGCTTCATAGACACATGGGATTGAAGTCGAAAGGTCTTAGCCACTCGGCTATAGCGTCCGCTAGCAAGGCATTGAGAATTAAGTCCTACACGCAAACTTTCTCACCCAGTGTGTGCTTACTACAGTCTCACAGTGATTTACTCCCAGGTAGGACAGAAGAGAGACAGAACAGTGCACGTTCTGGGTGACCCCAAAAGTCTGTCCCGAGCCTGAGGCTCATCAGGTTGGTGCTTATCCCGTTTCTGTGCTGTTAAGCGACTGAGAGTCATTGACTCCCCCCCCTGGATAGGACGCCAGTCTATCGCAGGGTTAACCCCCCCAACACAAGGTTGGTACCCCTTTTATACCTGGGTGGGGTGAGAAAATAGCCGTAAAGTGCCTTTTCCAAGGGCACAACGCCATAGCCGAAAGCTGGGATCAAACCCACAACCTTTAGATTACGAGTCCAACGCCCTAACCACTAGACTACAGCGGCAGCTGACCCCAAAGGTAAGTTAACACATTTCGTACCGCAGAGGAGACATTCTCGTTTTCGTTCTGACGTCACAGGAAAAAAACGAGGCACTTTCGTTTCCGATAGGTGCTTTCTTTTCGGCACTTCTCTCGTGAGAGTTATTGTTCTTACAGCCCTACAGGGGCCATTTCTGGCAAAGGAACTAACTGTAGTGTGCACAAACGTCGACAGAACATTCTGTTTGTTTGTTTGTTTGTTTGTCCGCTGTGTTCGACGATGATCTCTAAAACAGCCGAGAAGGCAGCTACTGTTTCGTAAACCGCTTTTAGTAAGAGTAGGCCATTGTGTGCCGGTGGGAACAGATGACAATATTTACACAACTGCATACACACAGGGACTGGATGAAAAAAAGCACATGAGTGCTTATCCCATTACCCTTAATATAAAAGAATAAAATTTTAAAATTTAAATTTTAAATTTTAAAAATTAAACTGGGCAGAAATTTGATTATAGTGGAGACGCCTTGCCCACAGTACATCCCTACTCTCTCAGCCAAGTGGGCATAAAGACAGTCAGCGTTGGAGATGTTCTCCAAAGGCCCCCAGGGCTGCAGCAGCACATAAGGACTGACTGTGCAAGTCAAGCCTCCTAGTCAGAGAGTCATAGCCGATCACTAAAGACTAAGCTGTAAAGGGGAATTCCATGAGTGGGAAAGAAAGCCACTGATCATACAGCCTCTCACTTTGCTGTTGCCCCCAGCGTCAATGGTTTAATCAAGAACTGGGATAAATAAAGCCACTGATCATACAGCCTCTCACTTTGCTGTTGCCCCCTGCGTGAATGATTTAATCAAGAACTGGGATAAATAAGGCCACTGATCATACAGCCTCTCACTTTGCTGTTGCCCCCTGCGTGAATGATTTAATCCAGAACTGGGATAAATAAGGCCACTGATCATACAGCCTCTCACTTTGCTGTTGCCCCCAGCGTCAATGGTTTAATCAAGAACTGGGATAAAAAAAAGCCACTGATCATACAGCCTCTCACTTTGCTGTTGCCCCCAGTGTCAATGGTTTAATCAAGAACTGGGATAAATAAAGCCACTGATCATACAGCCTCTCACTTTGCTGTTGCCCCCAGCCTCAATGGTTTAATCAAGAACTGGGATAAATAAAGCCACTGATCATACAGCCTCTCACTTTGCTGTTGCCCCCAGCCTCAATGGTTTAATCAAGAACTGTGATAAAGCCACTGATCATACAGCCTCTCACTTTGCTGTTGCCCCCAGCGTCAATGGTTTAATCAAGAACTGTGATAAAGACCAGAACATTCTAGGATCGGCTAAAACGATGTTGAAGTGACGAGCGATACCCCAAAGTTTCGCAACTACCAACTTCTTTAGGACTTGGACAGTGAGTCCAACAATCCTACAGAAGAAAGTTCTGATGAAATCACACTAAGTTATGAAGGCGAAACTTCAATAAAAAATGAAAATGAAACGGAAGAAGAAACTGAAGAGTTGGCTGCTGATCCACAACGATCAACCTCAAGTGGAACAGGTCGAAGTTTGGGAAAACCGAGGGGGGGGGGGGGGGGGGGGGGGAGTCTTGTCAAGTGCGTTACCGGTTTCTGTTTTTTATGCACTGATTAAAATAGTTATAGAAAAAATTCACTTTTCAGTTAGGGTTTTTTTTGTTGTAAGATAA
>CM060344.1:36572392-36574892 GCA_030674155.1 Stramonita haemastoma | reverse complement strand
ATGACAAGATTTACAAAACTGCATACACACGGGGACTGGATGTTAAAAAAAAGCACACGCGTGCTTATTCCATTATCTTTGATATAAAAGAATGAAATAAACAGCAGGACCACACTTGACCACACACACTGACCACACTTGGACAAGGTAAAAGGAAGCAGTGCGCTAAAATTAGCACTCTTCTATAGGCCCAACTGAGTGATGTTGGATTTGTGCATGTTACACATCCTTTATGTCAATTCCACATTTTCTAGGTCACAGAACAGCCCCCATATGGCCTGCCTGTGTGGTTGGCGGGGCTATAATTAAACAACATGATTGGATGAGGTTACTGTCAAAACACGAACACACCCAGCATACATCCCCGAAGTTGGAATGTGGCTACCTTCATGGTGGGCAAAAACAGTTGCATATGCAAAGATCTCACCATTGGCGAACCTTGGAGCTCTAGCCGAGGAATGAAAACAAAAACCCACCCAAAACCTGGAAATGTAGTTTGGTTTATAGACCTAGGCCACTTCTGAATGGGAGGACAAAGGTGTGTGCGCAGGCGCGAGCACATACACACACACACACGCACACACACACACACACCACCACACACACACACGCACACACGCACACACACACACACACACACAACCACAAACACACACACACACACACTACACACAACACATACACAAAACACATACCCATACACACACATCCACTGCCTACACCTCCCCCCCCTTCACACACATACACAACAACCCCCCCCCCCCCCCCCACACCACACACAACTACACACACCACACCACTACCACCCTCCCCCCCACACCCCCACCCCCCCCCCCCCACCCACACACACACAACAGACTCACCAGAAATCCAAAACAGCCAGGGTGATGGTACCCAACCGAACCATGACAAACAGCACATTGAAAACCATGAACCTGCACAAAACAAACAAACAGTGCTGCACTGTGAATGTCTTCTTCTTCTTCTCTTTCTTCTTCTTCTTTCTTCTTCTCTTTCTTCTTCTTCTTCTCTCTTCTTCTCTTTCTTCTTCTTCTTTCTTCTCTTTCTTCTTCTTCTTCTTCTTCTTCCTCTTCTCTTTCTCCTTCCTCTTCTTTTTCTTCTCTTTCTTCTTCTTCTTCTCCTCCTTCTTCTTTTCTTTCTCCTTCTTTCTTCTTCCTCTTTCTTCTTCTCTTTCTCCTTCTTTCTTCTTCTTTCTTCTCTTTCTTCTTCTCTTTCTCCTTCTTTCTTCTTCTTTTTGTGCACATGCTGGGTGACAGACCCCCAGAGTGTTAATGATCATATATATACAACATCAATCATTATTCTCATACACACACCCGTCATAACTAAAGCTATGATCATATATATATATATATATATAAAAAATAAAAATAAAATACAACATATCCATCATTATTCTCTCTCTCTCTCTCTCTCTCTCTCTCTCTCTCTCTCTCTCTCTCTCTCTCTCTATATATATATATATATATATATATATATATATATATATATATATAAAATACAACATATCCATCATTACTCTCATACACACATCCATCATAACTAACACTATGATTATATACAACATATCTATCATAACTAACACTCAGAGCGTAGAATTGGCAGAGAAAAAAAAAGAGGAAAGTAAGCCGGGGTCCAGGGGCCGCTTAGGCCCCGGTGGGGTGCAGGGGCCGAAAATGAATTTTAGCATTTTAAAGGCAATTTGGAGGCCTCTCCAGGCACCACTTTGAGCAATGTGTGTGTGTGTGTGTGTGTGTGTGTGTGTGTGTGTGTGGTGTGTGTGTGTGTGTGTGTGTGTGTGTGTGTGTGTGTGTGTGTGTGTGTGTGTGAGTGTGTGTGTGTGTGTGTGTGTGTGTGTGTGTGTGTGTGTGTGTGTGTGTGTGTGTGTGTGTGTGTGTGTGTGTGTGTGTGTGTGTGTGTGTGAGTGAGTGAGACAGACAGACAGACAGACACAGACTCAGACTGTTACTGTTAGACCTTCCATAAAGAACCACCAGAGTATGTCAAACTTGTTTTAAAAAGATCCCTTCTGGGTAGCCCTAACATAAGTTTGTGTGTACAACTATGATGGTTATTGGAAAACATGGAGAGAGTGAGAGAGACAGAGACAGACAGACAGACAAAAACAGTGGGTGAGAGAAATGAGGACATAAACATCCAGGAAAAGCACTTTTTCCTGAAATGTAGTGGGGGTCCAGGGGGCATTGCCCCCTTGTGGGGTCAAGGGCAGAGCCCCTTGTGGGGGTCAGGGGGCAACGCCCCCTGAAGCTGAAGGTTTTTTGACAATTCTAGCCTGTTTAAAGGCCTCTCCTTGAACTAATTTCAGTTTTCATACAAAGCAATTTCTGCCCTAAAATAAGCTTTCCAAGTATGACTTTTTCTGTCATTTCTTCAATCTAAAGGAAGTTCTACATACAAGTAATCACATAGCAAAAATAAGTACATTTCTAGACAGATGTGCACAAATGCAGATAGAGGA
>CM060344.1:36552056-36567292 GCA_030674155.1 Stramonita haemastoma | reverse complement strand
TATACAGACAGACAGAGGTAGGTACAGACAGACAGAAGTACAGACAGACAGAGGTACAGGCAGACAGACATACAGACAGATATACTGAGGTACAGACAGAAGTACAAACAGATATACAGACAGAAATACAGACAGACAGGTTTATAGACAGACAAGACATACAGACAGACAGAAAGATATACAGACAGACCCAGACAGTGGCGAGTGTTTAGCCAGGGTACACTGAATCTTCTTGGCATCAACATGTATACAGACAGACAGGCAGACAAGCAGACAGACACAGACAAACATAGGTACAGACAGACAGATATACAAACAGACAGACAGATATACAGACAGAGGTACAGATATACAGACAGACATATAGACAGACAGAGGTACAGACAGACCCAGACAGTGGCGGAGTGTTTAGCCAGGGTACACTGAATCTTCTTGGCATCAACATGTATACAGACAGACAGACAGATATACAGACAGACAAAGGTACAGACAGACAGGCATACAGACAGCTATACAGACAGCTATACAGACAGATATACAGAGGTACAGACAAAGGTACAGACATACACACAGATATACAGACAGATGTACAGACAGATATACAGACAGACAAAACAGATACACAGAGGTACAGACAGACAGACAGACAGACAGACATACAGACAGACAGAGGTACAGACATACCCAAACAGTGGCGGAGTGTTTAGCCAGGGTACACTGAATCTTCTTGGCATCAACATGAATACAGATATACAGACAGACAGAGGTACAGACAGAGGTACAGACAGACAGACAGAGGTACAGACAGATATACAAACATACAGACAGACAGAGGTACAGACATACCCAGACAGTAGCGGAGTGTTTAGCCAGGGTACACTGAATCTTCTTGGCATCGGACCCGTGCAGAAAACCAAACGACAAATCCACAGCATACACCGCCCCTGTGTACCTGCACAACAACAACAACAGCCACTCACGTATTGGAAGAAGACAACAAACAACAATACCACACACAGAGCAGGGACGGGATAGCTTAGAGGTCAGAGCGCTCACTTTCCCCCTGCCAAGGTTCCAATCCAATCCAATGATGTTGCTTAGAGCACACACACACACACACACACACACACACACACACACACACACACACACACACACACACACACACATACACACACACACACACACACACACACACACACACACACACACAGAAACACACACACACACACACACCACACATACACAGAAACACACACACACACACACACATACACACACACACACAACTGCCGGTGGGAACAGATGACAAGGTTTACAAAAATGCATACACACAGGGACTGGATGTAAAAAAAGCACACAAGTGCTTATTGCACACAAGTGCTTATTCCATTATTCTCAAAATAAAAGAATAAATAAAATAAACACACACACACACACACACACACACACACACACACACACAAACACAGAAACACACACACACACACACATACACACACACACACACACACATACACACACACACACATACACACACACACACATACACACACACACACAACTACCGGTGGGAACAGATGACAAGATTTACAAAAATGCATACACACAGGGACTGGATGTAAAAAAAGCACACAAGTGCTTATTCCATTATTCTCAAAATAAAAGAATAAATAAAATAAACACACACACACACACACACACACACACACACACACACACACACACACACACACTCACACCTGTCTAATATCACAATTTGCGAAAAGACAAAGGAATTTGTACAGACACACACACACACAAACACACACACACGCACACACACCCCCCAAACACAGAAACAAGCAAACACACACACTACTTCCTCCCTCTTCCCCCCCTCCAAAAAACAAACAAAAAAAACCCAACAAAAACAGAACTTACGAATCGCGCTGTTCATCACAGAAGATGATGGCGTCTAGGACAGAAGAACCGTAGCACACAGCGCGGATAGGGCCTTTCTCCTGTACCATCACTTCTGCACACCACAGTACAGTACAGTATGGTAAAAATACAGTATAGTATAGTATAGTATAGTATAGTATAGTATAGTATAGTACAGTATTGTAAAATACAGTATAGTATAGTATAGTACAGTATTGTAAAATACAGTATAGTATAGTATAGTATAGTATAGTATAGTATAGTACAGTACAGTACAGTACAGTACAGTACAGTACAGTACAGTATAGTATAGTATAGTATAGTATAGTATAGTATAGTATAGTATAGTATAGTATAGTACAGTATAGTACAGTATAATACAGTACAGTAAAATACAGCACAGTATATAGTATAATATTGTATTGTATTGTCACCTCCCCCACACCCCCACCACCCACCACTACCCCCCCAACCACCCGGATCCCAATCCCACCCCAACCACCCCCCACCACCACCACTTCTCCCCCCCCCCCTCCACTACCTCCCCTTCCCCCCCCACCAACCCCACCCCCACCACTTACTCCCACCTTGTTCTCCACTCATCAAATCAACACACAGGCCTGCATTCACCACCACTACCCCCACCCTCCACCCCGAAACACCACCATCCCCACCCAAAAACTCTTTTCCCCCTCCCCACCACCCACAACCCCCCCCCCCTCCCCCCCCCTCCCCTCCCACACCACTTACCCGGGTGGACGAGAAGCGGGGTGCGGGTATCCTTCAAGTCCCACACCCCCACCTTGTTCTCCCAATCCCACCCCAACCACCACCACAACCCCCACCACCTCTCACCCCCCCCCCCCCCCCCCCCCCCCCCCCCCCAACCCAACTACCCCAACAACACTTACCCGGGTGCACAAGAAGCGGGGTGCGGGTATCCTTCAAGTCCCACACCCCCACCTTGTTCTCCACGCTGGCCGTGGCAAACTGGGTGGGGTCCAGCCAGCTCCAGTCCACAGAGTGTACCCCATAGGCCGTGTACAGCAGGCGGACAGACTTCAGGCCGCTCGGCTCCGAGACGCGGAGGATGGGCGAGGCTGTGGAGAGGTGCCACACCTCCACGTAGCCTGTGAGTTTGATTGATAATAATAATAATGACAATAATAATAATAATAATAATAATAATAATAATAATATTATGGATTTATATTGCGCTGAATCTTGTAGAGCACAAAAATCAAAGCGCTTGCATTCAAATTAGTCACGCACATGCAACCGTCCACAAATATAAAAAAAATTAACAAATTACACACACACACGGCAAGGTGACGGAGATGGAAGAGACTGATTGAGAGTACAAATGTGCCACACCTCCACGTACCCTGCGAGTTGAATTCAACGTATTTATTGTCCTCTATCAAAGGAATGGGGGTGGGATAGGTAAGTGGTCAGAGCGCTCGCTTTCCCCCAGTCAAAGTTAAGCAGCGTCGAGCGTGGTTACCAGTTGGATGGGTGACTGTTTGTGTGCCTTGGCTTCAGTACAGTCCCCCCCCCCCCCCCCCCCCCCCGTAGTTCACCCAGCTGTAAATGGGCACCTACCCTCTCTAGGGTCAAGGAAGGTAAAGCAGCGAGGGAGAGGAGATGGGCGCCGCTCTCAATAAGCTGGCCCCTAGAGAAGCTGAGGTCTCTGATGCCTCGCTCCCCTACAACCGCCTAGGTTATGGGACACCTTTATCTTTACCGGATCAAAGGAAATGTGTTTTGCAGTGATCAAAAACTATTTCTAAACAACTGATAAGAAATACACACATAATTTGAATGCACGTGATAAGAGGTGAAATTTGTTACACATGCACATATGCACGCAAGCACACACGCACGTACGCACGCACACACACACACATACACATGCACGCACGTGCATGCATACACATATGCGAACACACACCTCTATTAAAAGAAAACTGTTTAGCAACGAATAAAAACATATTCAGCACTACTAATAGTTAAGACATCTATAAAGCTCAATGCACATGACAAAAGGTGACATTTGGTCGGGTTTAAAAATTTCTTTTTTTTGAGTTTGTGTAGAAGTTTGTGTTCAAAGTGTTTGAATGATAGAGAGAGGATTTTTTTTTGGGGGGGGGGGGGGTTATGGATAAAAGAGATGGGTGGGTGGGCGGGTGAGTTAGTGAGCGAGAGAGAGAGAGAGAGAGAGAGAGAGAGAGAGAGAGAGAGAGAGAGAGAGAGAGAGAGAGAGAGAGAGAGAGAGAGAGAGAGAGTGCGTGCATGTGAATGTGTGTTTGGTGTGTATGTGTGTGCTGAGAAACGCCCAACAGCAGTTACTCACCCTTTGTGTAACCTCCGAGAATGAAATCGCAGTCATCTCTCTTCTGCCAAGCGACTGAGAGACACGCTCCACACACTGAAAAAAAAACACATCATATGACACCAAGTCAGTTAGGTTCACACATGAGTCAATCTTTCTTGATTATCCTCAATACCGCCAAACACTGGCATGAATGAAATGGGATCTTTAACATGCATACATATCTGATCTTTTGCATAGATAGATAGATAGATAGATAGATAGATAGATAGATAGATAGATAGATAGATAGATAGATAGATAGATAGATAGATAGACAGACAGACAGATAGATAGATAGATAGATAGATAGATAGATAGATAGATAGATAGATAGATAGATAGATAGATAGATAGATAGATAGATAGATAGATAGATAGATAGATAGATAGATGTACATGAAGGAAATGAAGGCACTGGCAGGTCTGCACTTGAAGCTGACACCTGGGAGATCGTAAAAATCCCTGCCTTTCATTCACCAGATGGCACCAAGATTTGAACCAGCAACTTCATGGACTCAAGGGACTGAAGTTGAACAGTCTTAACCACTTGGCTATAGCATCCGTTGGTCTTGGGTTTTAGGATTTGTTTTTTCATTACCTTTTTTTTGAGGATAATGGAATAAGCACTCATGTGCTTTTTTTACATCCAGTCCCCTTTATATATGCAGTTTTATAAATTCTTTCATCTGTTCCCACTGGCACACAATGGCCTGCTCTTCTGAAAAGCGGAACGGTATTAATGTGTGCACAAGATGTTCTGTTAAGAATGCAAGGTAAAGGTGTCCCATATCCTAGGTGGTCGTAGGGGAGCGATGCATCGAAGACCTCAGCTTCTCTAGGGGCCAGCATATTGAGGGCGGTGCCCTTCTCCTCTCCCTCGCTGCTTTACGTTCCCTGACCTTAAAGAGGGCAGGTACCCATTTACAGCAGGGTAAACTGGGGGACTATACTGAAGCCGAGGCGCACAAACGGTCACCCATCAAACTGGTAACCACGCACGATGTTGCTTAACTTGACTTGGGGAAAGCAAGCGCTCTGACCACTGAGCTATCCCGCCCCTAAGAATGCAAGAGCATTAGATAAAAAAATAAATTTATAAATAAATATTTTCAAGAACTTACAGTCAGGTTGGAACAGAGAAGGGTAAGGGCGGGTGCGGGTTTGAAGGTGGGTGGGGTGGATGTTTTCTCTTCTCCTCTCTCCCTCAGCCACCCCTCTATGGCATCCGGGGTAGGGATGCTGAAACATGCCATGGAATGAATGAATGAATGAATGAATGAATGAAAGGAAGGAAGGAAGGAAGGAAGGAAGGAAGGAAGGAAGGAAGGAAGGAAGGAAGGAAGGAAGGAAGGAAGGAAGGAAGGAATACCCGGGAGGTTAAAATGTTTGGTGTTTATTATATAATATTTTGTTATATATATTATAGGTCTGAGGGTTTGGGTTTTCTGAAAAAGAGGTCACAGTGCATAATGTATAAAAATATGATACACGCTCAAGTATACAAACTCCTCTCTCTCTCTCTCCTCTCTCTCTCTCTCTCTTCTCCTCTCCTCTCTCTCTCTCTCTCTCTCTCTCTCTCTCTCACTCCTCACACACACACACACACACACACACACACACACACACACACACAACACACACACAAAGCATATGATTGCTTATTCCATTATCCTCGATATAAAAGAATAAATAAATAAATAAATATAACACACAACCAAACGCACAAAACACACACACACACACACAACACACACACACACACACACACACACACACACACACACGCACAATCACCCACCCCACACACACACACGCACAATCACCCACCCCCACACACACACACACAAACACCCCCCCTCCCACACACACACACATGCATCCATGCACACACACAACCCCCCCCCACACACACACACACAAAGCATAACCCCCCCCCACACACACACACACACCACAAACACCCCCCACACACCCCCCCCCCCCCCCCCCCCCACACACACACACACACTACACACACACACACACAACACACACATACAAACAACCCTCCCCCCCTCACACACACACTACACACACAACCCCCCCCCCTCCCCCCACACCACACCACACCCACACACCCCCACAACACACACACACAAACACACACACACACACACAAAACACAACACACCACCCCCTCCCCACCCCCCCCACACACACACCTGTACCCCTCACCTGTACACCAGAACATTGCTGTGGTACCCGGCTACAGCCAATAACCCTAGTCGTGGAAAAGTGTCTGCACTCTGAAATTACAACAACAGCAACTCCTTACAACATTACCGATAACAAATCATAATAACACTACAAAAAATTTTCTACTCCTATTTTTGAGTTCCCTATATATTCAAGACGGGATAGCTCAGTGGTCAGACCACTCACTTTCCCCAAGCTAAGGTTAAGCAGCATCGAGCGTAGTTACCAAGTGGATGGGTGACCGTTTGCGAGCCTTGGCTTCAGTACAGTCCCCCCAGTTCACCCAGCTGTCAATGGGTACCTGCCCTCTTTAGGGTCAGGGGAGGTAAAGCAGCGAGGGAGAGGAGATGGGTGCCGCCCTCAACATGCTGGCCCCTGGAGAAGCTAAGGTCTTTGATGCCTCGCTCCCCTACGACCACATAGGTTATGGGACACCTTTACCTTTTACCAATAGTGAGTGTATCTGGTATTTGATAGAGATCACATCACTAATGATAAAATTAAAACCAGAATTAAAAACACCATCGGACAATATGAAGAACTCCTGACTTCAGTAAAAAAAAAAAAATAATAAAATAAAAAACTAAAGTGGTACAGGCACGTCACACGAACATCTGGACTGGCCAAGACTGTCTTACAGGGAACAGTAAGGGGAGGGAGACGAAGAGGCAGACAGAGAAAACGATGGGAAGACAACATCACAGAGTGGACTGGCCTTGAGTGGAACGATCTGCTACAGAAAACAGAGGACCATGGAGAGTGGAGGAAGCTGGTTGCAAAATCACACACACACACACACACACACACACACACACACACACACACACACACACACCCTCTAACACACACACACACCCTCTAACCCCCACACACAAACAAAAAAAAGTGTCAACCTTTCAACGCTAAAACATTCTTACTACTATACAGACCACTGCACTGCACTGCACTTACCTCAGTGTGAGGATGAAGGTATGCCCTGCATGGACACAAACACACACCCTCTACTCCCTCCTCCTTCCCCCCCCCCCCCACACACTCTAACCCCACCCCCCCACCCCTGCCACACATACACACACACACACACAAACTAAAAAAAATTTTTTTTTTTTTATTTTTAAAAATGAAAAAGTTTCACTTTTCTACGGTAAAGCTGCTATACAGTCCACCGCACTGCACTTACCTCAGTGTGTGAATGAAGGTACGCCCTGCATGGACACACACACACACACCCTCTACTCCCTCTCTCCCCCCCAAACCAAAAAAACATTTCTTTTCAACAATAAAAGCTGCTGACAAGTCTACTCCATTACACGCAGCACACAAATCCAACATCACTCTTGTCAAGAGAGCTATATTTATTTTGCGCCACACCCTTTGCTTTAACCTAGTCCTGGTGTGGTCAGTTCCTGCTATCATTAGCACCAGCTGGCCCTATCTGGGATGAAATAATATAATAATAATATAATAATAAAATGGAGGCTTATATAGCGCGAATTCCCAAAAACATGGGCTCACCGCGCTGTACAATCAAATCAATTTAAATAGGTAACATATGAACGTGAAAAATTTGACTAGCACAAAAAATAAGGAATAAATGCATGCGCATACAATATACAGCATATCACATGGCCAGAGAATAAAAGTAAAATAAGAGCAATATCATCAAGAAAGGATGAGGTGGGATAATTAGCGGCTGAGAGGAGCTGAAAGTGGGGGTGAAACTGACTGACAGGTGTGTGCACTGACCTCAGTGTCAGGATGGAGGTAGGCTCTGCGAGGACACCAGGACATGTCTGCCACATAGCCATAGTCGTGAGCCACGCTGAACGCGGGCTTCAGACACGGGTCAACCTCACCACTGAAACATCCACAGTTGTTTTTATCATATATATATATATATATATATATATATATATATATATATATATATATATATATATATATATATATATATATATATAAAACTAAGAGCTGAAGGGGGCGGGATAGCTCAGAGGTCAGAGCACTCGCTTTTCCCCAGCCAAGGTTAAGCAGCATCGAACATGGTTACCAATAGGATGGGTGATTGACAGACAGACAGACAGACAGAGATAGACAGACAGAAACTTTTTTTAAAGAGACAAAGACAGACAGATAGACAGACTGTTAGACAGACAGAAAGACAGAGAGATGGATTGATAGATAGACAGACAGACAGATGGACAGACAGACAGACAGATAGAGAGAGAGAGAGAGAGAGATACACAAACAGACAGATAGGTACACACACACACACACACACACACACACACACACCACACACACACACACACACACACACACACACAGAGTCAGCCAACCAGACAGACAGACAGACAGACAGGGAGGGAGGGAGGGAGTTAAAACCTCACACACACACACACACACAGAGTGGAAGCTGACCTGCAATCATCCAGGTGTCCAGCAACAGAGACAGAGAGAGAGAGACAGAGACAGAGACAGAGAGAGACACAGAGAACTCGAACTCGAACTCGAACTCGAAAGGTTTATTCATGAAAAAAGGCCATTGGCCCATACATGAAGGGGGTTGCCGAATAACGATAACGAAAATTGCTTTAAGCTGACACACGACGCTACTCCAAGCCATGGAAACCACAGCATTGATTAGTAATGTACATCGAGACATGAAACACTTTACTGTCCGGATATGTTACGGCATTCTGAGCCTTTCTTTCGTCCAGTCTTTGTCACACTACACACCCTTAGGTCTAGGCTAGCCAAGAAACCGTTGTAGTAGTTCTCTCAGTATCGCTAAGTCCCTTGAAGCACTCGATAGGGTCTCCGTGTGTAGTGTGTTCTGGATTCACTTCCCATTCCGCAAACTGGCGAGTTTGACACGTTCCTCTTTTAACATGTTTTTCTCTTGCTGTTTGACAAACCAGTACACACATACTGGCTCAGTGTCTGGTTGGCATGCGTACTGGATCACAATGTCGTCTGACTCGCACGTCACAATATCTTCACCGTCTGAATGATGTAGCACAGATTTTCTAAAGTGTGTATTTCTTTGTCTGTCTCTTAGCCTTTTCTGTACGGGTCTA
Organism: Stramonita haemastoma; assembly: GCA_030674155.1. Lineage (NCBI taxonomy): Eukaryota > Metazoa > Mollusca > Gastropoda > Neogastropoda > Muricidae > Stramonita > Stramonita haemastoma. The sequence continues at coordinate 36,557,680 of CM060344.1, read as the reverse complement.
TCAGTTAGAGTAGCCACGTACTGTTTGACATTTCCTGTGTCGAACGCACCAACAATATTATCATCGTTCACCTCAGGCTGCAAAACACACATATCAGCACACATATCAGCACAGTCACAACAATCAGACATACAGGGAGGTTCTAAATCAACCGATGATGGCAACTTAACTGATGTTTTTGTGTTGATGTCCTGTGTGTGTGTTGTTGGTAGGTCTATTCCATGTGTATCTACACATGCTGTATTCCCCTGTTCTACTCCACTGTCAGGCAGACTCGAGGCACTGAGGACACAGTCACTTTCACACAGAACACTTGCCTGCTTCTGTTTATGCTTTCGAGATCGCTCTACATCTCGTCGTCTTTGAGATAACGATTTCTTCCTGTAGTACTGTGCTTGTGTGCTGCGATTCACTGTTGGATCCGCCATGTTGGTTGACACTGCTGTGTCTACTGGTTTCAGTCGCAAGACAAAAACCACGCTGTCCCCTTCTCCTGCCACTTTCCAGCTGGAAACTGCATTGTCAGTCAGCAGGGCGCCTAAAGTCCTCTCCACAGCCGCTGGAAGTCCAGTAACTGGCATTTTTGAATGAATTTCTAGTTTTACTGCTGCTCACAGAAAATGTACGCCCTGTCCGCTTCACTTCTCGTGACCCGCGGAGAGCGAGAGACACAGAGAGAGAGAGAGAGAGAGAGAGAGAGAGAGAGAGAGAGAGAGAGAGAGAGAGAAACACAGAGAGAGAGAGAGAGACAAAGACAAAGACAGAGACAGAGACAGCCAACCAACCAACCAACCAAGCAACCAACCAACCAGCCAGCCAGCCAGACATACAGACAGACATACTGGGAGGGAGGGAGTTAAAACCTCACACACACACACACAGAGTGGAAGCTGACCTGCAGTCATCCAGGTGTCCAGCAACAGAGACAGAGAGAGAGAGACAGAGATGGGGACAGGGACAGAGACAGAGACAACCAGCCAACCAACCAACCGGACAGCCAGCCAGCCAGTCAACCAGATAGAAGCTGACCTGCAGTCATCCAGGTGTCCAGTGGTCCAGAACTGAAGGTGACCCGGCCCCTCCCCTTTCTCGTTGAAAACCCATGACCTCCACGGCTCCTGACCCCCCGACACCGCCAACACCTGCCTCTGTGGCGCCACCTCGTCGTCAAAGGGACACCACTCCATCGACCAGACATTGCCGCCTGCGAATGCCGTGCTTTGTTCTTGGGAAGATAGACAGAAAAAATGGAAAAGTGCGGGGAGGATTAAAAACAAAAATTGGTTAAAAAAAGAAAAAGTGTAAAGAAAGAAGCTGAGGTCTCTGATGCCTCGCTTCCCTCTATGACCACATTGGGTTATGAGAATACCTTTACTTTTTCACCTTTTAATCTCTGTGTATGGACCATTTGTGTTGACGTTGTTTTTCTATTTTTCTTCATTTTTTTTGGGGGGGGGGTTGTTGTTTTTTTTACTTAACTCACTGAGGATAAACTTTGTTTTAAGAAGACCAAAAAAGAAAAATGATTACTGAGTACATCTTTTTTAACACTTTTCTTCTTTTCTTTTTTTATTCTTTTATTTTGAGGATGATGGAATAAGCGCTCGTGTGCTTTTTTTAACATCCAGTCCCCATGAGTATACAATTTTGTATACTTTGTCATCCGTTCCAACTGACACACAAGGGCCTACACTTCCGAAAAGCGAAACAGGATTTAACGTGTGCACAAGACGTTCTGCAGGCGTTCACAGACATCACCTCAGTTTATAGTCTCATCCAAAGGACTTCTGGGAGAATAAAGATGTCCCATAACCTAGGCGGTTGTAGGGGAGCGAGGCATCAGAGACCTCAGTTTCTCTAGGGGCCAGCATGTTGAAGGCAGCACCCATCTCCTCTCCCTCGCTGCTTTACCTTCCCTGACCCTAAAGAGGGCAGGTACCCATTGACAGCTGGGTGAACTGGGGAGACTGTACTGAAGCCAAGGTACACAAATTGTCACCCATCCAACTGATAACCATGCTCGATGCTGCTTAACTTGACTTGGGGAAAGCTAGTGCTCTGACCACCCGCTTTTGGGGGGGGGGAGTGGAGTACAAAAAAATTTTTTTTTTTTTACACAAAAAAAATCTCATCATTGGTGAACATCAAAGCTCAAGCTGAGAAACAACAAAAAAACAAAACAAAACAAAAGGACAAAAAATAAATAAAATCAGACAAAAAGAGCTCACTATCATCAGTGATGGCGTCTCCCCACTGCAGTCTGACGTAGTCTGTGGGCGTCCCCTTTCCATGCTTGACTCTCACAGGCAGGCTCTCTCTCACCCTGGGTAGGTACTTCTCGCTTTCGCTGCACGCAGAATCACAATCAGAATCAGAATCGGAATCAGAATTGGAATCAAAATCAAATTCAGATTCAAAATCAGAAATGGAATCAGATTCGGTATCAGAATTGGAATCAAAATCACTATCATAATCACAATCAGAATCGGAATCAGAATCAGAATCACAATCAGCCATGAAAGTAACATGGACTTATTAATCACAACCGAAATAAGTGCCGGGGGCCTGTCAGTATAAATAGCATCTACACCTTCTGGAAATTCTGTGCGAAAAATCTCCTCTTTTCTTTCACTCTCTTTGTTTCTACCTTGTTTCTCTTTTCTTTCTGTGATCTCTTTCTTGTCTATATTCTGTCTTCTTGGTATATTCTCCTGCCCTTTATTTCCAAAAAGATTTAATGCACTTAGCATGTGTGCCAAATTTCATGCAGATATCTTTAGTAGTTCCTGAGAAACACAAATTTGCAAAAACTGACACAGTGGTCCACCTTAAGAGATAACAATTCTCTCTACTGCCAAAGTCGGATGGGCTGGGCCTGACTTGTCAGGTGCTTAACAGCAGCATGACTCATTTTCGCTAATATGACAGACAACAATAGTTGCTGTCGGAGCATTTGACAAAGCAGAAGAAGATTATTCAATACAACGTATCATTCACAGGTCAGCATGTCTGAAAATAATGTGCAAGAAAACACCATGCTACACTCTATCTTTTTCTTCTTCAAACGCTCAGACGGCAACTATTTTTATCCGTCATATGGGCAAAAATGCGTTGTGCAACCGTTTAGCGCCTGACAAGTCAGGTCCAGCACATCCAACTTTGGCATAAGAGAGAATTGTTATCTTTTAAGGCTTTATGGTAAAAGGGCAGGAGAATGGAAAAAAAGGCACACAAAAAAGACAAAAAGGAGATGACAGAAAGAAAAGGAACAAGGCAGAAATAGAGTGATAGAAAAGAGGGAATCCCTTGCACAGAACTTTCTGAAGGTGGGGATGCTATTTATACTAAAAGGACCCCCAGCATTTGAACGGGGGATTAAATTTTGCAAATTTTTATGTGCTTTTTTTTTTTTTGGGGGGGGGGGGGGGGGGGGGGAGGTTCTTTACAGAAAAACCTGAAAGATTAGTTTAAAACATTTCAAGCTTATGTTTGTTTTTCTTTTTTTTTTTTTGGAGGGGGGTGGGGGGGGGGTCATTCCTTAGCTAGAGCTTCAAGGTTCACTATTGGTGAGATTTTGCGTACAAGATCAATTTTTTGGCCACCATTAAGGTAGCCGCATTCCGACTTCAGGGATGATGTCTTAGAAACACAACAATACTGTGCATGTGTTTTTGTTTTTTTGTTGTTTTTTTTCAAATTTGCTACCTGCTCCTACCGTCATGCAATGGCCTACTCTTCCACAAAGGCAGAACAGGTTTAAATGCAAACAAGGGTGTTCTGCATGCGTTTAATAATAATAATAATAATAATAATAATAATACATGGAATTTATATAGTGCTATATCTTGTAAAAAGCAAAGATTTTGTTTACGCTAAAGAATTCAGTTTACAACCTCGTCCTAAGGACTTTTTGGGGGGAAGAGGACTTGGTACTGATGTTAAGTCCTGGGGTGAAAAAAAATCCCTTAAATAGGTGGACTGGTGGTTGCTTTTTTTAAAAATTTATTTTCCCTATTGGGACAGAGAAAGAAAAGAAAGACGCTCGATTACAGACAGAAAATCCTTCGGATGAGACTACAAACCGAGGTCCTGTGTGTGAATGCATGTACAACATCTTGTGCACATTAAAAGCCGTTCCGCTTTTTGGAAGAGTAGGCCATTGTGTGCCAATGAGAACGGATGACAATATTTACAAAACTGCATATACATACGGGAAATGGATGTTAAAATAAAACCACATGAGTGCTTATTCAATATCCTCGAAATAAAAAAAAGATGTCTGAACTGAAGCAATATTTTTTATTAATATATATAAAAAAAATTTAAACACCATAACAACCAACTATCATACGGCCAATGGGAAACAAATACTATTTTTTTCCAACACGAAAATGACAATTTTAAGTATTTACACATCTTTTTTACAAATAGAATCATCCAATTTTCAATTTTTTACAGCCATCTTCTTACCTTTCCGACAAGGGAGCCCACTCAGACCGCTGTGGCAAGAGTGAGGGAATAACTCCCCTTTGGGCAGCTTCTCGAGGAAAATGCGATGCTCTTGAAAACAATCGGCAGTCTTGCCATACGATCTGTTGTAAACTGCAGCAAAGAATACATGCGTGCGCATACACACAACACACACACACACACACACACAAACGTACACACACACACACACACACGCGCAAACACAACACACACATGAAGAATAAATAAATAAAAGAATAAATGGATTAAATAACACATACACACACACGCACAAGCACGCACAAGCACACACACACACACACACACACACACCACACACACACATGTGCATGCATGCACGCACACACACACACAACCACACACGTACAAGTTAGGCCCAGCATATCTGATTTCGGCACAGAAATGATCTGTTATCGTTTAAATCTTTGTATCAACAACTTCACTCCACACATCAACATAATGCTTCCAACAAACTTTAACTCACAACAAATACCCACCAACATAACAACACCACCAGCCGCCGCTGTAGTCTAGTGGTTAGGGCGTTGGACTCGTAATCTAAAGGTTGCGGGTTCGATCCCAGCTTTCGGCTATGGTGTTGTGCCCTTGGAAAAGGCACTTTACGGCTATTTTCTCACCCCACCCAGGTGTAAAAGGGGTACCAACCTTGTGTTGGGGTTAACCCTGCGATAGACTGGCGTCCTATCCAGGGGGGAGTCTATGACTCTCAGTCGCTTAGCGCCACAGAAACCAGGATAAGCACCGGCCTGATGAGCCTTAGGCCTGGGACAGACTTTAACTTAAACTTTAACATAACACCACCTCCACACATCATCTAACACATACCTCTCGTATTCTCTTCATGCCAGTCCACCTCCTCCTCGTTATCGTCGTCATCGTTGTCGTCGTCCTCATCATTCTCCTCCCCCAATCCCCCGTCATCCCAGTCATCGTCTTTCTTCGGTTTTCTTTTCTTCAGGCTGCCGTCCAACGGATCCTGACTTTCTGCCACTACCCGACCGCTTCATTTTCTGTATGGACCTGTAAGACATCGTCATCAAAAAATAGATGGTATGGGTGAGTTGTGTGTTTGGTGGTGGGGGTGGTGGTGATGGGGGGTGGGGGGAGTGGGG
>CM060344.1:36539479-36541979 GCA_030674155.1 Stramonita haemastoma | reverse complement strand
TACTACAGGTTCACCAGAATATTTGAAAAACTCGCCAATTAATTCGTCAGGTCCAGCTGATTTGCCATTCTTCAATTTTTTAATTGCCAGTGTCACTTCTTCCTGTGCTATAGGTCTATCTTGCATTTCGACTAGTTCATCTTCACATTCAGTTTCATCTGGTACGCCTATATCTACTAATTCATCTTCTTCCTTTTCTAAAATACTTTTAAAGTGGTCAAACCATTGCTTTACAGAAATGCAATTTCGTGGTTGTGATTTTTTGTTATATACTCTTTTCACTTTAACCCAAAATTGTTCCTGACACCTAACAGAATTTAATAAATCATTTAGAAGTAGTTCTTTGTGTTCTTTCTTTTTTCTTCTGACCGTATTCTTATATTCTCTCCTTGATATGCAAAATGCTACTCTGTCATCTTTCTGCAAAGAACGCTTAAACTTTCTCCAGAGTCTCCTCACTTTTCGTTTTGCCAATTTACATTCTTGGTCAAACCATTCTTTTTGTTTTGGTCTGTGTACTGGAATTCGTTTTTTCAGACATTCTGCTTGATTCTCTACAGTTTTATTAAACTTATTTATAGCCGAATCTACTTCAGTAGAAACCAGACCTGTTGCATTGCTTATTTCTTCTTTCACTGTATTTGAATTAATAGAATCGAAGAAAGTTTGTGTAAAAGAAGGAGACCATTTATATTTAACCATAAATTGTTCTTTATCAGTATCAAGATAATTTTTAACAGAAAGACAATCCACTTGAATATCAAGACAAAGCAAAAGAGGAAAATGATCTGATTCCATTCGATCTAACACATTTAGTGTGATCTTATCAAAAACAGATTCCAGAAAACTTAAAGAACATATGTAATAGTCATTCACGCTGCTTCCTTGATCTGAGACGTATGTGTAACGACCATCACGGTCGCCATTACAAATGCCATTCAAAAAACATACATCCAGACCAGTAACATGTCTAACAATTTTTTACCATAAGAATTCAGAACTGTGTCTTGAGAATGCCTTTTTCTGTGGTGTTCATTATCTTTAGTATTGCACTCATGTAAGCTATCTACACCTAACAAGTTCGGAGAACAATCAGAAGTTCTGGCATTCAGATCACCACACAAAAGTATGTCGTAATCATCAAACAAAAATACCTTGTTTAAAATATTTTCTTCAAGCATAGTTATTCCATTGTCAAAATCAGATACAGAATAGAATGGCGAATTTTCAGGAGGGACATATGTACAGGTAAATAAAACATGTTTGGAAAAATGGAAATAATCTTTATCCAAAACAAAATGCACACAACAATCACTATCATCATCCACATGTCGTATATAAAAACCAGTGTTTTGCGTACTAGACAGACAATACCTCCCGAGCATCTTCCATGCTGTGTCAACTTTACAGCTGGCCTCGTATATACTTCATACTCTTTAAATAAATCAGACTCAAAATGATGATCAACAAACGTTTCTACCAGGCACACAAAGTCAAATGACAAAAGAAAATAAATGAAATCAAACATCGTCAAGCTTAGAAAGCAAACCACATATATTCCAATGAAGAAAAGACAATTTATTTACAAAAACGTCCAGATATTGTGGACAAGAAGTGACACTATCAACATCCTCCCCGCATCTTCATCCATCTCTTCCGCAATTTTCTCATTACGATCTTCAGTTACCTCCCCTCTATCATCATCCTGCACGTCACTCCCATCGTTGTCAACAAACTCCCTCCCAACACCACAGTCATCATCATCACCATTCACACTGCCAGACGTTCCCACATCATGTTTATCAATACATTTATTCATGTTAACATAACAGCTAGAATCAAAATCTGATGAAGACAACGCTATTGCAGCCATACAACAACCATCATTAGAGTCAAGTACACACGCTCTTCTATTTAAACCACCCCTTTCTTTTGCAACATCTATATTGGCATGTTTAGAACAACCTAGGCAACGTGCAGCATTGTTTGATAAAAAAATTTCGCTCTTGTCCAAAAACTGCACGCACTCATTCACACACCCAGCATCTGTCATTGTGGCTTCATCTCCCCCCTCCCCACCCTCTCCCTCTGCACGAAAAAATTCACTGTCATCCACAACAGGCTGAGAGGCTGACAAGCTTCCCTCATCTACCCCATGACAATTTACCGGTGCTACAAGTTCAAAATTGTTCCCACTCATAAACTTAACAGGAGATTTTGCATGAGAAGAGAAAAAATTTGACTCTTTCCTCCAGGGCCGGCCACAATCCTAGGTGTTTTCTCTCAGTCCATCATCGGCATTGAGAAAGAACTTTTTCCCGTCTATCACCAGGTGATCGTAAATCATGGTTGCCTTCTTTCCTTGCTCCCTGGCAGCCCTGAGGTGTGGAGCCAACTTCTTTCTTACTTCTCTAACTTTGGTAGAAAAGTCCTCGTTGATAAAGATTCCACTGCCTTTCAGTTTTCTTTTTTCCTTCAAGATTTGTTCTTTGTCCTTAAA
>CM060344.1:36524479-36529479 GCA_030674155.1 Stramonita haemastoma | reverse complement strand
CTATGCTAACTATTACTGTAAACAAAGTGCCATGTCAAAAGCTATGCTAACTGTTACTGTAAACAAAGTGCCATGTCAAAAGCTATGCTAACTGTTACTGTAAACAAAGTGCCATGTCAAAAGCTATGCTAACTGTTACTGTAAACAAAGTGCCATGTCAAAAGCTATGCTAACTGTTACTGTAAACAAAGTGCCATGTCAAAAGCTATGCTAACTGTTACTGTAAACAAAGTGCCATGTCAAAAGCTATGCTAACTGTTACTGTAAACAAAGTGCCATGTCAAAAGCTATGCTAACTGTTACTGTAAACAAAGTGCCATGTCAAAAGCTATGCTAACTGTTACTGTAAACAAAGTGCCATGTCAAAAGCTATGCTAACTGTTACTGTAAACAAAGTGCCATGTCAAAAGCTATGCTAACTATTACTGTAAACAAAGTGCCATGTCAAAAGCTATGCTAACTGTTACTGTAAACAAAGTACCATGTCAAAAGCTATGCTAACTGTTACTGTAAACAAAGTGCCATGTCAAAAGCTATGCTAACTGTTACTGTAAACAAAGTGCCATGTCAAAAGCTATGCTAACTGTTACTGTAAACAAAGTGCCATGTCAAAAGCTATGCTAACTGTTACTGTAAACAAAGTGCCATGTCAAAAGCTATGCTAACTGTTACTGTAAACAAAGTGCCATGTCAAAAGCTATGCTGTTACTGTAAACAAAGTGCCATGTCAAAAGCTATGCTAACTGTTACTGTAAACAAAGTTCCATGTCAAAAGCTATGCTAACTATTACTGTAAACAAAGTGCAAAGGCTAACACCGAAATATTATGTTCAGATTGTCTCCATCTATGACAAGCTCATACCATAACAATCTGTAGTTTCAACTGCCAAATTTCCCACCTAAATCACTTTTCAAACACTAGATAAACCCCAACGTTTTATAATCATGACCTTTGCGCAATAATGTTGTCAATATGCTTTAAAAGTATTTTTAAAAGGCACAAGAATTGCAGTTTCATACCATCATTTCTTGTAAGATTTAACAATCACATAAGACTTAACAGTCACGACTTGACGATCATAATCAATAACAAATCTCATAATCAACAACTACGGCTACAAAAAAATGAGAAAGGAAGTTAAGACACAACCCAGGTAGGACGAAGACTGGTTCAAAGGAAAGAAGACAGTAATGTCAGTAGTGAGAGAAGAAGAAAATGAAAGAACAACCACAGGAAGGTGCTTGCACTAAGAAATACCAAAGCAATTGACAGATATAATAACATTAATAGCAGCAGCAACAACATCAAAGAAGAAAGGAAAGGAGGAAGATTGAGAGGATGGATAAAAAGTAATAAAAAAAAAATAAATAAATAAATAAGGGGGGGAGAGAGACATCAATGACAAAAATGCAAAAACGGTTAAGAGACCCCCAAAACCACTACAAAAACAAAAACAAGAAGAGCGACCCCCCCAAAAAAAAAATCCAAAGTAAAGAAGAAAAAAATTGAACAAACAGCAGACAAGAGCAGAAAGCCAGACGATTTGGCCACCACACAGGGAGATGGGAAGAAGAAGAAGCAGAAGATCGATGGAATAAAGCTGTCACCATGGCAGTTAGGACGATTCCAGACCTGATCGAAGATGGTTACTCCCCACCCTCCCTCCCTCCCCTCCCTTCCCCCTAACCTTATTCTCATTCCGTTTCCCCCTGCTCCCTCCCCCCCTTACCACACACACTCTCCACGTTTTTCCAGTCTTCTACATTTCATCTCCCTCATGTCTCTGGACCTTTTTCTTGTCTTTATACCACCTTGTTTTTGTCTTTTCCTCCTCCCTGTAGTATGTTAAAAGGGAGAGTGTATCGGTTCCGTTTTTCCCCTCGTCCCCCCCCCCCCCCCCCTTCTCTCTCTCTCTCTCTCTCTCTCTCTCTCTCTCTCTCTCTCTCTCTCTCTCTCTCTCTCTCTCTCTCCACACTGCCTAAACCTATACAGCCAAAAAACGAGAGAAAAAAAAAAAAACCAAAAAAAAAGAATGAAAAACCCACGCCATGCACCTGACTACTTCAGCTTATAGGCAACGTAACCTCGAGCGTTTATTAATCCGTTGAAGGAAACCAACACAAACTTGCTTCTGGTCGCAAGGAATAATATTAACCTACTGCAGTCAGTAATGCTAATATCTTTTACGCACACGCACGCACGCACGCATGCACACACACAGACGCACAGACGCATGCACGCACGCACGCTCACACACACACACAGGGCAGAGAGACAGACAAGACAGACAGAGACAGACACACAGACAGACAGGGATAGAGAGACAGAAAGACAAACAGAGAGAGAGAGGGGGGGAGACAGACAGACAGACAGACAGACAGACAGACAGACAGACAGGGATAGACAGACAGACAGACAGACAGACAGACAGACAGACAGACAGACAAACACAGACAGACAGACAGACAGACAGACAGAGACAAAGACAGAGAGAACAGTATCAACGTTGCCTGCACTATACCTTACGATAATATTGTCTCTTCACTTATGCACCATAACCGATTACAGTTGACGTTCAGTGCTGAATGCTTTGGGTACACTTATACACTTGACGTGTGTGCAGCACGATACGATAGTAGTCTTTATCTGGAGAAGTATCCTGAAAGGAAAGAAAAGTCATGGTTTGGTTTGGTTGAAACATGTGTCAATCACACAGACAGACAGACACGCACACGCACGCACACACATTTTTTTCCCCCGCGATATTAATATGTTTACACGTTTACTGTTTTAATGTATGACTTGTACCCTCTTGAATGTTTTCTGTCCATGAGATAATAAAGTGTTTTGACTATGAATATATATAAATTATATATACAGAGCCACTTTTTTTTCCAATCTATATAACTACATGATAAACTACATAATATATCTGCCTACATTGTGTGTAGGTTTTCACATCAACATTACTAAAAGAAAACCTGCTATTTTTTCAATTTCAACATGTGCTGAATGCACATTTACACGAAACCTCAAATTTTCACCTGATCCGAAATGCTAGTACCCAGACCACCACTAAACTCCCCATGCAACAGTAGTGTATATATATAAATTTATATATATATACATATATATATGTGTGTGTATGTATATATATATATATATATATATATTATATATATATATATATATATATATATATATATATATATATAGTAGCCTTAGACTATACTGAAACCATGGACCTCTCACTTCAAAGACAGGAGCCTTTACCACTCAGACACCAAGCTTTTCCAAAGATTTGAACCCTAAGGCTTAAGACTCTCTGGCTTCAAAAACAAGATGCATACATAACACAACTTAACCTCGGGCTGTTTGTCTGCAAATGAACTTGCAGTTCCCTGTTCGAACTCAAGTCGACCCTAAAACCACCTACGCTTTCCATAACTGCCCACCACCACCACCACCCTCTCCCTCCCCTCCACCAAACCACTACCTACCACCACCACAAACCAGTACCACCACTACTGGATCTACTACTACCAAGCAGAGGTTAGATAGAGACAAAACAGTTTACTGAGACCGTTAATCCTGTCCACAGCTACTGTACGTACGTGTGTGTGTGTGTGTGTGTGTGTGTGTGTGTGTGTGTGTGTGTGTGTGTGTGGTGCGTGCGTGCGTGCGTGCGTGCGTGCGTGCGTGCATGCGTGCGTGCGTGTGTGCGTGTATGTGTGAGGGTACCAGCGTCTCCTTAAGTAGTAGGTGTGGTTACTTATGCACGGAGCATTTTGTTGTGGTCACTTTTTGCTTCTAAAAAGAGTTTGTAGGGGTCTTAGTGTGTGTGTGTGTGTGTGTGTGTGTGTGTGTGTGTGTGTGTGTGTGTGTGGTGTGTGTGTGTGTGTGTGTGTGTGTGTGTGTGTGTCTGTGTCTGTGTGTGTCTGTGTCTGTCTGTGTGTGAGAGAGAGAGAGAGAGAGTCAAGAGACAGAGAGGGACAGAGACAGAGAGGCAGAGATTTTATTTATTTATTTATTTATTTGTTCTTATATATCGAGGATAACAGAAAGAGACAGGGAGAGAGAGGGAGGGAGAGAGAGAGAGAGAGAGAGAGAGAGAGAGAGAGAGAGAGAGAGAGAGAGAGAGAGAGAGAGAGAGAGAGAGAGAGAGAGAGAGAGAGAGAGAATGAATGAATGAATGAATAATCTTTATTTTTCAAGGGTAACAGAGTAAGTATTACATACTTTTTTTCATCCGGCCCTTAGAGAGAGAGAGAGAGAGAGAGAGAGAGAGAGAGAGAGAGAGAGAGAGAGAGAGAGAGAGAGAGAGAGAGACAGACAGACAGACAGACAGACAGACAGACAGACAGACAGACAGACAGACAGACAGACAGACAGACAGACAGACAGAGACAGACAGACAGAGACAGAGACAGAAAGAGAGACAGATAGAGAGAGCGTTAACTCCAAAACCACTGACCCACAGCTAAACGATACTAGGAGCAAAAAACACGAATTGTCACAATCTATTTTTAAGCCATCTTACACCTCCCACCCTAATTTTAACTGACAGAATTTATCGACACATTACATCAGCACGGATTCAATCAGCAGAATTTTTTTTTTAACTTTCCGTGTACCAGTTGATAGATATTGATATTACTCGTTGGCAAACGGTCCTTTGTGTGTCTGTGAATAAGCATGAATATATATTTCAGAACCTGACATTCACATGTTAACGTGAGCTTGATCTTATGCATTAGCATCATGCACATTCGTGTGTTGTGTCATAGAAAAGCATTTTCTTTTTTTTATGTCAACGAGTAGAAAAAGCTTTTTTTTCCTTTTTTTATTTTATTGATTGAAACAAAGTACATATATGCATTCATATTTTTTTCTATTTTTGATTGAAAAAATCATTCCATGACGATACAAAATTTCTCCTATTTTGCTTATAGTATGCATGTTCTGTTGGATTGAATAAAAACTTCTTTTTTTTTAAATT
>CM060344.1:36506979-36519479 GCA_030674155.1 Stramonita haemastoma | reverse complement strand
TTATGTTTTGTTTTTTTAAGTTTTTAAAGTGGGGATGTCGTAATGGGTACACTACCGCCCATTCTTCTCGGAAGCATTTCTTTTTTTTTTCTTTTTTTTTATAAACAGACAGACAGACATAATGTTCAATGATTTTTCGGATAAGACTATAAACCGTGGTCCCGTAGACCAACGCACGCAGAACATCTTGAGCACATGTTAAATTCTGTTCCGCTTTTCGGAAGAGTAGGCCATTGTGTGCCGGTGGGAACGGATGACAAAATGTACAATACTGCATACCCATGGGGACTGGATGTAAAAAAAATTTTTTTTAAGGCACATGAGTGCTTGCTCCATTATTCTCGAAATAAAAGAATAAAGAATGATTTTTTAAAAAAACTAACACATTTAACAAGCCCAAAACACACGTAACAAAAAGGGTTTATAATTGCCTTAACTTCTTGTTCACACAAACAGACATACCATGTTCACTGACCCTGAACAAAGACATTTACAAACAAAACCAAAACAAAGAACACAAAGAAGTTCAATGATTGTGGTCACTTCTTGTTCTAACCAACAAACATACCCCGAATGTTCACTGACCCAGACAAAAACAAAGAACACAAAGAAGTTCAATGATTGTCGTCACTTCTTTTTTTTTATTGTGTTATTTCTTGTTCCAACCAACAAACATACCACCATGTTCACTGACCCCAACAAAAACATTTACGAAAACAACCCCCCCCCCCCCCCCCCAAAAAAAAAAAAAAAAAAAAAAAAAAAGGTCTATAATTTTTCTCACTTTTTGTTCAAACAAATACAGTGTTCAATGATCCAAACTAGCACACTTAACAAACAAACCCGGAACAAAAGAAATCAAAAAGGTTCAAGATTTGTTTTTACTTCTTGATCAAACAAACAAGACATACCACAATGTTCACTGACTGAACAAAAACATTTACAAAACCAAAAAAAAAAGGTCAATAATTGTCCTCACTCTGTGTCCAAACAAATACAGTGTTCAATGATCCAAACTAGCACACTTAACACAAACAAACATCAGAACAAAAGAAATCAAAAAGGTTCAAAATTTATTTTCGCTTCTTGCTCAACCAAACAGACAAAACCTTTTCACTGACCCGAAACAAAAACATTCACAAAAACAAACCCACCAAAACAAACCCCCAAAAAACCCAGTCAGTAACTGTCCTAACATTTTGTTCAAATTTTTGGTTGTTGTTACAACTGCTGTTTGACCAGTCTAGTGGACAGACCTGTAGATCGATCAGTCAAGTCCAGTCCACAGATCGATAGATCGATCGATTGGAGTGATCGGCTCGGTTTGTCAGTGGGCAGTGACCCGATTAATCTTCTTGACAACCGTCTTCAGTCTGTGCACTGAGCTGTTGGGGGAGGTTAAGACCTTCCCCTCCCCCTTCCATCAGTGTGTGGGGGAGGGGGGGAGGAGGTAAGGGGGAGAGAGTGTGAATAAGGAGGTAACTCTTGGATGGTAATGATAGTGATGATGATCATCATTATAACGCGATGATGATGGTGAACATGATGCAATGATGATGATGTGATAGTGGTTGTTGCTTTCTTAACGTTCTACGGGGGATGTGTGTGTGTGTGTGTGTGTGTGTGTGTGTGTGTGTGTGTGTGTGTGTGTGTGTGTGTGTGTGTGTGTGTGTGTGTGTGTGTGTGTGTGGTTGGGGGGTGGGTGCGGTGGAGAGAGTGAGAGCAAGGAGCTAACTCTGATATGGTAATAATAATGATGATGATCATCATTATAACGCAATGATAATGATGGTGAACATGATGGAATGATGATGATGATGATGATGATTGTTGCTTTCTGAACGTTCCATGGGGGATGTGTATGTGTGGAGGGGGGGGGGGTGAAGGGGGAGAGAGTGAGAGTAAGGAGGTGACTATGAGATGGTAATAATAATGATGATGATCATCATCATTATAATAACGCAATGATGATGATGATGATGATGATGATGATGATGATGATAGTGATTATTGCATTCTGAACGTTCTATGGAGGATGTGTGTGTGTGTGGTGGGGGGGGGGGGGGGGGGGGGGGGGGGGGGGGCTGGAGAGAGTGAGAGTAAGGAGGTAACTCTGAGACGGTAACAATAATGGTAATGATCATCATTATAACGCAATGATGATAATGATGTTGATGATGATGGTAATAGTAATAATAACTGTTGCTTTATGAACGTTCGACGAAGAAGTGGTGGCCAAACTCGGTCTTTACTTGGCCAGGCCAAAAGTTCTGTCAGAAAGCGATATCCATAAAGTGCCAAGGCCTACATTAACATGTCGTTATACTGTAAAATGTTATGTTGAGATTGCTCTCAGCCATGACACAAGCTCTTACCATAACAACGTATTCTTTCTATCTTTCTTTCTATCTATCTATCCCTTAGTCTGGCGATCGTGGGGGCACCCCTGAAGACTTGACAAACCAGTTCCCTCCATTCCTCTCTCTGTTCTGCCTTTCTCAAAGTTTTGTAGAGTTCTAGGCCTGTCCATTGGCTGATGTTGCCCTCCAATCTCTTCCTTGGTCTGCCTCTTTTTCTTCCTCCATAGATGAAAGAAAAATCCTCTGATGTTGGAGAATATTGCTGCCTATAATTATGGCATGGTACTTGAAAACAAGTTGTTGTATGTTCCCCAGCTTAACACTGGGGGTCACCCACAATGTGCACTCTGACTCACTCATCTATCCCACCTGGGAATCATTTAAACTGCACACTGAATGAGAAGTTTACGTGTGACTGTTGTAGAGTACCTCGCCACATACTGATATAGGCAGCCATACTCTGACTTCAGAGGAGAAAAGTCATATAACAAAACTTCTCTCAAAACTTCTTTAAAGTCTTACAACACTCTAACAGTGATTCCACAGGTGAGATGAGTGAGTCAGACAGAGTAGCCTACATGTATACATATTCTGGCTGGTGACTGACTGCCCAGGAGCTGTTAATCTGGAAAACGCCCAACACCAACAAAGAACAGGCAGAGGAACCCTCTAGCAGACAAATGACATGTCTTTGTAGTCAAAGAGGCACAGACTTCCACGCTGTGATGTGACATGACCAGACCGAAGCCTTTGTATCTGTCGAGGATTGTCGCCTGGCCGGTACTATTCAATTCTGCCTACCTACCTACCTACCTAGGTCTACCTACCTAAAAAAAAAAAAAAAAAAAAAAAAAAAAAAAAAGAAAAAAAAGGTCTACGTACCTACATACTTACTTACCCCCCTCTAAGAACCGGTGCTCCTCTACTCCGGGTAGTAAGTATAGATAGCTAGACATGGTTTGTGTCTGTGAAACACGAGTCGCGTTCAGCTACATTCAGGCACGGGATTTTGCTCAACCCCCCCCCCCCCCCCCCCCCCCCCCCCAAAAAAAAAAAAAAAGAGGAAACACAATATAATATTGTGTTAAACTACTGTTGGGTAACAGACCTACCAATTTTGCCAGGACAGTCAGGGAGGTACCTCCTCGCTCTTTCCGATCTTCTTCTTCGACTGTCGTGGGTTCTTTTAACTGTACAAGTCCGTAAGCACACGGATCGGACTGGTTCAGAGTCTCAACAGTCCTGCCACGTTACGATGACGAGTAAATTTTGCGAGAAAATACACCTGTTAAGACCCAAATTCCCCCATGGGGATGCCGGGAGTGAAGTTGGGGGGCTGGGGGGGGGGCTGTCAGTATAAATAGCATCCCCACCTTCAAGAAATTATGTGCCTACATTTCCTCTTTTCTATCCCTCTATGTTTCTGCCTTGCTCCTTTTCTTCCTGTCACCTCCTCCTTCCTGTCTATTTTCTGCCTTTTTGGTCCATTCTCCTGCCTTTTTTTTTTTCCACAGAAAGACTTAAAAGATAGCAATTCTCTCTCCAATACTTAAATCGGATGCACTGGGCTTGACTTGTCAGACTTAAAACGGCAATGAAACGTATGTTCGCTATTGATATGACAAGACAAGCTGTCCGAGCGTTTGACGAAGATTGAAGAAGAAAATCTAAAATTGCAATGAAATGTATTTTCGTTTAATGCTACTGACATGACAAGACAACAATAATTGCTGTCTGAGCGTTCGTGGAAGAAGAATTTAAGCTAAATTAAATTAATGGTAGCTGAACTAGACTGTATTTTGACGTGGAGTGTCACACGGACAGCTGGAGGATTGTGACAGGGACTGACAGAGATTGTCAGAGCTACCAAGGGATATAAGATTACACTGCTGGTAGGTTTGCCTTTAAGTACGTGTCGATTTGTAGGGTAGTAGGGGCGCACGTGTTGAAACGCATGGTAAGGGTGTGTGTGTGGAGGGGCGGGGGTTGGGGGTGGGTTAGGGGTGGTGGTGGTAAGTGTGTGGAGGGTGTGGTGGTGGTGTGTGTGGAGGGGGGGGAGGGGTTGTGTGTGTGTGTGTGTGTGTGTGTGTGTGTGTGTGTGTGTGTGTGTTATGTGTGTGTGTGTGTGTGTGTGTGTTCGTGTGTGTGTGTGTGTGTGTGTTCGTGTGTTCGTGTGTGTGTGTGTGTGTGTGTGTGTGTGTGTGTGTGTGTGTGTGTGTGTGTGTGTACTTCAGAAGATTAACTATCCTGTCAAAATTGTAAAAGGTAGGCCTATAGATCTAGATCTACTTCATGACAAAACTTGAAAAAAAAATCTGTTTAAACCAATATCGATGGGAAAAAGAATTATCGTCCATACGCTTAAGTTATAGATTATAATAAGTATGCTGAGCAAAATATCGTTTTGATAGTGGGTAGAGAATGGATGAATGAGAAATAAAAATTGAGTATGTTATTTCAGTTCTCTTCTTCACTGTCGCTATGATCTCGCCTTTGGATGTATTTGTGTGTGTGTGTGTGAGTGTGTGTGTGTGTGGTGTGTGTGTGTGTGTGTGTGTGTGCTTTAGAAATCGTATATTATTCATAAGAATATATACATATTTCATTGATTCAAGAAAGACCAAGGAATATGTATACCTGTACACATATTTCATTGCTACCAAAATTACCAAAAGGAAGACAGAAAAAAAGAGAAAATTTAAAGATTTTTTCAAAAATTCTATAAAAAAAACACTACAAGAATTAAATTCACTCACCGTCAAATTTCACCGAAAAATCCACGAAAAATTTCACCAAAAAATCCTTGTAGATCCGTAATCAGCAGGAAAAAAAGTATTATATCCAAACACTGCCGCACTCCACACAAAACACCTTCTAACAACCTTTTTTTTTTCAATCTGTTCATATACACTTCTTGTATCTTGTCACGTCAAACACTACACTACTCCAAAAGATAGCGTGGTCCTCTGCCTACGCCGGTGATATGTTTACATTAACAAACGACCTCTAGCAACAAACCCGTAAAGGAAAAAAAAAAAAGAGTAGTGTCTTCTTTTTCTGTATTGTCTTGATCTAGCCAGGCTGATTTTTTTTTTTTTTTAATCAATCACAACCTTTCACCTTGAACTTCGTCACAAATTCTTTTTATCTGTCGTCACCATTGTTTTAACACTGTGTATGTGTATGTATGTGTGTGTGCGTGTGTTGCTAGTCGACTTGTGTTATAGAGTCTAGTAAGGCTTCGACTGAGGACAAGCCTAGCCTAAGATGACTTAGTACAGGACTGTACAAGTATGGTAAGTCAGTTGTGTGCGTGTGCGTGTGTGGAGAGAGACTAGGCTATTGTAGTACTTAATCTAGGCTTAAATCTGCCCACTGGCCTCGCGTGTGTGTATGTGTGAGAAAGAAAGAAAAAAAAAAAAAAGAAGGGGGAAAAAAAAGGAAAGAAAGAAAAACATGCTGTCATCGTTAGCTCGTTATTAGTGTGAAAAGGTGCTAGATCTAGATCTACCAGGACTTAGGTTTTTTCTCTTTTTTTTTTTGAAGGGAGGTTTTTTTTTCTTCTTTTTTTCCCCATTTGGTTTTAGTTTATCATTTTTGTTCCTCGCCTAGAACTCTGAGGTTCACCAATGGTGAGATTTTTGCCTATGCAACCATTTTTTTGCCCACCATTAAGGTAGCCACATTCTGACTTCGGGGATGATGTCTAAACACACAGAGCGCATGCACCTTTTTTTTTAAAACTTTGTTATCTGTTCTTAACAGTACACAATGGCCTACTTTTGCAAAAGGCGAAACGAGTTTTTAACGTGTTCACAAGATAATCTACGAGCGTTCGCACACGTGACCTCGGTTTATAATCTCATTTCAAGGACTTTGGGGGGGGAGTGGAGTCAGCACCGATGTTAACTCCAGGGGGAAAAAAATTCCTAAAACGAGTGTCTCGGTGGTGGCTCGAACCCGGGCCGTCAGATCTTGAGCTCAACGCTCTAACCACTAGGCTATCCTGCCGCCCTGGACTTCGGGGTTAAAACTTACAGTCCAGGGACGGAACAGGTACAGTGGTTAGAGTGGTATACTCCTGATCTGACAGTGGTCACTGAGGGCACGGGTTCCAGTCTCCACTGAGGTGTCTGTTTGAGGGGATTTTTCTCCTTGGAGTTAACATTGGTACTGATTCCACATTGGAGATGGGCGTCGCCCTAAACATGCTGGCCCCAAGAGAAGCTGAGGTCTCTGACGCCACACAGGACCACTTTACCTTTTATTGACTCCACCTCCCTGAGAAAGTCCTTCTTTATATTGTATAATCTTTTACCGTAGAATCTGTCTTCTTCCTCTAAGTTTAGTTTGATTAGAAATTATTAGATTGGTGTTTGTTAAACTGTTTATTATAAATAAGAAAAAAAATCTTTTGCAAAAAAAAACAGCATATAAAAATAAGCAAAGAAGCGAACAAAAAAGAAATCCTACAACATTAACAACAACCAGCAACAACAACCAAAAACAGCAATATAAAGAAAAAGTAAAATGTTCAAACTATAAAAAAAAAAATTAAAATCATAGTAAAATGTTAAAAAAAAAAGTGTACTTCTTTCCAAAGAACTTGCCTTCTGGCATAACCACTTTTTTTTTTAATACAAAGCTAAACACGCACGCACACGCACGCACGCGCGCGCGCGCGCGCACACACACACACACACACACCTTTTGAAATCATGCACAAATCCCAACTCCACAACACTAGCTTTTATGGAACTGTCCAACCCCGCAAGTCTTAGTGGGAACTGAACCCAAAACTCACAAACTTAAACTGATAATGAAAGTCTTACCACACACTGACAGACTGACAGCAAGCGCGAAACATGACAGCAACGGCACAGTCGAAAAGCCGATCATAATAAATATTATTTGACAGCCACAGCAAGAGGTCCTACGCCAGATTTGCCCGCCCGGGCAGAATTGAGAGAGGTAGCAGCTCCCCTGTGATAAGTCTTGCATAGCGATCAGTCACAATCTGCGTCAAAATAGTGACGATCCAAAAAAAATGTTTCCTCTTTTTTTTTTTTTAAATCATTTTTCAATGGTGCTTTGGATATTCTGTGCCTCGTCTTTATTTTGATGTCGGTTGAGCTGGTTTTCTTAGTGAATTAAACAAGGGTCTTAATTTCTACCACTGTCATCTGTGCTGTTTTCCTTCTCACAGAAAATCAAAAACAATAGTGATTAAAAAAAATTTTTTTTTAAGACAGTAGAAGTAGTAGTAGCATCAGCAGCAGTTACCCAGTAAGAGTAGTAGTAGCAGCAGTAATGGTAAGTCTTGAGTGGGTCACAAAAACAAAAAAAAATACCCAGCATGTGCCCTGTACCTGGAGAGGGATGGGCTCTGCCAAGCTCAACTTGCCACCTGAAAACTTCACAATATTTTTTCTACTGGGGAAGTGTGTGTGTGTGTGTGTGTGTGTGTGTGTGTGTGTGTGTGTGTGTGTGTGTGTGTGTGTGTGTGTGCGCGTGTGTGTGCGCGCGCGCGCGCTCACACACACACAGACGTGCGTGTACACACACACACACCCACACACGAGAGGCTTCCTGACTGACTGCCCACATTGCAAGTAAGGGTACAGAGCAAATCCCATCTTCAAAATCACCGACAGAGAAATTTGACTAGGGGGGTAAACTTTTAGGGTGTTTTTTTTTCTTTGTACAGCACCTTCACCCTTATGACACCAAGACACAGTTTGCATCCGTTATGAGCTCCTGCCAATCGAACTGCAACCCCATCGATTTCTGCTTACCCCCCCCCCTCTTCTCTCCCCCCCCCTCCCTTCCTATCCATTTCTCTATAAATCGTCTTTCCTTTCCCCTGGCCCGGCTCATGATGTGTTGGTCTCGTCTCATAAACGTCGCCATAAAAATGGGGCCTCTATGTTTGCAGTGTAGTCTCAGTCTCTCTCTCTCTCTCTCTCTCTTTCATCGTGTGCCGGTGGGAACAGATGACATTTACAAAACTGCATACACACGGGGACTGGATGTAAAAAAGCACAAGAGTGCTTATTCTATTATCCTCGATATAAAAGAATAAATCAATCAATCAAAAAATCAATCTCTCTCTCTCTCTCTCTCACCTTGGCGGCAATACCCCTATCGCCAAAATCTGTTCTGCCAGCTGTTTTCTTTTTGTTTTGTGGGGGGGAGGGGGGGGGTTGAGAGATGGAGAGAGAGGGGAGAGGGAGAGTGTGTGTATGTGTGGAAGGTGGGGGGAGTGGGGTGGGTGGGAAGGAGATGCATGTGTGTGTGGGGAGGGAGGACAGGGAGGGGAGAGGGAGAGAGAGAGAGGGAGAGAGAGAGAGAGAGAGAGAGAGAGAGAGAGGATGTGTGTGTGTGTGTGTGTGTGTGTGTGTGTGTGTGTGTGTGTGTGTGTGTGTGTGTGTGTGTGTGTGTGTGTGTGTGTGCGCGTGTGTTTGTGTGTGTGTGTGTGTGTGTGTGTGTGTGTGAGAGTGTATGAATAGGAGTGTACATGCGTTCATGCATATACCTAAAGTCTGAGCCGCACGAAACTTCATAGATTTAACAAAAACAATTGTTTTTTCTCTAAAAAGAATAGAATTTTTTTTGGG
The DNA here is from genome assembly GCA_030674155.1 of Stramonita haemastoma. Classification (NCBI taxonomy): domain Eukaryota; kingdom Metazoa; phylum Mollusca; class Gastropoda; order Neogastropoda; family Muricidae; genus Stramonita; species Stramonita haemastoma. Next base: position 36,510,502 of record CM060344.1, on the reverse strand, counting down.
AAGGGGGGGGGGGGGGGGTGTGAATGCATAAGAAAAAAATCTGAAAGTTTACCAAAAAAAAATTCTGAAGGTACAAGGACACGTTAAAGATCCCATAATTCATGTCAGCATGAGTTATGGAATCAACTTTACATACCCAGCATGCACTAAGCACCTGAAGAATTGCCCATCAATGATCACCAGACCGACCAAGATCAAACTCAAGTACTCTTATTATAATAATCCCAAAACAGAAAAATTCACATGGGGTACAAGTAAAGAATAAAATATGGATCAGTGGTCTAGAGGTAACACACCGGCCCAGAAAGCGATAAATCCTGGTCGGCAGTGTGCAGAGGTTCAATCCCCGTTTGGGCCCAAAACTTTTCCCCCTATCCATTAGACCATGAGTGGTGGTCTGGGTGCTAGTCTTCTGGATAAGACGATAAACCGAGGTCCCGTATGCCACACATAATTAATTAGTGCACGTAAATGAATCCACAGCAACAAGAGGGTTATTCCTGACAAAATTTTGTAGAAAAAAGCCACTCTGATAGGGAAAACAAATAAAGTTGTAATGTATACAGGAAAAAAGAAAAAAAAAAATGGGTGGCACTGCTCTTGTGGCAACATGCTCTCCCTGGGGAGAGCAGCCCAAATTTCACACACAGAAATCTGCTGTGACTTAAAATGGTATGAATTTTTTTTAATGAATCAAAAAACAATTTCAGGATTAAAGAATGAATACAAAACATGTCATTCATTCTCTGTAATAACAACACATACATATGCCTGTAATAAGTTTCACATTCCCATGTGTACACACACCACACACACACACACACACACACACACACACACACACACACACAATGGATGGTAAAATTCTGTGAAAACTGTTTATGAGCAGATATGATATAAACAATATATCCTTTGTGTAAAAGGAATCATTGAACATCATGCAATGGATGACAAAATTACAAAACCACATGCACACAGGACTGAATGCACAGAAGCACATTCACAACCCTCAAAAATCAAAGAATCTCTCTCTCTCTCTGTCTCTCTCTCCCTCTGTGTCTCTCTCTCCCTCCCTTTCTCTCTTTTTTTTTTTTTTTTCAAAATTTGCTTTGTTGATTTGGTTTCAATATCATGATTTTTTTTTTTTTTTTTTGGGGGGGGGGGGGGTTCAGGGCTGGATATAAAAAAAAGCCATGTGTGCTTATTCTCTTCCCTTAATAAAAAGTTTCAAAAAATGTTTCAAAGTTTTTCTATCCCTCCCTCTCTCTTTCTTTCTCTCTCTCCCTCCCTCCCTCTCTTTCTTCTTCTCTCTCTCTCTCTCTCCCTCTCTCTCCTTCCTTCCCTCTCCGAGTGCTGTTGTATGTTTATTTATTAAGTAGTCAAACTGAGTTTGGGATGAAACTTTTCTTGTATTAGAGAGTTCTAAACTGGGGAACTCTGAAACAAATTTTCCCAGGCAGAAGCTCGTAAATACTTCACTAAAACATGCAGATCATCACTCACAATTTCTCTTCCTTTTCCTTTCACACAACTTTCATATAACTCGGTCAAGGTTTTTTTTTGTGTGTGCCGCCCAAACTCTCGATAGCCTAGTGGTTAGAACACTGCACTCGCAATCTGACAACCCGGGTTCGAATCCCATTCAAAGGGATTTTTTCCCCTGGAGTTAACATCAGTGCTGACTACACTCTCCACAAAAGTCCTTCGGATGAGACTATAAACCGAAGCCCCATGTGCGAACTCACACCAAACATCTTGCGCACACGTCAAATCCTGTTCCGGTTTTCACAAGAGTAGGCCATCGTGTGCCAGTGGGAATGGATAAAAAAAATTTTTTACAAAACCACATACACACAGGGACTGGATGTAAAAAAGCACTTATTCCATTATTCTCAATGTAAAAGAATAAAATAGATAAATAAATAGATATTATTCTATTCAATACATTTTCAAAACATCCGTACCAGCAAAACAAATCAGAAACCAATCACAGACTAATCATAACACCAATAAAAACTTCAAAGAACTTGTGCAAAAATTTGTAGAAATTTCAAAGTTTATTAAAAAAAAAAATAAAAAAATAATTTTAAAAAAGATACAGGACTGGCACTTCTTTATCAAATTTATTTTATTTTATTGGATTTTTTTTTTTTTCTTTTCATACCACTTTATGTCACAGCAATTTCTTGCGTGAAATTCGGGCTGCTCTCCCCGGGGGGGAGAGCGAATCGCCACAAGGCAGCGCCTACCCATTATTTTTTTTTCCTTAGGGATGGGTCAAAACACGACCCTGGGGGCATGCGTCGGTTTGCGAAAATTTTTCAGTTTAGTGCTCTGGTTTTTTCAAAAGGCTTTTTTGCTTAAATTTCATTTTTGCATTAATGATAATTCCCACAGTGCCATTTATCAAACCACCCTGCTTCCTTTCTATCAATCAACTTTCCCAAAAATGATCCGAGATTGACAAAAACTCTTTTCTTCCCCAAAACCCAGGGGGGTCTATACGCATCTTTTTGGATGAGCGAAAAACCGAGGTCCCCCGTGGTTACACGCACTATTTAGCGCATTTAAAAAAACCCCACGGCAACAAGGGGTTGACCCTGGCAACATTTCGTAGAAAAAAAAGCCATTTGATAGGGAAATTAAACAGTTGCATGCGGGAAAAGGAAAAAAAAAAAAGGTTGGCGCGCACCTTGTGGCGACGCGCTCCCCCAAAAGACACAGCCCAAATTTATGCAGAAAAATCTGCTGTGACATAAAGTGGTCAAAATCAAAATTTCACTTTTGGGTGAACTTCGAGCTCTGGAAGGAACAAAAAAAGACACAACAAAAAAAAACCCCAAGAATCAACACCAAGGGAAACGAACCTTCTACTTTTTTTCCGAGCTGCCTTTTTACTGCTGGACCAAACTGTTTTCCCGTATTTTGAACAACACAGAAATGAAATGGAAATAATACAAAAATAATATCCCCACATCAAAACCAAAAATAAAAATGAAAAGCCAAGATAATGTTACATTAACCTCTTACGTGCTGGACGAACAGCGTTTGTCATGAAACTGTCGCCAGCAATGTTCATTTAAATCGCTGTTCGCAGATTTAAGCTCTCTCTGTTTCGTCCGCATGTTACAAAATATGATAGCAGCGAAAAGGGTTAATCATGATGACGCAAATCCTCGGAATATGGGTGCCCTTTTAAGCAAGGTTTTTTTTTGTTTTGGTTTTTTTATATGGCAAGGGATTTAAAAAAACATGCATGCAAAAAATTTTTCCATATTCAATTTCAACCTCAAATCGATTCTTTCCCAAGTGGGATGAGTGAAAAGATGCATATTCTGGGGGACAGGGCCCCCCCGATGAAAAATTGGGAACATCAACAACAAATAAAAGAAAGATGATGATGATTTTAAAAATAGCCCTGATGATGATGAAATAGCAAAGATGAGGAAAAAAAGATAAAGATACTAATACTAAGCAGTTAATTTCTGTTAAAAATAAAAAAAAAAAAGATGATTTATAATTC
>CM060344.1:36502923-36506879 GCA_030674155.1 Stramonita haemastoma | reverse complement strand
AACCAGCTAGCCAGACAGGCAGACAGACAGACAGACAGAGACACACACACACAGACACACAGACAGACAGATGAACGTAATCAAAAACAAGATCTTAAAGATAACAGGGCACCATGTTCTAGATTTCCACACACCCAAAACCATAGAAATTGTGCACTGCACATGAATTTGAGACCCTGTCTCTCGCTGCTGGATCATGGAGTCTCCAGTTCAGTGTTGTACAAACACGCTGTGTGCAAACACCCTGGCCCTCCTGTCAGTGATTCAACCTCATGCAGGCCATAGCGCTAATGGCTCGCCAAGGTAAAGAGGCCACAGGGTCTCTCTCTCTCTCTCTCTCTCTCTCTCTCTCTCTCTCTCTCTCTCTCTCTCTCTCTCTCTCTCCTCTCTCTCTCTCTCTCTCTCTCTCTCTCTCTCTCTCTCTCCACTGTGCGTAATCCATCAGAGAAATGAGAAAGAGATCGTCATTTTTTAATAAAAAAAAATAATAAAAAGCCTGTTTCCAAAAGTGGCCAGCGTGATTCAGTTCTGACCCTAGCTAATGATCGTTGGAGGAGGAGGGAATGAATGAAGGAATGAATGAATGAAGGAATGAATGAAGGAAGGAATGAATGAATGAATGAATGAATAATCTTTATTTTCCAAGGGTAACAGAGTAAGCATTCACATGAACCAAGACCCCGTGTGCGTGTACGCACGCATAACATTTTTGCGCGCACGTTAAAGCCTGTTCCGCCTTTCGAAAGAGTAAGCCATTGTGTTGCTGGAGGGAACGGATGTCACAATTGACAAAACTGCATACACACGGGGGACTGGATGTTAAAAAGCGCACGAGGGCTTATTCTGTTATCCTCGAAATAAAAGAATAAATGATTCAATAAATAAATACATAAAAAACAAATAAACAAAAAATACATAAGTAAATAGATAAATAAATAAATGAATAACTAAAAGAATCAATAAATTAATACACAAAACAAATAAATACATAAGTAAATAAATAAACAAATGAATAAATCAATGAACCACATGAACCAGAGTCCTGTCCTTGACAAAACTGGGAAGAAGAAGCCATTCTGATAGAGAGAAAAAAACAACACTTGCAAACAGGGGATAAAAATGATGGGTGGCGCTGCTCTTGTGGCGACGCTCTCTCCCCTAGGTAGGAGACCAGCCTGAATTAAATTTCACGCAGAGAAATCTGCCGTGACTTAAAGTGGTACTCAATTCAATTCAATTCAAATCAATATCTGGCCTACATTTGATGGAAAGTGGACGGGATTTCAATGTCTGATCACGATTTGATTTATTTGATTTATTCTTTTATATCGAGGATAATGGGATAAGCACTCTATTGCTTTTTTACATCCAGTCCCCGTGTGTATGCAGTTTTGTAAATGTCATCTGTTTTCACCGGCACACGATGGCCTACTCTTACGAAAAGCGGAACAGGATTTAACGTGTGCGCAAGATGGATCGGTGGTCTAGGTGGTCACGCGCCTTGCCTAGAAAGCAAAAAGTCCGGGTCGGAGTGTGCGGGGATCGTACCCCGTTTGGACCCAAAACTTTTCCCCCATCCATTAGACCCTGAGTGGTGGTCTGGGCGCTAGTCTTTCGGATGAGACGGTAAACCGAGGTCCCGTGTGTTACACATCACTATTTAGCGCACGTAAAAGAACCCACGGCAACAAGGGGGTTGTCCCTGGCAAAATTCTGTAGAAAGAAGCCACTCTGATAAGGAAACAAATACACTTGCATGCAGGAAAAAGAAGAAAAGAAAAAGGGTAGGCGCTGCACATGTGGCGATGCGCTCTCCCCGGGGAGATCAGCCCGAATTTCACACAGAGAAATCTGCGTGACATAAAGTGGTACAAAATACAAAATACAAAAAAAAAAAAAAAAAGATGTTGTACGTGCGTTCGCACACGGGGCCTCGGTTTACAGTCTCATCCGAAGGACTTTTGGGGAGAGTGGAGTCAGCACTAATGTTGACTCCAGGAGAAAAATTTCCTCGACCGGACTCGAACTCAAACGATGGTTTGCGTGTGTTTGTACACAGGGACTCTCCTATTCCAGTCTCAAGCAACGATTGGGGGGAGGGGGGGGCAGAGGGTTTCGTACTAGTAGTAGTTAATCCCAAGGGAAAACTCCCCTTAATTAAACAGACACACATTACGGAGATTCAAATCCCGCACCTTCAGTTACTGTCAGGTGACGAATTTGCCGCTCGAACCATTTCGCCCCCCCTCCCCTCTCTCTCTCTCTCTCTCTTCTCTCTCTCTCTCTCTCTCTCTCTCTCTCTCTCTCTCTCTCTCCTCTCTCTCTCTCTCTCTCTCTCTCTCTCTCTCTCTCTCTCTCTCTCTCTCTATATATATATTGGTTGAACTGCTGGTGGTGGTGATGCTGGTATGTAGGGGTAGGGAGGGGGTTTCTTAGCTTTATTTCCTGATCAGGGCAAGGGCCGGATGAAAAAAGTATGTAATGCTTACTCTGTAACCCTTAAAAAATAAAGATTATTCATTCTGTCTGTCTGTCTGTCTCTGTCTGTCTGTCTGTCTGTCTCTGTCTGTCTGTCTGTCTGTCTGTCTGTCTGTCTGTCTGTCTGTCTGTCTGTCTGTCTGTCTGTCTCTCTCTCTCTCTCTCTCTCTCTCTCTCTCTCTTCTCTCTCTCTCTCTCTCTCTCTCTCTCTCTCTCTCTCCCTCTCTCTCTCTCTCTCCCTCTCTCTCTGTCAATATTTTAAATTAATGCAGTGTGTTTGAAAACTTTGTGTGAGAGGTTCAGCGGGCCTTGAAATTGGCCGGCAAAAGACAGTGTGGTGTGGATTATTGAAACGAGATCCTGCTGTGTGATGGCAGAGAGGGCCAAAGGTCTCCCATTTGCATAATCATCCAGACAAATGGGAAGGGAGATCATTTCAGGAGATGATGTCCCTTAATGACACGCTTTGAAAATTGGCTGGAGGGGTTCAGTCTTAATGCTGCCATTCGGGACGTCGACAGTCTGTTCAGAGAAAATATCTATCGGAGTTTAGGCCTTTATCACTCACTTTTGCTGATAGGAAATTAGGCTTGATTGGGCCTCTGTCTGTCTGTGTGTCTGTCTGTGTGTCTGTGTGTCTGTCTGTGTGTCTGTGTGTCCGTCCGTCCGTCCGTCTGTCCGTCCGTCCGTCCGTCCGTCTGTGTGTCTGTGTGTCTGTCTCTGTCTCTGTCTCTCTCTGTCTCTCTCTGTCTCTCTCTGTCTCTCTCTGTCTCTCTCTGTCTCTCTCTCTGTCTCTCTCTCTTCTCTCTCTCTCTCTCTCTCTCTCTCTCTCTCCTCTCTCTCTCTCTCTCTCTCTCTCTCTCTCTCTCTCTCTCTCTCTCTCTCTCTCTCTCTCTCTCTCTCTCTCATTTCTTCTGTTGTTTTTTCGTTCCTAGGTTAGAGCTAAAAACAACAACAAAAAAGCAACAACCCTCCCCCCCCCCCCTCCCTCCCAGAAAGGCAGTATTTTGAAATGTTGTTCTGTGTTTTGGAAGTTCTCGGTAAAAGTTTCCACATGCATCTAAATGACCAGGCCAACTGTCCTCTCCATTATTCAAATGAGTTCAAGTTGTTAAGGATCTGGTCAAGCGAAAGGGGACCAAAGTATTTTTGTTTTGTTTTTGCAGTTTGCATAATCAATACGACACAACACTATCTGAAGGGGCGCCGTTTTCATAAAAATGTTTCTGGATAATTATAATTATTCATGACTGTTCATTTTTTGTAGAAGGAGAGTCTTGTAAGTTTGTTATTTCGTTCCTGTTGTTTGTGTAATAATTCAGTGTTTAAGGGGTATGGCGTTTTCTTGTGTAGGTATGTGTAGTTTCTGTGTGTTTTTTTTCTCCATATATTCTTTTATTTCGACGATAATGGAATAAGTACTCGTGTGTTTTTGTTACGTCCAGTCCCAATGTGCATGCAGTTCTGTGAATTTTGTC
>CM060344.1:36460423-36470423 GCA_030674155.1 Stramonita haemastoma | reverse complement strand
GAGAGAGAGAGAGAGAGAGAGAGAGAGAGAGAGAGAGAGAGAGAGAGAGAGAGAGAGAAAGAGAGACAGAGACAGAGACAGAGACAGAGACAGAGAGACAGAGAGAGTGTATGTGTGCGTGCGTGTGTGTGTTCGCGCGCGTGCGTGTGTGCGCGCGCGTGTTCGCGTAAGCGCGTGTGTGCGCGCGCGTGCGTGTGTACGTGCGTGTGTACGTACGTGTGCGTGTGTGTTTGTGTGTGTGTGTGTGTGTGTGTGTGTGTGTGTGTGTGTGTTGTGCGTGTGTGTGTGGTGCGTGCACGCGCGGCACATGCACACACTCTTGTGCTTGCGATCAGCAGAAAAGAGAAAAAAAGAAAGAATGTCGGTGTGGCCGAAACATCGCCTGAAGCAGATCTATGCGTTCTCCCTGTGGATGCGTTACATCTTCTCTCCCTCACTGTACACTGCTGTGCAGTCCAGGCTCTTAGCTAACACTTTATGCTGCTCCTGCAAAATGAGTCTGATGAAACTTGTTTGTGGTCGTGAAGGGAACTTAATATCTGTCTGAATAGCCAAGCTACATAAACTCCTTTTTCCCCCATTGAACAGAGAAAAATAAAGATAGAGAGATAGATAGACAGGCAGACTGACTGACAAACGGGCAAAATAAAAGAGGAGGAGGAGGAAAAAAAGGAGGAGGAGGAGGAGGAGGAGGAGGAGAGGAGAGGAGAGAGAGAAGAAGAAGAAGAAGGAAGAAGAAGAGAAGAAGAAAGAAGAAAGAAAAAAGAAGAAGAGAAGAAGAAGAAGAAAGAAAGAAAAAGAAGAAAGAAGAAGAAGAAAGAAGAAGAAGAAGAAGAAAAGAAGAAGAAAAAGAAAGAAAGAAGAAAAGAAGAGAAGAAGAAGAAGAAGAAGAAGAAGAAGAAGAAGAAGAACGAAGAAGAAGAAGAAGATAAGAAGAAGCAGAAGAAACAAGAAGAAGAAGAAGAAGAAGAAGAGAAAAGAAGAAGAAGAGAGAAAGAGAGAGAGAGAGAAGAGAGAGAGAGAGAGAGAGAGAGAGAGAGAAGACGAGACAGACAGACAGACAGACGAAGACGACGACGAGAGACGGACGACAGACGGACGACGACGGACGACGACGACAGCGACGTACGACGACGACGCATGACGACAGAGAATACACCTGGTTACAACATTTGTGCCTGATAAACCTCAACAGGCTGTCTTCCTTCCTTCCCCTTCTTCCCCTTCCTTCCTTCCTTCCTTCCTTCCTTCTTCTTTCCTCCTTCTTCCTTCCTTCCCTTCCTTCTTCCTTCCTTCCTTCCCTTCCTTCCTTCCTCCTTCCTTCCTTCCTTCCCTTCCTTCCTCTTCCTTCCTCTTCCTTCCCTCCTTTTTCCTTCTTCCTTCCTTCCTTCCTTCCTCCTTCCTTCCTTCTCCTTCCTTCCCTCCTTCTTCCTTCCTTCCTTCCCTTCCTTCTTCCTCCTTCCTTCTCCTTCCTTCCTTCTTCCTTTCCTTCCTCTTCTTCCTCCTCCTTCCTTCCTCTTTTCCTTCCTTCCTTCCTTCCTTTCTTCCTTCCTTCCTTCCTTCCTTCCTCTCCTTTCCTCCTTCCTTCCTTCCTTTCTCCTTCCTTCTTCCTTCCTTCCTTCCTTCCTTCCTTCCTTCTTCCTTCCTTCCTTCCTTCCTTCCTTCCTCCTTCCTTCCTTCCTTCCTTCCTTCCTTCCTTCCTTTCCTTCCTTCCTTCCTTCCTTCCTTCCCTCCTTCTTCCTTCTCCTTCTTCCTTCCTTCCTCCTTCCTTCCTTCCTTCCTTCCTCCTTCCTTCTCCTTCCTTCCTTCCTTCCTCTCCTTCCTTCCTTCCTTCCCTCCTTCTCCTTCCTTCCTTTCCTTTCTCTTCCTTTCCTCCTTCCTTCCTTCCATCTTCCTTCCTTCCTTCCTTCTTCCTTCCTTCTCCTTCCCTCTCCACCTTCCTCCCTGATTCTCCCACCCTTCCTCCCCTGATGCTTCCTCCATCATCTCCTTCCCTCCCCTGATGTCCTTCCCCACTCCTTCCCTCCCTTATGCTTCTTCACCTTCTCTATCTACCTACACATTGCCCTGTGTTTACACCAACACTTCCCCTGATGTTTTACCACACATTCCCTCCCCTGATGTTTACCCACACATTCCCTCCCCTGATATTTTACCACACACTTCCCCCCTGATTTTTACCACACTTCCCTACCCTGATGTCTTACCACTTCTGGTGATGCACTGTCTGAATGAAGAATAGAGAGAGAGAGAAGGGGAGAGAGAGAGGGGAGAGAGAGGGAGAGAGAGAGAGGAGAGAGAGAGAGAGAGAGAGAGAGAGAGAGAGAGAGAGAACAGACAGACAGACAACAGACAGACAGACAGACAACAGACAGAGAGAGAGAAGAGAGAGAGAAGGGGAGAGAGAGAGAGAGAGAGAGAGGAGAAGAGAGAGAGAGAAGAGAGGAGACAGCAGCAACAACGACACGACAGCGACAGCAGACGAACAGAGACGAGGAGAAGAGTATATGCATTGAAAGACACAAGATACATGCGCGCATACACACACACACACACACACACACACATACACACACACACACTCACTCACACACACACACACACACACACACACACACACACACACACACACACACCACACACACACACACACACACACACACACACACATAGTACATCACCTTCATTCATCTCAAACTGTTGCTGAACTGATAGACAATTCCCACAGGACGCATTTCTACCCCCCCCCCCCCCCTCCCCACCCCAATCCCCCTACACACACACACCCCCCCCCCTTGCAGATTGTCCCCCGGGCATTTTGGTATGTACAGCCCAGCAGCCCAGCTGTCAACATTTGTTCTATATTACCACTGGACTGCACACACCGCCTCAGACATTTGGGAGAGACTGAGGGAGAAGTTTTCGAGCAAAAGGGGAGAATTGTTGGAATTGGAGGTCCACTGAGATATGGTAGAATTCGATAAAGAAAGAAAGAATGGAAGTAAGAAAGAAAGGAAGGAAGGAAAAAGAAAAGAAAGGAAGAAGGAAAAGAGAAGGGGAAAAAAAGTATTTTTTTTTAAAAGTGTGACATTTTGTTTTAAGTTTAATATAAGTACAGAACAGAACAGAGCAGAACAGAAAGGAAGAAAGAACGAGAAAGAAAGAAGAAAAAATTGAAAGAAAAAAAGGAAGAAACTAAGAAAAGAAAATAACAATGAAAGATATAAGAAAGAAAGAAACTCAGAAAGACGTACAAGCAGTTTTTCTCTTTTTATATATGATAAGTATAGACAATTAACACACGATATTTCAGATTTCTTTTATTTGCCAAACACATGTGACACATTGTCTCCACATAAGATACACAATCAATTCGCTTTTTCAAAGAAATGTGGCCATATAAACTAAACTGGTTCAAACTGTTAAATAATGATTGTCAAAGTCGTAACAAATATTGTATCATGACGTAACGCACATTACGTGTGTTCGATCATGACGTAACGCATCTTACGTGTATTACGTCTGAGTAACTGGTGACAGAAAAATAGTCATGCACTTGTAACATTTAATTCCCATTAATTTGTCTTTCAATCAGCCTGTCTTTAGAGACTAAATTGTGCATTTTTTTAATTAAAAAACAAACTGTTTTTTATACCTCGGATGATAATTAAAGCCATGGTGGTCAAAGCTCAAGAATTCTCTTCCACATTTCAAGAGTCACAGACAAGTCTGCATCAGCTGCATTGCCTAGTCTTTACCTTTTATTTATTCATTTATTTATTCTTTTATTTTTATTTATTATTATTTATTTAATTCTTTTATATCGAGGATAATGGAATAAGCGCTCATGAGCTTTTTTTTCATCCAGTCCCTGTGCTTATGCAGTTTTGTAAACTTTGTCATCTGTTCCCACCGGCAGCACAATGGCCTACTCTATTACGAAAATAGATTTTGATAGTAAGGGACACAGCGGCTAAGTGGCTGTACTATATTGTTTCCCTGCCTCCCCCCTCTTCTCTTGACTCTCTCTGGGATGCCACTCTGAAGAGCCTTTTCACCAGATTCCTCCATATATTGGGAGTGTACCAGACCCCGAATCTCTGCAACAGTTTCTCTATCTAGTCTGCAGGGCTTGTGACGTTTATCATTTTAAATTTTTATAAAATATTGTTGTTGTTTTTTCCTTCTGTCCAAACGAAAGCTGGTGGAACGCATTACTGTTGTTGTTGTGATGTTGGGTGTTCCTCAGAGTGACACGCTAGAGGTGACTCACAACGTGCTCTCTGTCTCACTTATCACAGCTGGAATCACAAAATAAGTTCACCTATATTCATGATTATTTTGAAGCACACAACCATGTAGGCAGCCATTTTGCAACTTCAGAGGATTCTATCTCCTTTAATGCAGAATAAAGTCTGTAGGAGGAGGGGGCGGGATAGCTCAGTGGTCAGAGCACTCACTTTCCCCCAGCCAGTGTTAAGCAGGATCGGGCGTGGTTACCAAGTGGGTGGGTGACCGTTTGCGCGCCTTGGCTGTCCCCCAGTCCACCCGCTGTCAATGGGTACCTGCCTCTCTTTAGGGTCAGGGAAGGTAAAGCAGCGAGGGAGAGGAGATGGGGCCCCCTCAACATGCTGACCCCTAGAGAAGCTGAGGTCTTGATGCCTCGCTCCTCTATGACCACATAGGGTATGGGACACCTTTAACCTTTAGTGAAGGCTGTGCTCTAAGTGCTTGTTATTGATGAAGACGCTCAGAACAGTGTATACCAAAGCATGACAGAAGTTTCATGTAGGTCCTTCATTCTTTGCCTTCGTCAATAACAGACACAGCGTTTGGCCTGAGAAAGTCAGAATACAGTTAGGTTTCTTTGTTTCTTTGTTTTCTGTCTTTTCTTTCTTTCTTTTTTTTTTGTTTTTTGTCTTTCTTTTCTTTCTTTTCTTCTTTCTTTTCTTTTCTTTTTTCTTTCTTTCTTCTTTCTTTCCTTTCTTTTCTTTCTTTCTTTCTTATCTTCTTTCTTTCTTTCTTTCTTCTTTCTTTCTTCTTTCTTCTTTCTTTTTTCTTTCTTTCTTCTTCTTTTTCTTTCTTCTTCTTTTCTTTCTTTATCTTTCTTTCTTTCTTTCTTTCTCTTTTTCTTTCTTTCTTTCTTTCTTTCTTTCTTTCTTTCTTTCTTTTTCTTTCTTTCTTCTTTCTTTCTTTCTTTCTTTCTTTCTTCTTTCTTTCTTTTTTCTTCTTTCTTTCTTTCTTCTTCTTTCTTTCTTTCCTTTTTTCTATTTTTTATTCATTTTTTATTCATTTATTATTTATGTTTTATTCTTTTATATCGAGTATCATGGAATAAACACTCATCTGCTTTTTTTTTTACATCCAGTCCCAGTGTGTCTGCAGTTTTGTACATTTTTGTCATCTGGTCAACCGGCACACAATGGCCTACTCTTAGGAAAAGTGGAACATGCTTTAACGTGTACGCAAAATGTTCGCACACAGGACCTCGGTTTAAAGATTCATCCAAAGGACTTTTGAGAAGAGTGGAGTCAGCACTGATGTTAACTCCAGGGGAAAACATCTCCTTGAACGGGAATCGAACTTGGGTCGTCAAATTGCGAGCGCAATGTTCTGACCACTAGGTTTTCCCGTGCCCATGTGATATTCTAAGGTAGCTGAGCTGGCTGCTTTAATATCAATTCATATATTCTGATGAAAGAAAAAAAAAGCTTATCACAGGAATAACAAACAGCCCGGTAACACAGTTGGATATGAATGGACAGGTGTCAGATGCGTTTAGAATAAAAGACTCGTACCGCAGCGTGCGCTGTTTTTGCATACAGCGGAATAGGAAATGGGTACAGACGTTTGCAGGAAAGATGGGGAAGAAAACAAGCTGTTGCTGTTATTGATTTCTGCATCATCGTGAGTCACAGCGAGGGTTGGCCTAGTGGTAAAGCGGTGTGGTGTACTCGTGGTCTGACTGTGGTTAAGCGTGAGAGTTCCAGTCTCCACAGAGAGTTTGAAGCAAATTCAGAATCAGATATTATTTATTGCCATAAAAGTCGTAGGGGCTTTTGGACAATAACCTTTTCATAATTCAATACAACGTGTTGTTGATCGACCTGTGTGTCTGTATGAAATGATGTGCAGGAAAATACCATGTTGTATTCTATCTTTCTTAACTGTTCTTTTTTTTCAAAACAGGTACACACATATGAATTATTTCAGCTTGATGATGATCTCTTACAACTATCTTGCTTAATTTGTCTGTATTATTCTTATATCCTTTGACATTAGCATTCAGAGTTATCGATAATTCTTTTTCTTTGTTCGGTATATAAAATACTATCATCCAATGAATGAAACTCGTCTTCTATTGTGTTGCAGTATTGACAAGTTCTGTTCTCCCTTGGTGTATTCTTATATTTTCCTTTCTCTATCATATGAACAACTTGTACGAACCTTACACAATGTTGTGCTATGCTTTTTTAAAAAATGTTTTTTAATTTTCAAATATATACACAGCCCAGTATAATGTAAGCATCATCAATCCACAAATGATTCATATCAAAGTTTGTAAAGAAAAAAAAATTAAGAAGGTAATATTACAAACTGATACACAACCTACTAGCTTATGTTTTAGATAGTGTATGAACTTGAATGGTCATACATACATAACAATAATGTACATGAATGCATACAAACAAATGTATACCCAAGCATATAGACATATTGAAGAATACATATGCTTACATATACCTAACCTCCAAATGCACAACTGACAGAACATTGTTTAAAGACAAAACCACAACAACAACAAAAGCAAACAAAAAACAAACAAAACAAAAAACAAAAACAAAAACAAAACAAAAACCCCCCCCCCCACAAAAAACACAAACAAAAACAACAAACAAATAAACAAACCACACATGTTGTGCTATGGTTTGTATTATAGGGATAAAATATATTACGGAACTTTCCGCTTGGAGTTCACACTGGTTCTAACGTTAGTCCCTCCAGAATCCCGTAGAGGAGAATGAGCCCAGGCCTCATGACATTGTGTGAATCTATGCACAGCATCTTGCCTCAGTCACAGCCATTTTTCTGTGTGAAATTCCTTTCACACAGAGAAATAATAATAATAATAATCACATTCAGACTTCCTCTCAGGGAGAGCAAGTCGCCACAAGAGCGGCGCCACCCATTTTTTTTCTACCTGTATGACTGTGTATTTCTTGCCTTATGAGAGTGGGTTCTTTTTGTTTGTTTTGTTTCTTTGCAGAATTTTGTCATGGGCCATTTTCTTGTTGCAATGAGATCTTCTATGTGCTTTATGTATGTGTCGCACACAGAACCTTAAGTTTATTATCTTGCTAAAAGACTAGCACCCAGTCCACCATTCAAGGTCAAAGCTGATGGGGAAGAAAGCTTGGGATTCAGATGGGGATAGAATGCACAAAAGTTTGCATTGCAGACAGGTAGGTTACCTCTAGACTGGACCACAATCCATCTGAGTATTGTTGATTGCAGACAGGTACCTGTCGGTGTTGTGTGTGTGTGTGTGTGTGTGTGTGTGTGTGTGTGTGTGTGTGTGTGTGTGTGTGTGGGGTGCGCGTGTGCGTGGGTGGTGTTTGCGTTTGCGTTTGCGTAAATATATAATTTGTTAATTATTTTGTGAATGGTTGCATGCGTATAACTGATTTAAATGCAAACGCTTCGATTCGTTTGCTTTACAAGATTTAGCACTATACAAATTCCATACATTATATTATTATTATTATTATTATTATTATTATATCATTATATCTATTATCATCATCATTATCATTATATATCATCATTATCATCATATTATTACATTATTATATCATCATCATCATCATCATCATCATCATCATCATCATCATCATCATCATCATCATCATCATCATCACCACCACCACCACCACCACCACCATCCATCATCATCATCATCATCATCATCATCATCATCATCATCATATGTATATAATAATACATATCAATCATATATGTTGTTAATAATATATAATATATATATAATATTATTATTATTATTATTATTATTATTATTATGTTTTGTTGTTTTATTATTATTATTATATCATCAATATATTCATATATCATCATCATCATCATCATCATCATCATCATCATCATCATATATTATCATCACATCATCATCATTATCATCATTACATCACATCATATCTCATCATCATTATTACCTTACCTCCAACCAGACACGTTACCTGTAGACAGGTACCTACAATCCATCTAGCACAGCTGATTGCACAAGGCAAGGATGTGTTGGTGAGGGTCAGCAAAGCGGTCAGTCTAGTCACCAGAGCAGGACTCCTGTCCGCGTGTTTACACTGCGTGTCTCGCTCTCCCTCTGACTCCCCTGCAGTTAACATCAGTGCTGACTCCACTCTCCCCCCAAAAAGTCCTTCGATGAGACTGTAAACCGAGCCCCCCCCCCGTGTGCCGCAAAAACGCACACGTTAAATCCTGTTCCGCTTTTCGTAAGAACAGGCCTTCGTGTGCCGGTGGGAACAGATGACATTTCATACAAAACTGTATACACACGGGGACTGGATGTAAAAAGCACAAGACTGCTTATTCCATTATCCTCGATGTAAAAGAATGAAATAAATCAAATCAAATGAAATCAAACCCCATCAGGAAATAGACAAGAGTAAAAAAAAAAAACAAAAAAAAACCCCCTCTCTTTCCTGCAATACAAGGAGATAGACAAAGAGCAGACAGAGAAAATAATAGGAAGATCACATCAAGTCAGGTCAGGTCAGTCGGTCAGTCAGTCAAGTCAAGTAAAGTCGTAAAGTGTCAGTCAAGTCAAGTCAGTCAAAATGATCTTATTGAGTGTAAAGATTAAGTTTACACAACTTTTTTTTTCATCCTGCCCTCACACACACAAACAAATCCAAGAAAGTTGACTTTTGAAAACAATCAGAGACAATTAATATCAACCTGGGTTGAACACTAAGAGAGTGGGACGTACAGGCCTTGGGGGGAACGGTTTGCCACAGAAAGCTGAGGACCGTGGGGAGTGGAGGAAGCTGGTTCCAGAATCTTCAGTTGTACCCCCACGGTCCCTAGGACCACGGGACAGGTGAAGGTGAAGGGTGTCTGCAATATTGCGACGACTCTTAGAACAGACAGTTGGAGAAAGGGGAAGTTAGAGGAGAGACTGACAGGCAAGGGGAGAGGGAGGGGGAGGAGAAATGGGGAGGGGAGGAGGGAGGGGAAAGTGAGGAGGGAGGGGAAGGAGAGTGAGAAAGGGGGAGGATATACAACGTACTGGATGGAAAGGGAGCAAAAAAGAAGGAAAATTTGTGAATGATATTGCTTTTCAAGAATTCTAGAAGCAAGGAATCAGTGTTAGTGTTCAGTGTTGTGTGTGTGTGTGTGTGTGTGTGTGTGTGTGGTGTGTGTGTGTGTGTGTGTGTGTGTTGTGTGTGTGTGTGTGTGTGGGGTGGTGTGTGTGTATGTGGGGCAGTCGTGCGTGTTACCACACTTCTTATCTGTCTCTTGGAATTACACCTAAAAATAAACAATAACAGACAGGTCTGTGACAAAAAAGAATTGAGAGAGAGAGGCAGAGACAGACAGAGACAGAAAACAGAGACAGAGATACAGAGACAGAAACAGAGACAGAGAAAACAGAGTTAGTTGAGAAAAATGGAGAAACAGGAACACAGCGAAGGACTCAGAAAAAGACAGACAACAGACAGACACACAAATAGACAGAGACACAAAACACACACAAACACACACCACACACACACACACACACACACACACACAACAGACACACACACAACACACACAACAACACACACACACAAAACACACACACACAACACACACACACACACACACACACCACACACACACAACACACACACACACACATACACACCACACACACACACACACACACACACACCCCACACACACACACACAACCCACACA
>CM060344.1:36437923-36440423 GCA_030674155.1 Stramonita haemastoma | reverse complement strand
TCTCAAGGAGTTCAGAAAACTGCCGACAAATCCATCTTAGGCACAGAATGTCACTGGCAGTGCAGTGTAGTAAAACTAAAGCCGCAGTGTCATTCTAGATTCAAGATTTAATTCGCCTTTGACCCCTCTTGGGGCATTGAGGATTTCAAACAAAATCAACTGTAACATAGATCTATATAATTTGCATTAATAGAATACGTTCATACACAGAATTTCACAGAAATAAAAGTATAGTCAACCTTTTCATTAATGTCATGCAACTTTACTCTTAACTATGAATTTGCTAAATTTTAACAACATTTTTATCAGAAGAGAACAAATTACAAAATGCGAATATGCTACACACAGGTCAGTAGCCTAAGTCTAGGTAGCGTCCCCTGTCTAGGACGTGACGTCAAAACACTGGTGACGCAAAAAGCTAACTTTACGTCAGGGCAGGGAACAGCAGAGTTGATGTGTAGGGTACATTAGAAATTAGAAAGGAGTAAGTCGGGCGGTGTCAGTTACGGTTACAGTAGGGGCAATGGATTCTCTATATAACAGCAACAACAGCAACAACAACAACAAAACCCAACCAAAACAAAACAAACATGTTCTGGAAAAGCGACACATAGGCCTACTTTTCGTAATTCGCTCCAGAAGAGAAAAAGGGAAGGACTTCATAGAAGAAAAGCTAAGCAAGCAGGCAAGCAAGCAATTGATCAACCAGTCAACCGTTCAACCAACCAATCATCCAATCATCCAACCAACAACCAACCAACCAACCAGCCAACCAACCCAGCCAGCAAGCCAAACTACCACCAGCCAGAAATAAGAAAAAAACTTGCCTGAGACATGTACATAATACTCTTTAAGTCTGTCAGACTCCTCTTTTCTGTAAGGATCTTTTTTGTGTGCTTTTTTAAATTTTTTTTTTAATTTGTACTTAATTAACGAATTTAATGGCCTACATAAACGAAGCTATCAGCTTACACCTTTTGTCTAGACAATCTTTTCTTGAAAATCTGTCCCCCCCAAAAAAAAATGTGCTGTAGCCGAAGAACCCAAAAAATATTTTCAACTTGAAATTGTAATCGATGAAGAAAATGCAACGTTGACTGCACTGCTTGTGTGTGTGTGTGTGTGTGTGTGTGTGTGTGTGTGTGTGTGGTGTGTGTGTGTGTGTGTGTGTGTGTGGTGTGTGTGTGTGTGTGTGCAAATCAAATCAAATCAAATCAAATTTTTATTTCCAGATGGTACATTGAGTAAGCACTCATTTGCTTTTTTTCATCAAGCCATCTATCTAAAAAAAAAAAAAAAAAGTGAATTAAAAAAAAACAACAACAGAAAAATCCCTAACAAACAATTAAGCACAAAAAAGGGAACTTTTTTTTTTGAATATGTGTGTGTGTGGTGTGTGTGTGTGTGTGTGTGTGTGTGTGTGTGTGTGTGTGTGTGTGTGTGTGTGGTGTGTGTGAGAGAGAGAGAGAGAGAGAGAGAGAGAGAGAGAGAGAGAGAGAGAGAGAGAGAGAGAGAGAGAGAGAGAGAGAGAAGAGAGGATTTCATTTATTTATTTGTTTTATTTATTTTATTCTTTTATATCGAGGATAACAGAATAAGCAATCATGTGCTTTTTTTCATCCGGTCCCCGTGTGTAATGCAGTTTTGTAAATATTGTCATCTGTTCCCACCGGCACACGATGGCCTACTCTTAAGAAAAGCGGAACAGGATTTAACGTGTGCGCAAGATGTTCTGCGTGCTTTCGCACACGGGGCCTCGGTTTAAAGTCTCATCGAGGAGAGAGAGAGAGAAGGAGAGAGAGAGAGAGAGAGAGAGAGAGAGAGAGAGAGAGAGAGAGAGAGAAGAGAGAGAGGAGAGAGAGAGAGGAGAGAGAGGAGGAGAGAGAGAGAGGAGAGAGAGAGAAAGAGAGAGAGAGAGAGAGAGAGAGAGGAGAGAAGAGAGAGAGAGAGGAGAGATGCGAACCTAACAGCACACACACGCAAGTGTCATGGCTAAGCTATTCCTGACCAGGACGGATTGTCCCCCCTGAGTGTTGAAGCGCTTTGCCCTCCCTCACTGCACTCTGTCAACAAGGAGGCTACACTTAAGGGTTGGCTTCCGCGGTCAAGTAGTATCTTCTATACAGTGTGCCAGTCAGAAATAGGTTTGCTGGTTTTCACAGATTTTTTTTTTTAGAGTATTAAAAAAAAAAGTACTGTGTGCTTGTTTTGGGGTTGGTGCCATAGATCGCTCTCGCAATTTGATGACCCGGGTTCGATACCCGTTCGAGGAGATTTTTCTCCTGGAGTTTACATCAGTGCTGACTCCACTCTGCCCCAAAGTCCTTCGGATGAGACTATATACGGGGCGACGCACGCAGAACATCTTGCGCTCACGTTAAAATCCTGTTCCGCTTTTCGGAAGAGCAGGCCATCGTGTGCCGGTAGGAGCGGATGACAAAATTTTTTTTTTTTTAAACCAGCATGCACACAGGTGTCGTGTTTAGACACCATCCCAAAG
>CM060344.1:36429691-36435323 GCA_030674155.1 Stramonita haemastoma | reverse complement strand
TCTGTTCTGTCTGTCTGTCTGTCTGTCTGTCTGTTTCTTCTCTCTCTCTCCTCTCTCTCTCTCTCTCTCTCTCTCTCTCTCTCTCTCTCTCTCTCTCTCTCTCTCTCTCTCTCCTCTCTCTCTCTCTTTCTCTCGCTCTCTCTCTCCCCTCTGTCTGTCCATCCATCCGTCCGTCTGTCTGTTTGTCTGTCTTTGTGTCTGTCTATCTCTCTATCAGTCTCTTTCTGTCTCTGTCTGTCTGTCTGTCTGTCTGTCTGTCTGTCTGTCTGTCTGTTTCTCTCTCTCTCTCTCTCTCTCTCTCTCTCTCTCTCTCTCTCTCTCTCTCTCTCTCTCTCTCTCTCTCTCTCTCTCTCTCTCTCTTCTCTCTCTCTGTTTTTCCTGTCTCTGTCACTCCCAATGTCCCTCTTTTTGTCTCTGTCTTTCTGTCTGTCTGTCTGTCTGTCTGTCCTCCTTCTTGCAGTCTCGATCCCTGTATCCATGTCTGTCTG
The DNA here is from genome assembly GCA_030674155.1 of Stramonita haemastoma. Lineage (NCBI taxonomy): Eukaryota > Metazoa > Mollusca > Gastropoda > Neogastropoda > Muricidae > Stramonita > Stramonita haemastoma. The sequence continues at coordinate 36,434,835 of CM060344.1, read as the reverse complement.
TCTCTATCAGTGTCTCTGTCTGTCTGTCTGTGTTTGTCTCTGTCACTGTTTCTGTTGTCTGTCTGTCTGTCTGTCTGTCTGTCTGTCTGTCTCGGTTTATCTCTGTCACTGTTTATATGTCTGTCTGTCTGTCTGTCTGTCTGTCTGTCTGTCTGTCTGTCTGTCTGTCTGTCTGTGTTTATCTCTGTCACTGTTTCTGTGTCTGTCTGTCTGTCTGTCTGTGTTTGTCTCTGTCACTGTTTATTTCTGTGTCTGTCTCTTTTTGTCTGTCAGTCAGTCTGTCTGTCTCTGTCTCTCTGTCTGTCTCTCCCTTTTCCCCCTCCTTCCCCCCTTACGTCTCTGTCTGTCCGTCTGTCTGACTGACTGACTGTCTGTCTGTCTGTATATCCTCGTCCCGTCCGTCCGTCCGTCCGTCCGTCTTCTCTTGTCTCTCTGTCTCTTCTGTCTCTGTCTCTCTGTCTCTGTCTCTGTCTCTCTGTCTCTGTCTCTGTCTCTCTCTCTCTCTCTCTCTCTCTCTCTCTCTCTCTCTCTCTCTCTCTCTCTCTCTCTCTCTCTCTCTAAAATCCCCCCCAAAAAAAAATCTATAAAAAAAAAGAAAAATGTTGACAATGCTATGTAAAGTGGACAATTAATCCTGTTTTCTTTGTTGCAGAAGTTGCTTCCGTCACCGCCACCAGTATGTTTCTGAGTGAGTAGCTTTGGTTTGGTTTGGTTTAATTTTGTTTTGTTTGTTTTGTTTTGTTTTGTTTGGGGGGTTGGTTTTATTCGTTCAATTTCTTCTTCTGCTTCTTTCTCACTTTTCTGTGTTTAAAAAGGTAAAAAGGTAAAGGTGTCCCGTAACCTATGTGGTCGTAGGGGAGCGAGGCATCAGAGACCTCAGCTTCTCTAGGGGCCAGCTATTGAGGGTGGTGCCCATCTCCTCTCCCTCGCTGCTTTACCTTCCATGACCCCAAAGAGGGCAGGTACTCATTTACAGCTAGGTGAACTGGGGGACTGTACTGAAGCCAAGGCGCACAAACGGTCACCCATCCAACTGGTAACCATGCTCGATTGCTGCTTAATTTTGACTTGGGGAAAGCGAGTGCTCTGACCACTGAGCTATCCCGCCCCCCATTTCCGGTGTTTGTTTTTAGAAAAGGTTTGACACAGTTCGATCTGCGATCGATCACTGAAACTACATGTCTCGTCTTTCTTCCATGGTGTGTACGATGTCTCTTACTATACATACAGTTTGTGGGTTAAGAGGTGGTGTGTGTGTGTGTGTGTGTGCGTGTGTGTGTGTGTGTGCTTGCGTGCGTGTGTGCGTGCGTGCGTGGTGCGTGTGTGTGTGTGTGTATGTATCTTCAGTTTAACGTCTATTCACATTTAGTGATTTTAGACAATACAGTACACACACACACACACAGTGTGTGTGTGTGTGTGTGTGTGTGTGTGTGTGTGTGTGTGTGGTGTGTGTGTGTGTGTGTGTGTGTGTGTGTGTGTGTGTGTGTGTGTGTGTGTGTGTGTGTGTTTCTATATCTGTATCTCTCTCTATCTCTGCTTCTGTCTGTCTGTCTGTGTCATCTGTCTGTCTGTCTTTGTCTCTGTCTGTTGTCATTCTGTCTGTCTGTGTCATTCTGTCTGTTGTCATTTTGTCTGTCTGGTGTCTTCTGTCTGTCTGTGTGTCCATTCTGTCTGTCTGTGTGTCATTCTCTCTGTCTGTGTGTCTCTCTGTCGTCTGTGTGTCATTCTGTCTGTCTGTGTGTCATTCTCGTCCTGTCTGTCGTCTGTGTGTCATTCTGTCTGCCTCTGTCTCTGTTCTCTCTCTCTATATGTACCTCCCTCGTCTCTGTCTGACTGTCTGTCTTCTCTACTCCTCCTCTTTCTCTCTCGTCTCTCTCTCCTATTTCTCTCCTCTGTCTCTGTCTCTTCTGCATCTCTTCTCTTTATCTCTCTGTCTGTCTTTTCATTTAACTTGTCTGTCTGTCTGTCTCTGTCTCTCACTCTCTCTCAGTATCTCTCTCTCTCTCTTTCTCTTTATGTCGTTGTCTGTCTGTCTGTCTGTCTCTGTCTCTCTCTGTACTTTGCGATGGAAAAAAAAAGAGAGCGCATCACATCAGTTCACGGTCTTATTCGAAGAACTTGCAGCAGGCCGGGGAACTGGAGGGAAATGCTTTGTTGGCCGGGTGAGAAAATCCCTGAAATGAGAGGCTCAGTCATCATTTCAGCCCAGGATTTCAAATCACTTCAATTTACAAGTCCAAAGCATTAATCCACGATTCTTAATGACTGGGCATTGAACTGAAGATTTTAGCCATTAAAAGGAGGAATGGATGAATGGATGGATGGAATGGATGGATGAATGAATGGATGAATGGATGAATGAATGAATGATGGATGCATGAAGAAGGAAGGAAGAAAGGAATAAATGAAGGAAGGAAGGAAGGAATAAAGGAAGGGAAGGAAGGAAGGAAGGAAGGAAGGAAGGAAGAAGGAAGGAGAAGGAAGAAAGGAAGGAAGGAAGAGAATAGATGCATAAAACAGCAGCTATAATTAGGTCAGTGAGCGAATAACAATGAATAAGATAGATTGATAAATGGATAGCTAGATAGGCAGAAAAAAATTGGATGAAGAAAGAAAGAAAGAAAGAAAGAGAAAATAGAGAGGAGAGAGAGAGAGAGGAGAGAGAGAGAGACAGAGAGACAGAGACAGAGACAGAGAGACAGAGACAGAGACAGAGAAACACAGAGAGAGAGGGGGAGATAGAGAGAGAGGGAGGGAGAGAGAGAGAGATGGAGAGAGAGAGAGGAGAGAGAGAGAGAGAGAGAGAGAGAGAGAGAGAGAGAGAGAGAGAGAGAGAGAGAGAGAGAGAGAGAGAGAGAGAGGAGCAGAGCAGGCAGGCAGGCAGGCAGGCAGGCAGGCAGCGGCAGGCAGGCAGGCAGGCAGGCGGCAGGGCAGGCAGGCAGAAGAAAGAAAGAAAGAAAGAAAGAAAGAAAGAAAGAAAGAAAGAAAGAAAGAAAGAAAAAATTATAGATATGAATAAAAAGTAAACAAATAAATGTATAAATAAATAAAAAATATGTTTTTCAAATCTGTTCAGCCATGTTTTTTTAACGGTTACGTTACCTCCCGTTTCCACTCAGTTTGCTCCCCTTCCTCTCGCGAGGAAAGAAAGAAAGAAAGAGAGAAGAAAAATAAAAATAAGAAAGAAAGAAAGATGAAAGAAGAAAAAAAGATGAAAGAAAAAGAGAAAAAGACAATAAGAAGAAGAAAGAAGAAAAAAGAAGAAAAAGAAAAGAAAAAAGGACAGAAAGTAAGAAAGAAAGAAAGAAAAGAAAAAAAGAAAAAAAGGAAAATAGAGAAAGAAAGAGAAAAGAAAGAAAAAAGAAAAGAAAGAAGAAAGAAATAAGAAAGAAAGAACAAAGAATTAAGAAAAGAAAAAAGATAAGAAAGAAAAAAGAAAGAAAAAAAAGAAACAAAGAAGGAGAGAAAGAAAGAAAGAGAGAAAGATGGAAAGAAAGAAAGAAAGAAAGAAAGAAAGAAAGAAAGAAAATAAGAAAGAAAGAAAGATAAAAAGAAGAAAAGACAGACAGAAAGAAAAGAAAGATGGAAAGAAGAGGGAAGGAAGGAAAGAAAGAAAAGTAAAACAGAGAGAAAGGAAAAAAAGAAAGGAAGAAAAAGAAAGTAGAAAGAGAATAAGAAAGAAAGAAAAAAGAAACAAAGCAGGAGAGAAAGAAAGAAAGAGAAAGAAAGAAAGAAAGATGGAAAGAAAGAAAGAATGAAAATAAGAAAAAAGAAAGAAAAAAAGAAAGAGAAAGAAAAGAAGAAACAAAAAAAAAGAAAGGAAGAAACTAAGAAAGAAAAAAAAAGAGAGAAACAAAGAAAATAAGAAAGAAATACAGAAGAAAGAAAGGAAGAAGAAAAAGAAAGAAACAAGAGAAAAAAAAGAACGAACGAAAGAATGTAAGAAAAAAAGAAAGAACAAACAAGAAATAAAGAAAAAATGGAAGAAGAGAAAAAAAGAAAAAGAGAGAAGAAAAAGAAAGAAAGGACTAAAAAAAAATGACAGAAAAAAGAAAGCAAGCGAAAAAAAAGAAGAAAAAAAGAAAGAAGGTTAAAAACAGGAAGAAAACAGAACGAAAAAAGAAAGAAAGAAAAAAAAACCTAAGGAAAGAACGAAAGAAAAAAGGAAAAAAACAACCAGAGAACTGTTTCCTATCTCTGTAACCAATCTTCGTCACCTCTTGCAGGAAAAAACACGTTTTAAAGCAAGTAGATGAAGAGTGCAGCAGATGTGTGTGTGTGTGTGTGTGTGTGTGTGTGTGTGTGTGTGTGTGTGTGTGTGTGTGTGTGTGTGTGTGTGTGTGTGTATGTGCGTGCGTGCGTGCGTGCGTGAGTGAGTGTGTGTGAGGAGAAGAGAGAGAGAGAGAGAGAGAGAGAGAGAGGAGAGAGAGAGAGAGAGAGAGAGAGAGAGAGAGAGAGAGAGAGAGAGAGAGAGAGAGGAGAGAGAGAGAGAGAGAGAATGTGTGTGTGTGTGTGTGTGTGTGTGTGTGTGTGTGTGTGTGTGTGTGTGTGTGTGTGTGTGTGTGTGTGTGTGTGTGTGGTGTGTGCAGGAGGACATGCACACATGTGTGTGTCTGCAGATATGGGGAGGTGGGGGGGGGAGGTTACACTTATATCAATTGCAAATCTAAGCAAAGTGGACATGTTTCAAAAATACAGGTTTTGGCAATCATCGGAATTGCTGTCTGTCTGTCTGTCTGTCTGTCTGTCTGTCTGTCTGTCTGTCTGTCTGTCTGTCTGTCTGTCTGTCTGTCTGACTGTCTGTCTCTCTTTTTCTGACTCCATCTCACACATTTTACACACCACACACACACACACCACACACACACACACACACACACACACACACACACACACACACACACACACACACACAACACACACACACACACACATGAAGAGAGAGAGAGAGAAGAGAGGAGAGAGAGAGAGAGAGAGAGAGAGAGAGAGAGAGAGAGAGAGAGAGAGAGAGAGAGAGAGAGAAGAGAGAGAGAGAGAGAGAGAAGGCAAGGCAAGGGCAAGGGCAAGGCAAAATTCTTTTATTCGAGGATAGTCGATAAGCACTCGTGTGCTTTTTTACATCCAGTCCCCGCCCTTTTCAG
>CM060344.1:36412191-36417191 GCA_030674155.1 Stramonita haemastoma | reverse complement strand
TTGACAAAACTGCATACACACGGGGAGTGGATATTAAAAAAAAAACCCACACGAGTGCTTATTCCATTATCCTCGATATAAAAGAATAAAATTAATCAAAATAAAAAATAAAATCAAATCCTCGATAAAAAAAAAAGATAGATATCAATAAATGAAAACTTCAGTGCATACAGTGCACACGATGCTACTCTTACAAAAGTCGGACAGGATTTAACGTGTGTGCAAGGATGTTCGGGCGACGTTCGCACACGGGGCCTCGGTTTAAAGTCTCATCCGAAGGACTTGTGGGGAGAGTGGAGTCAGCACTGATGTTAACTCCAGGAGAAAAAATATCCTCGACCGGACTCGAACCCGGGTCGTCAAATTGCCAGCGCAATGTTCTGACCACTGACCACTAGGCTATCCGCCCCAGCATGGGGTTCAGTTGCTGAAGCTGTTTCTTGTATCGGTGTGGTGTATCCTGTTCCCAATGCCCCCTACTTGGGGACATGCCCGTTACCCAGGTCAGAGCACTCGCAGCCCATTGGTAGAACTGCTCCGTCCACATCTCTCCCAGGTGTCTTTGATTCCTTTAGTCTTATCCACACAAAATTAATGTGCTCAGTCCTTTGTGAATGGGGAGGGAGGATTGGTCCTGGCTTTGTGGCCCGTTTGTCTCCCTTTCTTTTGTGTTTTAAATGATGGTGGTTTTATTTCCTTTTTTGGGGGGATACTTTGTTGAAAGATTTTCATGAGAATCTGTTTTTTTTTTTAAGAACGTGTTCCTTTCTGCGAGTTGTGTACCTCTCTCTTAATTTCTGTCTGTCTCTCTGTCTCTGTCTCTGTCTCTCTGTCTCTCTGTCTCTCTCTCAATATGTCTAAAGATGAAGATTATTCATTCATTCATTTATTATTCATTCATTTTCTCTCTCTGTCTCTGTCTCTCTCTGTCTCTGTCTCTCTGTCTCTGTCTCTGTCTCTCTCTCAATAATGTCTGAAGATAAAGATCATTCATTCATCTTCATTCATTCATTCATTCATTCATTCATTCATTCATTCATTCATTCATTCATTCATTCATCTTATTCTATTCTCTCTCTCTCTCTCCCTGTCTCTGTTTCTGTCTCTGTCTCTGTCTCTCTCTGTCTCTCTTTCTGTCTCTCTCTCTCTGTCTCTCTGCCTCTCTGTTTCTCTCTGTGTCTCTCTGCCTCTCTGCCTCTCTGTCTCTCTGTCTCTGTCTCTGTCTCTCTCTCTCTTCTCTCTCTCTCTCTCTCTTGTATCTCTGTCTGTCTGTCTGTCTCTCTCAATAATGTCTGTTTATCCTAACCAAAGTGTTCTGCTTGTTAAGGCTGTGGATACAAAAACTTGCCAAAGAATGTTAGCAGTAAACACATAAAATTTTGTGCAATAATTATAATCATGTTCCTCTTCAACTGACTCTCACTCAAAGATTCTTTGGTGTGAACATCATTTATTCAAAACACACCATCCAACATAAACAAACCAAAACAAACACACACAAAAAAAACTCTCGGTGGCTCTTTTGTTCAGGGGAACCATTTTTTTGTACACAACACCGCCTAGGTAGAGATAGATAGAGAGAGAGGAGTACGAAAGATCTGGAGAGTAGAGGCACTCACAACATGAGCCCCTACCTGGTTTGTGTCAGGGTAAGACCCCCCCCCTCCCCCTGCCCCCCCCTCCCCCCACCGCCCCCCCCCCCTCCTCCTCCCCCCCCCCCCCCCAACTCTTTTCTCTGCTCCCTCATTTAAACCATACAGAACAAGATCAACTGAGAATCCAGATGCTTAGTGTAAACAGGTTTAGAAGCAGTGATCAGCGCTGCACTTGGCTTGTGTCAGGTGACTCGGCTACCTTCAATATCCCTGCACCGCTCTTTGAATTACTTACACTTGCACACTGGCAAATGGGTAGAAAATCCCTGCACTGCTCTTTGAATTACTTACACTTGCACACTGGCAAATAGGTAGAAAATCCCTGCACTGCTCTTTGAATTACTTACACTTGCACACTGGCAAAATAATGGGTAGAAAATCCCTACACTACTGCCTTTCAAATTACAACACTTGCAAACTGAAAGAAAATCCTTCAGTACTGTTCAAAAAGAAAGAAAGAAAGAAGAAAGAAGAAAGAAGAAAGAGAAAGAAGAAGAGAAGAAGAGAAAGAAAGAGAAAGAGAGAGAAGGGAGAGAGAGAAGAAGAGAGGAGAGAGAGAGAGAGAGAGAGAGAGAGAGAGAGAGAGAGAGAGAGAGAGAGAGAGAGAGAGAGAGAGAGAGAGAAGAGAGAGAGAGAGAGAGAGAGAGAGAGAGAGAGAGAGAGAGGAGAGGAGAGAGAGAGAGAGAGAGAGAGAGAAGAGAGAGAGAGAGAGAGAGAGAGAGAGGAGAGAGAAGAGAGAGACAGAGACAGAAGAGAGAGACAGACAGACAGACAGACAGACAGACAGACAGACAGACAGACAGACAGACAGACAGACAGACAGAAACAGACAGACAGACAGACAGACAGACAGACAGACACACACACACAGACACACACACACACACACACCACACACACACACACACACACACACACACACACACACACACACACCACACACACACAAGAGAGAGAGAGGGTTGTTTGTGTGTCAGTCAAGTCAGAACAATTACAGGGGGATGATAGCCTAGGTGATTAGAGCGCTAAGCTTGCAGTCTGATGTTACCTGATCTGATGGCTCCGAGTTCAATCCCCGCCCAGACTTCTATTGAAGGGGATTTTCTTCTCCTTGGAGTTAACATCAGTGCTAGACTGATGACTCCACTCACCCCAAAAGTCCTTTGGATGAGACTGTAATACATCGACGTCTTATGTTATGAGCGCATGTAGAATGTCTTCTTCTTGTTCTTGTTCTTGTTGTTTCTTGTTTTTCCTTTTGTTGTTCTTGTTCTTCTTTTGTTTTGCTTCTTCTTCTTCTTCTTCTTTCTTCTTCTTCTTCTTCTTTCTTCTTCTTCTTCTTCTTCTTCTTCTTCGCATTCTTCTTCGCATTCTTCTTCCATCTTCTTCGCAATCTTCGCATTCTTCTTCCATTCTTGCATTCTTCTTCTTCTTTTTCTTCTTGTCTGTTCTTGTTCTTCTTCTTCTTCTCTTCTTCTTCTTCTTCTTCTTCTTCTTCTTCTGTCCCAAGTCTGTTCAGACCGTAGGGGCGCCACGGAAGACCTCGCAACCAGCTCTAGCTCTCCATAGAATGTTTTACAGTTTTAAAGTTGCTTTTGAAATAGAATTGCCAAGATGGTTACCCCCAAAGCAACAACAAAAAACGAATATCTGCAGAAGGTTATGTTGACTAGTATTTCTTTCCTTCTTCTTTCTTCTTCTTTAGTTGTTTTCCATTTTGTCTTCTTCTTCTTTCTTTCTTTCTTTCTTCTTTCTTTCTTTCTTTCTTTCTTTCTTTCTTTCTTTCTTTCTTCTTTCTTTCTTTCTTTCTTTCTTTCTTCTTTTCTTTCTTTCTTTCTTTCTTTCTTTCTTTCTTTCTTTCTTTCTTTCTTCTTTCTTTCTTTCTTTCCCTTTTTCTTTCTTTCTTTCTTTCTTTCTTTTTACGACCCCCCAGGTCAACTTCAAACACAGACCTGCCAGTGCCTTCTTTCTCTTCGTGTATACTCATGCAGAATAACAATAATATTACGCACGTTAAAGATCTTGCGATTCATGTCAGCGTTCAGTGCGTTACGGAAACACGACCATACCCAGCATATATCCCCACAAGCCGGACTGCAGAAAAAAGGACATACTAATGATACAGGACTTTATATAGCGCTATACCTTGTAAAAAACAAATCAAAGCGCTTGTAGATAAACAGACAGACAGAGAGACAGACATATTGACAGAGACATAAAATCGATGCACGTGGAGAGAGAGAGAGAGAGAGAGAGAGAGAGAGAGAGAGAGGAGAGAGAGAGAGAGAGAGAGAGAGAGAGAGAGAGAGAGAGAGAGAGAGAGAAGAGAGAGAGAGAGAGAGAGAGAGAGAGAGAGAGAGAGAGAGAGAGAGAGAGAGGGCAGACAGACAGACAGACAGACAGACAGACAGAGAGACAGAGAGAGAGAGAGAGAGAGACAGAGGGGGGGGGGGGGACAGAAAAGACAGAGAGAGAGAGAGACAGAGCGAGACAGAGAACGCAGAGTTAGCACACCCACAGGGTGTTCAAAGTTTAGCTTTCAATGACAACACTGTAAAACAACATCTGGTTAGCTAAAAAAAGTAAAAATAAAAAAAAGAGAGAAAAAAAAAACAAGAAAAAAAAAACAACCTTCCCTCCCTGTGTTTGGAATAACCTGCAGATACTGATTGTAAAAAGAAAAAAAAGAAGAAGAAAAAAAAGAAAAAAAAAAGAAAAAGAAAAGAGTGTGCACAGTGTCCCAAAGAAGAGAACATTAGCCTGCCTGCCTGCTGCCTGCTCCTGCCTCCTGTCGCCTGCCTCCTGTCTGCCTGCCTGCCTGCCTGCCTGCCTGCCCTGTCCCTGCTGCCTGCCTGCCTGCCTGTCTCTCCTGCCTCTGTGCTGCCTGTCTGCTGCCGTCTCTTTGTGCCCTGATTCTTTTTGCTCTGTCTTGTCCTTTTGTTCACCTTTCTTTGTCCATGTTGTCCTTTCTCCTCTCTGTCTCTGTTTTGTCCTTCTGTCCTCCTCCTCCTTGCCCTCTGCCTCTGTCTGTCTGTCTCCTCTCTTTTCTCTTCTGTCTTTGCTCTGTCTCTCTTCTCTCCCCTCTCTCTTCCTCTTCTCTTCTGTCTCTTCTCTTTCTCCCTTCCCTCCCCCCCTCTCTCTCTCTCTTCTCTCTCTTCTCTCTTCTCTCCTCCCTCTCTCTCTCCCTCTTCTCTTCTCTCTCTCTCTCTTCTTCTCTCTCTCTCTCTCTTCTCTCTCCCCTCTCCTCCCTCTCTCTCTCTCTCTCTCTCTCCTCTCTCTCTCTCTCTCTCTCTCTCTTCTTACAAACTGTGGAATGTGATCATTTCCGTGTTAATCTTGTCCTCA
>CM060344.1:36389980-36392480 GCA_030674155.1 Stramonita haemastoma | reverse complement strand
ATTATGGAATAAGTACTTCCGTGGGTGTTTCTTTTACATCCAGTCCCCGTGTGCATGCGCTTTTGTCCATTTTGTCACATGTTCCCACCGGCACACAATGACTCACTCTTCCGAAAAGCAGAACAGGTTTTAATGTGTGTGTGTAAGAGGTTCTGCGTGCGTTCGCACACGGGGCCTCGGTTTACAGTCTCATCCGAAGGACGTTTGGGGAGAGTGGAGTCAGCACTGATGTTAACGCCAGAGGATAAAATCCTTGAACTGGAATCGAACCTGGGTAGTCAGATTGCGAGCGCAATGTTCTGACCACTAGGCTATCCCGTCCCCCAACTAAGCTGTCAGAAGCCAGTAAAGTCGAGTACAGCCGTTTTTTTCTGCAGACGGCAATACTGTCAGCGATGTCAGGCAAACAGTGCAAGAAAGGGTAACAGTAAAGGTAAAGGTGTCCTATAACCTACGTGGTCGTAGGGGAGCGAGGCATCAGAGACCTCAGCTTCTCTAGGGTCCAGCATATTGAGGCTGGCGCCCATCTCCTCTCCCTCGCTGCTTTACCTTCCCTGACCCTAAAGAGGGCAGGTACCCATTGACGGCTGGGGGAACTGGGGGAACTGTACTAAAGGCCAAGGCGCGCAAACGGTCACCCATCCATTTGGTAACCACGCTCGATGCTGCTTAACCTTGGCTGGGGTAAAGCGAGCGCTCTGACCACTGAGCTATTCCGTCCCCGCAAGAAAGGATAAAGCTGGAAAAAAAAAAAAGTTGGCAAAATATTCTTGTTGGTCAACAAAGCCATGGAGACAGAAGGAAATATCTTGTGTCACTCTGCGGTCTCCTAACCACTCAAGAGAAAACAGCACAAATTCCACACAGAGGAGTGTCGCCACATGCCTGTAGCACACAATACAATACAATGCACACACAAAAAACTCAAGAAGAAAAAAAAGAAGCAAATTCTATAGATTTAACAAACCACGACAGGATAATGAAAGTATAACGATCACAACATCAGCTTGTCGACAAAGCAATTGATACGGTGGAGGAGGAGGGGGGAGGGGGAGGAGGAGGAGGAGTAGAAGAAGAAGAGAAGAAGAAGAAGAAGAAGAAGAAGAAGAGAAGAAGAAGAAGAAGAAGAAGAAGAAAGAAGAAGAAGAAGGAAAAAAAACAAGAAGAAAAACAAGAAGAGGAAGAAGAGTAGGCCGTTGTGTGCCGGTGGGAACGGATGACAAAATTCACAGAACTGCATGCACATTGGGACTGGACGTAACAAAAACACACGAGTACTTATTCCATTATCGTCGAAATAAAAGAATATATGGAGAAAAAAAACACACAGAAACTACACATACCTACACAATAAAACACCATACCCCTTAAACACTGAATTATTACACAAACAACAAGAACGAAACAACAAACTTACAAGACTCTCCTTCTACAAAAAATGAACAGTCATGAATAATTATAATTATCCAGAAACATTTTTATGAAAACGGCGCCCCTTCAGATAGTGTTGTGTCGTATTGATTATGCAAACTGCAAAAAACAAAACAAAAAAACTTTGGTCCCCTTTCGCTTGACCAGATCCTTAACAACTTGAACTCATTTGAATAATGGAGAGGACAGTTGGCCTGGTCATTTAGATGCATGTGGAAACTTTTACCGAGAACTTCCAAAACACAGTACAACATTTCAAAATACTGCCTTTCTGGGGGGAGGGGGGGGGAGGTTGTTGCTTTTTTGTTGTTGTTTTTAGCTCTAACCTAGGAACGAAAATAAACAGAAGAATGAGATGAGAGAGAGAGAGAGAGAGAGAGAGAGAGAGAGAGAGAGAGAGAGAGAGAGAGAGAGAGAGAGAGAGAGAGAGAGAGAGAGAGAGAGAGAGAGAGAGAGAGAAGACAGACAGACAGACAGACAGACAGACAGACAGACAGACAACACACACAACACACACACAGACACACAGACACACAGACAGACACACAGACACACAGACAGACACACAGACAGACACACAGACACACAGACACACAGACAGACAGACACATAGACAGACACACAGACACACAGACACACAGACAGACACACAGACAGACAGAGGCATAATCAAGCCTAATTTCCTATCAGCAAAAGTGAGTGATAAAGGCCTAAACTCCGATAGATATTTTCTCTGAACAGACTGTCGACGTCCCGAATGGCAGCATTAAGACTGAACCACTCCAGCCAATTTTCAAAGCGTGTCATTAAGGGACATCATCTCCTGAAATGATCTCCCTTGCCATTTGTCTGGATGATTATGCAAATGGGAGACCCTTTGGCCCTCTCTGCCATCACACAGCAGGAGCTCGTTTCAATAATCCACACCGCACTGTCCTTTGCCGGCCAATTTCAAGGCCCGCTGAAACTCTCACACAAAGTTTTCAAACACACTGCATTAATTTTAAATATTGACAGAGAGAGAGGGGAGAGAGAGAGAGAGAGAGAGAGAGAGAGAGGAGAGAGAGGA
>CM060344.1:36372480-36382480 GCA_030674155.1 Stramonita haemastoma | reverse complement strand
CTTTCTTTCTTTCTTTCTTTCTTTTCTTTCTTTCTTTCTTTCTTTCTTTCTTTCTTCTTTCTTTCTTTTCTTTCTTTTCTTTTCTTTCTTTCTTTCTTTTCGGTTTTTTTTTATTGAGGAAAAAGTAGTGAAGGAAAAACAAGTGCATGTACCAATTTCTCAATCATTTTCGTTTTTTTTTTTCTATTTCTTTGTCTTTCTTTCTTTCTTTTTTTTTCTTTTCGGTTGTTTCTTTCTTTTTTATATTTATCTTTCTCTCTTCTTCCTTTCCTCTGTCTTTCTGCCCTTTCTTTCTTTTCTCTTGTTTTTCTTTTCCCTCTTTCTTTCTTTCTTTCTTCCTTTCTGTCTTCCCGCCATCTTTGCTTCCTTCTTTTTCTTTTCATCTTCTTTTTCCTTCTCTATTTCTTCTTTCTTTTCTTTCTTCCTTCTTTCTTTCTTTCTTTCTTTCTTCCGCCATCTTTCCTTCCTTCCTTTCTTTCTTTTCATCTTTCTTTTCTTCAGCACTTTTCTTTCTTTCTGTCTATCTTCCTTTGCTTTGTTTCCTTCTTTTCCATTTTTCTTTCTTTCTGTTCTTTCCTTTGTCAAGCTTTCTTTTATTGCCTCGATTGTTGTGAAGGTTGTATCGAAAGTTGAAATACAGCACCGAGAAGATGTTACATTAAATGAATGAAAACAGGAATGAAGGACAAGTGCTATGTGAAGAAGAAGAGAAGAAGAAGAAGAAGAAGAAGAAGAAGAAGAAGAAGAAGAAGAAGAAGAAGAAGAAGAAAGAAAGAAGAAGAAGAAGAAGAAGAAGAGAAAGAAGAAGAAAAGAACAAGAAAGAGAAGAAGGAATAAGAAGAAGAGGAAAGAAAAGAAGAAAAAGAAAGAAGAAAAAACAACAACAATAAGAAGAGAAGAACAACAACAACACACACACCACCACACAACACCACTACACCACTACCACCACCACACACCACCCACACCACCACCACCACCACCACCACCAACAACACAACAACAACAACAGCAACAAACCCCACCCTCTAGTTACTAAAGACAACAGCTGCCTCATTACAACCCTCATTACTCCAAGTCCTCTGGCTTCGATTAGTCTGACTCTTACTGCTGCAGCTGCTGCTGCAGTTGTTGTTGCTGCTGCTGCGGGTGTGTGTGTGTGTGTGTGTGTGTGTGTGTGTGTGTGTGTGTGTGTGTGTGTGTGTGTGTGTGTGTGTGTGTGTATGTGTGTGTGTGAGTGTGTGTGTATGTGTGTGTGTATGTGTGTGTATGTGTGTGTGTGTGTGTGAGTGTGTGTATGCATTGTACTGCACCGCACATTTTCTTGATGATATTGCTCTTATTTTACTTTTATTCTCTGGCCATGTAATATGCTGTGTATTGTATGTGCATGCATTTTTTTCCTTATTTTTTTTTTCGTGCTAGTCAAATTTTTTTTCACGTTCATATGTAACCTATTTAAATTGATTTGATTGTAACGCGCGGTGAGCCCATGTTTGGGAATTCGCGCTATATAAGACTCCATTTTATTATTTATTATTATTATTATTATTATTATTATTATTATTATTATTATTATTATTATTATTATTATTATTATCATTATATTATTATTATATTATTATTGGTGCTACTTTCCTTGTTGCTGCTGTTGTTGCTGCTGCTTTACTGTTGCTACTTTTCTTGTTGTTGCTGCTGTTGTTGCTGCTGTTGTTGGTGTGCTGTTGTTGCTGATGCTACTTTCCTTGTTGCTGCTGTTGCATCAAACCAACACGAATCAGCATGACAATTCGACTCTCAAAAAAAAAAAAAAAACAGGGATGGAACACGCATGAATGATGACATTTTTATAACGGAGAATGTGTGTGTGCGTGGTCTTTTTACTGCAGAAAAAGGACCTCCCAACATTTAGCCACCACAATTAATTTCCAATATCAGCACATCCCTTGTATATCTTGTGTGGTGTGCGTGTGTGTGTGTGTGTGTGTGTGTGTGTGTGTGTGTGTGTGTGTGTGTGTGTGTGTGTGTGTGTGTGTGTGTGGTGCGTGTGTATGTTGTGTGTGTGTGTGTGGGGTGGGGGGCGGTGCGTGTGGTGTGGTTTGTGTGTTTGTGTGTGTTGTGTGTGGGTGGTGGGTTGCGTGCTGTGTGTGTGTTGTGTGTGTGTCGTGCGTGTGTGTGTGTGTGTGATGTGTGGTGTGTGGTTTGTGTGTTGTGTGTGTAGATGAAAAGTTGATGATCAAATGTTGGATAACGCTGTCGTGTGTCAGTGTTGCTTCGAACTATGGTTTCGATCTTCCATTATCTTCAATATATTTTCTCCGCTTGAGCAGTGTGTGTGTGTGTGTGTGTGTGTGTGGTGTGTGTGGTGTGTGTGTGTGTGTGTGTGTGTGTGTGTGTGTGTGTGTGGTGTGTGTGTTGTGTGTAGGTGTGTGAGGTGGGGGGGTGTGGGGGATGGTAGTGGTGATGTGCATGTGTAGCAGAGTACGTGCAGTCAGGTGGAGTGATGGGTGAAGATGAAAAGTTGAGACAAAAGTTGGAGAAAAACCCGTAGATGTAGATCCGAGACGTCGAGAGAGAGAAATCATGAGAGTAGCAGACTAGACCAGACTAAGAGATCTTCTAACACGCTGAGCAGAGTGTGGATGAGAGAGATGTGTGTAAGTGAGGTAGTGTGTGGTGGGAGAGTGGGAGAGAGAGGGGGGAGGAGGAGGAGAGGAGAGGAGAGGAGTAGAGGAGAGAGCAGACTTGACAGTGATGTCAAGTTCAGATGCACGACAGAGCAGAGAAGACGCCATGGAGAAAGGGAGAAGAGAAAAAAGGGAGAGAGAGAGAGAGAGAGAGAGAGAGAGAGAGGAGAGAGAAGGGAGGAGGAGAGGAGGAAGAGAGAGAGAGAGGAGGAGAGAGGAGAGGAGAGGAAGAGGAGAGAGAGAGAGAAGAGAGAGAGAGAGAGAGAGAGAGAGAGGAGAGAGAGAGGAGAGGAGAGAGAGAGAGAGGTATAAAAGGGAGAGAGGGGGGAGAGAGATGTAGAGAGTGAGAGACAGAGAGAGAGAGAGAAAATGGAGAGAGAGAGATGCGAGTGCAGAATATACAGAGACAGAGCTAGACAGAAACAGACAGAGAGACAGACAGACAGACAGACAGAAGAGGAGAAGCAGATACAGAAGACAGACAGACAAACAGAAAAGGAGGCAGAGAAAAAAAGAGAGCTGAGCAGGACATGAAGCAGGAGACAAAGACGAGCACAGACAGACACAGACTGAAAGACAGTCAGAACAAAGAAGAAGAAGAAGAAACAAACACAAAAAGAACAAAAGCCTCACCATTAGCAGAGCAGCCACAATGCGCTAGCCGACATCACGCAGGCCCCACCATTCTTTTACAAACCAGTGTCCAACTTTTCTTCAGCATTAAACCCTCCACACACGCACACACACACGTACACACACACGTACACACTACACATACACGCACGCGCGCGCACACGCACACACACATACATAAACACACATACACACACACACAAACAACACACACACACAACACACAACACAACACAACAACACACACAACCACACACACACACACACACACACCACACACACACACACACACACACACACACACACACACACACACACACACCCGCCCCGCCCCCACACACACCACACACACACGTTAAAACCCCCCATCTGCCTTTCTTAAAAGACTCGGCCAGTTTATGGTTAATCCGATCCGATGACACGAACATACCCAGCATGCGTTCTGCTTTATGGAGAGGGATGGGCTCCGCCAGGTTCTGTTGCGTTATAACTTACTTGAGGAGCCATCACACAATTTGTATATACTACTACTACTACTACTATACTACTACTACTACTACTACTACTACTACTACTACTACTATCTACTACTACTACTATTACAGATTTTAGTAGGCAGCAGCAGCAGCAGCAGCAGTACAGTAGTAGTAGTATAGTAGTAGTAATAGTAGTAGTAGTAGTAGTAGTAGTAGTAGTAGTAGTAGTAGTAGTAGTAGTAGTAGCAGTAGCAGTAGAGTAGCAGTAAAGTAGCAGTAGTAGTAGTAGCAGCAGCATAGTAGTAGTAGTAGTAGTATAGTATAGTAGTAGTAGTAGTAGTAGTAGTAGTAGTAGTAGTAGCACAGCAAGTAGCAGTAGCATAGTAGTAGCAGTAGAGTAGTAGTAGTAGTAGTAGTAGTAGTAGTAGTAGTAGTAGTAGTAGTAGTAGTAGTAGTAGTAGTGGTGGTGGTGGTGGTGGTGGTGGTGGTGGTGGTGTAGTGGCGGTGGTGCGTGGCGTGGTGGTGGTGGTGTGTGATGTAGTAGTAGTAGTAGTAGTAGTAGTAGTAGTAGTAGTAGTAGTAGTAGTAGTAGTGGTGGTGGTGGTGGTGGTGTGGTGGTGGTGGTGGTGGTGGTGGTGGTGTGTAGTAGTAGAAGTAGAATAGTAGTAGAGAAGATTAAACCCCAGCTTTTTTTTTAAATCACGGCAGATTTCAATTTATTTTTTTAATTTTTGCAGCAGCATGCTTAAACATCCAGCCCAATATTTCGTTCAGAAAAAAAAAAAAACACAAAAAAGCAAATTTGCTGCTAATCCATCCACTGTAATAAAAACATAAATGGATCAATCGGTTTTGATGTCACCATATCAACTACTCTGTCTCCCCCTTTTTCTTTAATTCTATTTATTTATTATTTATCTATTTAAACCCCTTTCTGTCACAGCAGATATCTCTGCGTGAAATTCGGGCTGCTCTCCCCGAGGAGAGAGCGTCGCCACAAGTGCAGCGCCACCCTTTTTTTTCCTGTCTGCAACTGTATTTGTTTCCTATGAGAGTGGCTTTTTTCTACAGAATTTTGCCAGGGACAACCCTCTTGTTGCCGTGGGGTTCTATTACGTGCGCAGCTAAGAAATAATGTGCAACACACAGGATCTCGGTTTTTCGTCTCATCCGAAAGACTAGCATCCAGACCACTACTCATGGTCTAATAATTCCATTATCCTCGAAATAAAAGAATAGATAAATAAAATAAAAATAAAATAAATGAATAAATGTATGGGAGAAAATGTTTCGGGCCCAAACGGGGTTCCAACCTCCGCACACTCCGACCCGGACTTTTCGCTTTGTAGACAGGCGCGTTACCTCTAGACCCCGATCCACCTTAAGGGTTTTTGTGTAGAAGGGCTTTGGGTTGGCACGTGTGGAACATTCCCAGTCACTGGGTTTTGTTGATTTGTTTGTTTATTCTTTTATATCGAGGATAATGGAATAAGCACTCGTGTGCTTTTTTTCATCCAGTCCCCGTGTGTATGCAGTTTTGTAAATCTTGTCATCTGTTCCCACCGGCACACAATGGCCTACTCTTACGAAAAGCGCGAACAGGATTTAACGTGTGCGCAAGTTGTTCTGCGTGCGTTCGCACACGGGGCCTCGGTTTTTAGTCTCATCCGAAAGACTTTTGGGGAGAGTGGAG
This sequence comes from Stramonita haemastoma, assembly GCA_030674155.1. NCBI lineage: Eukaryota > Metazoa > Mollusca > Gastropoda > Neogastropoda > Muricidae > Stramonita > Stramonita haemastoma. The sequence continues at coordinate 36,376,991 of CM060344.1, read as the reverse complement.
TCAGCACTGATGTTAACTCCAGGGGAAAAATCCCCTCGAACGAGAGTCGAACTCGGGTCGTCAAATTGCGAGCGCAATGTTCTGACCACTAGGCTATCCCGGGTAGAGAAGCTAGGATGAGAAAAGCGTGTGCTTGTCAATCCAGGGTTTAAGATCTTGACTGACCTACCCTGCCACGGTCAACTGACTTTTGGCACCAGCGGGTCTGCATTTCTGCTCACACGGGAGGTCGTAAAAAGTTCTGGAAAACTTATCATCTTCCTTCCTGCCTGAGCCTGGCTGGGGTGAAGTTTCATTTCTTTTAGCCGAGTTTTGTGGGGGAAAAAAAAGACTGGATATTTTAGAGGGAACTTATACAATGTGTGTTGTGCGAATGCTTTTTTTTTTTTTTTTTTTGGGGGGGTGTAAATCGTGGAATAATTTCTATATTTTCTTTTTAACTGAGGAAAAGGTCTATACCGTTTTTAGCGAAAGCGAAAGTAAAAAAAAAAAAAAAAGACAGTCTTACAGGAACAGTAAAAGAAGGGAGACGAAGAGGCAGACAGAGGAAACGATGGGAAGACAACACAGAGAGTGGACAGGCCTTGGGTGGAACGATCTGCTACAGAGGGCGGAGGACTGTGGGAAGTGGAGGAAGCTGGTTGCAAACTCTTCAGTGGTGGCCCATGGTCTGCGGGACTACGGGACAGGTTTGCACTACAATTATTATCGTCTTTCAGATGTTTGCTGTATGTCAACCTGCTCAAAGATTTCACCCGCATGCCGGTATTCTTTCTTACCAAGATGTTAATTATCTTAATGAAAATTATCAATATCCCACTGGGGTTTTAAAGCCACAACAATTCATGACCAAAAAAATTATAATAACATAACATTACTGCTGTCATGATAAACTTAACTTATTATTATAATCACTGCAAAGTCAGACCTAAGATCAAAGAAGTAAAAGAGGAGGAGGAGGAGGAGGACGACGACGACGACGACGACGACGAGATTGCGAAGAAGAGGAAGAAGAAGAAGAAGAAGAAGAAGAAGAAGAAGAAGAAGAAGAAGAAGAAGAAGAAGAAGAAGAAGAAAGAAGAAGAAGAAGAAGAAGAAGAAGAAGAAGAAGAAGAAGAAGAAGAAAACAACAACAACAACAACAACAACAACAACAACAACAACAACAAAAGCAACAACAACAAGATGAAGAACAAGAACAAGAAGAAAATGCTTTTTTCTCTCTCTCTCTCTTCTCTCTTCTCCCTCCTCTCTCTCTCTTCACTCTCTTCTCTCTTCTCTCTCTTTCTTTCTCTCTTTCTCTCTCTCTCTCTCTTCTCTTCTTCTCCATCTCTTATATTGTTCATCACTTCCTACGCAATGACCTACTCTTACGAAAAACGGAACAGGATTTAACGTGTGTGTGCACAAGATGCCTCCTGCATGCGTTTGACACCACCCGACCTCAGTTTATTAGTCTCATCTGAAGGACTTTAGGGGAGAGTGGAGTCTGCACGGATGTGAACTCCAGAGGACAAAACTCCCTTGAACGGGATTCGATCCTTTAGCTTTTCAACGGTGAAGGAGCCAGATGCTTGCTGTGAGAAGAAAGAATGATTCATTCTGGATCAACCCTGTCAATTCTCCTAACTTCTCCCTGTCCCGTGTTTGACCAAGCATCAACGAGCTGCCCGTTTCTTTATGTACGCTCGCGTAACGTTTGGAATAATCGCACAAAAGATTGTTTTTTATCCTGAGACATTAACCGTGGAAATGAAAGATGAAATCCATTGAAATGAATGATGCAATTCATCACCCAATCTTACGTAAGTTACTGTTTTAAAATGTGTGTCCTTTTTTTTCCTTGTAATGAACGTGTGTGTAAGGCGTTTTATGATTGCATAATTCCTGGTGATTTAAATCTCAAACGAGGAGACACGCACCCAGCAGATAACAGGCCATTTGTGACGCTCCACCACGAAATGAGTCGCTTAGCTTCCAACCGCTTTTCCGCTGGAGCCTTAAAGGTCAGGTGGGTGAGGTTGTCAATTTTGAGATTTTGATGGATTATAAAACTATAGCACTTATTCTGCCTTGTAGTGAAATATCAAGGCTAATTTGTTTCCTTTCGTCTTTAAACGTGCTTTGGAAATAGCGACGCCCTCACTCTGACCATCTAGTTGGATGTAAACTTGTTAATTTCTCATTTTGACATTTCCTGCAGTCTGGCATTTCAATTTGTAATAACTTTTGATAAACTTGTTCGTTTTCAGTCTGTTTTTTTTTTTTAATTGTATAGCCATTTCATTGCAAATTGATAACATGTCATTAACTGAAAATTGACCTCTGGTGCAATGCGACTCCTTATGTGGTGGAGCGTCACGTTTGTTACATAATCTTCCGCTAGGAATTCATGTGCGATGCATCGACAAAAACAGTGCCGGCTGTGTTCATAACTGCTGTGACGCCATTGTTGCCGATATCGATCTGATCGTCTGTAACTCATCCTTTCAAATATTCAACGGAAAGAGCTAGGATGAATTTGTTCACCCAAATAAAACACGAGCTTAACTGACATGAAAAACATCAGAGCACCCTTTAAATGGCTGTGATAAAACTATGGGGATTTAGTTTATCTCGTTCTCCAGATTCACTGTTAAACTGGGACAGCTTTGTAAGAAACAGCACGCACTGGTGGGGTAGCGTGTACTATGAGAGACAAAATCGACTTTTTTTATTTTGTATCAACGTTTTTCATGGATGGAAAAAGGTAATGGTAAAGGTGTCTCATAACCTATGTGGTTGTAGGGGAGCGAAACATCAGAGGCCTCAGCTTCTCTAGGGGCCAGCATTTTGAGGGCGGCGCCCATCTCCTCTCCCTCGCTGCTTTACCTTTCCTAACCTTAAAGAGGCAGGTACCCATTTACAGCTGGGTGAACTGGGTGAACTTATGAAGCTAATGCCCGCAAATGGTCGCCCATTCCCACTTGGTAACCACGATCGATGCTGCTTAACTTTATGGATGTACTTTTTTTTGTTTTGTGTGTTCATGTCATGCACACTGACTGGAATCTTTTTTGTCGTCGAACAATTTGTCTGTTATATGAGCGCAAATGCGTTGCGCTGCCGTTAAGCGCCTGACAAGTCAGGCCCAGTGCATCCGACTTTGGCATAAGAGAAAACTGCTATCTTTTAAGCCTTTCTGGGTGGAAGAAAAGGCAGGAGACTGAACCAAGAAAACAGACAGAAGATGACAGAAAGAAAAGAAAAACAAGGCAGAAACAAAGAGAGTGATCGAAATGAGGAAATTCCAGCACAGAATTTCCAGGTGGGGACTCTCTATATAAGGTCCCCGACATCCCCACTGGAGGGGGGAGGGGGGAATTAAATCATACATCTGCATGCATTATTTACTTGACTTATTTACTTGACTTATTTCTGAGTAACTTTTATTTCGTCAGCATGATGAAGTTGCTTCATGTTATAGTTTCAGGGCTGTTTTATGTACCCAATAAAAGTTTAGGGTTTTTTTTTATTGATATTTTCTGCTTTGAGCAAGAACTGGGGGGGGGGATAAAAAAAATCTGTGAGCTGACTTAGAAATGGTCAGAAGTGGAGCCTGTCACTCTCTGTCACACTTCCAAACTGTGAGTGGGAGTGTCACCCTTTCTCCTAAGTGCAATGAATTAAAGCAACATTTCGTTAGCAGGCAATCAAATGAAATCAGCGCACCTCATGGACAATTATGGCTGGAGAGAGAGAGAGAGGGGAGAGATACGACAGACAGACAGACAGCAGCAGACAGACAGACAGACGAAGACAAGACAGACAGAGACAGAGAGAGACAGAGACAGACAGAGAGAGACAGTCACAGAGACAGAGAGAGACAGACAGACAGATGGAGAGAGACAGAGAGAGGGAGAGAGAGAGAGAGAGACAGAACAGAGACAGAGACAGAGAGACAGACAGACAGACAGCCAGAGAGAGACAGAGAGAGAGACAGAGGCAGAGACAGAGGCGGAGAGAGAGAGAGAATGTGTGTGTGTTTGTGTGTGTGTGTGTGTGTATGCACGCGTGTGTGCGTGCATGCATGCGTGCGTGCGTGTGTGTATGTGTTCGTGTGATTAAATATCTGTTCATTTTGACATCATGATATGAATTATTTGTACCTGTTATTACTGTTTGTCTTCTTACTTCTACCGATCATCACCTTCAGTAAATGTTGTTTGTTATCATATTTTTTATTACTGATTAGTCTCATGATTTATTATTAATGATGATGTTAGCAGGGATTTGTATCAAAATCACGCCTTTTTTCTGCTTAGGAGCTTGGTGGGGTATTTTTTCTCTCTTATGTTACTTTGCATCATTTTTCCATAAAACAATTTGAGAAGTTTCTACTTGACTTGAAATTTCTTGTTTTGATCATGATACGATGACAATATATTATGATAATCAGGAGAAAGAGAAGGAGGAGGAGGAGGAGGGGAAGGAGGAGGAGGAGAAGAGGAGAAGAAGAAGAAGAAGAAGAA
>CM060344.1:36367480-36369980 GCA_030674155.1 Stramonita haemastoma | reverse complement strand
GAGAAGCCTAAGAAGGTCAAAGAGCAGCAGGGGTCTGGAAAGCAGCGGCTTTGACAATGGCAGACAGTGCACTGACCTACACACCTCAATGTAGGACAGTACTGACTATACTGTTACACACTTTGCAGTTTTTACCTACATTACAAGCGCGAGTCTTTACAAGAATGCGCACAAGAAAGCTTTTGAGTAAGCGAGCAAGTGCGTGCGCACGCGCGCGCACACTCAGACACAGACACAACACAGACACACACACAGATATATACTCTCTCTCTCTCTCTCTCTCTCTCTCTCTCTCTCTCCTCTCTCTCTCTCTCTCTCTCTCTCCTCTCTCTCTCTCTCTCTCTCTCCTCTCTCTCTCTCTCTCTCTCTCTCTCTCTCTCTCTCCTTGTCTAGTATCATCACAGGACAAAACAAAAATCTTCGTTTTCATAGAAGTAACCACAAGTATTGAACATTTTTCGCCATGTTCTTGTAGTTACCCTTAATCTTGATTCCAATAAACTAGAGAAGTGAAATTCAGCACAACTTATCTAATCAGTACCTTACATCTGTTTAAAGTATGCTAGTAAATGCATGAATATGTATCGAATGTTGATTACTGTGTGTTATGCAATGCGTTATATATCGTGATGCTTTCCCAAATCTACTGTGCATTGTATTGTGGCCCAAGGCCGATGTGCAATTAAAATCATTTCAGTGTTCAGTGTTCAGTGTTCGTTTCATCTCTCTCTCTCTCCTCTCTCTCTCTCTCTCTCTCTCTCTCTCCTTCTCTCTCTCTCTCTCTCTCTCTCTCTCTCTCTCTCTCTCTCTCTCTCTACACACACACACACACCACACACACACCAAAACAAACAGGCAGACAGACAGACAGATAAACAGCGAGTGTGTGCGCGTGCGTGCATGCGTGCTGTGGTGTGCGCGTGTGTGGGGGGAGGGGTCCACTTCAAGACGCCCATGATGCATGTGTATGTGCGTACGTGTGCGCGCGCGTGTGTTTATTTTTGTCTTTCTATCTTTCCGTCCTACTCTCTTTTCTTCTTTTATTTTCCCCCCCCCCCCCCCCCACTCCCCACACCCCCTTTCCAAAAAAAGCTTTTTTTTCTGGCTAAGAGCAATTTGTGTTGTGAAGTAAACGGGAAAACCCAAACAACACATCCACTGTGAGAAGAGAGAGAGAGGTTAGCAGTGCTGTAACAGAGCAGGCCGAAATTACTGTCTCTGTGTCACAACATGCCAGCCCCCACGCTGTCTTCTCAGCTACATACACTACACACAATACACTACCTACAATCACCACTGCCCACGCACGCGCACGCAGCACGCAACCGCATGCACTCACTGCATCACCGCACCGCCCGCTGCACTACCTACACTCATATACCTAACGCATGCACTGCACTGCACGCACGCCGCCGCACGATTGCAGCAGCACGCACCCCCGACGCTGCACTACACACACTATAATAATACACAATGCATGCACTGCACGACGGCACGGTCACGGCACGCAGTCCTACACTGTCTCTGCACTGCACTGCAACGCACTGCACTGCATGCCTGCCTACCTACCACTCACTGCACTGATGCATTCTGCACTGCACTACTACACTACACTACACTACACTAACTACACTACACTACACTACACTACACTACACTACACTACACTACACTACACTACACTACACTACACTACACTACACTACACTCACTACACTACACTACACTACACTACACTACACTACACTACACTACACTCACTACACTACACTACACTACACTACACTACACTACACTACACTACACTACACTACACTACACTACACTACACTACACTACACTACACTACACTACACTTACACTACACACTACATACATACACTACATATACACAGAAAATAAACATAAGACAGACAAACAAAAGACATAAAAAAATACGCAGACAGACCAGACAGAGAACAGAAAGAGAGAGAGAGAAGAATAGAGAGAGAGAGAGACAGAAGAAGACAAGAGAGAGGAGAGAGAGAAAGACAAAGACAGAAGAAAAAGACGCAGACAGACAGAGACAGACAGAAGAGTAGCAGAGAGAGAGAGAGAGAGAGAGAGACAGAGAGACAGACAGAGATCGAGAGAGACAGACAGAGAGATAGCGAGACAGACAGACAGACAGAAGAGTAGCGAGAGAGACAGACAGACAGACAGACAGACAGAGAAGCGGAAAAACAGACAGACAGGACAGACAGACAGACAGACAGACAGACAGACAGACAGACAAACAAACAAACACAGACACAAAAACAGAAGAAGCTACGTCCTTGTCTGAGATCAGAACTGACCCCTGTCCTAAAGGAAAACACTACCTAAAAAATGAAAAATAAAAAAGCAAACCAACCGAAACATAGATGAGGCCAGGGCACTCTTACCACTGTCAGTAATCTGTGTGTGTTTAAAAAGAAAAAGGAAAGAAGAAAGAAAAGAAAAGAGAAAGAACAAAAGAAGA
>CM060344.1:36359980-36362480 GCA_030674155.1 Stramonita haemastoma | reverse complement strand
AATACTACCACAGAATACTACCACAGAATACAGAATACTACCACAGAATAAACTACCACAGAATACTACCACAGAATACTACCACAGAATACTACCACAGAATACTGCCACAGAATACTGCCACAGAATACTACCACAGAATACTACCACAGAATACTACCACAGAATACTACCACAGAATACTACCACAGAATACTACCACAGAATACAGAATGCTACCACAGAATACTACCACAGAATACTACCACAGAATACTACCACAGAATACTACCACAGAATACTACCACAGAATACTACCACAGAATACAGAATACTACCACAGAATACTACCACAGAATACAGAATACTACCACAGAATACTACCACAGAATACTACCACAGAATAGTATCACAGAATACAGAATACTACCACAAGAATACAGAATACTCCCACAGAATACTACCACAGATTACTACCACAGAACCAGGTCGGTAGTCTATAAGTTAAATTAATTAATTAACGTACCTACCTAGAAAGCGAAAAATCCGGGTCGGAAGCGTGCGATGGTTCGAATCCCCAACTTTTCCACCATCCATTAGACCATGAGTGGTGGTCTGGGTGCTAGTCTTTCGGATGAGATGATAAACCGAGGTCCCCTATGTTACACAGAATTATTTAGCGCACGTAAAAGAACCCACGGCAACGAGAGGATTGTCCCCGGCAAAATTCCTTAGAAAAAAGCCACTTTGATTGGGAGACAAATACCATTGCAGACAGAAAAAAGAAAAGAAATAATGGGTGGCGCTGCACTTGTGGCGACACGCTTTCCCCTGGGAGAACAGCCCGAATTTCACGCAGAGAAATCTGTCGTGACTTAGAGAGGTGTAAAAATGGTAACTAATTAAGCACACACACACACACACACACACAACACACACACACACACACACACACACACACACAACCACACACACAACACACACACACACACACACACACAACAAAACCCAAAAACCCCAAACATCGCCCACTTTCTACAAAAAAAAACAGTTGAAATCACAACCCAAGCACAACAATTATTTTCAGGCACCCCCCCCCCCATCCCACCACACACCCTCACCCCCCCACCCCTCCCTCTCCCAGCCCGCAAGTGTCACAGAAAGAAGCAGGTGGAGGGAGGGAAAAGGGAGGGGAGGGGGGGGGGTTGTGTCGTCACCCAGTTCTCGTGTTCGCAGCCTGTCTGTTGGCTGCCCAATTTGCCAGATTGAAATCGGATTTTCCCGATGAAAACTCGACTCCAGACACCTTGAAAACGGGGACAGGGTAATGACATAAGAGAAGCCCAGGCCTAACGCGATTACACATTCAAGCTATTAGTGGGGTAAAAGAGAGAGAGAGAGGGATCGGGGGTGGAGGAGGAGGGGCGGGGGTCGGGGGTGGAGGGGGTTGGGGGGGGGGGCAGGGAGGGGGGTAGGAGGGGTGTGTGTTGAGTGTCAGATTTGCGGGTTTGAAGTGTTCTTGTGGGGAGAGCAGGTTTTTATGTCTTGTTTTATTTATTTTATTTTATATCGAGAGGATAATGGAATCAACAGTCATGTGCTTTTTTTTTCATCCAGTCCCCGTGTGTATGCATTGGTGTAGATATTGTCATCTGCTCCCACTGGCACAAAAATTTGCCTACTCTTACAAAAAGCGGAACAGGATTTCACGTGTGCGCAAGATGATCTGCGTGCGTTCGCACACGGGGCCTCGGTTTACAGTCTCATCCGAAAGACTTTTAGGGAGAGTGGAGTCAGCACTGATGTTAACTCCAGGGGGAAAATCCCGAGTCGGGACTGACTCGTTTTGAGGTTGTTTTTTCCCTTGGAGTTATCCGTTGCTTTAAGTTAATGTCGCTCTTTTGCATTTACAGGACGGGACAGCTCAGTGGTCAGAGCACTCGCTTTTCCCAGCTAAGGTTAAGCAGCATCGAGCGTGGTTACCGATTGGATGGGTGACCGTTTGTGCGCCTTGGTTTCAGTACAGTTCCCCAGGTCACCCAGCTGCCAATGGGTACCTGCCCTCTTTAGGGTCAGGGAAGGTAAACAGCGAGGGAGAGGACATGGGCGCCGCCCTCAACATGCTGGCCCCTAGAGAAGCTGAGGTCTCTGATGCCTTGCTTCCCTACGACCACACAGGTTATGGGACACCTTTACCTTTTACATTTTGCCCGTCTTTTGGGAGAAGGATATTTTAACTAAGATCCTCAACATGATGAAAAAAAAGATATCTAAAATAGAATTCACATTGAAATTGAACACCTTAAAACACTGCAGACCCCCAAAAATGCTACATATAGTTCCTGAACACCAACACAACTACATTTGTGTAGAACACCGGTGAACATGAAAATAAAAAGAGAAAACTACTTTTTAAAAAAATACAACAAACGACGAATAAACGCACAAAATCAGATTCTGGTGCAATTGGAACTAATTCAGAATATTACCACGCTGATAGCACACAACCCCCCCCCCCCCT
>CM060344.1:36339169-36354169 GCA_030674155.1 Stramonita haemastoma | reverse complement strand
GTAAATCTTGTCATCTGTTCCCACCGGCACACAATGGCCTACTCTTACGAAAAGCAGAACAGGATTTAACGTGTGCTCAAGATGTCCCGCGTGCCTTCGCACACAGGGCCTCGGTTTACAGTCTCATCCGAAAGACTGTTGGGGAGAGTGGAGTCAGCACTGATGTTAACTCCAGGAGAAAAATATCCTCGACCTGGAATCGAACTCGGGTCGTCAAATTGCGAGCGCAATGTTCTGACCACTAGGCTATCCCGTCCCCTGAGGGCACGGGTTCCAGTCTCCACTGAGGTGTCTGTTTGAGGGGAGGATTTTTCCCCTGGAGTTCACATCGGTGCTGACTCCACTCCCCTGAAAAAACGTCCTTCAGATGAGAGTAGAAACTGAGGTACAGTGTGTGCGAATGCGTGCAGAACATCTTGAGCACATGTTGAAACCCCCTACGCCTATTGGGGAAAAGTATGTCAGCTTTTGCCGGTGGCATGATAAAGCGAACATACCCAGCATGCACCCTGCAGTGTGGAGGTGATGGGCTCCGCCCTACTGAATTTGGCCATGACATACTGCATGGAGAGTTCATGGGGGGGACGGATAGCTTAGTGGTCAGAACATTGCGCTGGCAATTTGACGAGTCTGGTCGGGGAGATTTTTCTCCTGGAGTTAACATCAGTGCTGACTCCACTCTCCCAAAAGTCCTTCGGATGAGACTTTAAACGGAGGTCTCGTGTGTAAACGCACGCAGAATATCTTGTGCACACGTTAAATCCTGTCCCGCTTTTCGTAAGTGTAGGCCATCGTGTGCCGGTGGGAACAGATGACATTTACAAAACTGCATACACACGGGGACTGGATGTAAAAAAGCACATGAGTGCTTATTCCATTATCTTCGATATAAAAGAATAAATCAAAAAATAAAAATAATAAAATCAAATCGGTGCAGAGTCTCCTGACTCCTGAAGGTGTTATGGGATAAGTCACTGTCTTCTTCTCTCGTTCACTCTAACGGGAATCATTGGGGAGAAAGCACTGAAGAGCTTTTAGCCAGAGTTCACCATTTATGTCAGTTACGTGCAAAAGCTTGGTTTCTATTAACGATTTCGTTATCTATTGTACTCTTTCATCTTGTGAATATTTTATAAACTACTTTTTTTTTCTCTCTCAAATATGGTGTCTTTTTATCTGATGAATGTATGATTAACTTTTCTTTATCGCAAAAACAATCTTTTCCTGCCGTCTAATAGAGATATGTGAATAATTTTTCCTCTGAAATATATTTTCTTTTCTGTGTAAGTAGACATAAGAAGTTTTCTTCTCAAAACTAATTTCTGTCCCTCCAGCCCGGACATACAGACTCATTCTCCTATGAACATCTTCTTTTTCATCTCCTGCACATACACAAGAAACAACCTACCCTCTGAAAAATCTTGCGTTTGCATGTAATAGACTCACTTAAGCAACTTTTCCTCTTAAAATATCTTTGTTGTCCAACTAGTAAACACAATGACAAAGACTTTTTTCCTCGGAAATACGTTCTTTCATCTAGCGGACAGAATGATGATGAAAAAGTTTTCCTCTGGAAAAAAAGACATGTTTGTCCATATATACAGTAAATAAACAACTTTCCCCTGAAAAACTTATATTCTGTGTTATGGATATACTGTGATAAACAACTTTTCCTCAGAAACCTCTTCCTAGTCTATGCTATGAACACACATGATAAACAACTTTTCCTCAGAAACTCTTCCTAGTCTATGCTATGAACACACATGATAAGCAAATTTTCCTCTAAAATAAAACCCACCAATAATTCTCATCCACCCAGCCGATACTAGCAAACAACTTTTCCTCTGAAAAAACATTTTTGTCCATTTAGTCGGTAAACAAACAACTTTTCCTCCGAAAATCTTCCCCTTCTCTATTATGGACCTACATAATAAACAACTTTTCCTCTGAAACTCTTTTCATTCTGTGTAATGGACATACATGAAAAAAGTTTTCCTCTGAAAAATCTGACTGTCTATTTCGACATTAAACAAACAACTTTTCCTCTGAAAAATCTGACTGTCTATTTCGACATTAAACAAACAACTTTTCCTCTGAAAAATCTGACTGTCTACTTCGACATTAAACAAACAACTTTTCCTCTGAAAAATCGTACTGTCTATATATTAAACAAACAACTTTTCCTCTGAAAAATCTGACTGTCTATTTCGACATTAAACAAACAACTTTTCCTCTGAAAAATCTGACTGTCTATTTCGACATTAAACAAACAACTTTTCCTCTGAAAAATCTGACTGTCTATTTCGACATTAAACAAACAACTTTTCCTCTGAAAAATCTGACTGTCTATTTCGACATTAAACAAACAACTTTTCCTCCGAAAAATCTGACTGTCTATTTCGACATTAAACAAACAACTTTTCCTCTGAAAATCGTACGACATTAAACAAACAACTTTTCCTCTGAAAAATCTGACTGTCTATTTCGACATTAAACAAACAACTTTTCCTCTGAAAAATCTGACTGTCTATTTCGACATTAAACAAACAACTTTTCCTCTGAAAAATCGTACTGTCTATTTCGACATTAAACAAACAACTTTTCCTCTGAAAAATCTGACTGTCTATTTCGACATTAAACAAACAACTTTTCCTCTGAAAAATCTGACTGTCTATTTCGACATTAAACAAACAACTTTTCCTCTGAAAAATCGTACTGTCTATTTCGACATTAAACAAACAACTTTTCCTCTGAAAACTTGCCCCTTCTCTATTATGGACACACATAATATAAACAACTTTTCCTCTGCTAAGAAAATATTTCTCATCCACCCAGTCTGACACTTGTAAACAGCTTTTCCTCTGAAAAATCCTCTTCCACCTCCTCCTCCTCTTCCTCTCCTCCTCCTCCTCCTCTTCTTCATGTGACGGACACACAGACTCAGCCTCTCATCTCTCCTCCTCCCTCCTCCCTGTCCCCCCATCCCCCTCCACTGAACAACACACAGCAACTTGCCCTCTGAAAAATCTATCTCTTCCTTTCCCTCCACGAGACAAATTATCCACAACTTTTCTTCCTTTGACAAACTTCTCTCTGTCTCTGTCTCTCTGTCTCTCTGTCTCTCTGTCTCTGTCTCTCTCTCTCTCTCTCTCTCTCTCTCTCTCTCTCTGTCTCTCTCTCTCTGTCTCTCTCTCTCTTATTCTCTCTCTCTCTCTCTCTCTCTCTCTCTCTCTCTCTCTCTCTCTCTCTCTCTCTCTCTCTCTCTCTCTCTCATTCACCCCTCCATCCCAGTGTAGTGTAGTAGTGGACATGTACAAACGACTTTTCCTTTCTTTCTTCCTGGTTTTTTCTCTTCTCCCTTCTATCTGCCAAGCAGCCGTGGCGGCGCCTCTATGACAAAGGCCAGTGTCAGGGTGGTGTGTGTGTGTGTGTGCCATGGCTGACTGCGTCATTGATGACGTTGTGGCTTAGAAATTTCGTCATCACTGCGCTCGTTTGTCTTGTATAGTGAGTGAGTGAGAGGTGGATACCACTTGGCTGGGACAGTTGTTTATGGTGTGGGTTGTTGGGGGGGGGGGGGGGGGGGAGGGGGGTAGGTGGGGTGGGAGGTTGGGGGGTAAGAGGGAGGTGGGGGTGCACGACACACACACACACACACACACACACACACACAACACCTCACACACATATATATATATATATATATAATATAATATATTAGTTTGTGTGTGTGAGAGAGAGAGAGAAAGTGTGTGTGATCTCTCTCTCTCTCTCTCTCTCTCTCTCTCTCTCTCTCTCTCTCTCTCTCTCTCTCTCTCTCTCTCTCTCTCTCTCTCTCTCTCTTATCATATTAAGGTGGAGATGATATCTTTTCACATTCCTTTTCCAGATAAAAACAGATCGGCTGTTATTAGAAGATATTCAGAAGATGGAGTGCTAAATTCATACGGCAAGTTGTTTTTGAACATGTCTAACGCTTTAGGGCTGTTTATTCTTAATGGTGTATGTAATGGCGACAACTCTGGTCGTTTCACATACATATCTGATACAGGAAATAGCGTGAATGATTATTTTGTCTCATCATTTGATTTGTATGACTTCATTAACTCTAACTGTGACCTTTTTGTTGGCGAAAGATTAGAATCTGATCACATGCCATTAGAGTTGTATATGCACAAGAGAGATTGGAATGAATGTGAGACTGTTGATTGTTATAAACGTGAATATGTGGAGAAATTTATTTGGAAAATGAATATGCTGGAAATTTCTCTGAGTTGATTAGTTCTGAAGCAGTCTGTGGAGAATTGTTGTTGCTCAAACAAGGATTGATGAAAATGTAAATGAGGCACTGCATATGTTTAATGACATTATCAAAAAAGCTGCGTCTGTATGAAACAAAATGTTTGTGTAAATAAATTTGGAAATACAAGTGATTGGTTTGATACAGAATGTAGAATTATGCAAAATATGAGCGAAAACTTTTGAGAATTTTTAAGAAAACTTCTGATAAAAAGATAGTAAAAATTTTTGCAAAGCTAGAACAGAATATAAAAACTTGTTGTTAAGAAAGAAAAAAGAAAAAAGTAATCAGATATTTCAAAAAACCCTGGATTCCATAAATTGTCAACAAGACTTCTGGAAAGCACTGCCCACAGCATCCAAAAAGAAACCACAGTGTGCGGAACAAGATAACCATCCAAGAGTGGCATGATCATTTCAAAAATGTTTTAGAAAAAGACGTTCATGAGAAGATGAGGATTTGAGGCTAACTACTTAGATGAACTGGATCGACCTATTGAAAAAGAAGAAATACTAGTGGCTATAAGACAGTTAAAATGTGGTAAAGCTCCAGGGCCAGATGGATTAATTGGTGAATTTTTCAAAAACTTGGAGAACAGGCTATAGACTTTTTAGTGAAATTATTTAACACTCTTTTTGAACAGGGGGATTATCCTGAGGACTGGGTGGAATCAATCATTCTGCCACTTCATAAAAAAGGAGATGTAAACAATCGTAAACAATTATAGGGGTATTTCGTTATGCAATATGCTAGTAAATTGTTTAGCTCAGTTAGTAAATAACGTTTATCACAATGGATTGATTCAGCTAATATCACAGGTGAACACCAGGCAGGATTCAAGAAAAACTATGCTCCTGTTGATCACATGCTTACTCTATTAACTGCAGTACAGAAGCAATTTATGAATAACCGGAAACTATACGTTGCATTTATAGACTTTGAAAAAGCCTTTGACTCCATTTCAAGAAAATTGTTGTGGCCAGTACTTAGAAAAAATTATATAAAAGAAAACTGTATCACTGTGTAGTTAGTATGTACAAAAATGTAAAAGCTAAAATCAGAAGTGAGGGTAAATTTAGTGATTTTGTGAGGCTGTACAAGAGAAGTGAAGCAGGGTGATGTTTGTAGTCACATTTTGTTCTCACTATTATAAATGAATTAGCCATAGAAATTATCGAAAATGGTAGGCATGGGGTTTCCTTTGATTTAGTCGAGTTATTTATCTTGTTGTTTGCAGATGATAATTCTTCTTTCAGAAACAATGATAGGATTACAGAACCAGTTAAATCACTTATACTCTGCAGCACATAGGTTAGAACTTAAAGTAAATATGGAAAAATCAAACATTATAGTATTCCGTAAAGGTGGCATCTCGCAGCTAGGGAAAGATGGCATTATGGTAACATTCAAATGTCTGTAGTTAATGTGTACAAATATCTGGGAATTTATTTCTCAACAAAATTAAGCTTTAAGTATGCATGCCAGGATCTTGTCAATAGAGCAAAAAGAGCTGTCATGGGCATTATGCGTATGTTATGTCGATTTGATAGTCAGTCAACAGAAATTTTTTTCAAGCTATTTGATCGCCAAATACAACCAATTGTGCAGTATGGTGCGGAGATATGGGGGTTTGAGGCTGGACATGAAATAGAAAAGCTACATCTATTTGCTATGAAGAAATTTTTGCATGTAGATAGAAAGACTCCAAATGATTTTGTATATGGGTAGTTGGGAAGATACCCAATATATATAAGTTCATATGTAAAATGTTTGAGTTACTGGTTAAAGGTGCTACAAATGGATAACTATAGGTTACCTGCACAAGCTTATAAAATTTTATATAACCTGGATCAACGTGGTAAAAAGACATGGGTAACCCACATACGTAACTGTCTCTCAAACTATGGATTCTATGATGTATGGCAAAACCAGGGTGTTGGATGTATAAAATCTTTTCTAATGTGTTTCAGACAACGCCTCATAGATTGCAGGTGGCAAGACTGGGACAGTCATGTGCAAATCAGTGAAAGGTTTTCTCTGTATAGATTGTTTAAGGCAGACTTCCTTGTAGAGTCTTATTTCTCGTATAACATGTGTAGCTATGTTAGAAATGCTTTGATAAAATTTCGATTTGGAATGTCAGATATTCTTGTACATTCTCATAGATACAAGTCAAGCCAAAATAAAACAGAAAATAAGTTGTGTTGTCTTTGCCAGTCATCAACAGAAGACGAAATTCATTTCGTATTATTTTGTTTGTCCAGCACTAAGTGACTTGAGATATAGACTTATTCCTTCTAAGTATTACAGTAGACCTTCAACCTTTAGATTGGCTTTACTTTTGTCAGCAGGAAACGAAAGAGTAATTAGTAGTTTAGCATTGTACTTGTATAAGTCATTCAAAAGACTTAGCGCATATTCATGATCATATTTTTTTTGTAGCCTATTACAACAAACGCCACTATATGTGACTTTGCAGGTATCCATTGTACCAGTGGTTGAGCAAGATATTTTGTTTTCGTAAAACATTATGTTTGTCAATCAACCCCTTCATATGGGGCTATGGCCTTGATGAATAAATTATCTGCGTCTGCGTCTGCGTCTGCGTCTCTCTCTCTCTCTCTCTCTCTCTCTCTCTCTCTCTCTCTCTCTCTCTCTCTCTCTCTCTCTCTCTCTCTCTCTCTCTCTCTCGTGTGTGTGTGTGTGTGTCTGTCTGTATGTCTGTGTGTGTGTTGTGTGTGTGTGTCTGTGCTTGCGTATCTGTTTGTCTGCCTGTCTGTATGTCCTTCTGTCTGCCTGCCTGTCGGTAATGTAAAAGCGTGGGCGCAGTAACTAATGCAGGTAGACAATCCGCTAAGCTTTCTGGAAGGAGCATAAAAGACAGACCCCCCTAAAAAAAAAAAAACTAAAAAAACCCCAAACAAACATCAGTAGGGATTTGAACCGGCGACTTGGGGGGGGATAACTGCAGATCATGTCTCTGAGGCCTACAACTGCTAAGCCACTTTGCTCCTTCCTACACAAAGCTGCTGTTTCTTTCTTTGTGTGTTTGTTTGTCCTGAGACAGACAAAGAGACAAGGATGGAAGGCGGTCCCTCTCTCACACGCAGGTCATGTGTGCTGACGTGTGTAAAACAGCCGCTGACTGCTGTGTGATGTCAGCGCTGATTGATGCCTCGCTCTTCATAGACACAGGGCATTACAGAGGCTGGCTTACTTTCTCTGCCGTCTTGTACATGTATACATCGCCATGGGTTTTTTACACCTATTTTATGAATCAGCTGTCGGTGGGGGGGTTTGTTTGTTTGTTTGTTTGTTTGTTTGTTTGTTTTTGGGGGTTGGGGTTTTTTTGCTGACTGGAAGTGAGGAGTGTGTAGGGGGATGGTGAGTAGAGGGGGGGGGGGGTTCAGAAAAGGACACACACACACACAAACACACACACACACAAACACACGTATGCACGCGCACACGCGCGCGCACACGCACACACACAGAGGCATACACGCACACACACATACGAACACACACACACACACACACACACACACACACACACACACACACACACACACACACACACTGGAGTTAACATCAGTGCCGACTTCCATTCTTCCCAAAAGTCCGTCGGATGACACTATAAGCCGACACTATATATGACACTATATTTTAACTTTGTTATCTGGCATTGGTTCAGCTATTGTTCAATTTTTCTTGTTCAGGGTGGGTTGTTTTTCTTCTTTTTTTTCTTCTTTTTTTTTGTGTCTAAAATCACTTAATGTGAATAGACGTTAAACTGAAGAAACACACACACACACACACACACACACACACACACACACACACACACACACACACACACACACACAGGCGTACACGCACATACACATACGAAAATACACACACACACACACACACACACACACACAGAGGCATACACGCTCGCGCACGCTCGCGCACACACACTAACACGCACGCACACACACACACACACACACACACACACACCACACACACACACACACACACACACACACACACACACACACACACACACCACACACACACACACACACTGGAGTTAACATCAGTGCCGACTTCCATTCTTCCCAAAAGTCCGTCGGATGACACTATAAGCCGAGGTCCCGTGTACGAACGCAAACAAAACATTTTGCGCACACGTTAACACCGCTTTTCGGAAGAGTAGGCCATTGTGTGCCTGTGGGAACGGATGACAACATTTACAAAACTGCATACACAGGTGGACTGAGTGTAATTCTTTTGTAAAAGCACATGAGTGCTTATTCCATTATCCTCAAAATTAAGTAATGAAATAAAATAAAAGAAAACACACACTCATTTAGATGATGAATTTTATTGACATTGTTCACTGTTAGGTGTGGTTACAAACGGATTTTCCATATAGTTCATTGTAGGTCAGTAGCTTAGCAACGCAAAGTTCTCCTTTTTTTTCATTGTTCAGCATATTAATAACCTAATATTCCTTTTTCCATACTCCACCCCACCCCACCCCACCCCACCCCACCCCACCCTTTTTTCCGTTTGATATCACACAAATGGCAAAGAGAGGATAACTGAATTTAAACACACACATACGACCTTGACCTGAACAAAATATTCCTGAGCCTCTAAGTGATGAATGATTCCCCAGTGAATCCACTGACTGCAGGTCTGAGGATCAAATCTCAGCAAGGGGACACTTGGCTGTGAATTTGGAGCACACCACCCGTTGAACAGAGGGTTTGTCAGGGCAAAATGGCTTTCACCTCACAATGGCGACACATCTTCTCCATTTTTTTGTTGTCCCTGGGATTGCTTAACTCATGGTTTATTGGGGACTCCTTTTTTTTTTTTTTTGGGGGGGGGGGGGGGTTAGGGGGGGCTTTTTCTTAGGATGGGGGGAGGGGGGTATCTATCTATCTATCTGTTTTGTTGCGTTATTTATTTTTACTTTTTCCCACTTTTTTTCTTAGGATGGGGGGTATCTATCTGTTTGTTTTGCTGTGTTGTGTTGTTGTTAATTATTTTACTTTTTCCACACTTTTTCTCTTAGGATGGGGGGGAGGGGGGTATCCATCTATCTATCTGTTTGTTTTGTTGTGTTGTGTTGTTGTTAATTATTTTACTTTTTCACACTTTTCCTGTCAGGTCTTGTTTCACCGTTGGGGATCGCTTTTATCGGGTTATGCCCCTTTGCACGTCTGTGTGTCCACTGTTGTCAATTACAGGCAGAGTTTTTGTTTCTTCTGCAGCTGAAAACCCGGGGGGGGGGGGGGGGGGGGGGGGTTCTTAAGGAGAGTTTGATTGATTTTTGATTGATTTATTCTTTTATACCAAGGATAATGGAATAAGCACTCTTGTGCTTTTTTTTGCATCCAGTCCCCGTGTGTATTCAGTTTTGTAAATGTCACCTGTTCCCACCGGCACACGATGGCCTACTCTTACGAAACTCCGAACAGGATTTAACGTGCGCGCAAGATGTTCTGCGTGCGTTCGCACACGGGGCCTCGGTTTATCGTCTCACCCGAAAGTCTAGCACCCAGACCACCATTCATGGTCTAATGGATGGGGGAAAATTTTCGGGCCCAAACGGGGAATCAAACCACCGCACACTTCCGACCCGGACTTTTTGCTTTCTAGACAGGCGCGTTACCTCTAGACCCCCGATTTTCCCCTGGAGTTCACATTGGTACTGACTCCAAAAGGTAAAAAAGGTAAAGGTGTCCCATAACCTATGTGGTCGTAAGGGAGCGAGGCTTCTGAAACCTAAGCTTCTCTAGGGGCCAGCATATTGAGGGCGGCGCCCATCTCCTCTCCCTCGCTACTTTACCTTCCCTGACCTTAAAGAGGACAGGTACCCATTGACAGCTGGGTGAACTGGGGAACTGTACTGAAGCTAAGGCGCGCAAACGGTCACCCACCCAACTGGTAACCGCGCTCGAAGCTGCTTAACCTTGACTGGGTAAAAGCGAGCGCTCTGACCACTGAGCTATCCTGTCCCTATTGACTCCACTCCACAGTGCAGCACAAATCCAACATCACTCAGTAGGGCCTAATCCAAAGTGCTAAATTTAGTGCGCTCCTTCCTTTTACCTAGTCCATGTGTGGTCAGCTCCTGCTATAAATAGCACCAGCTGGACAAAGCTGGTCTGGTCTGGGATGGGATGGGATGGGGTAATTGGCAGAAGAGAGGAGTTGAAACTGGGGGAAACTGACAGCTGTGACTCCCCTGCAAATCCTTGAAGGAGACTGCACACTGAGGCCCTGTTCCCAACACTGACAGAACGCGTGGCACTCACGTCATCCTCGCATCTATCTGCGGCAAGAGACCAGGTCTGAAATGGCCCATGACGTGGATACTGGAACTATATTCGCCAGGTTTTTCTTTCCTAAAACACACAGCCTCTAGAAAGGAAAAAAAACAAACCCAACCTCACTACAGTTCTGAAGAAATTGAGAGGGGATTTTCCCCCTGGAGTTAACATCAGTGCTGACTCCACTCTCTGCAAAAGTCTTTCGGATGTGACTATAAACCGAGGCCCCGTTCGCGAACGCACGCAGAACTTCTTGCGCACACGTTAAACACTGTTTCGCTTTTCGTAAGAGTAGGCCATTTTGTGCCGGTGGGAACAGATGACAAGATTCACAAAACTGCATACACATGGAGCTGGATGTAAAAAAAAAAAAAAAAAAAAGCACAAGAGTGCTTATTCTATTATCCTCGATATCAAAGAATAAATAGATAAATAAATAGATAGATAAATAAATGATTAAATAAATAAATAAATGAATAAAAAGAAACTGCTCAAAGAGTTAGAGAAAGCAGTCCAAACCGAATCAGCCAACAGTCTTTCACTAAAAGCGCTCAAAAGTCTTTTCTGTCAGACAGGAAGATAATAATCCCTGCATTGCATGCTGGGTAGGCTAGCACGTGCACCATTCAAAGCGGGGATGGTAAGTGCTCTACTTTTCGGTCACAAGATGAATGGGGATGGAACGTGTGCACACACACACACACACAGCCTGTGGCGTGCAGTGACATGGCCAGCCTCGCTTTGGAGTTTGGAGCCCCTTGTCTGAAGACTTTGTACCGAAATGCAAACCAAAGTCCGCTATAATCTTTTCTATAGACAGTTTGCTGAGGAATTGTGATGACTCTCTGTCTCTCTCTGCATCTCTCTGTCTCTATCTCTGTCTCTCTCTGTCTCTCTGTCCTGTCTCTGTCGCTGTCTCTGTCTCTGTCTGTCTGTCTGTCTGTCTGTCTGTCGTCTGTCTGTCTGTCTGTCTGTCTGTCTGTCTGTCTCTCTCTCTCTCTCTCTCTCTCTCTCTCTCTCTCTCTCTCTCTCTCTCTCTCTCTCTCTCTCTCTCTCTCTCTCTCTCTTCTTTTAAACAGCATTGGTACAAAGCTCTTGGGGAACTTTGAAACAAAGATAAACTTGGTGACTGAAGCTAGTTGTATCTCTGATAGAATCACAACACACATCGGTGATTTGTCTGTGTGTGTGTGTGGTGTGTGTGTGTGTGTGTGTGTGTGTGTGTGTTGGTGTGTGTGTGTGTGTGGTGTGTGTGTGTTGCTGTCTGTCGTTGTCTGCTGCTGTCCTGCTCTGTCTCTGTCTCTCTCTCCTTTTTGTGTCTCTGTCAAACACACACACACACACACACACACACACACACACACACACACACACACACACCACACACACACACACACACACATCTAGAGAAAGAGAGAGAGAAGGGGGAGATCGGGGGGAGAGAGAGATAGAGAGAGAGAGGGGGGGGGGAGTGAAAAATCAAAGAAAGACAGAAACAGAACTAGAAGAGAAAATGTTTAAAGAGAGAGGGAGAGGAGAGAGGAGAGAGAGAGAGAGAGAGAGAGAGAGAGAGAGAGAGAGAGAGAGAGAGAGAGAGAGAGAGAGAGAGAGAGAGAGAGAGAAGAGAAGAGAGAGGAGAGAGGAAGAGCAGAGAAGAGACAGAACAGAACAGAACAGATAAGACAGACAGAAAGAGAGAAAGAGAGAGAGAGAGAGAGAAGAAGAAGCAGAGACGAGAGAGACGATGAGATGAGAGAGAAAGGAGATGAAGGAGAGAATGAGAGAAAGAGAAGAGAGAGAGAGGAGAGAGAGAGAAAGAGACAGACACAGAACAGAGACAGAACAGACAGACAGATAGACAGACAGACAGGCCGACAGCAGACAGACAGACGACATAAACAGAAGCAAACAAGAGACATAGACTAGGAGAAAGACAAGGAGAGAGAAAAGAGAAGAGACAAAGGCAGAGCTAGAAGAGACAGACAGACAGAGAGACCATAGACAGACAGACAGACATAGACAGAGACAGACAGAGATAAAGACTAGACAGACAGACAGACAGAAACAGACAGACAGAGCGATAGAGATAGGCAGAATAGACAGAGACAGACAGACAGATAGGCGATAGAGATAGGCAAACAGACAGAGAGACAAACATACAGAGACGGACAGACAGAAATAGAGAGACAGAGAGAGATACAGAGACAGACAGAGATATGACAGAGACAGACAGATACAAAGATAGACAGACAGAGATATACAGAGAGACGTAGACAGAATAGACTGAGACAGACAGACAGACAGACACAAACAGACAACCATAGACAGACAGACAGACAGAAACAGGACGAAGCGAGTTAGCAATCCCTACAGTGAAACTTTATAACTCAAGGTAGACAAATCAATTACGCTGTTTTCCTTTAAATGGATTTCTTTTTTATTATACGGCTTTCATATCATTTCCTATCGCTGTTTCCAGACTTCTGAAAGTAATATAACTTTGCTGCCTTTAAAACTCTTACTCTCTCTCTCTGTCTCTCTGTCTGTCTCCTCTGTCTGTCTCTCTGTCTCTGTTTCTCTGTCTCTGTTTCTCTGTCTCTGTCTCTGTCTCTGTCTCTCTGTCTCTCTCTGTCTCTCTGTCTCTCTGTCTCTCTGTCTCTCTGTCTCTCTCTCTCTCTCCTCTCTCTCTCTCTCTCTCTCTCTCCCCCTCCCCCCCTCTGTCTCTGTTCCTCTCTCTCTTTCTTTCTTTCTCTTTCTCTATTTCTCTCTCTCTGTCTCTGTCTCTCTCTAAGTCCTTCGGATGAGACTATAAACCAAGGCCCCGTGTGCCAACGCACGCAGAACATCTTGCGCACACGTTAAATCCTGTTCCGCTTTTCGTAAGAGTAGGCCATTGTACGCCGGTGGGAACAGATGACATTTACAAAACTGCATACACACGGGGACTGGATGCAAAAAAGCGCGTGAGTGCTTATTCCCTTATCCTCGATATAAAAGAATAAATCAAATCAAATCTGCTCTCTGTCTCTCTGTCTCTGTCTCTGTCTCTGTCTTCTCTCTCTCTCCTCTGAGAAGACAAAGACAGAATAAACCGAGACAGACAGACAAGCAGACAGACTAAACAGAGTAAAACAAGGCAGAGACAAACAGACAGACAGACAAACAGAGACACGGAAAGTGAGAGAGCCAAACCCTGTGGAAAATGACAGACGCAGAAAGTGGACAAGAAACAGAGAAAAACACAGAGAGAGAACAGGGAGAGGAGAACAAAGGAGAAAAAGCGCCAACCCGACAAAGCAGACACAGGCACTGAGAGAGACTTGGAGGTACTGGAAACCTTACCCTGAACATGAAAGAGATTTTGATTTGATTTGATTTGATTTATTCTTTTATATCCAGGATAATGGAATAAGCACTATTTGTGCTTTTTTTTTACATCCAGTCCCCGTGTGTATGCAGTTTTGTCAATGTTATCTGTTCCCAACCGGCACAAAATGGCCTACTCTTACGAAAAGAGAGAGACAGAGACAGAGAGAGACAGAGACAGAGAGAGACAAAACTGGAAACTACAGATACTGAGAAAACGAGATGGACATGAAGAGAGAGAGAGAGAGAGAGAGAGAGAGAGAGAGAGAGAGAGAGAGAGAGAGAGAGAGAGAGAGAGAGAGAGAGAGAGAGAGAGAGAGACAGAAGACAGAAGAAGACAGACAGAGACAGAGAGACAGAGACAGAGAGAGAGAGAGAGAGAGAGAGAGAGAGACGAGAGAGAGAGAGAAGAGAGAGAGAGAGAGAGAGAGAGAGAGAGAGAGAGAGAGAGAGAGAGGAGAGAGAGAGAGAGAGAGAGGAAGGGAGAGAGAGAGAGAGAGAGAGAGAGAGCATCGTTAAAATAATGAGGGTTCTTGAAGAAAGCACAAAAGCTGTGAAATATGAGAAGTGTCTACTCCCTTTGCTAGTGTGTGTATGTGCGTGTGTGTGCGTGCGTGCGTGCGTGCGTGTGTGGCGTGCGTGCGTGCGGGAGCACGTGCGCGCGTACGTGACAGATTGTTGGCACAAATGTCTGACACAGAAGAACTCTTTCTCAAAAAAAAAAATATTTAATGTGACACACGCACACAGTAGTGTGGCGGTGGTCTAACGCTAACACACCTTTCTGGAAAGTCGCAGGTTCGGTTCCCCGACTGCTCGGCCAGAACTTGTTCCCCAGATCCACTGACCGTCAGTGGTGGTCTGGGTGCTAGGGTTTCGAACGAGACGAGAAATGAAGGTACTGGGTGGTACACGTATCTACCGCAGGGAAAAGAACTGCTACTAGCTCAGTGGTCACAGCGCTTGCTTTCCCCCAGCCAAGGTTAAGCAGCATCGAGCGGG
>CM060344.1:36329169-36331669 GCA_030674155.1 Stramonita haemastoma | reverse complement strand
GCTGTACTGTGCTATATTGTGCTATGCTGTGTGTGCTGTGCTGTACTGTGCTATATACTGTATACTGCTCAGTTTTTTATTTTAAATTTTTAGACGGCATATTCACGTTATTCTCCAAAATAAACCTTTACCCAAAAACTTTGCCAGAAAAAAACTGTCTACCAGCCATATAACAAGTTTATCTGCCTTCCAAATACGCTACACCAGGAATCTTCATCTACTTTCTCTCAACCCCGAAAGACTAGCACCCAGACCACCACTCCTAGACAGAAGAAAAACTCAGCCGGGACCGAGCCTGCGACATCTCACTTTCGCGACAATGAGATACTTTACCTACTAGATCACAGATACACATCAAAAAAATATTACTGAATATTCAGTTTCTGCGCGTGGAAAATCGCAGAGAAGAATCGAACTCGCGACTCTTTGTATTCTAGACAAGAGAGAACGGAACCACCAGGCCACCAACGGATTTGCAGGAAAGGGTGGGGTGGGTGGGGGGGGGGGGAAGAAAAAGGGTGGGGGTGGGGGGTGATGAGGGTATTGAGTGGTGGAGGCAAAAGGCGGTATGTCCCATGGCCCGGGTGATTAGAGTTGCGTCCTTTGTGCAGAGAGTGATGTACAGGCCTGTGGCTGTGAATGGACAGCCCCTGCATGCCACTGCTACAAGCAGATGGGAAAATTGAGATCTTGGCAAGTGGGGGGGGGGGAGGGGTTGTGAGGGAGTTTGAGGGTCTGACTGACAGTATGTCTGTCTGTCTGTATATGTATGATGTATGTATTGTTTGTTGTTGTATGTTGTTGTGTGTATGTATGTATGTATGTATGTATGTATTATGTATGTATGTATGCCTCTGTCTGTCTGTCTGTCTGTCTGTCTGTCTGTTTTCTTGTCTCACTCTCTCTCTCTCTCTTCTCTCTGTTGTGTCTTTTTTTTTTTCTGTGTGTGTTGTGTGTGTGTGTGTGTGTGTGTGTGTGTGTCGGCTGCGGCGCGGCGTGTGTGTGTTGTGTGTGTGTGTGAGCTTTAGAAGAAGAAGGACGAGAACGAGGAAGAGAGAGACAGGAAGATAGAGGGGAGACAGGAGACAATACAGAGAGGGGAGAGAAGAGAGACAAAGAAAAAACAGAGACAGAGACAGAGACAGAGACAGAAGAGACAGGAAGAGACAGAAATAGATATACCGACAATTAGACAGGCAGATATTCAGACAGAACAGACAGACAGACAGACGGGCAGACAGAGAGTAAATAAGATTTCAGGAAAGAGATAATAAGCCTCTCTGTTCCTTCTTTTTTGCACACAATAGATCATCTCTCCGTTACACAAGAATTCTTGCACGAGAATGACAAATAATTTCCGCAGCTGACGTGACGTATTATTGACAATGACGTATGCTGCAGTGTGTGCAGTGACGCACTCTTCCCTGCATGCTGTCCTATTTGCACTCACCCCTATCTGCAGATAGCAATCTTTTTCTCTGGGCACGTTTCAAGAGGGGACTGAAATTGTTCGACAACAGATACATGTAATATCGTTCTTCTTTTTTTTGTTTTAATATTTCTTATTCCGTGTGTTGAGATTAGGGGCTTGGTGAAGACTAGTGGTTAGAGTTTAGAATTCGTGATCTGACGGAAATTGTGGGAATAGGTTCGAAATCTCCGCTGAGGTTTCTGTTCCAAGGATTTTTTCCCCGTGGTGTTAATGATATCACTGGCTCCGCTCCCCTGAAAATCCCTCAGAGCATAATAACCTATATATAGATCTACATAAAAAAAAGGTGAAGGTGTCCGATAACCTGTGTGGTCGTAGGGGAGCAGGCGTCAGAGACCTCAGCTTCTCTAGGGGCCAGCATATTGAGGGCGGCGCCCATCTCCTCTCCCTCGCTGCTTTACCTTCCCTGACCCTAAAGAGGGCAGGTACCCATTGACAGCTGGGTGAACTGGGGGACTGTACTGAAGCCAAGGAGCGCAAACGGTCACCTATCTAACTGGTAACCACGCTCGATGCTCCAAAAACCTGGGCTGGGGGAAAGCGAGAGTGCCCTGACCACTGAGCTATCTCGTCCCCAGATCTACAAATAAAGTGTGAAATAAATTTTTAAAATATATTATATATATATATATATATATATACATATATATATAAATAAAACTAGTATGTTCTGATTTTTTTTTAATCCACCTTTAGAAAGTCTGACGCCTCATGGAAAATAGAAATCCTAGTTTAAAAATGACGTATAAATGATGTAATGGCCTGACTTCTTCATAGTCCTTGCGCAGTCGTTCAGACACTGTATGCACTGCATTTTCCAGGCAGTGTGTCTTGGACAAGTTGAACCTGGCGGAGCCCATTCCACTCCACACTGCAGGGTGCATGCTGGGTATGTTGGTATCTATGTCTGTATCTTCAGTTTAACGTCTATTCACATTTAGTGATTTTAGACCAAAAACACAAAAAAAAACCTCTGACAAGAAAGAGTTAACAATAAACTGAAAAATG
>CM060344.1:36314169-36319169 GCA_030674155.1 Stramonita haemastoma | reverse complement strand
GTGGGTTCTTTTACGTGCGCTAAATAGTGATGTGTAGCACACGTGACCTCAGTTTCTCGTCTCATCCGAAAGACTAGCGCCCAGACCACCACTCAGGGTCTAATGGATAGGAAAAAGTTTTGGGCCCAAACGGGATTCGAACTACAGCGCGTTACCACCTAGACCACCGATCCACTCAACGACTCCTCAAGGAGTCCAGACTGCAGAAGAAGTCATACTGGGGACGGATAGCCTAGTGGTCAGAACATTGCGCTGGCAATTTGACGACCCGGGTTCGAGTCCGGTCGAGCAGATTTTTCTCCTGGAGTTAACATCAGTGCTGACTCTACTCTCCCCAAAAGTCCTTCGGATGAGACTTTAAACCGAGGCCCGGTGTGCGAACGCACGCAGAACATATTGCACACAGGTTAAATCCTGTTCCGCTTTTCGTAAGAGTACGCCATCGTGTGCCGGTGGGAACAGATGACAAGATTGACAAAACTGCATACACACGGGGACCGAATGAAAAAAAGCACATGATTGCTTATTCTGTTTTCCTCGATATACAAGATTATAAAAGATTAAATAAATAAATAAAATAAATACTGGCAGGCAGTCAGGCAGGTGGTCACAGGTGTGTGCCTGACCTCCTGTGTTTATGATCTATCCCCTGTCCAGGAAAGGTGGCTTTTGCCGCTCACACAATCAATACTGGTGTTCTGTCTTCATCAGCATAAAGTGTCTCCACTTATATATACGCATATACATATATATATATATATAATATATATATATATATATATATATATATATATATATATATATATATATATATATATATATATATACGTATATGTATACGTATATACTATATATATATATATATATATATATATATATATATATATATATAATATATATATATATATATATATATATATATATACGTGCACGCGTGAACGTGTGTGCGACCGCGTTTTTTTTTATAATTTTTATATCGAGGATAATGGAATAAGCACTCGTGTGCTTTTTTTACATCCAGTCCCCCGTGTGTATGCAGTTTTGTAAATGTCATCTGTTCCCACCGGCACACGATGGCCTACTCTTACGAAAAGCGGAACAGGATTTAACGTGTGCGCAAGATGTTCTGCGTGCGTTCACACACGGGGCCTCGGTTTATTGTCTCATCGGAAGGACTTTGGGGGAGAGTGGAGTCCGCACTGTATTTACGCGTAAATACATGTGTGCACCCACAAGTAAAGTGAATGTACGAAATATATATATATATATATATATATATATATATATATATATATATATATATATATATATATATATATATATATACATATATCGATTCTTTGACATGAGGTGATAGGGAGGTGGATGGAGGGATGAATGGAGGGATATGTTCGTATGTATGTATGTATGTATGTATGTATGTATGTATGTATGTGTGTATGTATGTATGTATGTATGTATGTATGTATGTATGTATGATGTATGTATGTATGTATGTATGTATGTATGTATTTCATTTATTTGATTTATTCTTTTATATCGATGATAACAGAATAA
Organism: Stramonita haemastoma; assembly: GCA_030674155.1. Taxonomy (NCBI): domain Eukaryota; kingdom Metazoa; phylum Mollusca; class Gastropoda; order Neogastropoda; family Muricidae; genus Stramonita; species Stramonita haemastoma. The sequence continues at coordinate 36,317,612 of CM060344.1, read as the reverse complement.
GCAATCATGTGCTTTTTTTCATCCGGTCCCCGTGTGTATGCAGTTTTGTAAATATTGTCATCTGTTCCCACCGTATGTATGTATGTATGTATGTATGTATGTATGTATGTATGTATGTATGTATGTATGTATGTATGTATGTATGCATGCATGCATGCATGTATGTATGTGTGTGTGTGTGTGTGTGTGTGTGTGTGTGTGTGTGTGTGTGTGTGTGTGTGTGTGTGTGTGTGTGTAGGAAACAATTATTACGTAGCAATTTTTTGTAGTTTTTCAGTTGTTCGAGAGTCAGAGAGAGGGATGGGGGGTGGGTGCGGAGAAAGAAAGACAGACCGACAGACAGGAGGACAGACAGACAGACAGACAGACAGAGATGATTCCATTTAAAGAGGATAATGAAATAAGCAACAATTGCCTTTTTGCACGCAGCCAACTAGGAATGGGAATAAATAGCAAACACAACTAATATGAAGAATGACCCATTATATGGCACAGGATGCACAGACACACGGACAGAGATGGACAGATGGACAGACAGACAGAACAGACAGATTGACGGACATATGAAAGGACTGATGGACATATATACTCCAGCAGACAGACAGACAGACAGATAGCCAAGCGGACAAATAGACATACAGGCAGTGAGGCAGATATAAACAAGTGGACAGGCAGGAAGACTGACAAACAGACAGACAGACAGGCAGAGAAGATAGACAGACAGGCAGAGCAGATAGGCAGACAGACAGACAGAGACAGGCAGAGCAGATAGACAGGCAGACCAGATAGACAGGCAGACAGACAGAGAGACAGGCAGACCAGAGAGACAGGCAGACAGACAGAGAGACAGGCAGACAGAGAGACAGACAGATAGACAGACAGGCAGACCAGATAGACAGGCAGACAGACAGAGACAGACAGACCAGAAAGAGAGACAGGCAGACAGACAGAGACAGGCAGACCAGATAGACAGGCAGACAGACAGAGACAGACAGACCAGAAAGAGAGATAGGCAGACAGACAGAGACAGGCAGACCAGATAGACAGGCAGACAGACAGAGACAGACAGACCAGAAAGAGAGACAGGCAGACAGACAGAGACAGGCAGACCAGATAGACAGGCAGAGAGACAGTCAGACAGACAGACAGAGACAGACAGACAGGCAGACCAGATAGACAGGCAGACAGAGAGACCGACTGAGACAGGCAGACCAGAAAGACAGACAGAGAGACAGACAGGCAGACCAGAAAGACAGACAGACAGACAGACAGACAGGCAGACAGAGGCAGAATCCATTTTGCTTTCCGTCCATCCAGTATTTTCTTAATCCTCCCACAATCCATTTCTTCTGCCGCTGATTCCGCTACTGCTGCTGCTGCGGTTTAAACTATAATCACCACAGATAGAGCTATCTGTCTCTGTCTGCCTGCCTGTCTGTCTGTCTGTCTGTCTGTCTGTCTGTCTGTCTCTTTCTCTGTCTGTCTGTCTCTGTGTGTGTCTCTCTGTGTCTCTGTCTCTCTGCTGAGAGAGAGAGAGAGTGCTGACTCTACTCTCCCAAAAAGTCCTTCGGATGAGACTATAAACCGAGGCCCCGTGTACGAACGCACGCAGAACATCTTGCGCACACGTGAAATCCTGTTCCGCTTTTCGTAAGAGTAGGCCATCGTGTGCCGGTGGGAACAGATGACATTTACAAAACTGCATACACACGGGGACTGGATGTAAAAAAGCACAAGAGTGCTTATCCCATTATCCTCGATATGAAAGATCAACAACAACAACAACAACAACAACAACAACAACAACAGGAGCACAAGGAGGAAAAGAAAGAGGGAGGGAGGGAGGGAGGGAGTGGGAATTGTCTGCAAGAAATCCCCAACTGTCAAAATCCCGCATTGTTATGCAAAGAGTCCTGTTGGTGCTGTTTTATTCTGACACCGAATCATACATCCGCCATCGACTGGATCCCGCCGAATCTGCCTTAAACCTCTGTCTGCATAGTGTACAGCAGGGCTGCGTGTTAGAGCCGCTCCTGTTCATCCCTAGGGGCGGAATAGCCAAGTGGTCAGAGTGGGGGGACCAGTTATCTTTCAGGGTCACTGGGGGCAGGGGTTCCAGTCTCCACTGAGGTGTCTGTTTGAGGGGATTTTCCCCCTGGAGTTCACGTTGGTACTGACTCCACTCCCCTGAAAAAAGCGTCCTTCATACGAGGCTGTAAACCGAGGTCCTGGACAAAGCTGAACCTGGCGGAGCCCATCCCTCTCCAGGCAGCAGGGCGCATGCTGGGTATGTTAGTGTCATCATCCATTATACAGCCCGTAGCTGGCCTACTCTTCTGGGAAAGGTGAGTAATATTGTAACGAGTGTGCAAGATGTTTTGCATTCGTTTGCAGACCTGAACTTGGTCTATAATATCATATATCTATCTATCTATCTATCTATCTATCTATCTATCTATCTATCTATCTATCTATCTATCTATCTATCTATCTATCTATCATAATATATATATATATATACCACTTTATGTCACAGCAGATTTCTCTGCGTGAAATTCGGGCTGCTCTCTCTCCCCGGGAGAGAGAGCGCGTCGCCACAAGTGCAGCGCTTACCTATTATTTTATTTTTCCTCAGGGATGGTGTCTAAACACGACACCTTTGTGCATGCTCGTGGTTTTTTTTAAATAATTTTGTCATCCGCTCCTACCGGCACACGATGGCCTGCTCTTCCGAAAGGCGGAACGGGGTTTTAACGTGTGCGCAAGATGTTCTGAGTGCGTTCGCACATTGGGGCCTCAGTTTATAGTCTCATCCGAATGACTTTGACATTCAGTTTGATTTTTTCGTCAAACTGGGAAGAAAGGGCGATCTGGGTACGGACCCAGAAACTCACGGTTTACATATTGGCAGGCGAACGTCTTAACCATCCTGCAACTTCCTTCCTCCGAAGAACTTTCACAGGAGTACTGTCAGTGCCAATGTTAACTCCTGGGGGAAAACTGCCTCAAACCGACGCCTCCTCGAATATTCGAACCCCAAATCCCGGTGACTTCAGATCACTGACCTCTAGACTGTTTCTGAGAGAACTAAGACGACTCCTATCCGAAAGTTCTCGTGTTTCAAACCCGCTGACAGGGAGAGGCTACAGGCTAGCCAATCTTCCACCTGCCACTGATACCTGGGTGTCGGGTTTGCCCAGACGCTCTCGGCGCAAGATCATATGTGACACTCCACCACAGAAGGAGTCGCTTTGCACTTGAGGTCAGCTTTAAGTTATTGACATGGGTTTTTTTATTGACAATGAAATGTCTATACAATACAGAAAACAGATTGAAAATCGGACAATTCTATCAAAAGTTATAACAAGTTGAAGTGATAGACTATGGGAAATGACAAAAATGAGCATCGTAATAAAATGGTCAGAATGAAGGCTTGGGCATTT
>CM060344.1:36294169-36299169 GCA_030674155.1 Stramonita haemastoma | reverse complement strand
GAGACAGACAGACAGACAGACAGACAGAAGGGAAGAACAGACAGACAGACAGACAGACAGACAGGGGTTGGAAAGAGACAGTCATTGATATAGAAATAGAGACAGACAGACAGGGGTTGGAAAGAGACCGTCATTAATATAGAAACAGAGACAGACAGATAGACAGACAGAGGGGAAGAACAGGCAGACAGGCAGACAGACAGAGGGGAAGAACAGACAGACAGGCAGACAGACAGACATACAGACAGACAGACAGACAGAAGGGGAAGAACAGACAGACAATCCTAAATAGAAGGATACAGACACGCAGCGGGACCGAGAAAGACAGACAGACAGGGGTTGGAAAAAGACCATTTATTTTTTCAATATAGGAAGAGAGACAGACAGGGGGCGTGTGAACAGAGACAGACAGGGGCGTGTGAACAGAGACAGACAGGGGCGTGTGAACAGAGACAGACAGGGGCGTGTGAACAGAGACAGACAGGGGCATGTGAACAGAGACAGACAGGGGCATGTGAACAGAGACAGACAGGGGCATGTGAACAGAGACAGACAGGGGCATGTGAACAGAGACAGACAGGGGCATGTGAACAGAGACAGACAGGGGCATGTGAACAGAGACAGACAGGGGCATGTGAACAGAGACAGACAGGGGCATGTGAACAGAGACAGACAGGGGCATGTGAACAGAGACAGACAGGGGCATGTGAACAGAGACAGACAGGGGCATGTGAACAGAGACAGACAGGGGCATGTGAACAGAGACAGACAGGGGCATGTGAACAGAGACAGACAGGGGCATGTGAACAGAGACAGACAGGGGCATGTGAACAGAGACAGACAGGGGCATGTGAACAGAGACAGACAGGGGCATGTGAACAGAGACAGACAGGGGCATGTGAACAGAGACAGACAGGGGCATGTGAACAGAGACAGACAGGGGCATGTGAACAGAGACAGACAGGGGCATGTGAACAGAGACAGACAGGGGCGTGTGAACAGAGACAGACAGGGGCGTGTGAACAGAGACAGACAGGGGCGTGTGAACAGAGACAGACAGGGGCGTGTGAACAGAGACAGACAGGGGCGTGTGAACAGAGACAGACAGGGGCGTGTGAACAGAGACAGACAGGGGCGTGTGAACAGAGACAGACAGGGGCGTGTGAACAGAGACAGACAGGGGCGTGTGAACAGAGACAGACAGGGGCGTGTGAACAGAGACAGACAGGGGCGTGTGAACAGAGACAGACAGGGGCGTGTGAACAGAGACAGACAGGGGCATGTGAACAGAGACAGACAGGGGCATGTGAACAGAGACAGACAGGGGCATGTGAACAGAGACAGACAGGGGCATGTGAACAGAGACAGACAGGGGCATGTGAACAGAGACAGACAGGGGCATGTGAACAGAGACAGACAGGGGCATGTGAACAGAGACAGACAGGGGCATGTGAACAGAGACAAACAAACACAGGAACAGAGCTAGAAACAAAACAATCATACAGACAGGAGTTGTTGTTAGAACCAGTGCTCCACAGATGTTGTTGTTGTTGTTAGTGTTTCTCTTTGAATTTGTTGCTTCTATACCTTTGTGATGGGGAGGGGGAAGGGGGGAAGGCAAGGTTGGTTTGTTTTTTTGTTTGTTTTTATTTTTCTCATTGGGCAAGTCGAACCTGGTACAGCCCCTTCCTCCCTCCCCCTTTTCCCTCCCCCTCCCTCCCTCCCTCTCTCTCTCCCTCCCTCCTGTCCTCCCTCTCTTCCTCTGAGGTAGGCCTACAGACAGGTAAATAACCACACACACACACACACACACACACACACACACACACACACACACACACACACACACACATACATACACACACACACACACACACACACACATTACACACACACACACACACACACACACCACACCACGCACGCACACACACACACACACACACACACACACACACACACACACACACACACACACACACACACACACACACACACACACCACACACACACACACACACACACACACATTTACACACAGGGGGAAGAGGGGAAAACCGGAGACACCCCCAAAATACCCGTGTTGTTGTTGTTGGGTGTTCCCAGCTTAACACCCCGGAGGTCACCACCCAGAATAGACTCTCTCTCTCTCTCTCTCTCTCTCTCTCTCTCTCTCTCTCTCTCTCTCTCTCTCTCTCTCTCTCTCTCTCTCTCTCTGCCTGTCTGTTTCACTTATCCCAACTGGGAATCACTGTGTGACTGTTAAATAAATACTGGATTTGATGTTTCGAGTGTATAAGGCTGTTTTTTTCAAGCACTTCGCCATTGAGGCAGCCAATATCCAATTTCTGGAGATTTTTCTGTTTGACATTGATGGAGAATAGTCTATTTTCGGCCTTCTTGGTCCATTCTCCTGCCTTTTTTTCAGAAAGATTAAAAAGATAACCACTCTCTCTTCTGCCATGTCGGATGTGCTGGGCCTGACTTGTCAGGCGCCTAACGGCAGCGCAACGCATTTTCGCTCATATGACAGACAGCAATAGTGGCTTTCTGAGCATTCGACGACGAAGAAGAAAGAAGAAGAAGAAGAAGAAGAAGAAGAAGAAGAAGAAGAAGAAGAAGAAGAAGAAAGAAGAAGAAGAAGAAGAAGAAGAAGGAGAAGAAGAAGAAGAAGAAGAAGAAGAAGAAGAAGAAGAATTGATAGTACATGCTGTGATGCTACTAATATTTTGTCATGAATAAAGATAGGTTCAATATTGCATTTCTCAACATAACAACACTTTGTAATAATCACAGGTCTTTGCACTTCGATTATATGAACATATGAATAGCTTTTATCCCGAGGTAAAGCGCCTGCCTAGAAAGTGAAAAGTCCGGGTCGGAATGTGTATTGGGCCCAAAACTTTTCCTCTATTCATTAGACCATGAGTGGTGGTCCGGGTACTAGTCTTTCAGAGGAAACAAAAAAACCAGGGTCCCGTGCGTTACACAAAATTATTCAGTGCACGTAAAAGAACCCACGGCAACAAGAGAGTTGCTCCCTGGCAAAATTCTGTAGAAAAAGGCCACTCTGATAGGGAAACACATACAGCTGCAGACAGGTTAAGGGGAAAAAAAATGAGTGGCGCTGCTCTTGTGGCGACGCGCTCTCCCCAAGGAGAGCAGCCCGAATTTCACGCAGCGAAATCTGCCGTGACTGAAAGTGGTATAAATGGAAGGCAATAAATGAAATTGTATGGTATTGTATTTTTATTGTATTTTTACTGCAGTGTAGTGTATACAACTTGTTAGGGAGGGGCGGTAATAAGATTACCTCCCATGCGGTCAGAGACCTGTAGCAGCGATGTGTTTCTAGATCGGGTCACACCTGCGAATTGTGCGAGGCTCTGTTACAACTACAGCACATTTCTCCGAGAGGGGGGTTGGAAGCTCCCTCCTACGACAGGGCCTCACCAAAACAGCACTTACTAGGTCTATCCAATTTGATTTGTAAAATACACAATTATGCATTTTCTTGAAGAAAATGCATATTTGAAAAGAATAGGCAAATTAATGCTTTTGGTTGCTGCGATTTGTTTGGTCTACATGGGACTCTTAATTCATCGTCTCACACACAATACAGCATGCAGATAACTACTCCACCCTTAAAGGAGAAGGGGTGTGGATTTGTGTTCAGAATATGGATCAAATCTCCGACTCCTTACTTTCTAGTAATGTACAAGACCACTGATGTACTTCTCCACAGTGCACACTCCATGCAAGTTCACTAAGCAGTTTATCACGGACCAGTAGTATTGTATTTAATGTACTTGCATGCCACTTGCAATCATAACAAATTTCTGTCTGAAATATTCGAGATGCTTCTCCAGAGAGAGCACGTCGCCACAGGGACAAAGCCACCTTTTTTTTTTCTAACCTGTCTGCATGTACATGCATCTAAACGTGGCATAAGACCCCCCCCCCTCCCTCCCCCTCTCTTCTCTCTCTGGGGAGACAGACAAATCACTATAAGCACTGGCAGGAGAAGACACAAGCCGATGACGACCTAACAACTATCGCCCCGCATAATGCAAAGATCGAAGAATGACAGAGTGTCCGGGGGAGGAGGAGGAGGGGTGGGGGGCGGCGTACAGAGCTTACCAGCGCGTCCAGTTCCGGGCTGGAGGATTGCAGGTTCAAATCCTGTAAAATGAATACGCTTTTTTGCTTCTTTTGGGGGGTTGTTTGGGGGGTACTCACAGGTCTTTTATTTTCTGTCGTTTTCCTCTGGCCGGCTCAGCCCTTCCCAAAATAGAATTTACTATGGCTGGGTGGATGGGAGGGACCACACAGTCGAGCTTCACCTACTTCAAAAATACATGCAAATTTGGGGGGCGTTGATCAAATAACTTGACCAACACTGCAGGTGTCTGTATTTCTCTGGCCCGGTTGACGCTGAGATAAATTATATCATGATCTGGGGTGTGGATCAAAGACTTGTTATCATGATAGGAAGCGTAGATGACAGCCCTGTCGAGCAGTATCTATGCATGTACACGTCCATAGCTACTGCTGCAACTACCACAACTGCTGCTGCTGCTGCTGCCGCCGTTATCACTACAGCAACAAGAAGAATGTAAAAACAAAAGACTGAAAACTGGGGGAAGGGAGAGAGACAGACGGACAGAGACAGACAGACTGAGACAGAGAAAGCAAAGAGACAGACACACACAGACAGACATATATACAGACAGAGATTATCATACAGAGAGACAGCCAGGTAAAGTGGCAGGCAGGCAGGCAGGAACAGACAGATAGATGAGGGAAAGGGGAAGAGGACACATACAAGCAGGCGGGCAAACCTGCCGGACCAACAGACAGACAGACAGACAGATAGATGAGGGAAAAGGGAGAGGGGACATTACAGGTAAGCCTGCAGAAACAACAGACAGACACAAAACAAAACAACACACACACACACACTATCATAGCACAACAATAAAAAACAGACAGACAGACAG
>CM060344.1:36281669-36286669 GCA_030674155.1 Stramonita haemastoma | reverse complement strand
ACAACAGACAGAGACAGACAGCAGAGAGAGACAGAGAGACAGACAGACAGACAGACAGACAGACAGGCAGAGAAGACAGACAGACAGACAGACAGACAGACAGACAGAGACAGACAGGCAGAGACAGACAGACAGACAGACAGACAGAGACAGACAGGCAGAGACAGACAGACAGACAGACAGACAGACAGACAGACTGACAGACAGAGAAAGAGAGAGAGGGAGACAGACAGACAGACAGACAGACAAACAGAGTGACAAACAAAAACGAACAGAGACAGATACACACAGAGAGACAGAGAGACAGAGACAGAGAGAAACAGAGAGAGAGAGAGAGACAGAGAAACAGAGACAGAGAGGAATACACAGAGTGAGACAGAGACAGAAAGAAACACAGAGACACAGAGAGAGACAGACAGACAGACAGACAGACAGACAGACAGAGAAAGAGACAGAGACAGAGACACAGAGACACAGAGAGAGAGAGAGAGAGATGAAAAGGGAGAGAAAAGGGGGGGGAGGTGGACACACATCAAGGGAGTGAACTCACCACCAGAGGTGGGGGTAGAGAGGATAGTCGCTATCATCGCCAGCACCGTTATCTTCAGCGTCATCCTGGTTATCTTCGTCGTTATCACAGCTATCTCTGTCGTCGTCATCATCGTGTCATCGTCATCACTGCCGTTTTCTTCAGGTGACGAAAGCCAAAGAGGCACCAGCGCTACAGAACACTGGTCTTATTCAGGCATCTTGGCCTGGTGTTTCATCCGATAAATGACGGTTGGCTGGTTGGTTGGCTGGCTGGTTGGTTGGCTGGTTGGTTGGATGATTGGTTGGTTGGTTTGGTTGGTTTCTTTTCTTCCTTCTCTCCCCTCTTCCTTATTGTCTTTTTTGTTTCTGTCTTTCTTTCTTTCTTTCCTACTTTCTTTTCCTCTTTCCTTCTCTCCCTCCTCACTTCCTTTCCTTGTTTTTTTCCCCCTCTTTTCTTTCTTTATTTGTTCTTCCTTCGCTCTCTCTCTCTCCTTCGTTTCTTTCTTCCTCCGTTCCTCTGTCAGTGTGGGGAAGGATTGATGATGATGATGATGAAGAAGAAATCAGCACTCAAAGCGCCCACCCACAATGGCTTTCAGTGATGGAGACAGAGCCCATGAATAAAGAAGCCACTGCCATTTGTCACAACTTCGCTCTGGACAATTCTTCTTCAGCTCAACATTTCTTTTTAGCTAATTTTCTGTTCTCATCTGTTGGATAATTTTTTTCTCTCTCTTTCTGAAACAGTCTCTCTTCGGTATTGGCTATTTTTCACTGAAACATTGGCTATTTTTCACTGAAAGTCTCTCTTCTGTATTGGCTATTTTCACTGAAACAGTCTCTTCGCTATTGGCTATTTTTCACTGACAAAAACAGTCTCTCTTCGCTATTGGCTATTTTCACTGACAAAAACAGTCTCTCTTCACTATTGCTATTTTTACTGAAACAGTCTCTTCGATATTGGCTATTTTTCACTGAAACAGTCTCTCTTCGCTATTGGCTATTTTTCACTGACAAAAACAGTCTCTCTTCGCTCTTGGCTATTTTTCACTGAAACAGTCTCTCTTCGCTATGGCTATTTTCACTGACAAAAACAGTCTCTCTTCGCTCTTGCTATTTTTCACTGACAAAAACAGTCTCTCTTCGCTCTTGGCTATTTTTTCACCGAAACAAACAGTCCCTCTAGGTCACTGGATTTTTTTTGCCTCACTGGAATAGTCTCTACGTCAGTGATTTTTTTTTCACTGAAACAAGCAGCTGCTCTTGCGCACTGGATGATTTTCACTGAAACAATCTCTCAAGATTGCTTGCTAGATATTTTTCACGGAAACAGTCGCTTTGGTCTCTTGATATTTTTCAATGAAATAGTCTCTCTCTCTCCTTTTCCTGGATATTTTTAACTGAAACAAGATTCTTGGTCACAAGGTATTTTTCACTGAAATAATCTCTTTCGTTCTCTTAATATATATATTTTTTTTTACTAAAACAAACACACTCTCCAGGTCACAGATTATTTTATTTCACTGAACCAGCCTTTTTCAGTCACAGAATTTTCTTTGATGAAACACACATTTCTCCTGTCACCAACATCTACAATCTGATTTGGTTTTTTTTTTGGGGGGGTTGTGTGTGGGTTTTTTTTTTTTAGCACAAAGCACACAGTATGACAGCGTCAACCCGCAAGGTGAACACTGACGCAGTGAGGTGTCAACAACGTCTTGTCACGTAGCCTTAACGCTGGTGCCAGCAGCTTGACGTCACGCTGGTCAGCAGAGCTTTCGTCATCAGGACTTTTGGTCAGTTGAATCGGGGTCAGTTACACGTCATCGAGGGTCAGGAAATTCCCCCTAGTCTGGCGCCCCTGTGAAATCATAGAGGACATGACACCGGCGTTAATTACCACAAAGTGTATTCAGTGTGTGGTGGAACATATATTCTTTTTTTGATTTATTCTTTTTTATATCGCGGATAATGGAATAAGCACTCTTGTGCTTTTTTTTTTACATCCAGTCCCGGTGTGTATGCAGTTTTTGTAAATGTCATCTGTTCCCACCGGCACGCGATGGCCTACTCTTACGAAAAGCGGAACAGGATTTAACGTATGCGCAAGATGTTCTGCGTGCGTTTGCACACGGGGCCTCGGTTTAAAGTCTCATCCGAAGGACTTTTGGGGAGAGTGGAGTCAGCACTGATGTTAACTCCAGGAGAAAAATCTCCTCGAACGGACTCGAACCCACATGGATGTTTGTGTGCTCTATCGTTCAAAGGGGACAGGATAGCTCAGTGGTCAGAGCACTCGCTTTCCCCAAGCTAAGGTCAAGCAGCATTGAGCGTGGTTACCAAGTGGATGGGTGACCGTTTGTGCGCCTTGGCATCGGCACAGTTCCCCTGTTCACCCAGCTGTCAATGGGTACCTGCCCTCTCAAGGGTCATGGAAGGCCAAGCAGCGAGGGAGAGGAGATGGGTGCCGGCCTCAATATGCTGACTCCTGGACAAGCTGAGGTCTCTGATGCGTCGCTCCCCTAAGACAACATAGGTTATTAGATAAATTTACCGTTACCAATTATTTAATAAATCGTACATTAATTAATTAATTAATTCATTCATTCATTCATTTATTCATTCATTCAATTATTCATTCATTCATTCAATTATTCATTAGTTTATTCATTGGTTCATTCATTTATTCATTTATTCATTCTTTTTTTTCATTTCTTCATTCATCAGTGGCGTGGTGGTAACACAGCACTGTCTACTTAGCGAAAAGTCGGGGTTCGATTCCCCAGTCTGAAAAACGATCTGTTTCCCTATTTCATAAGCAGCAAAGCGGTGGTCTAGGTGCTAATCTTTTGCACGAGGCGATAATCCGAGATTCTATAGACAACAGATATTTTAGCACAAGTAAAAGAAACCATGGCAACAAGAGTGTTAATCCAGACACAATTCTGTAGTGAAAGAGGCATTCTTCAAGGGAAACAAAGATATCTGTAAACATGATTGTTTTTTTTAATGGGTGACGCTCTGTGTGGGGCAACACGCACTCCCTAACAGACGTATGGGGACGGCATAGCCTAGTGGTCAGAACATTGCGCTAGTACTTTGACGACCCGGGTTCGATTCCCGTTCGAGGAGATTTTTCTCCTGGAGTTAACATCAGTGCTGACTCCACTCTCCCCAGAAGTCTTTCGGATGAGACTGTAAACCGAGGCCCCGTGTGCGAACGCACGCAGAACATCTAGCGCACACGTTAAATCCTGTTCTGCTTTTCTTAAGAGTAGGCCATCGTGTGCCGATGGGAACAGATGAAAAGATTTACACAACTGCATACACACAGGGACTGGATTATAAAAAAAAAAAAAAAAAACACATGAGTGCTTATCCCATTAACCTCGATATAAAAGAATAAAATAAAATAAAATAAAAACGTATCCCGGATTCGTGTTAAGAAATGTGTCATGATCTCAGACGTGTACAACACAGCATATCAAAACAAACTACAACAAATAAAAACAACAAAACATGAAACAACACAACAGGACACAATCCAACACGACACGGTCGGTTCAGTTAAAACAATACAGTTAATACAATAACCCTAACAGTACAAAACACTACAGTACAATGCAATACAAACAATACAATACACTGCACTGCACTGCACTGTACTGCACTGCACTGCACTACACTATACTACACACTACACTTTTTTCCTATTTTTTGTGCTAGTCAATTTTTTCACGTTCAATGTAACCTGTTTAAATTGATTTGATTGTACAGCGCGGTGAGCCCATGTTTTTGGAATTCGCGCTATATAAGCCTCCATTTATTATTATCATTACGCTACACTACACAACACTACAATATAATACAATACAATATACTGCATACACTCCAGCACATAAATTATGACAGAATAAAGCACAATGCAATCACACACAATGTGACCTAATACAAAACTACAAGACACATCCATGCCACCCATACCACCAGCCATATCAGATTTATCTTCTATTAAAAGAAAGATGATATTTTGACACGTGCACGAGAAACTACACACGGATCTTCAGCTTACAGTCTCATCCGAAAGACTTAACTTGCATGCTGAGAAATACGACAGACTTGCATGTTAGAAATACGACAGACTTACATGCTAAGAAATACGACAGACTTGAATGCTAAGAAATACTCATACGACAGACTCACATAATAAGAAATACTTGTCCGAAAGACTTTCATACAAAGAAATACTTGTCCGAAAGACTTTCATGCTAAGAAGTACTCGTCCGAAAGACTTGCATGCTAATAAATACTCGTCCGAAAGACTTGCACGCTGAGAAACAGAGTCAGAACCAATGTCACATCTAAGGGAATAATCTCAAAATTAACAGACACCTCACCGGTGACTCAAACCTTTTGCCCCAGTACTACAGATATCCCCGAAGTCGAAATGCGGCTACCTTGACGGCAGG
>CM060344.1:36280277-36281569 GCA_030674155.1 Stramonita haemastoma | reverse complement strand
GGCGGCAGTCAGCAGGTAATTGCTATGATCTCCACACTGGTGGCGGCACTGCACTGTTCTCCTGTCCGCTCCACACCACAACCTCCTCAACCAGTCTCTCCACCCCCGCTCCTCCACCTAATCCTCTCTCCTCCTCCTCCTCCTCCTCCTCTCTTCTCTTCTTCCTTCTTCTTCTTCTTCATCTTCTTCTTCTTCTTCTCTTCTTCTTCTTCTTCTTCTTCTTCTTCTTCTTCTTCTTCTTTCTTCTCTTCTTTTCTTTTCTTTCTTCTTCTTCTTCTTCTTCTTCTTCTTCTTCTTCTTCTTCTTCTTCTGTCAATTGTCATCTTTTTCTTTGAATCTATTCTCAACTCCTTTTAGTAGTCATTGGGATCATGTACTGAAGAACATAATTACACTGAAGAACTATACACCAGATTCTTCAGTTCAATGTTGATTGTGTTCCAGATCATGTGTACGATTTGCAAAATGGATTCTATAGCCTTTGTGTGAAAATGTGTGTTCCATTTTTTTTCTCCTTTTCTTTATTTTTTTCTCTTTCATTTTTTTATTGCTCCCTTTTCCTTTACTCTGTTTTGTTGTGCTATGCTGCGTGTGATCCCACTGCTGCATGGGTAACAAACAGTTTTCCCTCCCTATTTACTTCCCCAGGCTTTGCGCTCTGGAGAGGTCACCCCAGCTTCGCTTTGCAGCGTGGACACAACTCACCTGACGCTGCACCAGAATTAACACCTAGAGCGCGACTCCATTGTCTTCCCAGACTGAAGGATGCCAGCGGCTGCAAAATATTGGTATCGTATTCATATTTCTAAATATTGATATCGTAAGAGTTCTTGTAATTGTTGTATGTTACAAAAACATATATGGGGGGTTGGGGTGGGGGGGAGCTAAGCAAGTTTTATTTGTTTCGCAGAGGAGATAAATGTCAGCAAGATGGTAAGAAACGTAATCACGACAGAAACAGAGAAACACACACACACAGACAGAGAGGCAGATATTCAGGGAAACAGAGACAGACAGACAGACAGACAGACAGACAGAGACACAGACACAGACAGACAAACAGACAGACAGACAGACAGACAGATAAGGAAGGACACAAGGACACAAGCCTAATTAGCGGGGAACGGGATAGCCTAGTGGTCAGAACATTGCGCTGGCAATTTGACGACCCGGGTTCGATACCGGTCGAGGAGATTTTTCTCCTGGAGTTAACATCAGTGCTGACTCCACTCTCCCCAAAAGTTCTTCGGATGAGATTTTAAACCGAGGCCCCGTGTACGAACGCACGCAGA
>CM060344.1:36272777-36275277 GCA_030674155.1 Stramonita haemastoma | reverse complement strand
CAGGATTTAACGTGTGCGTAAGATGTTCTGCGTGCGTTCGCACACAGGGCCTCAGTTTATAGTCTGATCCGAAGAACTTTTAGGGGGAGAGTGGAGTCGGCACTGATGTTAGCTCCAGAGGAAAAATCCTCTTTCATTTTATGAACCCGAAAAAGGGTTCCACTGTACACCACCCAGGTGGTTCAGGAACAGTGCAGGGCTCTTCTAGCGGGTGGCCTTAGAGTGTCCCAACACCAACTGCTTCTGCGGGATTCTGTATTGAAGGACATACCAACAAGCAGCGTGGGTACGTGTAACTGTGGCAGAGATACTGAACTGAGCAGATTATTACAGGAGTTAGGGCAGCACGAAAGTTTGGGGGGATTTTCAGCAAATTAATTTTTTAAACAATAAAGCAGGGAAAAAAACCCAGAATAAAAAAAAAAACTTGTACTTTACTTACAACTTTCCCATAAACACACACACAGACAGACACACACAGACAGACACACACACACACACACACACACACACACACACACACACACACACACACACACACACACACACACCACAACACACACACACAAAGCAATCCAAGACTTCCTTTTTTTTTCTTTTCCTAAGAACATCACTATAATTTGTCACCTAACTTTACACAGTTGATAAGGTTGGGTTGGGTTTTTTTTTTTCGTCTTTAGCCTATCAGTGATTACCCTACTAGCCCCTCGAGGGTGACTTCTGACCTTTCTGTGATGTTTGTGGAGAAGCAGTGGGGAAAACAGAAACTTGGGGGCCGTGACTGCCTGTTCTCTGGGGATACTTCGCCTCTCCTCTCCTCAGCACACACACACACACACACACACACATATATACACATACACACACACACACGCGCGCGCACACACACACACACACACACACACACATACATACACATACACACACACGCGCGCGCGTGCGAGCGCACGCACACAACACACTTACATACACGCACACATGCTCACACATACACACACACACACACACATACACAGAGCACAGCTACACGTACACACGCACACACACACATACATACACACACACGTACACTCACACACATGCTGACACATACGCACACACAACACAAAACAACACAACACACACACACATACAGAGCACACTTACACACACACACACTCACACACACACACACACACACACACACACACACACACACACACACACACACACACACACACACACACACACACACATACTCACACACACACATGCTCACCCATACTCACACACACTCCCCACACACATGCACACCACACACACGCACGCACACACACACACACACACACACACACACACACACACACACACACACACATACACAGAGCTAAATAAGGGAAACTTGGAGGCTGACTGGGCCACTGCCCTCCCTTCCTTATCTCTGTTTTTACACCACAGTTGGCTAACATGCAGGTTGTGTGTACAGTACAGTACAACAACAACACACACACACACACACCACACACACACCTCACCCACCCACCCTCTCTCTCTCTCTCTCTCTCTCTCTCTCTCTCTCTCTCTCTCTCTCTCTCTCTCTCTCTCTCTCTTCCTCTCCTCTCTCTCTCTCTCTCCTCTAAAAGCACATGAGTGCTTATCTATTATCCTCGACTAAAAGAAAAGAATTTGCCTTGCCCCCTCTCTCTCTCTCTCTCTCTCTCTCTCTCTCTCTCTCTCTCTCTCTCTCTCTCTCTCTCTCTCTCTCTCTCCTCTCTCTCTCTTCTCGCTTCCTTGCTGTCTCTCTGTCTATGTCTCTGTCTTTAGCCTGTCTGTCTGTACCTAGATCTATCTTTCCCTCTCTCTGTCTCTGTCTGTCTCTGTCTGTCTCTGTCTGTCTGTCTGCCTGTCTGTCTGTCTGTCTGTCTGTCTGTCTATCTCTCTCTCTCTCTCTCCTCTCTCTCTCTCTCTCTCTCTCTCTCTCTCTCTCTCTCTCTCTCTCTCTCTCTCTCTCTCTCTCTCTCTCTCTCCTCTTCCCTCCCTCCCTCCCTCTCTCTGTTACTGGCTAAGTCATACAAACCTGTCTGCCTGCATTCCTGTTGTAGCCGTTGCAATGACCAGTAAGCCATCTTTGCTGTCCCAAGCCCATGATTGCCCTGTCTGTCTGTCTGTCTGTCTGTCTGTCTGTCTGTTTGTCTGTTTCTCTGTGTTTTGCAGTCATCCCACTGTCTGTCTGTCTGTCTGTCTGTCTGTCTGTCTGTTTCTCTGTGTTTTGCAGTCATCCCACTCTATGTCTGTCTGTCTGTCTGTCTGTCTGTCTGTCTGTCTGTGTTCTGCAGTCATCCCACTCTATGTCTGTCTGTCTGTCTGTCTGTCTGTCTGTCTGTCTGTCTGTCTGTGTTTTGCAGTCATCCCACTCTATGTCTGTCTGTCTGTCTGTCTGTCTGTCTGTCTGTCTGTCTGTCTGTCTGTGTTTTGCAGTCATCCCACTCTATGTCTGTCTGTCTGTCTGTCTGTCTGTCTG
>CM060344.1:36262777-36265277 GCA_030674155.1 Stramonita haemastoma | reverse complement strand
CCGCCATGTCTTGATAACAGGCACAGTTCTCCATGTCTTGATAACGGGCACAGTTCTCCGCCATGTCTTGATAACAGGCACAGTTCTCCATGTCTTGATAACGGGCACAGTTCTCCATGTCTTGATAACAGGCACAGTTCTCCATGTCTTGATAACGGGCACAGTTCTCCATGTCTTGATAACAGGCACAGTTCTCCATGTCTTGATAACGGGCACAGTTCTCCGCCATGTCTTGATAACAGGCACAGTTCTCCATGTCTTGATAACAGGCACAGTTCTCCATGTCTTGATAACGGGCACAGTTCTCCATGTCTTGATAACGGGCACAGTTCTCCGCCATGTCTTGATAACGGGCACAGTTCTCCGCCATGTCTTGATAACAGGCACAGTTCTCCATGTCTTGATAACGGGCACAGTTCTCCATGTCTTGATAACGGGCACAGTTCTCCATGTCTTGATAACGGGCACAGTTCTCTATGTCTTGATAACGGGCACAGTTCTCCATGTCTTGATAACGGGCACAGTTCTCCGCCATGTCTTGATAACAGGCACAGTTCTCCATGTCTTGATAACGGGCACAGTTCTCCGCCATGTCTTGATAACGGGCACAGTTCTCCGCCATGTCTTGATAACAGGCACAGTTCTCCGCCATGTCTTGATAACAGGCACAGTTCTCCATGTCTTGATAACGGGCACAGTTCTCCATGTCTTGATAACGGGCACAGTTCTCCATGTCTTGATAACGGGCACAGTTCTCCGCCATGTCTTGATAACGGGCACAGTTCTCCGCCATGTCTTGATAACGGGCACAGTTCTCCGCCATGTCTTGATAACGGGCACAGTTCTCCATGTCTTGATAACAGGCACAGTTCTCCGCCATGTCTTGATAACGGGCACAGTTCTCCGCCATGTCTTGTTAACGGGCACAGTTCTCCATGTCGATAACGGGCACAGTTCTCCGCCATGTCTTGATAACGGGCACAGTTCTCCGCCATGTCTTGATAACGGGCACAGTTCTCCATGTCTTGATAACGGGCACAGTTCTCCATGTCCTGATAACAGGCTTAGTTCTCCGCCATGTCTTGATAACGGGCACAGTTCTCCGCCATGTCTTGATAACGGGCACAGTTCTCCATGTCTTGATAACGGGCACAGTTCTCCATGTCTTGATAACAGGCACAGTTCTCTGCCATGTCTTGATAACGGGCACAGTTCTCCGCCATGTCTTGATAACAGGCACAGTTCTCCATGTCTTGATAACGGGCACAGTTCTCCGCCATGTCTTGATAACGGGCACAGTTTTCCATGTCTTGATAACGGGCACAGTTCTCCGCCATGTCTTGATAACGGGCACAGTTCTCTCGCCATGTCTTGATAACGGGCACAGTTCTCCGCCATGTCTTGATAACGGGCACAGTTCTCCGCCATGTCTTGATAACAGGCACAGTTCTCCATGTCTTGATAACGGGCACAGTTCTCCATGTCTTGATAACGGGCACAGTTCTCCATGTCTTGATAACAGGCACAGTTCTCCATGTCTTGATAACGGGCACAGTTCTCCATGTCTTGATAACGGGCACAGTTCTCCATGTCTTGATAACGGGCACAGTTCTCCGCCATTTCCTGACTCCTCAAGCTTATGGCAACTTCTGGCACTTCAGAATGAAATTGTTCTTCTTCATCATCGCAGTAACTGTCATGGTAGTCAAGTCCTGGCACTCTTCAGTTTGAAATTCTTCATCTTCTTCTTCTTTGAAATTCTTCTTCTTTGTTGAATTCCTCTTTGAATTCTTCTTCTTCCTCCTCTTTGAATTCTTCTTCTTCCTCCTCTTTGAATTCTTCTTCTTTCTTCTTCTTCTTCTTCTTCTTCTTCTTCTTCTTCTTCTTCTTCTTCTTCAAATTCTTCTTCTTCTTCTTCTTCTTCTTCAAATTCTTCAAATTCTTCTTCTTCTTCTTCAAATTCTTCAAATTCTTCTTCTTCTTCTTCAAATTCTTCAAATTCTTCAAATTCTTCAAATTCTTCTTCTTCCTCTTCCTCTTCTTCTTCTTTTTCTTCACCCCTGTAACTGTCATGGTAGCTCAGTTCTCGTTTTTCCTGGTGTCAGTTTCATCTCTCCCACAGTTACTTCCCTTTCATGGTGTACTGTACCAGTGTCGTCTTGCCTATGGTCATTCTGAAGATGGAGTTCTGTTTCCTCCAAGTTCAGCAGATCAAATTGTTGCTTTTTTTGTCGTTTCCCACTCCTCTGTCACAACCGTCACAGTTTTTATAATATTGTGATACTCAACTGTTCCTTTGGGATCCAATGTCTGGGATGAATGATTTCATACTGTGTTTTGTTTTGAACTTTCTACTTCAAAAATCGGAGAATTTAATTTACAACGAATATCAACCAGTTAACGGTGATTAAGCTAAGATGATGCGATTGATGATAAACTAAACTGTAATTGGCATGGCACTTTTGTTCTTTCATAGTGAATAAATAACATGAACTGTAAT
>CM060344.1:36257777-36260277 GCA_030674155.1 Stramonita haemastoma | reverse complement strand
GGCAGGATGGTGGTAGGTAGACAGGCAGGATGGTAGGTAGGTAGGCAGGCAGGTAGGCAGGGTAGGTAGGCAGGCAGGATGGTAGTAGGTAGGCAGGCCGGATGGTAGGCAGGTAGGCAGGCAGGCAGGTAGGCAGGTAGGTAGGCAGGTAGGCAGGTATATAGGTATATAGGTAGGTAGGCAGGTAGGTAGGTAGGCAGGCAGACAGGCAGGCAGGTAGGCAGATAGGGAGGGAGGGAGGAAGGTAGGTAGGAAGGTAGATAGGTAGGTAGGCGGTAGGGAGGAGGTAGGTAGGTAGCACTCCTATTTCTGTGCCTGTCTTCTTATCTCTGTATCTGTCAGTCTTTATGTATCCCTCTCCAGACAGTCAGCACAGAGAGAGAGAGAGAGAGAGAGAGAGAGAGAGGAGAGAGAGGAGGAGAGAGAGAGAGAAGAGAGAGAGAGAGGGGCAGACAAACAGTCAGCCTGTTGATCAGAAAGTCGTCTGCACCTCATTACACCCGCGCCCCCCTGGGGCCACAAGACGGCCATTAGCCAAGTGAGGGAGACAACCCTTTGTTGTGGTGAGGTCATTTAGGGGGAGGCCCAGCAATGCCTTACTGCCAGGCCGCTGCTTCTCTGTCTCTCTGTCTCTGTCTCTGTCTCTGTCTCTCTCTCTCTTCTCTCTCTCTCTCTCTCTCTCTCTCTCTCTCTCTTTCTGTCTGTCTCTCTTTTTCTGTCTGTCTCTCTTTTTCTGTCTGTCCCTCTGTCTCTGTCTCTGTCTCTCTCTCTGTCTCTGTCTCTCTCTCTTCTCTCTCTCTCTCTCTCCTCTCTCTCTCTCTCTCTCTCTCTCTCTCTCTCTCTCTCTCTCCTCCCCCTCCCTCCCCTCTCTGTCTTCTTTTTCTGTCTGTCTCTTTGTCTCTGTCTCTGTCTCTCTCTCTCCTCTCTGTCTGTCTCTCTGTCTCTGTCTGTCTCTCTGTCTCTGTCTGTCTGTCTGTCTGTCTGTCTGTCTCTCTCTCCTCTCTCTCTCTCTCTCTCTCTCTCTCTCTCTCTCTCTCTCTCTCTATCTCTCTCTCTCTCTGCTTTATACTGACAGTGCCTCTGAGGGGGAGAGAGGGAGAGGGGGACTGGAGGAGAGGGGAGGGGAGGGGGGAGGATGGAAAACATGGGGTGTCCTTCTTGTCCTCACTTCATGTTTGATCTTCTGTCAGCGCCGATAATAGGCAATTTGGCCTTTTCTCTTTAGCACCCGGGGGAGTGATTGGGGCACTGTAGGAAGAGTTTTTCGCCAGATTCCTCCATTTATGTTAGTAATGAACCGAACCTTGGGGTCTGGGCGAACGCTTTTGCTTGTTCACAGGGCGACATTGTCCGCGATTGAAAGTTTAATTCGCCTGCTACCCCTCTTGGGGCATGGAGGATTTCAGTACACAAAATCGACTGTAACGTATATGATTTGCATTCACAGAAACGTATGTGTGTGTGTGTGTGTGTGGTTTTGTGTGTGTGTTTTGGGGTGTGTGTGTGTGTGTGTATGTATGTGTGTGTGTGTGTGTGTGTGTTGTGTGTGTGTATGTATGGTGTGTATGTATGTATGTGTGTATGTATTATGTATGTATGTATGTATGTATGTATGTATGTATATATGTATGTATGTATATATTTTACATATATATATATATACATATATATATTATATATATATATATATATATTATATATTATATAAAATATATATATATATATATGTCAGCGAGACCAAGAATCCTGACCATCCACGAACATTGGCACTGAAAATACAGACTTAGAGAACGGGGCTACAGAGGCTGAAATCAGCCCCCTTTTAATTTAAAGAAAGACGAGCCCAGCATGCACTCAGCCCAATGAGCCAAAGGAGTCCCCTGGGAGCAGAGGCCGCCAGCCGTGTGACTGACATCCTCCATACCATCAGCCATGAAGATTAGGGCATCACTGTCAGAGAATGGAGAGAGGGAGGGGGGTGGAGGGTGGAGATAGAGAGAGAGGGGGAGATAGAGGGGGGGGGACAGAGAGGGAGATGGAGAGAGAGGGGGGAGATAGAGAGAGGGGGGGAGACACACAGAGAGAGGATGGGGAGAGAGGGAGAGGGGGGGGGGGGAGACAGAGAGAGGGGACAGAAGGGACGGACACAGGACAGAGATTTGATTTGATTTATTCTTTTATATAGAGGGTAAGGAAATAAGCACTCTTGTGTTTTTTTCATCCAGTCCCCGTGTGTATTCAGTTTTGTAAATGTCTCTGTTCCCACCAGCACACGATGGCCTACTCTTACAAAAAGCGGAACAGGATTTAACGTGTGCGCAAGGTGTTCTGCGTGCGTTCACACACGGGGCCTCAGTTTAAAGTCTCATCCGAAGGACTTTTGGGGGAGATTGGAGTCAGCACTGATGTTTAACTCCAGGAGAAAATCTCCTCGACCGGACTCGAACCCGGGTCGTCAAATTGCCAGCGCAATTTTGACCACTAGGCTATCCGAGGGTGA
>CM060344.1:36249343-36257677 GCA_030674155.1 Stramonita haemastoma | reverse complement strand
CGCAGAACATCGTGCGCACACATTAAATCCTGTTCCGCTTTTCGTAAGAGTAGGCCATCGTGTGCCGGTGGGAGCAGATGACATTTACACACTGCATACACACGGGACTGGATGTAAATAAGCTCAAGAGTGCTTATTCCATTATCCTCGATATAAAAGAATAATCAATCAATCAATCAATCAATCAATCAATTTCTCCTCTCTCTCCCCCCCCCCCCCTCTCTCTCTCTCTCTCTCTCTCTCTCTCTCTCTCTCTCTCTCTCTCTCTCTCTCTCTCTCTCTCTCTCTCTTCCATGTGCCGTAGAATTGCGGTTCATATGTTTTCTGTTTATATGTGCGATAGCTGAGGATTTACATGATGCAAATTCTCAGTGGGTGTGAATGCTTTATGAATTCCAGTAAAATGGGAAGGGACGGGGGAGGGGGGGGGTGTTTATGAGAGCAAGGAGAGAGGGAGGTGGGGGGTGTTTTGGGAGAGTGGTGAAAAAGGACAAAGAGGGGGATGGGGGGGGGGGGGGTTAGAAAATCCCTGAGTCAGTGAAGCGGAGATGATGTAACGAGGCATCTTCTGGCGATCATTAGCAAAACACTCCATCCGCCGCCCCACATTTTTTTGAAAGCAGTTGTGCGCACACACGTGCGTGAACACGCACACATACATGATAAATATCCATGCTCCCTCTTTGTCTCTCTGTCTCTCTCTCTGTCTCTCTCTCTGTCTCTCTGTCTCTCTGTTTCTCTCTCTCTCTCCTCTCTCTCTCTCTCTCTCTCTCTCTCTCTCTCTCTCTCTCTCTCTCTCTCTCTCTCCTGTCTCTCTGTCTCTCTGTTTTCTCTCTCTCTCTCTCTCTCTCTCCCATCTCCCTCTCCTCTCTCTCTCTCTCTCTCTCTCTCTCTCTCACACACACACACACACACACACACACACACACACACACACACACACACACACACGGGGACTGGATGAAAAAAAAGCACATGAATGCTTATTCCATTATCCTCGATATAAAAGAATAAATCAAATTAAATCAAATCTCTCCCTCCCTCTCTCCCTCTCTCTCTCTCACACACACACACAGAGACACGCACGCAGGCACGCGCGCACGCACGCACACACACACACACACACACAACACACATAAACACACGCACGCACGCACGCACAGATGACAAAATTTACAAAACTGCATAAACACGTGGACTAGATGTTTAAAAAAAAAAAAAAAAGCACACGAGTGCTTCTTCCATTATCCTCGAAATAAAGGAATAAACAAATAGATAAATAGATACACACGCACACACACACACACACACACACACACACCACACACAACACACACACACACACGCACGCACGCACGCACGCACGCACGCACGCACGCACGCACGCACGCACGCACACACGCACGCGCGCGCGCACACACACGCACCACACACACACACACGCACGCACGCACGCACGCACGCACGCACGCACGCACGCACGCACGCACACACACACACACACACACACACACACACACACACACACACACACACACACACGTGTGTCACCGCTATTTTTTACACACTAGGATGACCAGCAGTGATGGGGATGGTAATGATGTTGCCATAGAGAAATTCCACTTCGGCTCAAGACCGCTTCACAGGCTTTGTACTCCACGATTCCAATCATGACATTTCCTGACATCAATCGGACCGGGAGATACAGACACCTGCAGTGTCTTCTAATAGTGTGACAGAAATTTATCATCAGATACATTGTCTGAATTTTAACAAGGAACAGATGTGCGTTTTTGTTTGGCTTCCCTCTCATCTTGGATTTTTATCATAATGAGCGTGTCGCCAAAAAGGGCGCGAAGTATGACAAAAGGATCAATGATTTCAATTTATCCACTCTTAATATCCGAGACTTACACTATCTTGGAAAAAGAAACCCAAGATCAAATGAAATTATCAGTTAAAGATTTGGGTAGCATTTCTAAAGATCATGTCGTAAAGAGCTATGACATTTTTTTTTAATGTAGTGTCAAATTTCCCCAATTATAGCATGGCAAAGCT
This sequence comes from Stramonita haemastoma, assembly GCA_030674155.1. Classification (NCBI taxonomy): domain Eukaryota; kingdom Metazoa; phylum Mollusca; class Gastropoda; order Neogastropoda; family Muricidae; genus Stramonita; species Stramonita haemastoma. Next base: position 36,255,619 of record CM060344.1, on the reverse strand, counting down.
CAGACAAATTATCTCGTTACTTTATAGATAAAGCTAAATCTATTCGAAGTAAATTTGTGGGAGGTGTTACGTTCTGTTGTGATGAAAACATTCACGAATTATGAATATTTGTATAAAAAAAAAAGTCACTGAAAACATCTTTAAATGAACAATCAGGAATATCTGGCAAAACTGTTTCTTTGAATATTTATAAAAGTCACTGAAAACATTTTTAAATGAACAATCAGGAATATTGGGCAAAACTGTTTCTTTAAGAATTTACATGAAAAAAATAACTGAAAACTCGAGGATGGAATAAATAAAGTTTCAGAGACGAGTTGGAAAAATAATTTTAAAGGAAAAACTGCTCCAAAGTTAATGATCTGAGATCGTTGAGTATACAACTTTTTGCAAAATCAATAGCAACTCACGCTGATTGATATATTAAAAAAGTGCCACTATCGTCAAAAGTTCTCTTTTTTCTACCTTTTCTCACTCCCTCCCTCGACCTTCAAACTCTCTCTTCCTCAATCATTCCATCGCTTCTGTCCATCTGTCTGTCTCTCCTCTCTCTGTATCTCTGCTTTTCTCTGTCTGTCTGTCTGTCTGTCTGTCTGTCTGTCTGTCTGTCTGTCTGTCTGTCTGTCTGTCTGTCTGTCTTCTCTCTCTCTCTCTCTCTCCTCTCTCTCTCTCTCTTGATTTCTATGTAAAATTTTAACTAATGATCGTAAAAAAAACCCAAACCAATGAATAACTTTGTCCATTGCCACATATATAATTAGAAACATAAATTTTTATGATTGTAATCATAAGATTGATAAGATATTAGGATATATATGTCCCAAAATATGTGCCTTACAGCGGATAGATTCCTCTTGTGTTCTGTCATGATTTTACTCATAATTCAAGGCAAATATTTCCCTTAGAATGAAGTTTATTGATGAAATGTGCAAGAACCAGTGAAAATGTGTGTGTGTGTGTGTGTGTGTGTGTGTGTGTGTGTGTGTGTGTGTGTGTGTGTGTGTGTGTGTGTGTGTGTGTGTGTGTGTGTGTGTCTGTGTGTGTGTGTGTGTGTCTGTGTGTGAGTGTGTGTGAGTGTGTGTAAAACATTATCCGATTTATAAAAATGTTATGCCAATTCTTTTAAAACATCTAGGATGTTTTATGTATTTTTTTCTTATTTTATTATATTTTTTTTATTGGTAGTATGTCTCACCCCACCCCATCCCCCTCCAATGAGGAAATCAGTTTTAAAAAATTTCCCCTTTTATCCAAATGTATGATTTATATCACATATATAACTTTTGACAGATGGTGGATTGATGTTTTCAGTTTATTTCATTTTGTTCTCTTGTTTGCTCTTTATCTATTAACGCTTTTCTTTTTCTTCCATAATCAAAATCATTTTATTGTGACTTCTGATTTTCGTCTTCTGAACAAGTGCATTTTTATTACCTTATCATATATAGTGTCCTTATTCTTGTATGATGTTTGGTACTGCGTAAAGTTTTATTGTTTAGTATCTTTTCAACTTGATGTTATCCCTGAAAAGGGCGGGGACTGGATGTAAAAAAGCACACGAGTGCTTATCTATTATCCTCGAATAAAACAATTTGCCTTGCCTTGCCTGCCTTGCCTTGCCTCTCTCCTCTCTCTCTCTCTCTCTCTCTCTCTCTCTCTCTCCTCTCTCTCTCTCTCTCTCTCTCTCTCTCTCTCCTCTCTCTCTCTCTCTCTCTCTCTCTCTCTGTTGTATAGACCCGAAATCACAATAACCCAGCCATAGAAATAAAATGATGTCGCAGAAAAATCATACATATTAAATAGTTATCAACTTGTAACAGTTATTCAAGAAAGTGCTAATGTCAACATTGTTTTTCTTTTGTTGATAGCATGAAAAATATACCTAGACAAACTATGCATGTACTCATTATTTGTTACTTTGAGCAGATTTCGCATTGGTACATTGATACATTTGCTTAAAAACTTATCTCTCAAGCTTGTGTACATATAACATTCCAATAGAAAGTGGACTTCATTTTCAATTTTCGTTTCACAAAATGGACACAATTTGTCTCGAATACTATCACTATATCTATACACATTATTATTAAGAGGTAAAACATTAAATCTTGCTTGCGCAATAGCCACACGAAAGCAGTAGATATCCATGGAGTTTAAATACTGCTCTTTTGCAAAAATACTTTTAAATGATCTATAAATATCATACCTCTCTTTATCTCTTACAGTCCCATCCCATTCTTGTATAAACATATCCACTAATCTTTGTTTAAATATACCTAAGAAAACTTTTACATCCCCAACACTTTGTTGCATCCAAACAATGTTAAAGCCTGTTTCACACAAAATTTCTCTTATTTTTGAAATCCAGCAATATCTACCACTTCTATCTAACTCTAATTGCATGCAGTAAGCATTATATGATATTCTACTTTGATCCATTTGCAATAACTTGAACCAATACTTGATAGTGCTTGTACAAGAGTTGATCCTCATAACAACAGGCAGATGATCTGACTCCGTAATGCTTTTTATATCTACAGCTACATTATCCACAGATGCATACCATTCACAAGACATGATAAAATAGTCAACAGTGCTGGCTCCTGAAGGTGAAATGTATGATATATCCGTCATCAAAGGCATGTTCACACAGACCATTCAAAATTAAAAAGTCAAACATATTACATATCTCAAGCAGCTGATTGCCAAACACATTTCTTTGTTTATCTTGTGAATTTCTAAAATAAGCACTTGCAACATACACTGTTTTAAACTCCCAATCAAGTTCATCATCAGAAAAAGAAATATTTTCACATGCTGTTCTTGCATTCAAATCTCCAGTTAGTAAAACATAAAAATCATCATTCGAATCCTGCAAGTCCAATATGCACTGCTCTAAGCATTTCCATACCATAGCCATTTTGGTGATGGTTCCAAAACATAGAATCATACGGAGGAATGTAAACACAGAAAGGAGTAATGGTGGTTTTTCCTCTTTAATCAGACATAATCGTTGTTTGTTTATGCATTTGTTTTGCCAATGAAGAATGAACCTATTGCTAAATCCCAAGCCCATCAAATGTATTGTGGTCCAAGGCCAATGTACATTAAATCATTTCAGTGTTCAGTGTTCAGTGTTCTCTCTGTTGTATAGACTTGTGGAGGAAATTCCTCCCTCTTACCAGTTCCTATTGTAAGGGCTAAAAAAAAAGCTTATACATATATATATATAATATATATATATGTATATATATATATATATATATATATATATATATATATATATATATATATATATATATATAATATATATAAAGGAGTTGAATCTATCCTGTAACCATGTTATGGAATCCATGCCATGATGTTAATTTGGGATGTAATGCATGAAGTTCTAAGAATGACTTTTTGTGTTTTGTGCCCAGCCCCCTTCCCACTGTCCCCTTGTGAATGAGCATATTGCCTAACACAATAAACCTTTGTCGTTGTCATTGTCATTCTCCCTCCCTCTCTCTCTCTCTCTCTCTCTCTCTCTCTCTCTCCCCCCCTCCCTCCACTCTCTCTCTCTCTCTCCTCCCTCCCTCCCTCCCCCCTCTCTCTCTCTCTCTCTCCTCCCTCCCTCCCTCCCTCTCTCTCTCTCCTCCCTCTCTCTCTCTCCTCCCTCCTCCCTCCCTCCTCTCTCTCTCTCTCTCCCTCTCATCTCTCTCTCTCTCCCTCCCTCCCTCTCTCTCTCTCTCCTCTCTCCTCCTCTCCCTCTCTCTCTCTCTCTCTCTCCCCTCACTCTCTCTCTCCTCTCTCCTCTCTCTCATCTCTCTCTCTCTCTCTCTCTCTCTCTCCCTCTCCTCCTCTCAAAGAAAAGAGGACCGTGTTATCGACAGGAAAGTGGAAGGAAAAAATCTTGGTTGCCCGTTCTGAGGGACTGTAATTACCGGCCAGGCCAGGATAGGATAGGCCAGGGTAGGCCAGGATAGGCCAGCAAAAGATCTCTTCAGCTGTCCCGTCTGCTCTTGCTCTTCCCCCTCCCTCCCTCGATCCTCTCCCTCCATTATTATGAACACCACCATCACTACAAACACCATCACTATCAACACCAACACCACTTCTGCTACTATCACCATCATCACTGCCACTGTACTGTGACCATCATCTTGGCATTGATATCTCTACCCAATATCGCCACCACTGTCATCATCATTACTTTCATCATCATCACCATTAAGTTCGCTACCACTATCATCATCATTACTTTCATCATCATCACCATCATCACCATCGCTACCACTGTCATCATCATTACTTTCATCATCACCATCATCACATCGCTACCACTGTCATCATCATTACTTTCATCATCAATCACCATCATCAATATCGCTACCACTATCATCATCATTACTTTCATCACCACCAACAAATATCGCTACCACTATCATCATCATCATCACCACCATCATCAATATCGCTACCACTATCATCATCGTTACTTTCATCACAACCATCATCAATATCGCTACAACTATCATCATCATTACTTTCATCATCATCACCATCGCTACCACTGTCATCATCATTACTTTCATCACCACCATCATCAATATCGCTACCACTATCATCATCTTTGCTTTCATCATCACTATCATCAACATCGCTACCACTATCATCATCATTACTTTCATCATCATCACCATCATCAATATCGCTACCACTGTCTTTATCATTACTTCATCATCATCACCATCATCAATATCGCTACCACTGTCATTATCATTACTTTCATCATCATCACCATCATCACCATCGCTACCACTATCATCATCATTACTTTCATCACCATCATCAATATCGCTACCACTGTCATCATCGTTACTTTCACCATCATCATCATCACCATCGCTACCACTGTCATCATCATTACTTTCATCACCATCATCACCATCACTACCACTGTCATCATCATTACTTTCATCACCATCATCAATATCGCTACCACTGTCATCATCATTACTTTCATCACCACCATCATCAATATCGCTACCACTATCATCATCATTACTTTCATCACCACCATCATCAATATCGCTACCACTATCATTATCCTTACTTTCATCATAACCATCATCAATATCGCTACCACTGTCATCATCATCATTACTTTCATCATCATCACCATCATCAATATCGCTACCACTATCATCATCATTACTTTCATCACCACCATCATCAATATCGCTACCACTATCATCATCATTACTTTCATCACCACCATCATCAATATCGCTACCACTATCATCATCATTACTTTCATCATCATCACCATCATCACCATCGCTACCACTATCATCATCATTACTTTCATCATCATCACCATCATCACCATCGCTACCAACTGTCATCATCATTACTTTCATCATCATCACCATCATCACCATCGCTACCACTGTCATCATCATTACTTTCATCATCATCACCATCATCACCATCGCTATCACTATCATCATCATTACTTTCATCATCACCACCATCATCAATATCGCTACCATTATCATCATCCTTACTTTCATCATAACCATCATCAATATCGCTACCACTGTCATCATCATCATTACTTTCATCATCATCACCATCATCAATATCGCTACCATTATCATCATCCTTACTTTCATCATCACCATCATCAATATCGCTACCACTGTCATCATCATTACTTTCATCATCATCATCATCACCATCGCTACCACTGTCATCATCATTACTTTCATCATCATCACCATCATCAATATCGCTACCACTAATCATCATCATCACCATCATCAATATCGCTACCCACTGTCATCATCATTACTTTCATCACCATCATCACCATCGCTACCACTATCATCATCATTACTTTCATCATCATCACCATCATCACCATCGCTACCACTGTCATCATCATTACTTTCATCGCCACCATCAATATCGCCACCACTTTCATCATCATCACCATCATCAATATCACTACCACTATCATCATCATCATTACTTTCATCATCACCATCACCATCGCCACCACTGTCATCATCATTACTTTCATCATCACCATCATCAATATCGCCACCACTGTCATCATCATTACTTCATCACCACCATCATCAATATCGCTACCACTAACATCATCATTACTTTCATCACCACCATCATCAATATCGCTACCACTAACATCATCATTACTTTCATCACCACCATCATCAATATCGCTACCACTGTCATCATCATTACTTTCATCATCACCATCATCAA
>CM060344.1:36221843-36239343 GCA_030674155.1 Stramonita haemastoma | reverse complement strand
CTAAAATTCCTGTGGTTCTTGCAGGCATACGACAGTGTAACCACGCTTACAACACATATTTAAAATAAACAGCGGTAAGCGGTCGTCCCATCCTACACGCGTTAGTAATCAGCATTCTGGACGCGTGTGTGTGCGCAGCAGACAACAAAGACTCAGCTCTCTAGGAGGGCCAGCCTTGTTGAGGCGGCGCCTCACCTCCTCTCCTTCGCTGTTTTACCATCCCCCAGATCTCCCTTAAACACGAAAGCGCAGGTACCCGACGACTTAAAATCAATTCAGGTGGGTGAATACTGGGGGAGTGACATCAGACTGATACATGGAAGCCGAAGGACGCCGCGAACGGAACCCCGGTTACCCATGGGGAGGGGGGGAGATCCTACCTTCTAGTGCAAACACGTGCCTCGTGACGAGTTACTTAACTCGACATAGGATAGAAAGCGACTCTTCTGGAACCCCTAGTGCGCACGCAGTCTCAGTTCTCCAACGCACGACAAAAGTGACGATGATCGCGACGTCTACGACACTCTGTAAATAAGATTCTTTCTTAACTCCAGTAGCGAAGTGGCGATCTAACAAGTAGCCCCGCTCAACTCTAGCGAGATGGTACTACCACGCATCTACGCCAACCTCGTGGATATGAAGAGGTGTGGGATTTAGACAGGATCTGACTAGTCAAGTTTCTAGCTCTCATCCTCTCGGCAAATCAGTGCAACCTCATTATAACATCTAGACTGAAACTCTAACAACCACAGCGAGAGAGACGTTGCTTGAAGTCACGAGCACAACCTCAGGTGAAAGGAGTTTTCCTCTGTTAGTTACAGTGCGAACACTGCTCTCTGGAATATTTTCGCTGTTCTTTTATCTCCGTACCATATCCATCTGGGGTAATGTCTCTAGGTCCATAGGCTTCTCGCATCTTCGACAGCAAATATAGGTTTTCTAAGTCACAAGCTCACATAAACCTCTGGAACGGCGTTTTACTAAGGTTGTCCGTAAAAGCACTTTGTCAAAAGGATCAGTTATTTCAACAGTTATAGAGATCTCTGGTAGTAATAGCTTCTTGTAGATCTAGTACTCTACTCTCTAACTTAGTTCTAGATCAGAGATATTCTCACACATCTATCATTTCTCTATTGATCTTAAGACAGTGTGCGTGCAACAAAGATCATGACTTTTACAAAACTACCTTTATGCATAGTGTTACTTTCCATTACACTTATCTTAGCGTTCAATCACACACTCCTCAGAGATAGAGTGATCAATTTATCAGCTCTTCATATCCGTTATTGCTACACTTTCTCTCTTATCGAGTGACATCAAGTATACCTCTTTACACATTATCTCACTGACTCAACCATCTGTCTATCTGACTCTACCAATTCTGCCATCTGATTTTCGTCTTGATCTACTCTCTGCCTGTCTCTCTCGCAGTGAATATCCTCGGGATCTGCTCAGGTCACAGGTCTATGTCCTGTCATGCGTCTGTCTCTGTCTGTCTCTGTCTCTCTCTGTCGTCTCTCTCATTTTTCTCTCTCTATCTTTCTTGCGCTCACCTCTTAGTTGCACTCGTCTCTGTCTAGATAGTCCCATTGGCGCGAGTCTTTCTCTTCTCTTTCTGTCACAACCTACCCAACTCCTCTCTTGCCACTTTCTCTCGTCTCTCTCCTTCGAATGATCTCCGCGGAACGTCCCTGAACTCTCTCTCTCTCTGATCTTCACTGTCCCAGTCGGCTTACGGCCATGCAGTAGTTTTCCTCTGCTCGAGGTCCATACAGATGAGACATTCTACTAAAATTGCTCACTCAACACACGTGCGACTCTCGTACTGTCGTATAACTCAACACAATCAATCTCGTCCCTCCTACTCCACGTCTCTCTCTTCAGTCTCTTCATCTCTCCCCATCTTTCTTCCTCTATTCTGCGCCTTTGCAATCCGAGAGTTTCTTCCTGCCATAAAGATGGACCTCATAAACACATGAAATCTCTAACACACCAACTCCCAACCCTCTACATCACTCCAAACTACCTACTCGACAAAGACTACCTACGAAGAACCCATGACACACTCTCCTCTCTGTCTCCACGCCTCACACACTACCCCATCTCGTTTGAGCTTAGCACTCCAATCGTCCACACGTCCATACGAACCGACCCACTGAATCTTCCTTACACTTAGCAATCTGCGTCTCCTCTGTCTCTTGTCTGGTCCTGAAGACTGGACTCTCTCTTCTCTCTCTCTCTCTCACTCTCTATCTCTCTTTTCTATTCCTCCGTCCTACTCAATTACCAAACAACAAAACACTCATCCTTAGTCTTCAACGACATCCTTCCGGAGCTACAGTCGTTTCACCCATCCTACGTGGAATGAGGGCCTTCTCTTAATCTGTCCCATCTTCCTGCTCTACCGAGATACGTACTACATCCCTCTCCTCTCTTCTCTCGAGTCAAGTCCTGTCGTCACGCAAGTCAGCTTCGGAGGGATACTGACTTGCGCCAGTGTTCTGCTTCTCTCACAATGCGTCAGAATCTGCTTGCTTCCAGAATCTATCTAACCGCTGTTTTACATTCTGCCCTGTAGCTCCTTCTCTTCCTTTCTCATTGTGTTCGTGGAGCTATGCCTCTCTCTCGTTACTGAGACATCGTCTTCGTAATCTGTCGGTGAAGTCTACTTAGGTCGACATCCCTCTCTCGATCCTTGACCCCCCCCTCAGACTCTCTATCGTTCAAGCCTAGCACTCGTCCCACCTGGCGGTTTCGAATTCCTGTTGGTCTTTATTGCGTCTCTTGCTTCACTGGTCTGCCGTAGCTTTCTTATCTCCACATAACTAGCACTAACAATCTCCGATCGCATAACTATCTCTAGTGCCTCCTGCTCTCACGAACAATCTCCCTCACACGATGGGTGTTCAGGCTTTGTTCCTATTTCTTTGTCTTATCTTACTTATATACTTATGTGGCACTTCTCCTCACTCTTCTATCTTTCTCCATCTTGGCTCTTCATCTCCTCTCTATCTATCATCATGCTCAACATCTTCTCCTCTCTCTTCGTCCTCGCTCCCTCCTTCGTGTCTCCTCGTCCTTCCACTTCTCTTCTCACTCCTCCATCGTACTCACCACTACATTCTCTCTCTCACCTTCTCATCTCCAATCTGCACTTCTTCTCTTCTCTGTCATGCGAGCTCTCTATTGCGAACTCTCCCTCTAATACAGAACTGCGTGACATCTTCTCTAGAGTCTCTCTAGATACTTCTCGGCCAACTCTGCTCACTCTTTGCCCAGTCTCATATCCCTCTCACCTTACATGCTGCAGTCTCATCCGAGGTGATCTCTCTCGAACCCCCTTAGTTCTTTCGGCTCTCTCGCTTGCTACACGTACTCTCTCCGCACTATGTGTCAGCATGCTCTCATCTCCCATCTCATCCGTCCTCTCTCTCACTCTCCCACTCCCCGTTAACACTCCCGTTACTTCTCAACCACTCTAACAGACGTACTCATCTTCAAACTCTCCATATCCCACTCTTCGAGCTCTAATTAGACTTATCGCCCTCGTCTTTTTACTTTCACTTTTCAGCGAACTACTTCTCTGCTTACGTCTTATCTCAAACCCCAATCTCAACTTCCCACTCCTCTTTCGCTTATTCTTCTGTTTATCTCTCGGGCTAACCTGCCCTCTCTCTTACTTCTACATGCTGGATCTGCGCACTCGCTCTCATTGTCGTATCATCCCTAATCTCTCAACTCACTCTCGGAACCTTAGGACCACTCCTCTAACTCTACTCCCTTCGTCCTGTAAGTCTCCCTCCTCATCTCTCGTTCTCCCCCTACCGTGCTACGTATACCTATCATCAGTCATAACACTCCTCGGAGACATCGAACCCTCTACAGCTCATTCTGGGTATCTCTGGAGGCGGGGGTTTTGCTATCCTACTCTCGCGCTCCATGCTCAACTCATGCACACTCCCACACATACTCTGACATCTCTCCAGCTCTGGCCACCTTTCTTCATCTCCCCTGTTCAATCTCATATCTCTGCCTCTTACTACTCTACAAACACTACTCTCTCGTGCACTCTCTCACTCATCTCTTATCTCTCCGACTTCGCCATCGACTCGACTTCATCGTGCCCTCTCCTCTCCTGACTGCTTCTTTCCCTAGCTCCCGGCTCACATCATAGCTCTCCGTCTACAGATACTCGCACGCCTCTCCTACTTGCATCCTCCTGTACAACGTCACAGTTTAACCGAACATCCAAAATACGGCCTTCTCTTTGCCTCCCTAGAAACACTTCCCGATTTTGAGGTCTCTTCCACCATCTATCTGCCCTCCCTTCCTTCTCCTTCCCTTCCTTCGTTATGCTCTACTTTGTTCCTCCCAGAGCTCCTCTCTCAGCTTAGTCCTCTCTCTGGACATCCTTACGATCTCATACTGTGCGTCGTTAGCTTGGTGATTACATAGCTCACAACTTTCTTTCTCGACTAACTCTCAAACCAACCTTCTGCCTAAACGTCTCTCATCTCTCTCATCGCTCTATGTCACTCTCTCCTCATCTCCAAATCTCCCTCATCTCTTCTCTCTCCTCTCATCCTCTCTCTTCGTCTCTAATCACCATCGTCCGCTCAAGCGACCACCATGGTCTCTGCGTCGAATATTCTCCCTTAGCATCAGTCTCTGCTTTCTTGCGTTTAGCGCTCGATCCGCGACCAGCTTCTTCTCTTTCTCTTCGTCATAACTGTACTCATCAACAATACTCACTCGATAACATTGTATCTCATACTCATCTCAGAGCCTTCTCCCTCTTCCTCTCAGTCCTCTTCGACAGACTTTCTTCACAGCAACTTCCACTCTCTACATCTCCGTTCTCCTCTTGCTCTCCTCTCTCTAACTCTCTGCTCTCTCATCTGTTCCGTTCATTTCTCTTTCCTTCATCACATCTCTAACTCACCATCTCAACTTCTCATTATTAAAATGTGCCTTCTCTTCTCTCTCATCGCCATCATCTCCCTCTCTCTCTCCCCCCCCTCCTCCACTCTCCCTACTCATCTTAGTCAGGTCCTCTCCTTCTCTCACAATCCCTTCCTCATCCCCCCTCCTCTCCCCCTCTCCGCCGTCATTCCCTCTCCTCTCTCCTCTCACTCCCGCCTTCTTACGTGCCTTTCTTCCATCTCCTGTCCTCCATTTCTCTCTCTCGCCTTCTCCCTACTCCTCCTCGTCTCTCACCCTCTCATCTCATCTCCATCTCTTGGTCTCTCCCTCTCCTCGAACCCTATCACGTCTCTTCACCTACTTCTCTCTCTCTCTCCCTCTGATCCTCTCCTTCTCTATCTATCTATCATCGCCTCCGCCATCTCTCCTCATCCCAGTCAAAACTACTCATCTCCCTCTCTCTCATCCAAATCCTGCTCTTATCTCCTCCTTCCTTCTCTCTCTTCTCTCCCACTCGAGTCACTATGCGATTCTATGCTTCATCTCTCTCTCACTCCCAGTCCTCTTCTCCCTCATACTCTCTCCTTATACTCTTCTCCTCTCTCCTCCTCTCCTGTCTCTTCCTTCATCATCATCTCTCCTCCTCTTACTACTCTCCATCTCTCCTCTCCGTCCTCCTCCTGATCTCTCGGTCTTCAATCAATCTCTGTACCTCTCCCGCCTGTTCTCTCTCCTCATCTCTTTCCTCTCTCTCTCTCACCTTCTCTCCTCGTCTCGGTCCTCCTTCTCATCTCTCTCTCCGCCTCCTCCACTCTATCGTCCTCTGCTCAACGCTCCCCATCTCTCTCTTCTCTCATCCTCTCTCAGTATACCATCTCCTCTCTACCTCCTTCCTCCATCCCCCCTCTCTCGATCTCCTAAACCTCTATCCTCTCTCTCGCGCCGCCTCGCGGCTCTCTCCCCGCTTCCTCATCTCTTTAACCTCTCTCTTCTCCTCCCTCATCCATACCTCAGTTTCTCTCTCTCTCTCTCCCTTCGCCGACTCCCTGCCAAATCTCAAGTTAACTCTCTCCTCTTATTCTTCTTCTCTCTCTCACGCTCTCAACACACTCTGCTTGCTCCCTAACCTCTCGCTTCTCCTCCTCTCTCCCTACACATCTATCAATCTGCTCTTTCTTCTTCCTCTCTCTCTATCTCTCTCCTCGTCTCATCTCCTCTTCACTCTTCTCCCATCCTCTCTCCTCGTTTCTCTCCCCTTCTCTCCCTCTTCTCCTCAACTCCTCAACCAGGTCTCTCACTCGCTTCTGTTCTCCATTCTCATGCGACTCCTCGAATTCGGCTTCTTTACTCATGAGTCGCTAGAACATCAAACTTCTTCGACACGATCACTTGTCCTTACTAAGTCTCTCATTCCCTAAATCGTCATCGACTTACGGAGTCTCTCCCCGTACAAGATCGCTCCTTCTAATCTCTCTCCTCCTTCACACGCGTCTCAGCACTTTTTGCGTGTTGTCACTCGTACATCTCTACCAAACGCATTCTAGGGTCCCAGTCAGCTATGCGTCCTGCGCCTCGGCTCTCCTCTCACAGCCACGTTAACACAAAATCACTCAAGAACGCTTTTTCTCTCGAATATTATTGGTTTTCTCTCCGTCCTCTCTTGTTACTACATTTCTCTCCATTCTCTCCTTCTCCTTTCTACTTATAACTATGATCGCCTGTTCCATTCCCCTCCCTCATCTCCCTCTTCTTCTCTCTCTCCCGCAACTCTCTCTCTCGATCGTGCAACACTCGCAACATCTCATGGTGCTATACTCACGCTCATCCTTCTCAACGTCGATCATCTCCTTCTGAACCACACTCTTGGCCCCTTCATCTCATACTCAAAGTTCTACCATCTACCTCCACTCTCTCTCTCCTCGCCCCCTCCTCTCCCTCTTCTCTCTAGGAGTCTCACGCGGTTTCGCGAATGCCTCACCCTAGCCTTCTTTCGTGCTTCGTTCCCTCATACTGAGCCGCTACTACTGCACTTCGTCAGAGTTGCACCTGACAAGCTCACTCCACTTACACATCGTCTGAACTACAAATGCATGCTGACTCTTTTTAGGACTCAACTAACTCTCTCTTCTACCTCTTCTCTACATCTCAACTGTCGTCTCTCTCTCTTCAGTCGTCTCTCTGCCTCATCTCTTCTCTCTTTCTTTCTTCTCTCTTCTTCTCTCTCTCTCTTTCTTCATTCCCTACTCTCTCATTCTCTTCTCATCCATCAGTCTTGCATCATCTCATCTATCTTTTCTTCTTCTTCTCTCTTTAGCTTCTCTCCTTCTCTCCTTTTTTCTCTCTCGTCTTTCTCACTTCTCCTTTTTCTCTTCTCTTCTTTTCTCATCTCTTCTTCTCTTCCTTCGTTCTCTCATCTTTCTTCGTCTTTCTCTCTGCGTCCTCTCTCTCTCTTCTCTCTCTCGCCTATATTCTCTCGTCTCTTTTTACTTCTCTCTCCTTTTTTCCTTTCTCCTCTCTTCTTCTCCTGTTTCCTTCTTTCCTCTTTCTCTTCTTCTCTCTCTCCTTTCTCTCTGCTATCGTCTCTCTCTCTATCCATGCTTCTCTTCTTTCATAAGTCGTCTCTTACTTGTCTTCCTTCCCCTCCTTCTTATCCTCCTTTCTCTTCTTCTTTTTTCTTCCTACCTCGTCTTTCCTTCTTCTACTCTCATCCTTTCTTGCTTCTTTCTCTCATCTTTATTCTCTCCCTCGCTCTATCCTCCTTTTGGCATTACTACCATCTTCTTCTCTCATCCCTAACCTTTTGACGGTTCTCCTTTCGTTATGAGCGACTCCCTCCTCTTCATTACCTCCCCCCTCTTCATTCAGCTACGAGTCTCTCACTCTCTCTCTCTCCTCCCCTACTCTCTTCATCTCTCTCCTCTCCTACCACTCTATCTCTCTGTCTCTCATCATCAAAGTCATTCTCTCGCGTCCCTCTCATTCTCAGTCGTCGTCGTCTCCGATAGTGTCTCCCCATCTCGTCGCGTTCATCTCTCGCGCTAACCTCTCGCATCTTCCCTCCTCGCGTACCTACTCTCTCTCGAACACCTCTCTTCCTCTCTCTACATTTGGCCCTACTACCTCATATCTAGCTACTCGATCTCTCTCTCATCGTCTGACGTGTTGGCTTCTCTCAACTCTCAATCGTACTCACGTAGTACTCCTCACTCTCAACCATCCTCCCTCATCCTCACACCTCTCGTCCTCATCCGCTCTCGTCCTCCCTCATCACTCCACTCCTCAGGAGTCATCACGAATCGCTGCTCTATTCTGACTCCTCTCCCTTCGTCTTTCTTTAGTCGCGCGATGAATTTCTCTCTCTCTCCATCCACTCCTTGCGTCTCTCTCACCTCTTTTCTTCCTTCATGCCATTGCGTTCACTCCGTCAGTTTTCTCACTGCTCATAACACAACTTCAGACAATTTCACTCCCTCCTTCGCTCCTCTCCATACTCACTCCTACTCTCTCTGTCTTCTGCATATTCTAAACGTCCAGATCTTCTGCTCCACGCTAGGCTCTCTCTCCTCTCTCTCTTACCGAATCTCCAACAGTCTTATCTGAGCGTCTCTCCTCTAAGGCTCGTCTCCGTTATCTCCCGGATTCTTCTTCTCTCTTACCCTCTTAATACTCATCACCATCTATACCATACTCTACATCTTCCGCTTCACTGATTCCCCTACTTCTCACCTCTCTCACCTTCTACCAACATTTCTGGAAATCAGAGATCATCATCAACAATCTCGTCTCTCCTCTCCTACATCCTCATGCCCATCTCTCGCCCCCTCCTCCTCACTCTCTCCTCCCTCATCCCTCATCCTCTCCTCAAAACATTCACTCGCCAATATAACTCAATCTCAACTCCACAACAACCTATCCCCTCTCATATACACATCTCCGACTCTCATCACTCTCTTCTCTCTCCATAAACTCACTCACCGACCCTCTCAAATCTCTCTCTCCGCCACGTCTGTCATCATATGAGTCTCAGTCCGTTCATGATCACAACCTCGACACTCTCCACTCCCCTGCTACTAACTCCTTCTCATACCATTCCTCTCGACAACACATCTCTCACTTCGTCCCCACACACCGCTTCTCTTTCACTCCCTCTCATCATCACTCCTCATCTTCCTCATACTCGCCTCATCTCTCCGTCCTCTCTCCATCTCTACTCGTCTCTCTCCTCCTCCACTCTCTGGCTCACGCTAATCGATGTCTCTGATCCTTCCTCGCCTTGGCCTAAAGCTCTCTCATCCATCTCTTCTCTTTTCTTCGTCGACTCTCTCTTCCTCTTTTTCTCTCTCTATTCTTCTCTCTTTTCTTATTTTTTATCTTACTCTCCTCATCATGCTCCACCAAAATTTATCTCTCCCTCTCATCTCTTGCTCCCCTCATCAACTTCTCTCGTCTACTCTCTCAGAGTAATAACCTCATGAATTACAGCCTTATCCGATAATCACACTCCTCTCAGACACTACAATACCGCCTGAGCATTAGACTATTTTGCTGTGTATTGGTATCTCTCTCCTCATTCTCTCTATACTCTCTCTTCTCTCCTTTTGATTCACTCTCGTTATCTACCTCTCTCATGGATCTCGTCTGCTGCACTTATCTCGAGATTAGTCGCTCTCTCACCTACTCGCTCTACTTCTAGTAGTTCGGAGCGCACCCTATACTTCTCCTCAAAACTAATCTCGTCTTCGCATTCCTCTCTCTCCGCGGAGGGGGGGGTGGGGGGGGGGGCTCTTCTCCTATCAACTCATTCTCTCACACCCACCATCCTCCTCCATCCCAGCTTGCTCTATGGCTAAACACTCGTCCCCTCTCACATCGTCTCCTCTCTACTCCTCCTAGTGTCGCTCTAGATCCATACCATCAGGTCTCTCTCGCCAATACACTTTCTCATCCACCTTTCAGAGTTCTCTTTTTGTTTTCCCGTCTACTCGCTCTCGAGCCACAGCCCGACGTCTTCTCATCTGATATAGTTCTCTCATTTCGTACGCCAAGTCTCATCTACTCTAACATCTATCTCATCTCATATCCTCGCAACCCTAATATCTCGTCCTCTCCTCCTCTCTCTCTATTCTCATGCGAAAAACTCATTCTACTGTACTTCGTGTCTTCATCTCATTGATCCTTCTCTTTCTAACCTCATTACCTGCACACCTTTCTACTTAATCCTGCGATCGTGTCCTCTAGAGTCCTCTCCTTTCTGGATCATCTCTCTCTCCCTCACGTCCGGTAGTTGGTGCACCGGCTCCTCTAGATAGCACTTATCTTGTCCTCACACATACAACACTCCACGCCTCATATCTCCCTTTCTCTCACTCATCAGTCTCCCTCTCATCTCTACGCACGTTGACCCTCTCGTCTCAGATGCTCTCTAGCGCTCTCTCTCACCTGTTCTGCCTCTCTACTACTTCCTCAGTGTCGTCTCTTCTCCAATCATTAAACTCCTACCGTCATCTCATCTCTAGCGTGCGGCTCTCTCATCCTCCTCTCTCGTCTCCCAGATGCGAGGTATTGAAACCATCTCCTCCCTTCTCACGCTCGCCTGGTCTCGTGTCTCTCTCAATTTCTCTCTCAGGTCTCGCTCGGCTTTTGTCTCGTCCAACGCAAGCTCAAGTCTAGCCCGTACTGTTCCTCTTCTCCTCTGTCTCCTTCATCTCGCAGTCTTGCTTACACAGACCCACCCAGTTCTCGTCTCTCTTCCCTCAAGCCACTGTCCTTACCTTCATCTCTATTTTCACTACTTATTTCTACTCCATGCTGTCTTCGCTTTCTATCCAACTCTCATTCCTCGTCTCTCATTCGGTCTCCTCTCTTCTCTCCTCTTACCTCATCCCTACTCTCTCCAATCTCTTCTCTACTCTTCCTCTCTCCTCTTTCTCTCGCTCGCGATTACTCACATCGATCCCTCATCACTTGGACTGTTCCCTATCTCTCCAATCTATCTCGACTGCTCTCTCTTCAGAACTCTTCTCGACTCCTCTACACATCTCCACTCTTCTGCGAGCGTCCCCAATCCGTCTTCTCATCTCTCTCTCTCTCTCCTCATCATCTCTCTCTCACTCTCATCACTATTCTCAACATCTCTGCTCACACCATCCGTCATCTCCGCCCGATCCTTACTCACCATACGTTCCTCTCTCTCTCTTCGTAATCTCTAGCCTCTCTCCCCTCCTCGGGAGTTCTCTTGAACCTCTCCTATATCACCTCTCGAGCGAGTGGGTCGTTTTTGGTTCGCCACATCTCCCAGTACACGCGTCGCTCATCTCACTCCATCTGGGCTCTCCTCTTTCATTCTACTTTCTCCTCTCTCTCCTCTCCTCATACCCTCCTCTCTCTCTCCTCCGCTCTCAGTCTCTCTTTCTCACCACCTCTCTAACCTCCCTCTCTCTCCCCTAACATCCCTCTCCCTCTCTCACCCTTCTCTCTCTCCCTCTACTCCTCTCATCCTCTCTCTCTCTCCCTCTCTCTCCTTCATCTTCATCTCTTTCTCTCTTCCCCTTCATGCCCCCTCCCTCTCTGGGCCCCTTCGTCCCTCTTCCTCTCTCTCTCCCCCACGGGTCTCCCCCTTTTCCACTTTTCCCAAACCCCGCATCCCAACTCTCAATCTCCTTCATCCAGGTTTTTCGCCTTCTTCTCTCCTCCCTACACTCCTCTCAATCCTTCCAACCCCTATCCTCTCCTCTAAGTCTCTCTCTCTCATCTCCTCTCTTCTTTTCCTCTCTCTCTCCACCCTACTTCATCTCTCTTCTCTCCTCTCACGCGACCATCTCCCCCCTCTCCCTCTTCGAATTTTCTCATCCCCTCTCCTCTCCCCCTACTCCCCCCACTCTCCGACTCTCCCTCTCCTACCCCTCCTCTCTCCTCGTATCTCCTTCGGATCTCCAATAAGCTCCATCTCTCTCTGTAGACCTCTCTCTCATTCTCCTAATCTCTCGTCTCTGTACCTCTACCATCTCTCTAAGACATGTCCTCAGTACAGCTCCTCTCTCTACTCGATACTCATACTCCTCTCACTCGGTCACTCTGCTTACTCTCTCCATCCTGACTTCTCACACACTCGAACTCATAGCAAACCATTCCGTCTCTGGATCTCCTCTCTCGTCTCGGTCAACACTCGAGCCACCTTTCTCATGCTCTCTCGCTCTTCTCTCCTCTCCTCTCATATCTTTCTGGTCTTCCCACATGCCATACTCGTCTCTTCCCACTCTTCTCATCGTGCTGCTCTATCTCTCCGGTGTTCCTCCCTCTCTCTCTCTCCTCTCGCTCGATTCTCCAATGCTCTTCTCTCTCATCTGCCCCACAGCTCTGCTCTTCTCTCTCTCTCATCAATTCACTATCCGTCATCTTGCTCTTCTCTCTCACTACATGTCTCTCTCTCTCTCCTAACTCTCTCTCCTATCTCTCTACTCATACTCTCTCCTCATTCTCTTCTCCATCCATCTCTCCCCTCGTAGTCATTCTCCACCCTCGGTTCCAGGGACCTTCTTCTCCTCTCTCTCGCTCCTCCTACCCTCCCCTCTCCTCTACTCACTCTCCTCCCTCTCTCATCTTCTCTACTCATCTTCCCATCTCTCTCTCTCTTCTCTTCATTCTCGCTTACTAAAAGTCTTGCTCTCTCTCTCTCTCCTTCTCTCACTCGCGGCTCTCTCTCGATAAATCTCATCTCTCTCTCTTCTCTCATGACTCTACCACTCTCTCACAGCTCCTCTACACATACCTCTTCTCATCTCTCATCTCTCTAATCTCCACTCGCTCTCTGATACTACTCTCGTGTACTTTCTCTAACTCCTCCTGCTATCTCTTCAACCTCCTCACATCTCCTCTTCTTTTCTCTAGAACGCCTCTCCTCGATCTCGTTGCATCCACTCCTCGTCTCTCTCACTCCGCTCTCGTCTCTCTCTCTCTCTCATTCTCTCTCTCTCATACCCCACCCCCCCCATTCCCCCCCCCCCTTCTACTCTTCTACTCTCTTCTCTCACTCTCTCTTCGGGTGCTCATCTCTCCTACTGTCTCGATCTCATCTCTCACTCTCTCTTCGCTCCTCCTCTCTCGACGCCTCGTGTCCTCATTCTCCCTCTCTCCTTCGTTCCCTCTCTCCTCTCTCTCTTCTCCAGTAACTCTGCTCTTCTCACCTCCCCGCCCTCTCTCTCGTTCTCTTTCTCTACTATCATCTCTGCCTCTCTCTCTCTCCCTCTCATCCTCTCCCCTTCTCTCCTTAATGGCGTTCTCCCGTAACTCTCTCTCTCCTCTCTCTACCTCTAGCCTCTCTCTTCTCATCTCTCTGCATCCTCGTCTACTCAACTCTCCTCGACAGGCCTCGTTTCTCAGCAATTCTCCTCTCTCTCGCCTCTCTCATTCTCTGACACGTCTCTCCTCTCGTCTCACCTAAACTACTCTCATCAATTCTCTCTCTCTCAGCTCCATCATCCTCTCTCGATCCCTCCGTCTCGTACCATCTCTGCTGATTCTCATGCTTCTATAAAGCTCTCATACCCCCGCTCTCTCGTTAGCCGCTCTCATCTACATCTCTCTCTTCCAAAACGTCTCTCTACTCTCTCTCCATCCACTCGTCCACCTCTCTCAGATCTTCAACCACACTCATCTCTTCACTCTCCTCTTTCTTCCTCTTCTTCTCTCTCATATCGTCTCTCACGCCATCTCTCTCCCTATCTCCAGAAACTGCTCTCATCTCCTCTCTCACTCTGCTCAGATACGTCCTTCTGACCGGTCTCGTCTCTCCTCAGCTCTCATACCATCCCTCTTCTCGCAATCTACTTCATCGTCTCTCTTCTCCCTGCTCGCTCTCTCTTCTCTCGTCTCTCTGCTCTCATACGGTCTCACCAATCTAATCGCTCTCTCTCTGCTTCTCTCTCTCCTCTTCTGCTCTTACTCATCCTCTCCAATTTCTCTTAGCTCCTCTGCCGAAACGTCTACATATCTCTGCTCTAATCTCTCTTCTCACACTAGTCAACTCTAAATAGCGTTCTCTCTTGAGCGGATCGTCTCTGTCTCTCTCTCTCTCTTCTCAAACTAAGCTCTCTCCCTCTGCAACTCTCTCTCTCTCTGTAGCGACTCTCGTCTCCTCGTAATCTCTCCCATTATCTCTCCTACACGCTCCCTCATCTCGTCGCCTCTCTCGTCTCGTACTTCGTCCTACAATTCTTCTTTCTCTCTCATACTCCTCCTCTAAACTCTCTCATCTTCACGCTCTCATCTCTTCATCTCCATTCTCAGTTAATCTCTCTCTCTCTCTCTCTCCCCCTCAATACTTCGTCCTCTCTTGCTCTCGGCTCCCTCACAGGCTCTCCATGAGCTCTCACGTACTAAGTGCTCTCTCACCCACTTCAACTCTCCTCTCTCATCTATCATCCAGCTCGAAACTCTCTTCTCACTTATCTCTACTTGTATACCTCTCACACTCTCGCCCGGTCTTCTCTCATTCTCTCGTCTCTTCTCTCTTCTCTTCTCCACTCTCACTCTCCATCTCTCACACAATCTCTCTCTGATCTATCTCTCTCCAGACCTGCTCTCTATCATCTCAACGCTCTCTTCTACTTCTCACTCTCTCCCTCTTTTCGTACACTCCTTTCCATTCCTTCCTCGTATCCCTCTCTCTTCATCCGTCTACCCTCTCAAAACTCTCTCTAACTCTTCTCCGTCCCGTCCTCAATCTCCTCTCCTGTCTCTCTCTCTCTCCTCTCTCTCATGCATATCCGTCCTCATCGTCTCTCCCCCTCTCAAACTCTCCTCTACCTACCAATTCCGTATCCTCTAAACTCTTAATCTTCTCTCTCTATGACGTCTGCCTCTCTCATGGTTCACTCTCATCGTCTCGGTACTCGCATGGTCTCACTCTCGTCAACTCTCTCGAACTCATCTCCTCTCTACTCTCGTATTCGTCTCGCAAATCATCTCTCTCACAGTCCTCAATTCATCTCCCCTCCTTCTCTCTCGCTCTCACTCACGATTACATCTCATCTCACGTCTGCTGGTCATCACACCTCCTCTCTGCTCTCGATCTCACTCATCTTCCGAACTCTCTCTCGTCGTTCTCGACACTTCTCTCCTCCTCTCTCTCTCACTTGTCTCTCCTCCATCTCTCCCGTTCCGTCCTGCTCATTCAATACATCCTTCTATCTCTATCAAACCCATCTTCTCTACTCCTCATACCTCACTCGGCGACGTTATATCTCGTCTCCCTCGGCCAACTCTCCTCTCTCTACTCTATAACTCACAGCCTCCTCCTACATACATCTCCTCTGCAGACTTCTCCCTCTTCACCACCCCTCTCCTCCTCTGCTCAATCGGCTCGATCTCGCGTCTCTACGATCTCGTCTCTCCTTGATCTCCTCTTCTTCATAACTCTCTGCTCTCTACTTCGATACTCATACGTCCTCATCCTCTCTTAGATCCCTCTCTCATCTCCTCGTCTCTCGTCGGCTCTAACCCTGCTCTCTCACTCTCGTGTAGCTTTCCTCTCCTTTGCAAACCTCTCTCGTCTCCTCCCTCCTCCCTCAGGAACTTCTCTCTTCATTCGTACTTCTCCGTCTCATCCCGCACCCACTCCATGCTCTCTCAATTCTCCTACTCTCACATAACGACTCTCTCTCTCCTCTACTCTTCATCTTTCCCCCCTTTCCCCCCCCCTTCTTCCTCTTTCTCTCTCTCCTTCTACATCAACATAGCCCCCGGTCTCTCGTCCTCTCCTTGCTCCTCTATCTCATCTCTCTTCGTATCTCCTCTCTATTACTCGATCCTCTTACAAACCTCCTGGTAGCTCGTCCTAACGGCAGCTCTCAGTCTCAATCACACATCGCTCTTTCGGTACTCACTAACTTCTCTCTCCCCTACTCTCCGCTCCAATCTCTCTCTCCCTGATCCAAGTCTCCAATCGTGAATTCTCTCTCCTATTCTCGGCTTTCTAACTTCAGTCTCTCTCGTCTCTCTCCTTCGTCTCTCTAGCTCTCTCCTTCTCCTCCTCTGCCATCTCTCTCCCTTTTCTTCTCTCTCTTCCTACGTCTCCTCACTCCTCCGTCATCTCTCTCGCTCTTCGTCATCTTTCGTCATCCTCTCTTCTCTCGGTGAAACCTCTCTCTCTTCTCTCTGCCCTTTCTTTCACGCTCTCTCTCTCTCTCCTCTGCTCTCCTCACTCTCACCTCTACGTCTCGATATCCTCTCTCTCTCCAAGTAGCACTCACTCCAAATCGCTTCCTCATTAGTTCGTCCTCCCATCTCTCCCTTCACAGTCCTCTCATCCTGCACTCCGCTGTCCTCGATCTCAGTCGTCTATTCCTCTCACTCCCAACTCTCCGTCGATCTCTCTAACATACACTCACTCTCCTCGTCTTCTCTCATCTCCCACTCTCTGTCGCTCAATCGTCCTCTCTCTCTAGTCTCCTCTCCAAATGATCTAAACTCTCCTCTCTCGTCTCTATCTCTCTTCTCTATCTGCACTCTACTCTACTCTCTACAGTCTCTCTCATTCTCAATTTCTCGCCTCGAATATCGTCTCTCTTTCTACCGTCCTGCTCATCTACTATCTCTCTCTCCATCTCTCTCCTCTCTCCTTCGTCGTTTCATAACCCATCTCTCTCTCACGTTCGATGTTACTCTCGCATCATCCCACTCTCTCCTCATAAGCCTCTCATTCTCTCACTAACCTCTCTATTGAATCGAGGTTCTCTCCTCCTCATCCCTCCTTTCTCTCTCTCTCAATCTGGCTGCTCATTACGTTCGACTGCTCTCGGCAACTAACAGTACATCCAATGCTCTCGTACTCCTCTCACATCTCGCTCTCTACGTAACTCGCTCCGGCTCTCTCCTCCCTCTCGTGGGTGTTCTTCTCTCGTCCTCCTCTCGCTTCTCTTCTCTCTGCTCTCCGCCTCTCTTTAACTCATCGTCTCTCTCTCCACTACTTCTCCTTCTTCATCTGCTTCCTCTATCATCCTTACTGTAACTTACTCCACCTCATCTCCTCTGTCCTCTCTCACTCTCTTCTAACTCTCCCAACCTCCTCCTCCTTACTTCTCTCTACTCTCTCTCACTCAGTGGGTATATCCGTTCACTCTCTCTATCATCTCTCTCTCTTTCTTCTTCGCTCTATACAAATCTCTCCCCGTAATCTCCATCTTTCTGCATCTCATCTGGCTCTCTCACACTCTCTCCTCTCTTCTCTCTCATCTCCTCCCACCACTCCTCTTACTCCTCTCAATCACGTCGTGTCCCCTGATCTCACTTCACGTCTCTCATCTCGTCACTCATCTCTCGAATTCTATCTCGATCTCTCTCTCTCTTCATACATCTCCTCATCTTCCCATCTCTCCAATCTACCTCTCTCCTCCATCTCTAATGTTCTCTCTCCATCTATTCTCTCTCTCTTCTCTCAGGCTCTATTCCAATGCTCGGTTCTCTCTCCTCTCTCTTCTGTTCTCTCACTCCGATCTAATTCGGTCGGTTCCTCCACATATCTCACTCCCTCCTCGCCAATCTTCTTTGGCTACTCGTGTCTTCTGCATGCTCTCTATAC
>CM060344.1:36198646-36201146 GCA_030674155.1 Stramonita haemastoma | reverse complement strand
GTCTGTCTGTCTGTCAAGTGACTGAAATTCACCTTCATCAGATTTTCACCACACCCCCATAAATGATGTGGGTTTTTTTTGTTGTTGTTGTGATTCATGTATATTTTATTGTGAAATGTTATTTTCTAAATTTTTTTATTTTTTAATTTTTTGTTGTTGTTACATAGTTATACCATATACAAAACATTTAAACGGTTTTGTTGATACACAGAGAGAGAGAGAGAGAGAGAGAGTTATTGTGAAACATTGGTTGTTATGAATGGACTGTAGGTATTGTGTTCTTGATAACGGAAAACATCAGCTTACTTACTACAAAAACTTTACATCTGTTTCCCTGTACACCTCAGGATTTGTTCAGTCTTATCCTCTCTGTCTTGTCTCTCTTCTCTTTTTCTCTCTCTCTCTCTTGCTCTCTCTCTGCTTCTCTTTTCTCTGTGTGTGTGTGTGTGTGTGTGTGGTGTGTGTGTGTGTGTGTGTGTGTGTGTGTGTGTGTGTGTGTGTGTGTGTGTGTGTTTCTCTCCCTCACTCTCTGTATGTTGTTGTTGTGCATTCCCCAGCTTAACACTCTGGGGGTCTGTCACCCAGAATGTGCCACACTCTGACTCACTCATCCATCCCACCTGGGAATCACTGTGAGATTGAAATTACACACTGCATGAGAAGTTTGTGTGTAGGACTGTTTTTCAAGTACCTTGCCTATATAGGCAGCCATACTCTGACTTCAGAGGAGCTCTCTGTATATATTGTGCCTTCTGTCTTGAGTGTGTTTCTGCTCTCCCTTTCTCTTTCTCTTTCCACGTCTTTGTCAATTGGTGTTCCTTCTCTCTGTCTCTCTCTTTTCTTGGATGATAATGTATGAAACCGCTGAACGTTTGTGTTGTGTTTGACATACCTTGGACATATCATTTTGTATGAAACCACTGAACGTTTGTGTAATATTTGACATATCTTCGACATATCATTTTGCTTGATTTAATTTATGTGGATGAATTCAAACTTGGATGATTTCCAATCGTGCTGAGTTGACTGGAATACAGAAATTGAAGAAAAGAGAACAGAAATTAGATCATGTCCCACCTTCACAACAGTCTTGAGGACACCAGACAGAGTGGCCCAGCCCTGTAGAGCTTCAGGAAAAAGTATGAGGTACTAGTGGGGTCACCTCAACAGACTGCAGAGTACTTTGCCATCTAGAGCGGATGAAAAAGTTAGCATGGCCAAGCATAGGTGTAAACGGGTCCCTGCCCTCTTTAGGGTCAGGGAAGGTTAAGCAGCGAGGGAGAGAAGATGGGCGCCGTTGCCCTCAATATGCTGGCCCCTAGAGAAGCTGAGGTCTGTGACGCCTGGTGGGATAGGATATCTTGTATATATATGTATGTGTGTGTGTGTCTTTGAGGCGTTGAGATTTCTGTGTGTTGAGTGTGTGTGTGTGTGTGTGTGTCTTTGAGACGTTGAGATTTGTGTGTGTTGAGTTTGTGTGTGTGTGTGTATGTGTACATGTGTGAGTGTGTGTGTGTGTGTGTGTGCGTGTGTGTTTGTATGTGTGTGTGAGTGTGTGTGTGTGTGTGTGTGAGAGAAAGAGTGTGTGTGAGTGTATGAGAAAGAGAGCATGTGTGTGTGAGAGAGAGAGAGAGAAAGAGAGAGATCTTATTGTTTGAAGTAATTCTCCTAAAGTACAGTGTGTGTGTGAGTGTGTGTGTGTGTGCGCGGCGCACGTGCGTGCGTGTGTGCACATGTGCAGACAAACTGGAAAGCTGTGACTTTCATGATGCCTTTTTCAAAGTTCAAAGTTTTAATCAAGGTTGAATATTCCACCCTTTTTTATGTGGAAAAATTGTTTTGCTTTGTTCCACATAGTTGTTATTGTTGTGTTCTGTATATTTGATGTGCTTTTGATAATGTTGTGGATGAAAACAATGCAATAATATTCAGTATCGAGAAGTATGTGAAATATATATATATACATATCAAGTAGGTTGACATATCATGAGATTTTTTTTTTTACGATGGTTGTGTTTATATTTTATAACCATTTTGCGTTGTAATGTTTTCTGAGACAGAAGACTTAAACATTCCATGATTTTTCTTTGTGTGTGAGGTGGGGTTTTTGGGGTCTTTTTTTTTTTTTTTTTTTTTTTTAACCAGATAGACATATACTTGTTATGACATGAACTTGAAATGTGTATGTATTGTTGGTCCAGTAAAAACCTTTTTTTTACAAGAGAAAATGTGTTTTTTGTCACCATTCTGTAAGGGGTTTTTCTGGTTTTATTTCTTGTTTCTTTTGTATTCGTCTGTTTAGTTTATTAAGTGTGTCAATCCCTGCATGCATGCGTGTATGTGAGTGTGAGCGCACGCACGCACGCACGCACGCACGCACGCACACACACACTCCTCTCTCTCTCTCTCCTCTCTCTCTCTCTCTCTCTCTCTCTCTCTCTCTCTCCTCTCTCTCTCTCTCTCTCCTCTCTCTCTCTCTCCATCTCACACACACACACAC
>CM060344.1:36186146-36188646 GCA_030674155.1 Stramonita haemastoma | reverse complement strand
GTAAACAGTGGAGAATGTGTGGTGCTCTGAATTCTCATGGTTTTTTTTTTTTTCGTTTTCGGTTCTGTTCGTGGATTTGTTAGTTTAGGAAGATTGAAGCAGTGTGTTGAGTATCATAGCTTTTGCCGAAGAAGTGGAAAAACACACCACACACACAACACACACACACACACACACACACACCACGCCGCCCGCGCCCGCGACGCCACCGCGCACGCACACACACACACACACACACAGTGACACACACACAGCACACAACACACACAACACCACACACACACCACACACACAGGACACACACACCACACACACAACCACACCACACACACACACACACACACACACCACACACACCACACCACACCACACCACACCACACCACACCAACACACACCACAACACAACACACAATCACACACACACACAAAATCACACACACACACACAACACAACACACACACACACACACACACACACACACACACACACACACACACACACACACACACACACACACACACACACACACACAGCACACACACACACACACACACACACACACACACACCACACACACACACACACACACACACACACACACACACACACACACACACACACACACACACACACACACCACACACACACACACACACACAGATCTCCACCACTCTACTTGCAGTGCTGTGAAAGATGTATACAGAGGTGGAACCGAAACTGAAAATCATGGTCTGGAACTTGCAACGAGAAAACGTGAATGGAACTGATGATATTCCTTTATCACAAACGACGGATTTTTCCAGATAATACTGATCTCTACAAGGTGATAATCCAACAGGGCCTGTCAAGGATTTTAACGGCTGATGTTCCTATACTTTGGATCTGCATCATTCCAATAGTTCGGTCAAGGGTAAGTGAAATGTTATTGCATTTTCTTGAGCAATGGTCATGCTTTGTTCCATCTACAGAAAAAAACTAAAATGTTGTTCGTTTTAAAATGTTGTTATGTTGTAAAATGTTGTGTTGTGATTGTCTTCAGCCATGACAAAGCTCTTAACATAACAACCTGCACTCCCCCTGTAAAGGAGAAATAATCCTCTGAAGTCGGAGTATGGCTGCCTATATGAGTGGCGAGGTACTTGAAAACAGTCATAGACGTAAAATTTTCATTCAGTGTGCCATTTCAGTCTCACAGTGATTCCCAGGTGGGATGGATGAGTGAGTCAGAGTGTGGCACATTCTGGGTGACAGACCCCCAGAGTGTTAAGCTGGGGAACGCACAACAACAACAACAACAAACACAATTCTCGTTAAATGTACGTCCATATCAAGCTTCTGATAAAGGTTGACGTCATGTGAAGTTATGAATTGTCAATGCATTTGATATCTTTCACTGCTTTGTGTAGGATCGCTCGACTGCCTTTGTCTAGCAACGGGAATAAACTCTTTACAATTTCAGACACCTTGATTGAGCTAAACAAATCCAAACCCAAGTTCATATAAACAGGCACATGTTTGTATAGCTCAGTTATTTTTCCCTTTAACACCAAGATCATAAAGCATCTTGTAAGATTTAAAGGGTATCCTTCAGATAAAGATTAATTAAAAATTGATTCTCCACACACACACACACACACACACACACACACACACACACACACACACACACACACACACACACACACACACACACACACACACACACACACACACAAGGGTTACAGATAAGTATTGACATTTTATCTTTCATCTGGCCTATGCCTTGTAAATGGACTATCCTTTAATAATCACAACTTATATTTTCAAGTAAACAAAACAAATAATTTCAAGTAAACATCAAATAAAAATTATTTTGGTATGTGAGAGAGAGAGAGAGAGAGAGAGAGAGAGAGAGAGAGAGAGAGAGAGAGAGAGAGAGAGAGAGAGAGAGAGAGAGAGAGATCGTGCAATAGACGATCCCCCACCCTTCAAGGTTGTTTTTTTTAAATCCGGGATCTAAATGTCAAGTGACTGACCGCAGCCACTCAGCCAATCAAGTTACAAGAGAGGCTGAAGCGCTGAAACACGAACCGTTCGTAGTAGCATGGAATTACTGTGTTGTGATTGTGAAAAAAAGACTGCTCTTGAGGATAAAGTGTGCTTTTCGAGATGGTGATACTAATGATGGTGATACTAAGTTTAACAACGGTGCAGGGAGCTGGTGTATTCTGCTGTGCAGGTTAGTGGTTTGTGTGTGTGGATGTTACTGGTGTGCAAATGTTGGTTGGGACAATTGTCGTCTGCCTCTTCCAGTTCCTCTGAATTGCATGACAATGATGACAAAAGGTAAAGAAAACAGGGAATATTTCCAACCACACTCGTTTCGTTAACAGAGTTTCTATCCAAGTAAAAAACCGATCGGAACATCTAGGCAACAAATCCATGGATTTTTTTAGCCGATGGCTTCCAGTTTGTCTGGTGATAGGCATGTGTAGTTTCAGAACTATCAGCTGATCAA
>CM060344.1:36152503-36183546 GCA_030674155.1 Stramonita haemastoma | reverse complement strand
ATGCAAACTTCTCATTCAGTGTGCAGTTTCAACACACGCAAACTTCTCATTCAGTGTGCGATTCCAACACACGCAAACTTCTCATTCAGTGTGCAATTCCAACACATGCAAACTTCTCATTCAGTGTGCAATTTCAACACAATCATGCAAACTTCTCATTCAGTGTGCAATTTCAACACAATCATGCAAACTTCTCATTCAGTGTGCAATTCCAACACATGCAAACTTCTCATTCAGTGTGCAATTTCAACACAATCATGCAAACTTCTCATTCAGTGTGCAATTTCAACACAATCATGCAAACTTCTCATTCAGTGTGCAGTTTCAATCTCACACTAGTGATTCCCAGGTGGGATGGATGAGTGAGTCAGAGTGCACATTCTGGGTGGTGATGCCAAAAGAGTGAATGCACAACAGCAACTCAATTAGTGATGGCATCTTCAAACCATTCTCAACATCTTCGGTTTGGCAACGTGAACTTTTGCACAGTAAAAGCAAGACAGAGGAGGCTGCCTCTTTCCCATTATTCCCTGAAACATTCTCCGGTCATATAATGATATACTTTGCACACAAAACCCCTGTAACACAGATAAAGCACACCAATTCCCAGATCATCAGTATACCAGTCCCATGCATGATTTATGGGTAGCAAGACATTTTACCTCAGGTTCTGCAACTTTCAAGTAGACTGCATTGCCTTGTTATAACCACCTGTCTGCCACAACCCTTCTAGTCCCATGCATTATTTGCCCAACTATGGGTAGCAAAGACATCAATTTTACCCCAGGTTCTGTTGTGCACGACTGCTTGTGAAGTTGGCAACTTGCAGATCTATATTAAACTGCATTGCCTTGTTATAACCTCAACCTGTCTGCCACAACAACTTCCAGAATATCTGTTCTCCATTTTTCAATACAGAGGAGTAAAAGACATCACAAATTTCTCCATGAGAAACATAATTTATTGTCCTTCACTGGAGTATATGTTCCCATAATTTATACTCCATACACACTCACACTCTCTCTCTCTCACCACACACACACACACACACACACACACACACACACACACACACACACACACACACACACACACACACACACACACACACACAAACCCTTTCTAATGTCACTGAGTGTGAACAGACGTTAAATTGAAGACAACAACAACAACACAAACCCTTACACACACTTACACACACAACAACATGCACATCAAAGTGATCTGCACAAAATGCTTCAATCTTCTTTTTCTTCTTCTCTCATTTGCTTTACACCATCGGATGCGTCTGGGAAAAATAATGGTATATTCTTTCCAGCTCCTCTCGTGGGCCATACAGCCTGGTCTGTAGGGTTATCTCCGTGAGAAAATGCTTCAATAAATCATTTTTGACTTTCAAGACAAATCAATACTAAAAGACACAAAAAACAAAACATTGACAATCATCATTATTATCAGCCATCAACACGTGTGTGGCAATGGGTGCCACCATGTTTGTAAATCTCAGATCATCTTGCTGACAGAATATTACAAAACTTTTTACATTACAACATAATATAATCCCAATACATGTGGGTAATTTATTTCCAAACAATCAAAAAGGATTGGCTTGGATCAACACCATAAAACTTTCCATAGCAAGGCAAAATGCTTGAAGCATCAGTATGCATTTCTAAACCGGACATTTTGATTTCTTTGACCTAGACAGGATATCTTCTTCAACAATACTTTCCCTACAATGTTAATATATCTCTCAAGATGTCATAGAGACACATATCAGAACCTATCTATCTATCCTGTAGTCAGGCAACCATGGGGGCATCCCCGAAGACTTGACAACCAGTTTCCTCCGTTCCTGTCTCTGTACTGCAGAACAGAGGCAGAACATATCAGAATATCATCCACATATCAGAATATCATCCACATATCAGAATATCATCCACATATCAGAATATCATCCACATATCAGAATATCATCCACATATCAGAATATCATCCACATATCAGAATATCATCCACAATATCATATGAAAGCATTAAGTAATAGAAATAACATTTAACTTCATAAAGAACACGGTTAAGTTTTAACCCCCAAAATATTGGGTGGGCAGCATTAACTTCTTCTGATGAGGAGACAACCTGTAGGCCTAGCAAACTTTTGTGGGCAGATCTCACCGGAAATATTATGTCTAGATCCCTATGCATTTTTTCTTGACTATGAACATTCTCTAAATATCTATAGATTTTCGTATGAACAAAAAAGCCATTTTTATAAACTAAAACTAATTTATAGATTTTAATATAAACTCAAATTTTTTTTTTTATAAGCTAAACAAAATACTAATGAAAAATACTAACAACCCCCCCCCCCCCCCCCCCCCCCCCCCCTATTTTTTTTTTTGGTTCTTTTAAAACAGATAAAGGGTTTATTGGGCTAAATCGAATTTGCTTTGCATAAGCACTTCAAAAGTTTGCATGCTTCTTCAAAAGTTTGGATGCTTCTTCGGTTACTGGTATCCACTTATATTTATAATCCCCAAACTTTTTTCTTTTTTTTAAAAATAAATTTTTTTGCTTTTTTCCCCCCCCCTGAAAAATGTTTTCTTTTTTCTCCCCAGGACAAAACTATTTTTTGCGGAGCGAGTTACACAACTTCCTCATGTTTAAACAAACTAATCTCATTCATTCTTTTTTTTTTTAATAATAATTTTTTGTCTCCCTGTTCTCTTTCAGTTCTGTCGACGGGGATAGGGGTGGTGGTGTTTGGGGTGTGTGCCAATCTCTATCTGGACGTGGACTTGGAGCCCATTAACTATTTTGCCTGGTCGTTCTGGTTGGCGGTGACTGCGTCGGGCCTCGCTCTCCTCAGCGCTGTGGTCTACGCCTGTGAGAGCAGGGCCCGCTATCATTACAGCAACACCTGCTGAGAGAGCATGGCGGAGAAATTTTTGAAAAGGATCTGGGGGATTTTTGGGGGGGTTGTGCCGTGCTGCAGTTTCAGAGTGGTAGAAAATGCGTTTTTTGGGGAGATTGATTTTTTTTTTTGTTTAACGAGTGTGACAGTGCCTGTCTCTTAAAAAAAGATTTTTTTAAATTTTCTCAAAAAATTTTTATTAAAAAAAAAAATTAGGGCATGTTTTGTTGTTCAATTGTTATTTTTAGAGTTATTAAGGCATTTTTGTTTTGGCTGTTTGGATTTTTTGTTGTTGTTTGGAAATTTTGGAACTGTTTTTTTTTATATTGTTTTGAAGTTTTAATGTTTTTGTTGTTGTTGTTTTGAATTGTTGAATGTTACAAAACTGACAGTATTATGCTTGAAAGTTTTTGTTGTTGTTGTTATCATTTTAGATAAAAAAAAAAGAATATTTTCTGCTGTGCTGCTATTTTCTGCAGGGCGCAATTATTTTGTGCAGAACAGTCCCTGTAAATGATAGAAAAGGTTTGGCCTAAATTGTTTTTATTGTTAGTCACGAACCCTCTTGCGTTCAGTCTCTGAACTCAAACTCCCTGCAAATTTGGGGGGATTTTATATATATATATATTTTTTATTCACAGTCACTTCTTTTTCTTTTCTTCTTTTCTCCAATAAAAAGCAGCAATTTTCAGAACACCCAAAATAATACAAATACTTGACAGAGCTATGGCTGAGTTTTTTTGGGTTAAAAAATTTTTTTTTTAGATGCTTACTGTCTGAGACTGAGTGATAAATCCAGTCCAGTGCATGCATGGTAGACAAGTGAAGCACACTTACTTCTTTCTCCCAGAGAGGGAAAACGAAAGGCAGTTGGTGTAAATTCTGGCTGCTGCGGGTTTGAATACATGAGGGTTAAAATAGACCCCCACCCCCCCCAACAAAAAAAAAACAAATAAAAAGAGGACATAACAGCAAATGCGCTAGGCTTGACCTGTCAGGTGCTTTATGGCAGTGCAACGCATTTTCACTCGTATGACGGTCAACTGTTGCTGTCAGAGCATTTGACGAAGAAGAAGAAGAAAATTTACTATCCACTCTAAAACACTAGGAATGTTTCACACACACACACACACACACACACACACACACACACACACACACAGACCAACTTGGCACCAGTTTATGTTGCTCAAGAAACATGACAAGGTGAAGCAGAAGAAACTCCAGAATTCAACCTTCTCCCCCCCCCCCCCCCCCCCCCCCCCTTCTATTTATTTAAATGTGAAGGGTTCTTACTTCAGTGTTTACCAATCCTACCGGAGTTTGATACGCTAGGCCTGACTTGTCAGGCGCTTAATGCACAGTGCACACAAATCCAACATCACTCAGTCCAGAGTGCGAAATTTAGAGCGCCCTTTTCCTTTTACCTAGTCCAAGTGTGGTCAGCCCCTGCTATAATCACCAACTGGCCCCATCTGGGCTGGGATGGGATGGATTAATTAGCAGCTGAGAGGAGCTAAAAGTGGGAGAATCTGACTGACAGCTGTGAATGGCAGCGCAACGCATTTTCGCTGATATGACAGACAACGACTGTCACTGTCAGAGCGTTGGATGAAGAATAAGAAGAAAGTTAACTCATGTGTGTAGCCAGCAGTACTGCAAAGTATATGATCTGTTGCCTTGCGGGCTTTGTCACTTTTGTGGATTGTAGTTCTAAATTGAAAGAGAAGGGTTATTGTTATTCTTTAAAAGTTATCCACAAACTCGGAATGCAGCTACCGTAATGGTGGCAAAAAAAAACAACCGGTCACAGTCATGCGTAAAAAGAAAAATCTCACCTTTGGTGAATGAATTTCAGAGTCTGGAAATGAAGAAAGGAATCCTTAAATGAGTGTATACAGGTTTGCTTCTTTTTTTTTATGTAGTATTTACACGGTTGGCCTAGTGGTTAGTGTGTTGTGTTTATGATCTGACAGTGATAGAGTGTGTGGGGGGTTCAAATCTCCATAGATGTCTGTGTTTAAATAAAGGCATGAAAAAGGGTCTACTGTTGAAACCTTTTCTTTGGGATTGTGATTTATCTTACAGAACTCAAAATGCTGCTGTTCTCTTTACTGGTGTGGTTTTTTGTGTTAAAATGTTTGATTAATTGGGGGGGGGGGAGTTTCTCCCTCTCCATAAATTTTTTTTTTTTTTTTTTTTACTTATGATTTTTTTTTTTTTTGGGGGGGGGGGGGGGGGGGGGTGTCAGCGAAAATTTAATTGGCATTCAGATTAAAAAGTGCAGCTGTTGTATTCTTTCTCCTGTGTGGTATTTCAATGGCTTTTTTTTTAATCTTGTCAACTGCCACAGAGTTGTTTCCCTTTTGATATTTCTTCTACTTTTCTAAAAACTATGATTTTTTTCTACCCCAAAAGTCTTTACTGTGTGAACTGTTGTTGATGATAGGCAGAAGAAAATGACTTGTTTTGTCAGTAGATGAACACAAAATGGCGCCAGTTTTGATAGATCATGTGTTCAAAGAGAACTGTGTTGAAATTAAGAATGCTTCTTCACCTTGTTAAAATCTGGAAGGGGGGGTGATCACCACAATCATCCAACGCTCTCTCATGCCAGTTCTTTTTAAAAACAGAAACATCTCTTCCAGATGTCCAGAATGAAGCTATCTAAATGGTGATGAAAATAACAGTCACATATGTCAAAAATAACACCATTGGTGAACCTTAGAGCTCTAGCCAAAGAATGTCAACCCCCCCCCAAAAAAAAACAAAAACAAAAAAAACCCCAAAACAAACAACAAGAACACCCAACAACAAACAAACAAAAAACAATTACCCCCCCCCCCCCAACTAATAATGATGTTAGCCAACATTCAGCAGACTTGGCTCACCAACTGGCAAAATACATTACGACCGACCCCCCAAAAAGTGTATGCGATAATTATATTATACTTGTGACATGGTAACCGACAAAATGCGGGTTGAACCAGTGGCCCAGTTGATCAATAACAACAAGGCCTTGACAAGAGGAATTGTGATAGTTTGGAAAAAAAACTATCCAGGCCTTTAAAACTGAACCTTGTGACTGTCTCTGATTAAATTTGTTTTGGATGGACATCTGCACCTCCAGGAAGCAGAATCTGTTTAAAGGATAAGCTTCTGTACAGTTTTTTTTTCCTTCAAAATTTCAAGATGTGACAACGAGATCCAAGAGAAGGTGTGTACAAATAAAAGGCAACGTAATCAATCATATAGTAAAAAGCCTGGCACAAGATGGATCAAGAAATGGAATGATTTGTATCAAGTCAAGAAATGGCATGATTTGTATTTAGTCAAGAAATGGCATGATTCGCATTTAGTCAAGAAATGGCATAATTCGCATTTAGTCCAGGAAAGGTATGATTGGCATTCAGTCGAGAAATGGTACGATTCGCATCTCATACACAGCTGCATCTTGCCAAAACGCTCATGCAAACCTTCCCAATCTTGCAGCATTTATGAATCTATTTTTTCTTTTTCACTTTTTTTTTTTTTTTTACCATTTGCTGCTGATTAGTTAGAGTGTGATTTACTGCTGAATTTCACATTCAGGAACTACTATTTCATTCGTGAATAAATACGGAGGGACTATTTTATGTATCTCTCAGTGAATCTTTCCTTACCCTGAGTTCTAACCAGTATTTTGTTTGTCCAGCAAAAACGACTAAATTACTTCAAAAATATATATTTTTTTTAAATCTGAGAAGACAGGTTATACTCACATTTGTTAACATTTATATCTACCTACCTCTTGTCTTGTCCCTCTTTCCCTTCTTGCCAACTCTCTGGTGCTGTTTTACTTATTTATTACATGGTTTTTTTGAAAAGAAAAAAAAATTTCTGAGTTCTTTGAAATGACATAGAATTTTTGTGTCATCTTCCATGTCAAGTTTTTGCCTACTTGAAACTGTTTTTCTTTCATTTCAGAGTTCTTTAGAATGGCATAGAATTTTTGTGTCGTCTTCTGTGCCAAGTTTTTGCCTACTTGAAACTGTTATTCTTTCATTTCAGAGTTCTTTAGAATGGCATAGAATTTTTGTGTCCTCTTCCATGCCCAGTTTTTGCCTACTTGAAACTAGTTATTTTTTCATTTCAGAGTTCTGTAGAATGGCACAGAATTTTTGTGTCATCGTCCTTGCTGAGATTTTGCTTACTTAAAACTGTCTGCAAAAACATGGGTAATTTATTTTTTTACCAAGTTTCTAAACTTTGTTTTGTTTTTGCATAGATAAGTTTCCAAAAATTTGTTAACACTTATATAAGGGAGAGAACCCCCTTTTTCTCCCCTATGCATGTGCTCAGTGAACATTAGTATGCTTCAGAAACCCAGTAGAAGTTGATACGTAGGGAAGGGTTAGGCGATGGTTGGTTACCCTATAGCTGATAACCCGTAGGGAAAAGGTTAAGAGTGTCTTATTTCCATCATAGGATTGAAAAAATGTTTATCTTTGTGTCTTTCTCTTAAAGAGTGTCTTATTTCCAGCATAGGATTTAAAAAATGTTTATCTTTGTGTCTTTCTTTTAAAGAGTGTCTTATTTCCAGCATAGGATTTTTTAAAAAATTGTGTCTTTCTCTTATTTGGGATTAGTTTCTGCTGAAATTTATTATTATTATTTTTTTTTTTTTAGAAGACTTAATTTGATGCCTGAAGCTCTGTTGTTGTTATATTTTGGTTTTATTTCTCAAGTATCACGTTCTATTGTCATTATTTTGGGGGATGTTATGTATATCTCAAGTCTGTATTTGAGCCTGTGCCATTTTCTGTGAAGTTTCTTTCCTCAAATTCATACAAGGTTTCTTACACACTCTTTATTATAATTATTAATTCACAGAGTTGTGACGTTTTCTCTGCAGAACTGTTGTGACTGGTCAACCAATCACAATCACTGTTACAAAAGACTTGATTCTCTCTCTGTGTGTGTGTGTGTGGTTTTTTGGGCAGAAAAGGTATATTTTGTGCGTGTCTGGTTTTTAAAAAAAAGTGTTTGTATACCCTCTTGTGTGTGTTTGAAATTATCATCAGTAGACTTTCTGCATGTCTGATTGCATAGAAAACTATGATACTAGAAGTTATGGTATAATAGGAGAGAATATATAACAAATCTGAAAATTATAGTACGCTGAAAATTATAGTATGCTTACGATTTATGATAGTTAATAGTACCAATATGAGAGAATATATATAACGATTCTGAAAAATATTATAGTATGCTTACAGACATGCAATCTGGGTATATAGAGTGAGCGACAATCAGTATTGAGGAATCAGCCGTTTTGAGGAGGTGCATATCTATTTAATAATCATCAGCGTTATAAAGTTCTCTCTCTCTCTAAAAAAAAAATTAAAAAAAAAAAAAAATTTGTTCTCTCAGAAATCTGCTAAACATTCATCCTCTTTTTTAATCTGAGAATACTTTTCGCTTTTCTTTTGAGACTGTAGCAGTCTTTAATAAAGCAGGAGTGATTCGTCTGTTCCCCCTGAAACATAATCTGTGAGGTGTAAAGGGTTTACTCTTGCCGTTTCGTAATGGATTGAATCTCACCATTGGTAAACCTCGGAGTAGTAGCCAAGAAATGAAAAAAAAGACCCCCCCCCAAAAAAAAACCCCAACTATCCCCATCATACTCAACCAAAAAGGGAAGGGGGTGTTAAATTATAGATTTTCATAAAAAGAGATTATGAAGAAAACATGGTGCTATCATGTATATTATTGTAGTGTTTGCTCAAAACAACATTTACTGCATCAAATCGAATTGGAATTTTTGAGAAAAAAAAAAAAGAACAAGAAAAAAAAAGGTATGTAATCATTGTAACAACTATCAGTATTGCTAGTTATGTATCATATATACGGTCATATTGTTTATTAAAATGACTGTGAAATTTGTAATCATAAAAACTAAATGCAGTTTCTCAATATCTATTACTTCTACCACCCCTCTCCCTCTCTCAATATATGTGTATGTTGTAAGAATCTTTATTCATTTGTATTGCTCTTCCCATGTTAATCACTCAATCATCCAGCAAATCTCTATGTATGTATGTTCCTGGGCCATGAGAGGTCAAAACCAGATCCTACAGTCAGCAAGTGTTCTTGTTTAACATTTAAGATCATGTGGCGATGCTTTATCAGGGGTCAGCTGAGAGAGAAAGAGTTTACATTGTAGTTGTGACAATCAGTGAAAATGTTTCTGTCTTTGTCGTCTCATGCTGGTCGCATATTTCTGGTTAGTCCATTTACGTATGTAATTATGTGCTGTTGTGTCTCGTTGTTTCCCCTTCCCTTATCTGATTTCTGGTGTACCCTTTCTCGTCTCTTTGTCGTCCCAGTCTCAACTAATGTTGTACTTTACAAGTCGCATACATTTGTTCGTTCATTCAGTGTGTGTAGATTTATAAGCAAGCTCAGCATATTTTCAGAAAAACGAAAGATGTGTTTTTTTCTACACACGTTTTTGGCAGTATGGTCTTTTTGTAAGGTTAGAGAACATAGTGTGGGACAGAGAGAGAAAGCTAACAAATTTGGTGAATTCCTTCAGCTTTATATATATATATATATATATATATATATATATATATATATATATATATATATATATATATGTGGCGCTCCACCACGAAATGAGTCGCTTAGCACATAACCCACTTTTACGCTAGGAGCCGTTAAAGTCAGGTGGGGTCAAGTTGGCAATTTTGAGATTTTGATTGATTAATAAAGTATAGCCATTAGTCTACCTTATAATGAAATATCAAATCATAATTTTGTTTCCTTTTGCCTTAAAACGTGCTTTTAAAATACCAAAGCCCTCATTCTGACCACCTAATAGGATGCTAAACTTGTCAATTTCTCATTTTGTCATTTCCTGCAGTCTAGCATTTCAACTTGCAATAACTTTTCCTAGAATTGTCTGATTTTCAATCTGTTTTTTGTATTGTATAGCCATTTTATTGCAGTTTTATAACGTGTCAATAACTAAAAATTGACCTCTGGTGCAATGCGTCTCATTATGTGGTGGAGCATCACATATATATATATATATATATATATATATATATATATATATATATATATATATTATATATATATATATATATATATATAAAATTCCTTCAGCTATGTTAACTATGCGTCTGTTTGTCTCCTCTTGCTCATGATTCTGTAGAAAACCACGATGTGGGAACATATGGAGGTACAAGATCTTGTGTTCATTTGTTCTTCAATTTGGAGCCTGCAATATCATAAAATCTTGTCATCAATTTTTTCTTACTGACTGCAACCACTCAGCCTGCAATATCATAAAATCTTGTCATCAATTTTTTCTTACTGACTGCAACCACTCAGCCTGCAATATCATAAAATCTTGTCATCAATTTTTTCTTACTGACTGCAACCACTCAGCCTGCAATATCATAAAATCTTGTCATCAATTTTTTCTTACTGACTGCAACCACTCTTCAGACCATCATGTCTGTTTTATTTCACTGGCTGATGGAAGACAAAGATATAAATTTATAGATTATATTGTATGCTGTTGTACAGCAGTGTATTGTTAGTATACATGATTTCTTTAGTTAACTTTTTTGTTTTGTATTGTGTTGTTTTTCAGATATAAACTGAGTGAAAGATGTCATTATTCAGCATTCAGAATGGTGTGTCGTTCTCTCCAATATAGAAAAAAAAATGTGTACGCTTGGGTAAGTTGTGTATCTTTTAGTTTTTAAAAATGCTTCCCCCCCCCTCTCCCTCTTTCTGTGAAATTGCAAACTCTAAAAAAAAAAAAAAAATCTATCTTTCATCAGTCGATCATTTACAGCTCCATCAGTATCAAACATTGCAGAGCACAAAATAAAACCTATTTAGTGCAATGAAGCAAAGTTTGAAGAATAAACAACACAAAAAAAGGTATCACAGAATTTTGTAATCAGTTTCAGGAATATTGAAGAACTAAGAATTCTTTTTATAATTTTGTACCCAGTTGCAGTCAGAATGATATACATATATATTTAAAATTTTTTTTATTTTAATCTTTTTTTTTTTTATCCATTGATCAGGTAATATACTGCAATATATAGAAAAGCTTGTCACTTTATGAACGGCACATTTATCAGTCCTAAATTGCTGTGAAAAGCTTACAAATTGTTTTCACATAATGGAAATATAAATTTAAAAGAAAAGCTGAGATTGTAAGAATTTTTTATACTTTAAGAGATGGGGAAAGGGGTAGAATATCCTTAAAAACAATTTTTGTGAGAAAAAAAAACGTAAAGAACTCGTTAAAACTCAAACCACTATTACACTCTTGTGTTATTCAAAACTGCTGTGTGCTATGTAATGATATTATTTGTAATACTCTTTCATGTTAACAAAATGTCTCATAACTAATACTGCTATATTTTGGGGGGGGGGGGGCTTAAAAATTTTTTTTTTAGAGAGGAATTTTGATATTGCATAATTAACATAGATTGAGAGGGAAGTATTTTGTTGACAGCATGCAGACTTGTTGTGGGAAAGTCAGTCGGTCTTATCTGCTTGTTACATGTTTATACTGCTGCTGTGAAACTGAATTATTATTATAAGTACTGTGTGGCTGTTTATTGGGATTGTTGTTTGCATAAAATGTGTGTGAGTGTGTGTTTGAGTAAGTGCGTGTGTGTGTGTGTGAGCATGTGTGTAAGAGTGTGTGTGTGTGTGTGTGTGTGTGTGTGTATAAATGTGAGTGCGCATACATGCACATCTTTGTGTGTGCCAGTAGAAATTCAACATATCAAAACCATGCCACACAGTCCAGCAACAAAAAAAAACAAAAAAACCTTTTCAAAAAAAAAAGAAAACCTTTTTTGAAGGGAAGTGGGGGGAAGAGAC
This sequence comes from Stramonita haemastoma, assembly GCA_030674155.1. Lineage (NCBI taxonomy): Eukaryota > Metazoa > Mollusca > Gastropoda > Neogastropoda > Muricidae > Stramonita > Stramonita haemastoma. Next base: position 36,171,731 of record CM060344.1, on the reverse strand, counting down.
GGGACAGCCTAGTGGTTAGAGCCTTGCTCTCGTAATCTGACAGCCCGGAATCAAACCACCACCAAGGCACCTGTTTCAAGGAATTTTACCCTGGAGTTCACACAAGCACTGACTCTACTCTCCCTAAAGTCCTTTGGATGAGACTGTAAACCGAGGCCTAGTCTGCGAACATGTGCAGAACACCTTGCACATTCATTTAACACTTTCTACCCCGGGTACGGATTAATCCGTACCACGCGATCATCTCCCCTGGACGGGGTACGGATTAATCCGTACCGCAGCAGGTACTTTCACTTTCGCCCTCCCATTCTGTTCTATTCTCACATGGTCAGTTTAGCTTGTTGGCTTTAGCTGCCACGTTGGTCGCACATCGTTCACAGCTAATTTGCATATAAATTGAGCGTGTTTTTGTTGTGTTTATTGTTGTTTTATGTGTCATATGCTTGTAGTATGGCTTTGGTACATCATACTTTCACTGCTGACGAAGTAACAGAAGTTTTAAACGAGTTATTACGTTGCCGATAAAGATCGTGTTTTGGATAGAGATCGTGAGAGCTTTGAGTCTCGTGATACTCACTGTGTGCCGCGAGGAGCGAGATAGGCCAGCTAAAAGGGGTGGGAAGTGGGGGGGGGGGGGGGGGTGACTGGGGAGGGGCGTGGCCTTGGTACTGTGAGTACCCCTACGATAAACACCAACTGTTTAGGCCTACATGAAAATGAACTACAAGCCACCTGGTGAAGTGCAAACATTCTGTACATATGAATAAAGTAGTGTAGAAAAGTTCAGGAACTTTCTTGGGCTAGGGAAGAAATGTTATCTGTATATTCCATGATCGTTATTGTGACAGTGTCGTGTCTACAGTTCAGTGGTTCCCTTTGATTATATTACATTTGATGCATGCTGGAAGAAAACTTGTATAGTACCTATGTTTGTCCCTGTTTATTTGAGATTCTTGTATAGTTTTGTTGTTGTTGTGTTGTATTTGTTGCATACATTGTGTAAAAATTGTAAGCCCATCAGTGGGATCACCACTTAAAATCAGAGCAATTACGTAATTTGACACCATAATTAACATACTATTTTTTATGCAATATAAATTTTTATGCACGCATATAATGGGCAGTCATTTACCCACACAATGCCATAGTTTCATAAGAAATGGGCTTCAAACAAAAAAGATATGAGGATTTTACTATGATGACCCAGTGCACACTGCACTCAGCTGCTGCAGGGCTGGTCCACAGAGACTGCAGTGCAGCTGCACCCTTGGGGTACAAAGTGTTAATACAGGGGGGAGATGGGATAGCCTGGTGGTTAGAGTGAGGCCCTGGTGATTTGCGGACCCAGGATCGAATCTCGTTCAAGATTTTTTCCTCTGGAGTTAACATCAGTGCTGACTCCACTTCCCCAAAAGTCCTTTGGATGAGACTATAAACCAAAGGACTTTATGGGGGGAGTGGAGTCTGCACTGATGTTAAGTTAACTCCACAGGAAAAATCCTCTTGAACGAGATTCAAACCTGGGTCAGATCATGAGCGCATCACCACCAGGCTATCCTATCCCCCATAATATATTTTACTATCAAGAAACCTCATTCAGCTTCGTCAAACTGAATTACCTGCATGTGTGCACCCTGGTATGCAAAAATGCCACAGCATTTCACATAATATTTAAAGATGTGCATGCATTTCTCTGTCTGTGAGATGATAAAGTATTTGGATTGAATTGAATTGAATAGAATATCAGACCCAAACACGTGCATTTCTCTGATTGTGAGAAAATAAAATATTTGGATGGAACTGAATTGATTTCAAACCCAGCAAACGACTTTCAAGCCTATTCCACATGAAAAATGCATCACACATCTTTTCAAAATTGTCTTTTTAATGGTTGGGGAAAAAAACAACATTATTAGAACATTCATATTGCTCCCAGGGGAAATAAGAATATATCATGAGCAAGTTATGTACAACAAAAAATGAAACAACCTACCCAATGGTAAGAAACAAAAATCCCCCCCCCCCCAAAAAAAAAACAAAAAAAAAAAAAAACTCCCAAAATAAACCAAACCCCGTACCAGAAGCTAAAGACAATAACCAAATACATGTTGCATTATCTCAAATTCTTTCAATAAAAAAAAAAGCTAGGCTACTTTCTCCATTTTGAGAGAAATGAAAATCGCCTCCCTTGATCATTTAGATAACAGGTTATCAGTCTTGTCTTTAAAAGAAGAAGAAAAAAAGTAACATGTTTGGTTATCTACCCATAAAAATATTCAGCAATCCATGCACAATAGATTAATCTTGTTTGCTCTTCAATCTTTAAAAATGTACATCAGCAAACTATATAGGACACGTTATCAGCTTTCTTTCTCAAATGCACATTTGTGACACTCTATCATGTAAATGAGTCCCATTGCACCAGAGGTCAATTTTTAGTTATTGACAAGTTATTAATTTGCAATAAAAAGGTTATTTAAAACAAAAAAACAGATTGAGAATTGGACTATTCTATGAAGTTATAACAAATTGAAATGATATACTGCTGGATGTGACAAAATGAGAAAGGTTTGTGTCGTAATAGCTGGTCAGAATGAAGGTTTCGATATTTTAAAATCAAAAGCAAAAGGAAACAAAATTATACCTTGATATTTCATTACAAGGTAGAATAATTGCTATGGTTGTATAATCAATCAAAATCTCAAGATCAACAACCTGACCCCTACCTGCCTAAAATGGTTCCTAGCAGAAAAATGGGTCAGGTGCTATTTTTAAAAATTATTTTGTACCACTTCATTTCACAGCAGATTTCTCTGTGTGAAATTCGGGCTGCTCTCTCTGGGGAGAGTGCGTTGCCACAAGTGCAGCGCCTACCCATTTTTTTTTTTTCCTGCATGCAACTGTATTTGTTTCCCTATCAGAGTGGCTTTTTTCTACAGAAAAAATGTGCTAAGCGACTCACTTCGTGATGTAGCGTCACTTTTTTTCATCTCTTTTCTCCTTGCCTCTCTCTCATATACACACACAATGTTATTAAAAGTCTGACAAAAGACTCCCGACAAGAAGAATAGATCTTAACATATAAAGACAGGGTGGCGACACACAAGCCTTTTCAACCACACGACTGGAGAGGACCATCCAAAACCCTGTTTTTTGTCAAGATTTATTAATATTGTGAAATGGTGGGACAAACTGCTACATGAAATGTTTCAAACGTACTGATGTGAGGTGAATGTCATTGCAAGTTTTGAGGTTGCGATCAACAAATATACACCACACATACACTCGTGTGATTTCATGATGATTGGTGGCTATTGGCTACTAGCCAACCGGTTTTTATTTTTCGTCCATCTAGAGCTCCTAGGTTTACCAAAGGTGAGATTTTTGCATTTGCAACCCTTTCTGTCTATTATGAAGGTAACTGCATTCCGACATCGGGTAACCTTTTGAAAGAGATTATCATGTATTCCGAACAATCCGGTTTAAACGAATCATCCTCCAGGCCATACAAGATGTACTTTTACAGTGACAAATTGTCTGTTTGGAATCAAAGTTTCACTATCCTCTGAAGTCGGAGTATGGCTGCCTATATGGCGAGGTACTTGGAAAACAGTCCCACATGCACAAACTTCTCATTCAGAGTGCAATTTCAATCTCAACAGTGATTCCCAGGTGGGATGGATGAGTGAGTCAGAGTGCACATTATTGAGTGACCCCCAGAGTGTTAAGCTGGGGAACACACAACAACAGCAATGACAGTTTCATTTGGATTTCTCTGGACGAACAATCTGGGAGTTGTGTGTGTGTGTGAGTCAGTCAACCTCTTAAAAAATCACAAGTCAAGCCCAAAATCTTGGAATCGACTTGAAAACGACGACACAAAAATGCTATCTAAAAATGGCGATAATAGAATGATGTGATATAATCATATAATGCCCTTTTTTCATGGTGAATATTGAGGTATTTAGGTTCAGAGTGGTTTTTAAAAAAAAAAAAAAAGAGAGAAAATTATTTTACACATATAAACACCACAAAGGGAGGTGGGATAGCTCAGTGGTCAGAGCACTTGCTTTCCCCAAGTCAAGATAAGCAGCGACGAACGTAGTTACCAGTTGGATGGGTGACCATTTACGTGCCTTGGCTTCAGAACAGTTCCCCAAGCTGTAAATGGGTACCTGTCCTCTTTAAGGTCAGGGAAGGTAAAACAGCGAGGGAGAGGAGATGGGCGCTGCCCTCAATATGCTGGCCCCTAGAGAAGCTGAGGTCTCCGACACCTTGCTTCCCCTACGACCACATAGGTTATGGGACACCTTTACCTTTTTTTTTTTTTTTACACCACAGCTTCTTGCTTTATTGGTTAAGGGACATGGTCATTTCTTTCTCATCTTCGTCGAACGCTCAGACAGCAACTACTGTTGTCTGTCATATAAACGGAGATGCATTGCGCTGCTGCTAAGCACCTGTACAACTCCCATCAGAGGAGAGAAAAAATCCTTGGAAGTCAGATTACGGCTGCCTCTGGCAAGGTTCTCCCACACTCACAAACTTTCTCACCCAGCACTCTGGTCTCTCAGTGATTCTAAGGTGGGATGGATGAGTGAGTGAGTCAGAGTGTAAGCACATTCTGGGTGACAGACCCCCAGTGTGTTAAGCTGAGGAATGCCCAACAACAAAACAGTTTTGCATGAGTTTTTTGCCAATTTTTCAGTCAACAACGAATTTTTCTAGTTCGCATGAAGTTTTGTCAATGCGTTCACAGTTGACGACAAACTTTTTCAGTTTGCATGAAGTTTTTGCCAATTTTTTTTTTCGTTTTTACATTTGGCTAGCATAATACAGAGAAAAATTAAGTTATAAATGCCTGCATGTTTCAACCGGCATACTGTATTTTATGGTAGGGTATTTTATTGTACTGTAGACTACTATTTTCAGACACGGCAGGTTTAAAAAAATGACAGAAACAAAAAGTGAGAAACAGAAAATTCTTGCACAGAATTTCCAGAAGGTGGGGATGCAACTTATACCGACACAGACCTACCTGTGCACTCCCAAACTACTGATTTCAGTATCTTCATGGCAATTTTCCATATTTTTCACTGAGTTTCAATATTTTTGCCCGTTGTTCACAACTAGACTGTTTTTCAGTTTTAGCAACAAGCTTTAATTTTTTTTTTTTTTTTTTGGCGCCCACGTGTGTGGGTGTGTTGAATTGATAAATATTTTGTGAGAAACTTTGTTGCTCTCACTAACAGCACCGTCTATTCAAAAACAAAAAGAGAAAAAAAAGCACCGTCTATTGAAGGATGTCTTTAAGCACAGTTCGACTTTTCAAAGAACTTTCAGAAAAACACAAAACAAAACTTCATGAATTCATGATTTTTTTTTTTTTTAATGACTTCAAGACACATAATCTTGGTATGCATACATACTTCTGCTGTCAAATAGTCACTAAAAAAAAATCCCACCAAAAAACAAACAAAACCCACCCCCTCCCACACTAAAGTTAAAGTTAAAGTCTGTCCCGAGCCTAAGGCTCACCAGGCCGGTGCTTATCCCGGTTTCTGTAGCGTTAAGCGACTGAGAGTCATAGACTCCCCCCTGGATAGGACGCCAGTCTATCGCAGGGTTAACCCCCAACACAAGGTTGGTACCCCTTTTACACCTGGGTGGGGTGAGAAAATAGCCGTAAAGTGCCTTTTCCAAGGGCACAACGCCATAGCCGAAAGCTGGGATCGAACCCGCAACCTTTAGATTACGAGTTCAACGCCCTAACCACTAGACTACAGCGGCGGCTCCCACACTAAAACCCCTCCCAAATTGTTCCTTTTTTTTTTTTAATCTACAAACATAATTCGATTTTTCTGCACGCCGCCGCATTTTCCACACACGTGCGCACGCACACACTGAGCGCTAAAGTAAGGCACAAACAGCGCCTAACACACACACTGAAGTAGCTCCATCACTAAACCAAGACTCGAACCTCGCTCACTCACTGGCCGACACCATGACGCACAAAACCACTTGGCTAAATCTGACGTGATCGGCACAGAAACCCCATCTTGAGACAGAACACGGCAACATTTTTCCGCAGCTGTCAGTTGCCCCCCCCCCCCCCCCCCCCAACTTTCACCTCCTCTCAGCTTGCTAATTTAATTAAACCAGCCCATCCCATCCCAGCCTAGCTGGTGCTAATTAATTATAGCAAGAACTGACCACACTTGGGACTAGGTAAAAAAGGAGCGAGTGAGCTCAAATATAGCACTCATGATTTGAGTGATATTGGATTTGTGTGTGTGCTGTGTTTCCTTAACTTTCTTTCTCGGAGGACTTAAAAAGTCTCAAGTCCCACCCACCCCCACTCCTCTGGTAAAAAATTTACTAAAAAAAAAAAAAAAAAAAAAAAAGCAAAACCACTTGTCGCTCAAGACCGCAGATTTGTTTTCTTCTCTCTCTCTCTGTTTTTGTTTTCTTCGTCTCTCTCTCTCTCTCTCTGTTTTTGTTTTCTTCGTCTCTCTCTCTCTGTTGTTGTTTTCTTTGTGTCTCTCTCTCTCCCATCTTGTTTGGAAGTGGGTGCGGCAGTTCACTTGTGGCGGGTGGGGTTGGGGGTGGGGAGAGTGGAGGAGGGGGGTGGCTGAGGCAGTATGGGAAACATCATGCTGTTGGACGGGATGTTCATGTTGACCAACGGGCGCTGTCCCAACACCTGTATCTGTACACACAGACATATACATGAAATATATATAATAATATATATAATACATAACATATATGATAGATGGCTTGATGAAAAACAGCAAATCAATGCTTATTCAATGTACCATCTGGAAATAAAAATTTGATTTGATTTGACATATACACACGGAGACATTCACATATACATGCACACACGGACATACCACACATACATACACACACACACACACAGACATTCACACATACACACACCACACACATACACACACCACACACATACACACACCACACACATACACACACCACACACATACACACACCACACATACGCAGAGACATTCACACACACACACACACACATACACCACACAGATATTCACACACACATACATGCACAGACATTCACACACACATACATGCACAGACATTCACACACACATACATGCACAGACATTCACACACACATACATGCACAGACATTCACACACACATACATGCACAGACATTCACACACACATACATGCAGACATTCACACACACATACATGCACAGACATTCCACACACACACACACACACACACACACACCACACATACATAGAGACATTCACACACAGACATTCACGCACATACACACATCACACTCACACACACAGACATTCACACACACATGTACACACACACACATACATGCACACACACAATTTTAAATCTTTTTGGCAGCCTGATTTATAAATCATGATGAATAAATAAATAAAACATAACATATGCTGTGGCTTCATAAAATACGATGAAAAAAACACCCCCATCCCCCCCAAAAAAACCTTGATATATGCGATGTGCATAAAAACCTGGACAAAAAGCAAAAGAATGGACCAAGAAGGCAGAAAATAGATGAGAAGGAGGTGACAAGTAGAAAAGGAACAAGGCAGAAACAAAGAGTGGGATAGAAAATTGGGCATTTCTAGCACAAAATTTCCAGAAGGTGGGGATGCTATTGACAGACCCCAGTATCCCCACGGGGGAATACAAAGAAGTAAACCCTGGTAATATACATAGCAAAACAAGAAAAAAAAATAGTGAACCATAAAAATCTGATATACACAAAGATTATACAAAATATGAAGAATGCAAAACAAGACAAAAAATCCATACAGGAACAAAAACCTCAAAGCAACACTTTCACAAAAAACCTCCCTAACAAAATAAAATATTATCACACAATATAAACATAAACCATAAGAAATGGTCACACAAACTATACATATACACCACAAAACACTGGATCATGCAATGTGCATACTAAAAACAAACCAAAAAAAAGTAATAAATAAATCCTAAAACCTTCACAATTACTGCTGCTGCTACAACAGCAACTGTTCAATTGCTGCAGTTACTTCATCTTCAACTGCTTCTTTTTCACTGCTGCTGTTAACTCAGCAATTTTGGATAGGAGAGGCAGAGTCCATTGAATATCTGATCAACTAAGAAAAGATACAGTACATTATTTTCCAAACAGTTTTCTATCTATCTATCTATCTATCTATCTATCTATCTATCTATCTATCTATCTATCTATCTATCTATCCCTTAGTCTGGCGACCATGGGGGCACCCCAATAACACCCAACAACAACAACAACAAAGACAGCAGCAACAACAACATACCAAGGTGTGCTGGAAATCTTGGGAAAACACCCCAATAACACCCAATCCAATCCAATGATGTTGCTTAGAGCCCCGCCGACCACATAGGCCATATCGGGGATGTCACCTCGTCACATTTTAAAACTCGCATTAAAAGTGTGCGACTATGTACAGTTTAAAACGGGGTATAAAACCAACTCAACCGTCCTTGCTTGTATCGATGCCCCGGTCAACCATAAGGGTCAGCCCAGGACAGCCACCGCGTCATGGGAAAACCCACATCAATCACACATATAACACCCAACAACAACGACATCAGCAATAACATACCAACAACGACATCAACAACAACAACAACAATGCCATCAACAACAACGACCTTAACAACAACAACAACTACATCAGGGACAACAACAACAACAACATACCAAGGGGCTGGGCTGGTAGGCCGGCTGTGCAATGTGCCCCAAGTTACTGACATACTGGAAGCGAGGCAGAGGGGGTTGTTGCTGCTGCTGTTGCTGTTGCTGTTGTATGGGGTGGGTGGTGGAGTGTCTCAGCAAATTCAGCGCCGGAGTCGTGGACACGGGTAACGGCTGAAGTGAAGGAGGCACACAACATCCTCCCAAGATTAAGACTTCTTTCCCTTTTTTTTTTTAAAAAAAAAATAATAAAATCATTGTCCCAACACTAAAAGCGCACACGTTAAATCCTGTTCCACTTTTTTGTAAGAGTAGGCCATCGTGTGCTAGTGGGAACAGATATTTACAAAAACTGCATACACACGGGGGACTGGATGTAAAAGAGCACAAGAGTGCTTATTGCATTTATCCTCGATATAAAAGATATATAATCAAATCAAAAATTAAAACATCTTCCTTCTTTTTTCCCTTCCCTCCTCGGTCTCCCCCCCCCCCCTTTTGAAAAAAAAAAATCTTTCCAATATCAAACATCATTCTACCTTCCTTCCTTCTCTCCCCCCTCCCCTTTCTTTTTTCATTCTTTTTTTAAATATTCTTCCCAACACAAAACTGTTTTTCTTTCTTTTCACCCCTCTTTTCCCCATCCTTTTATATACATATATATATTTTTAACCTTCCTTTTAAAAAAAAAAAAATCTTTCCAACATTAAACATCTTCCTTCCTTTTTTTTTCTATAAAAAAATATATTTAAAAAAAAAATCTAATTTCCTATATATAAAAAATCTTTCCAACATTAAACATCTTCCTTCCTTCTTCCTTCCCTTTTTTTTCCTATATAAAAAAATATTTTAAAAATATATATATATATAATCTGATTTCCTATATAAAAAATAAAAATCTTTCCAACATTAAACATCTTCCTTCCTTTTTTTTTTTCCTATAAAAAAATATATTAAAAAAAAAAAAAATCTGATTTCCTATACATAAAAAATAAAAATCTTTCCAACATCAAACATCTTCCTTATTCCTTCCCTTTTTTTCCTATATAAAAAAATATTTTTTTTTAAAATCTGATTTCCTATAAATAAAAAATCTTTCCAACATAAAACAGCTTCCTTCCTTTTTTTTTCCTATATAAAAAAATATTTTAAAAAAAAAAATCTGATTTCCTATATAAAAAATCCAACATCAAACATCTTCCTCCTTTCTTTTTTCGGTGGTTTTGTTTCTTTGTTTCTCACACAGACCTCCACAATTCGCCTAAGGCCGAGATTTTCTGTCTCTGCGGCCGTTGTTGTTTTTGTGTTTTGCGTAGTAGCCTGTGTGACGGTGGAGGTCGCCACCCTTTTGACCTCGGGGGTGGGGGGAGGGTGGAGGGGGGTGTAGCCTGGGGGTGTTGGTGTTTTCTGTAAACCCAACGAACGCTGTCGTCAATTACAGGGGATCTTTATACGGGGTGTGTGTGTGTGTGTACGTGTGTGTGTGTGTGTGTGTGTGTGCGTGTGCGTGTGTACATGTGTGTGTGTGTGTGTGTGTACGTGTGTGTGTGTACGTGTGTGTGTGTGTGTGTGTGTGTGTGTGTGTGTGTGTGTGTGTGTGTACGTGTGTGTGTGTGTGTGTGCGTGTGCGTGTGTGTGTGTGTGTTGTGTTAGTGTTGTGTTAGTGCATGTGTGTGTGTGTACACACATAAGGGAATTTTAAGGCACTGGCAGGTCTGCACTCGGAAGTTTATTTGGGAGATAGTAACCCCCCCCCCAAAAAAAAAGTTGTGTGGTTTGTCTTGCATATCTTGGCCTCCCCCCCTCCCAAAAAAAATTTACTTTAGTAAAATTATAATTTCTATTTGGGCATGTTTATGTAATGGTATATAATGACTTAAAAAATTTTTTTTTTAAGAGATCTGAACATACATTCGACTTCATTTATTTTCCATTAACAAAAACAAAAACATATCACACTTGTTTTTCCATCTCAAAATAGTTTTCAAGTTAGAATTTTTTTTCAGTTAATTATTTACCCCCATGAAACTGTAAAAACCTCTGGCACTGGGAAAAACCTTAACACTAAGGGAGAGAACCTACATTAACCCTCTTAGTCCCATACCGGGATTTGCCGGGATTGAATAATTGCCCCCCTTGAATCCCGAAACAGGATTTGCCAGGATTTACACAGTAGATTTCCATCACGCTGTGACCATCACTAATTGCTACCACATGCCAAAACTGTTATCAGGCTAGAGGTAGAAACCTTGCTGAGAGTCTGGAAGTAATTATAGCTGCTGGTATGTACTTAGAAGGAGGAAAAGGCCAGCGAGCATGTGTGCCTGACCTGATTTCCTGATGGGATGCGAAATCTAGGGGCAGTTTGTGTTCAGAGACACCGAATGCAGGAAGGCTAAGGGAGAGAACCCCTCTTTCCCTGTACTCTTGCGCTGTGTGCATGCAGATGCTTCAGTAACCCAGTAGTGGGTGATACAGAGGGAAGGGGTAGGAGATGGTTGGTTGCCATAGAGCAGGCAACCCGTAGAGAAAAGGTTAATTCTGATTTCTCCCGGCAGCGAACTGGTTAAAGAAGAGAACAACAACAAAAAACAACCCACCAAACCATCAAAAGCAAGGGAGGGGAAACATGAGGCTAGGAAAAAGAAGAGGGGGGGGGGGGGAGAGACCATCAATACTATATATGCACAATGAAACTATTTCTTCTTTTGGGGGGGGGGGGGGGGGGGGGGGGGGATTCCGGGGGTTCCAAAACACTAGGAACTGATGATACATCAACACAATATTCACAACACACACACACAAAATATTCATTTTCCTTTCTTTTTTGGGTGCTGTGGGACTAACTTGTAAATTCTTCATCACCATATTGTTTGTTGGCCCGTCGTGTTCGACGATGACCTCCAAAACAGCAAAGGAGACAGCTGCCGTTTCGGAAACTGGGCAGAAATTTGATTATAGTGGAGATGCCTTGCCCACAGTACATCCCCACTCTCTCGGCCAAGAGGGCATACAGACAGACAGCATTGGAGATGTTCTCCAAAGGCCAACTAGCCCCCAGGGCTGCAGCACATAAGGACTGTGCAAGTCAAGCCTCCTAGTCAGAGAGTCATAGTCGATCACTAAAGACTATGCTGTGAAGTGGAATTCCATGAGTGGGAAAGAAAGCCACTGATCATACAGCCTCTCACTTTACTGTTGCCCCCAGTGTCAATGGTTTAATGAAGAACTGGGATAAAGCCACTGATCATACAGCCTCTCACTTTGCTGTTGCCCCCAGCATCAATGGTTTAATTAATCATGAACTGGGATAAAGCCACTGGTCATACAGCCTCTCACTTTGCTGTTGCCCCCAGCGTTAATGGCTTAATAAAGAACGGGGATAAAAGCCAGGCGCTGAATCCATCACTATATTTGTATCACAAAGCACGATTATTCTCAGTTTGTTTGTTGTTTTTTTAAATACAGATCTGGTGATATACCAGCAACAAAAAAAATTTAAACTATAACACAACAGTGCATTCTTCATGCTTAGGACCAGACACTCAAGGAGGCTAAAAACACTACACAAGCCAAACGATAAAAAAGGTCTTGCACAACATACTAAACAACAACAAACAACAACAACAAAAACCACCTAGAAAACAACAACAAAAATAACATCCCATCACCAGACCTCTACAATTCGTTCATAAATTAAACTGATTCCTAAAAAAAACAACAAAAAACAACAACCCCCCCCCCAACAACTATGCAAATGAAGCAAACATTTTTTTTGCAGAATATTATCTATAAACACAACCCAGATATAAACTGAAAAAAAAAAGGTCTCGTAACAACACACACACACACACAACACACACACACAAACCACAGAACACCACACACACATAAACACCAACAACACACACACACACACACCGTACACACACACACACACCGTACACACACACACACACACACCCCACTCACACACACACCACAACACACACACACACACACACACACACGCACACACACACAACACACACACGCACACACACACAACACAACACAACACAACACAACACAACACACACAACCATTACCTGGGTAGGAAAAAACTGGACATTTTGCTGCAGTCTGTTTCTCCACATCTCCCCCTGAAACAATATAACATTCTAAACAAAACACACTTTGTGGGTGGATTTGATTTTATTTATTTTATTTTATTTTATACCGCTTTATGTCACAGCAGATTTCTCCTGCGTGAAATTCGGGCTGCTCTCTCTCCCCAGGGAGAGCGCGTCATCGCCACAAGTGCAGCGCCTACCCATTATTTTTTCCCCCCCCTCAGGGATGGTGTCTAAACACAACACCTGTGTGCATACTGGTTTTTTTGATTGGTGGACTAGTGGGTAACGTGCCTGCAAAGAAATCAAAAAGTTCAGGTCGGAGTCTGCTGTGGTTCAAATCTTGTTCAAGCCCAAAACATTTCCCCCCATCCGTTAGACCATGAGTGATGGTCTGGGCGCTAGTCTTTCTGATGAGACGATAAACTGAGGTCCCCTGTGTTACACATCATTGTTTAGTGCACGTAAAAGAACCCACAGCAACAAGGGGGGTTGTCCCTGGTAAAATTCTGTAGAAAAAAGCCACTCTGATTGGGAAACATATACAGTTGCAGAAAGGAAAAAGAAAATAAAATAACGGGTAGGCACTGCACTTGTGGCAACATGCTCTCCCCGGGGGAGAGCAGCCCGAATTTCACGCAGAGAAATCTGCTGACATAATGTGGTATAAACAAATAAACTGAGTTCTTCACTGAATCTAATAACCCTCTTGCATTCGGATTTTTCTGAACACAAACTGCTCCTAGATTTCGCATTCCTTCACGAAATCAGGTCAGGCACACATGCTCACTGGCCTTTTCCTCCTTCTGAGTACATACCAGCAGCTATAATTACTTCCAGACTCTCAGCAGGGTTTCTCTACCTTTAGCCTGATTGAGCTTTGGCATGTGGTAGCAATGCGAAATCTAGGGGCAGTTTGTGTTCAGAGAATCCGAATGCAAGAGGGTGAAGAGAGAGAAACCCTTCTTCCCTGTACATGGACACTGTGCGTATTTGATTTATTTGATTTGATTTATTCTTTTATATCGAGGATAATGGAATAAGCACTCTTGTGCTTTTTTACATCCAGTCCCCGTGTGTATGCACTTTTGTAAATGTCATCTGTTCCCACCGGCACACAATGGCCTACGCTTACGAAAAGAGGAACTGGATTTAACGTGTGCGGAAGATGTTCTGCATGCGTTCGTACACGGGGCCTCAGTTTAAAGTCTCATCCGAAGGACTTTTGGGGAGAGTGGAGTCAGCACTGATGTTGACTCCAGGAGAAAAATCTCCTCCACCGGACTTGAACCTGGGTTGTCAAATTGCGAGCGCAATGTTCTGACCACTAGGCTATCCATCCATCCCCGTCCCGTATAAATTTGTGTGCTTCTGTAACCCAGTAGTGGGTGATACATAGGGAAGGGTTAGGAGATGGATGGTTGCCCAACAGCGGGCGACCCATAGGGAAAACACAGCTGTCAGTATCCCCCACTTTCAGCTCCTCTCAGCAGCTAATTATCCTATCCCATCCCATCCCAGCCCAGCTGGTGCTATTTATAGCAAGAACTGACCACACATGGACCAGGTAAAAGGAAGGAGCGTGCTAAATTGGGCACTCTTGACTAGGCCCTGCTGAGTGATGCTGGATTTGTGCTGCACTGTGAAAAGGTGAAGTGAAGGAGGAGGATACTCACTCCTGGCATAACGTTGACGGTCGTGGTGTTGGGCTTCTGTACCGTGAATGTCTGTGCCTGAAACACGCAACATCATCATCATCATCGTCACCATCATCAACAGCATCATCATCATCACCACAACACCACCATCAACATATCATCATCAACATCACCATCAACACCATCATCATCATCATCAGTGGCATATCCACACTCAACAGACAATTACACTGTTCGTTTTCCAATCTCTTAAGACTGTAAACCGAGGCCCTGTGTGCAAACGCACGCAGAACATCTTGCGCACACGTTAAAGCCCATTCCGCTTTTTCGGGGGTATCAAAACTCTCATGATGCTCACACACACACTACTGTTACTATACAATTTTTTTTTGGGGGGGAGGAAGGGGGGCACCAAAACTTTCATGATGCACACACACACACCAAACTCATCACCATACAATTTTTTTTTGGGGGGGGTACCAACAATCTAATGATGCACACACACACACACAACAACTGTCACCATACTTTTTTTGGGGGGTATCAAAACTCTCATGATGCACACACACACAAACACACACACACCAACAACAACACACTGTCACCATACAATTCTTTTTTTTTCGAGGGGCAAGGGGAAGGGAAAGGTAGGCAGGGAGGGAAGGGGCACCAAAAAACTCACCACAACTCCATCATTAGCCACCATGACACTTTTGTCCACCACCGTCGGCCGCAACGACATAAACTCCGCAGAGGATGGGGAGGCAGAGGCCACCATAACGGTGGAGGGAGCGGCGTTGGCAGCAGCAGCAGCAGGGGCAACAGCCACAGCGGCAGTGTTGGTGGTGGTGGCTATGGTGGTGGTGATTTGGGGAGGGGTGGTGGTGGCAGTGGTGGCGTCGTCGTAGATCTGTCGGCAGGACATCTGGTGTGCCGGCCAGTGCAGCTGCTGACAGGAGAGGGAGCAGTAGCTGGTGTTCCAGCAGCAGTAGTACTTGGCCTCCTTCCAGCACTGCCCGCACTGCAACACAGGCGCGTGAAAAAAGAAAAAGATTTTTAAGGGTTCAGTTTTATGGTGGGGACATGGGGGCTCAAAAGTGAAAAAAATTTTGTTTATCATTATTATTTTTTTTAATACCATTTTATGTCAAAAAAAAAAAAAAAAAGCCCATGTTAAAAGTTGTCATATAATTATGTCATATGGCGACCGTGGGGACACCCATGAAGACTTGACAACCAGTTCCCTCTGTTCCTCTCTCTGTGTTCTGCCTTTCTCAGGGTTTTGTTAAGTTCTAGGCCTGTCCATTCGCTGATGTTGTCCTCCCATCTCTTCCTTGGCCTGCCTCTTTTTCTTCCTCCCTGGACAGTGCCTTGCAGTATTGTTTTTGCAAGTCCTTTTTGATCTTGTGACATGCCCCTACCATTTAAGATTACGCTTCTTTACAATTGTTAAAAGGTTTTTGTAGGGACCAATGGTTTGCTGGATTCTGCTGTAACGATACGACACAATGAGTTGATATTGGCAATACACAACTCACACTTGCTTTTGCAAGTCCTTTTGATCTTGTGACATGTCTGTATCATTTATGTTTACGCTTCTTTACCATTGACAGGAGATTTTTGTAGGGACCAATGGTTTTTTGGATTTTGACAGAAAATTTTCGTGGGGACCAATGGTTTGTTGGATTTTGATTTGTTGGATTTTGATAGAAGATGTTCGTAAGGACCAATGGTTTGTTGGGTTTTGATAGAAGATGTTCGTAAGGACCAACGGTTTGTTGGATTTTGATAGAAGATTTTCATAGGGACCAACGGTTTGTTGGATTTTGATAGAAGATTTTCATAGGGACCAACGGTTTGTTGGATTTTGATAGAAGATTTTCGTAGGGACCAATGGTTTGTTGGATTTTGATAGAAGATTTTCGTAGGGACCAATGGTTTGTTGGATTTTAATAGAAGATTTTCGTAGGGACCAATGGTTTGTTGGATTTTGACAGAAGATTTTCGTAGGGACCAACGGTTTGTTGGATTTTGACAGAAGATTTTTGTAGGGACCAACCGCCGCTGTAGTCTAGTGGTTAGGGCGTTGGACTCGTAATCTAAAGGTTGCGGGTTTGATCCCAGCTTTTGGCTATGGCGTTGTGCCCTTGGAAAAGGCACTTTACGGCTATTTTCTCACCCCACCCAGGTGTAAAAGGGGTACCAACCTTGTGTTGGGGGTTAACCCTGTGATAGACTGGTGTCCTATCCAGAGGGGAGTCTATGACTCTCAGTCGCTTAACGCCACAGAAACCGGGATAAGCACCGGCCTAATGAGCATTAGGCTTGGGACAGACTTTAACTTTTGAATTAAAAATATTTTTTTTTTTAAAAAACACCGCTACTGACCCAGGTTTTCTTCTTTGTGGCGCTGATGGCCTGTTCCTTCTCCTCGGCCATCTTCTTCCTCACGTCGCCCAGAGCTTTCGACATTTCCGCTTCCCAGCATGCCTTCATCTCTGCGATTGTGATCTCTGCACATCCCACATGTATCACAACTGTTACATCACCTTCATTGTCACTGATCATCATGCAATAAAGGAAAATGTCTGTGATTCTGAGCACACACGCATCACAACCACCAGCCAATCAGAGCACGCACATCCGGCATGTATTACAATGTTCACCAGCCGCCATGGCGCAGTGGTTAGCGCCGTGGATTCCGGACTGGAAGGTCGCGGGTTCGAATCCCATAAGTCATAGGGATTTTTTCGGGCTCTGGCCGGCTCCTACCCAGAGTGAGTGTGCTGTGGGCTCAGTGGGGAGACTGGGACCACACAGTCGAGCTTCATCCACTTTACGGATGCGAATTTGAGAGTGTTGCTCAAATTACCTGACCAACACTGCAGGTGTCTGTATCTCTCGGGCCTGGTTGACGCCGGGATATATTATGACAGTAAGTGTAGAGAACAACCCTGTCAAGTAGTCTCAAAGCGGATGCACCTCCACAGCAGCATCATTACATCATCCTCATTGATCATCATGCAATAATAAAAATTGCCTCTGATTCGGTGGCCTCCATTGCTCTGGTCTCATGGTGACCTCAGATTCGGTTTCCCCATACGCTTCTGTGCCTGTGGTGAATTTGTGTCAAAGCCTTTGGGGTTGGGGGTTCGTGGGGAGGCGGTCGTTGGAGGGACGTTGTGGTGGTCGCCACCTTGGGTGGGTGGCTCACTCAGTCTGGCTCCGCGACTGAGCTAATACTGTCGTTAGTAGGGGGCTTAGTAGGTGGTGTCCTGCGTATGTTAGCTCAGAACAGGCACCACTGAACACCACCAAAGTGACCCAGCAGAAGTGCAGGGCCCCTCTGGCTGGTGGCCCCGGCGGCGGCCTAATATTGATGAGCTCCCTGTGGACTCCCGACCCCGGGGGTGAGACACAACGAATCTGGGTATGGCTGTGGCGGGGAGATTGAAATGAGCGGCATGGGAACAGCAGTACGGGAATGTCACAGAAGACGAGGCAGCAAAAAAAACAAAAAAAACAAAATGTATTACAATGTTCAGCCAATCAGATTGTGCACATCCCACACGTATCACAACCATCAGCCACATGTTTTCAAACACACACATTTACACGCACATTCACACGCTTTCACACACGTGTTTTCAAACACACACACATTCGCACCCCCACCACACTACACGCCCACCACACATACACTGTCACACACACAACCTCCCCCCCCCCCCCCCAACAAATCCCAGGAAAAACTGACTGTGGTTGTGTTGAAGTTCCGCCATCTCACTTCGTTTTCCACTGCCACTTCCTTCTCTTTTCCCCAGGCGTCCCTTCCTCTTCTTCCCGGGGGACTCACCTTCTGGGTGACCCCCAAAAGGCACATGACAAAAACGCATTAACAAAAGGGACAGGAAATCTGTCTCCATTTAAAAAAGGCCCCTGGGAAAACGTGACCTCCACATCACATCACTTCCTTCTGTGGTGACCCACACAACAGGACATGACAACCCCATTAAAAAACGGCACAGGGAAAACACTCTAAAATTTAACGGCCAGGGAAAACATCTCAACATTTCAAAGGGAAGGACATCACATCTCAACATTTAACGGGGAAGGACACACATTCAACTTTTTTAAAAGGCACGGAAACACACATATAAACAGGACAAAACGTGACATCCACATCAAAGTCACTCCTTCAGTGGTGGACCAACCACAGGCAAGGACCCACATATTATCACAACAGGCACAGGAAATCAAATTCAACATTTTAAAAAGGGGACGGAAATGTGAAAACCACATCACGTTCTTCTTTCTGTGGTTGTGCCAACACAAGCGCAGGAAAACGATCTAAACAAACGGCACAGGACACAACATCAAACACACATCATCACAACGGCACAACATCAACATTTACACACAGTCACTTATTTCTGGTGTGACCCAAAACCGGCACAACATCACGCACATCATCAAAACAGGCACGGAAATCACACATAAAAATAATTCCATACCAAAATATTGTTTACAGCCCTACCACCAAAAAGCCACTCAGGGTGTCTGTCACCTCATTCATTTCATGGCCCCGTCCTTTTTAACTTAGTTAAAAACCAAAAACCCTTTTTATCCTTCAAATTCTAACACTGCCACTAAAATAATTTTTTTTAAAAAACAAAAAAAAACATGAAATGAACCAAT
>CM060344.1:36137064-36152403 GCA_030674155.1 Stramonita haemastoma | reverse complement strand
AAATTTTGGGGGAGATTGTTAACTAGGATGCAATAAATTTTCCCCGAAATTTAACAGTTGTGAATCATTCAAAGACTTGTGTAAATTTTCATGTAGAAGAATTGATACATTTTTATAGATTACATTATTTTTTTTTTCCCTTTTATACGTGTGTGTGTGTGTGGTGTGCAGAGAAATGGCCCCAAGGAGTTTCCCCAAGCACAAGTTCCCGCCCCTAGCTGCCCTGCCCCTGGGAGCAGTACCCCCAGGTTTTGGGAAACGTTGCGGGTGGCCAGAACAGCTGCAGACCCGAACTGAACAAAAGGACCGCGGGGGTATTTCTTAGAGTGAGTAGAGCTAGAGGGAGAGAGCTAAGTGAGTGGGAGATAGAGTGAGTAGAGCATAGATGAGTGAGCTTTTTCATAGAGTGAGTAAGTGTTATTTTAGAGTGAGTAATTTGAGCGTATTTCTAGGTGGTAGAGATATTTCATGAACGGTAAGGTATTTCGGGAGGAGTATATAGAGCCTATTTCTAAGTGAGTATATAGAGCCTATTTATAGAGTGAGTTTATAGAGCGTATTTCATAAGTGAGTGTTTGAGCATTTTAAAGAACGAGTAGGTATTTCAAGAGTGGTAATAGAGCCTATTTATAGGTGAGTAAAGAGTGTTTTTCATAGGAATGAGTTATTTCATATAGTGAGTATATGAGGTATTTCATAGAGTAAGAGACCCTATTTCAAGAGTGGTAGGGGTATTTCTAGAGGAGTAATTTTTGAGCGTATTTCATAGAGTGGTTGTTTGAGCGTTATTTATAGAGTGGTATTTTTGAGAAAAATTTCTAAGTGATTTGAGCGGTTTTAAAGGGGTTGAGTTTTTAGTAGTATTTTAGAGTGGTTTTTAACAGAGTGTATTCATAGATGGTAGAGTGTAATTTCAATATGAGTATTTAGAGCTTTTTTCTTACAACGAGTGGCTATTTCATGAGGAGTAGAGCCATTTCATAGAGTGGTGACCCATTTCATAGGGGGAGT
Organism: Stramonita haemastoma; assembly: GCA_030674155.1. Lineage (NCBI taxonomy): Eukaryota > Metazoa > Mollusca > Gastropoda > Neogastropoda > Muricidae > Stramonita > Stramonita haemastoma. Next base: position 36,151,392 of record CM060344.1, on the reverse strand, counting down.
ATACGAGCGTATTTCATAGGTGGTATTTGAGGTATTTCGTAGAGTGGTTACAGAGCGATTTCTAGGGGGGAGTAGAGCATTTTCTTAAGTGAGTAAGGTATTTTTTTAGGTGGTATATAGAGCGTTTTTCATAGATGAGTTTACAGAGCGTATTTCATAAGGGGAGTAGAGTTTTTTTTCAAAGAGGGTATATAGAGCTATTTATAGGTGAGTATAAGGGGTTTTTTAAAAGGTGGTATAAAGCGATTTCATAGAGGGAGTAGGCAATTTCATAAGGAGTAGTTTGAGCGTATTTCAAGATGAGTAGTTGAGGTATTTCATAGAGTGATAGAGGTTATTTTTTTAGATGAGTTTTGAGGTATTTCATAGAGTGGTAGTTTGAGCGTATTTCATTAGAGTGATTTAGTTTTGAGCGTATTTCATAGAGTGAGTAGTTTGAGCGTATTTCATAGAGTGAGTAGAGCATGTTTCATAGAGTGAGTATATAGAGGGTATTTCATAGAGTGAGTATATAGAGCATGTTTCATGAGTGATTATACAGAGCGTATTTCATAGAGTGAGTATACAGAGCATGTTTCATAGAGTGAGTAGAGCGTATTTCATAGAGTGAGTAGAGCGTATTTCATAGAGTGAGTAGAGAGTGAGTAGAGCGTATTTCATGGAGTGAGTAGAGCGTATTTTCATAGTGAGTAGAGAGTGAGTAGAGCGTATTTCATGCACGATGCAGTGAGTAGAGTGTATTTCATAGTGAGTAGAGAGTGAGTAGAGCGTATTTCATGCACGATGCAGTGAGTAGAGCGTATTTCATAGTGAGTAGAGAGTGAGTAGAGCGTATTTCATGCAGTGAGTAGAGCGTATTTCATAGTGAGTAGAGAGTGAGTAGAGCGTATTTCATGCAGTGAGTAGAGCGTATTTCATAGTAGAGTGCATTTCATAGTAGAGCGTATTTCATAGAGTGAGTAGTCGGAATGGAAACCTGTGAATGTTCTCAACCCCTAGGCTCTGTCAAGTTATAATATGGGCAGATTGAAATTTCATCATTCTGTGTTTTCATTTTCTTCCTTTCTTTTTTTCTTTTTTGAATCTTTCTTTCTTTCTTTCTTTCTTTCTTTCTTTCTTTCTTCTTTCTTCTTCTTCTTCTTCTTCTTCTTCTTCTTCTTCTTCTTCTTCTTCTTCGTCATTCTTCTTAATTATTCACAATTCTTCTTCTTCTTCTTCTTCTTCTTCTTCTTCTTCTCCTTCTCCTCCTCCTTCTCCTCCTCCTTCTCCTCCTCCTCCTCCTCCTCCTCCTCCTCCTCCTCCTCCTCTCTATCTTTTTATTTAGACTTCTTCTTTCCCCTTGACTCTGTTGGGAAACATTGAAGAGTTGTTCACATTCAGATTCTTCTGTTTATGTCAGTGATAGACCAAAGACTGGGCTCCTTCTCATAGTTTCCTGAAATACATACACCTTAACACTTTCTACCCCGGGTACGGATTAATCCGTACCACGCAATCATCTCCCCTGGACGGGGTACGGATTAATCCGTACCACAGCAGGTACTTTCACTTTCGTCCTCCCATTCTGTTCTATTCTCACATGGTCGTTTTAGCTTGTTCGCTTTAGCTGCCACGTTGGTCGCACATCGTTCACAGCTAATTTGCATATAAATTGAGCGTGTTTTTGTTGTGTTTATTGTTGTTTTACCTGTCATATGCTTGTAGTATGGCTTTGGTACATCATACTTTCACTGCTGACGAAGTAACAGAAGTTTTAAACGAGTTATTACGTTGCTGATAAAGATCGTGTTTTGGATAGAGATTGTGAGAGCTTTGAGTCTTGTGATACTCACTGTGTGCCGCTCGAGGAGCGAGATAGGCCAGCTAAAAGGGGTGGGAAGGGGGGGGGGGGGGTGACTGGGGAGGGGCGTGGCCTTGGTACTGTGAGTACCGCTACGATAAACACCAACTGTTTACATGAAAATGAACTACAAGCCACCTGGTGAAGTGCAAACATTCTGTGCATATGAATAAAGTAGTGTAGAAAAGTTCAGGAACTTTCTTGGACTAGGGAAGAAATGTTATCTGTATATTCCGTGATCGTTATTGTGACAGTGTCGTGTCTACAGTTCAGTGGTTCCCTTTGATTATATTACATTTGATGCATGCTGGAAGAAAACTTGTATAGTACCTATGTTTGTCCCTGTTTATTTGAGATTCTTGTATAGTTTTGTTGTTGTTGTGTTGTATTTGTTGCATACATTGTGTAAAAATCATAAGCCCATCAGTGGGATCACCACTTAAAATCAGAGCAATTACGTAATTTGACACCATAATTAACATACTCTTTTTTATGCAATATAAATTTTTATGCATGCATATAATGGGCAGTCATTTACCCACACAATGCCATAGTTTCATAAGAAATGGGCTTCAAACAAAAAAGATATGAGGATTTTACTATGATGACCCAGTGCACACTGCACTCAGCTGCTGCAGGGCTGGTCCACAGAGACTGCAGTGCAGCTGCACCCTTGGGGTACAAAGTGTTAACCTTAACCTTAATTCTCTCCGTGCCAGAAGGCACATAAGGCTTGGACATCATTTCTCCACTGGTTGCGATCTGTAGCTGCGCTGCGTGCTGAGCTCCAAGAGCTCCATCCAGCAGCATTCCGCTCCACTCCACCATTCTTCGCCAGGTTGTCTTTGGGCGGCCTCTCTTCCTTCTTCCCTCTGGTGTCCATCCGAGGGCCACAGCACAGTCATTCTTCTGATCTTTTCTTAGGACATGGCCAATCCAATTCCATCTCTTTCTTCTTATTTCTGTACTTATCTTCCCTGCCCCTGCCATACACCTACTGCAATATTATCTACTGGAGTGGGGTTTTTTTTTGGGGGGGGGGGTTAGTTTCGGGGGGTGGGGGTGGGGGGGGTTAGTTTGGGGGGGGGGGGGGAGTGGAATGGTTGTATGTTACACAAAAATCTCACCGTTTGGTGAGATTCAAGAGTTCCAGCTTAGGATGGAAAACCAAACAAATATATATATACATTATAGATCTTGTTATTGACAAGATATTTGTGTGTGTGTTGTGTGTATTTGTGTGTGTGTGTGTGTGTGTGTGTGTGTGTGTGTGTGTGTGTGTGTGTGTGTGTGTGTGTGTTGTGTGTGTGTGTGTGTGTGTTTGTGTGTGTGTGTGTGTGTGTGTGTGTATGTGTGTGTGTGTGTGTGTGTGTGTGTGTGTGTGTGTGAGAGTTGGAGTTCTAACTCAGGAAGGAAAACCAAAGAAATATTTAGATCTTGTTATTGACAAAGTAGTGTGTGTGTGTGGTGTGTGTGTGTGTGTGTGTGTGTGTGTGTGTGTGTGTGTGTGTGTGTGTGTGTGTGTGTGTGTGCGCGCGCGCGTGTGTGCGCGTGTGCGCGCGTGTGTGTGTGTGTGTGTGCATGCACGCGTGCGCGTGTGCGTGCATGAGTGTGTTGTTTTGTGTGTGTGCATGCATGCATGCATGCATGCGTGCACGCATTGTATTATGTGTGCGTGCATGTTGTATGTGCACACGCATGTGCATACATTCATACCTATGTGTGTGTGCACAGGATGGTCAGCCCCCACTCGCCCTCCCCCTATGGTCTCCACTCATCCATGTTCACGGACATTCTCCGACGTCAGACCACAGAGGAGCAGAGAGAACGCTGGCTGCCCTTGGCTCAGAGCTTCCGCATGTTAGGCACCTATGCCCAGACAGAGTTGGGCCATGGTGTGTATGTGTGTGGGGGGAGGGGGGGGAGGAGGGAGGAGGGGGGTGTTGTGTGTGTGTGTGTGTGTGGGGGGGGGAGTCAGATCACAGAGGAGCAGAGGAGAACGCTGGTTCCCCTTGGCTTAGAACTTTCGCATGAGGGGTGGGGTGGGGGGAGGGGAAGTGTGGGGGGGGGGGGGGGGGGGGGGGGGTGAGTTGTGTGTGTGTTTGTGTGTGTGTGAGTGGGGGGGTGAGTGGTGTGTGTTTGTATGTGTATATGCGTGTGTGTGAGTGTGTGTTTGTGTGTGTGTGTGCGTGTGTGTGTGTACTCTGTGTGTGTGTGTGTGTGTGTGTGTGTGTGTGTGTGTGTGTGTGTGTGTCACTGTGCATGCACGTGCATGCGTATGTGTATGCATATATATATATATATATGTATGATACATATTATAATTCATAATACAAGCTCAAACCCTTAGAACAAAATCACAGCACAACAAAGTTATCAGTTGAAAGATGGAATTATGCATTTATAAACAAAATTTGTTGCTGTAACAATGACTTTTTTCTTCTTTTAAATAACAGGGACGTTTTTTTTCCACAATTAATTTTTATAACAGGGACTTTTTTTTAACAATTTATTATTTTTATAACAGGGACTTTTTTTAACAATTATTTTTAACAGGGACTTTTTTTTATCACAATTATTATTTTTAACAGAGACTTTTTTTATCACAATTATTATTTTTAACAGGGACTTTTTTTTAATCACAATTATTATTTTTAACAGGGACTTTTTTTATCACAATTATTATTTTTAACAGGGACTTTTTTATCACAATTATTATTTTTAACAGGGACTTTTTTATCACAATTATTATTTTTAACAGGGACTTTTTTTCCACAATTAATTTTTTTAACAGGTTTTTTTTTCACAATTATTATTTTTAACAGGGACTTTTTATAACAATTACTTTTTTTTTGTAACGGGGACTTTTTATAACAATTACTTTTTTTTAACAGGGACTTTTTTCACAATTACTTTTTTTAATAACAGGGACTTTTTTTCACCATTTTTTTTTTAACAGGTTTTTTTTTTTAACAATTTTTTTTTTTAACGGACTTTTTTAAAAATCACAATTATTAATTTTATCAGAGACTTTTTTTTTTTAAACAACTGGCAAATTCCTTTTTTTTTTTTTGATAACAGGGACTTTTTTGCGTGGCTTGGAGACGACAGCGACCTATGATCCCCAGACCCAGGAGTTTGTGGTTCACTCCCCCACTGTGTCCTCCACCAAGTACTGGCCTGGGGGGTGTAAGTGCCTTGCTTTCTTTTTTTTTTATCTATTTATTTTGTGTGTGTGTGCAGTACTGAGCATACAGTACATAGGAGCATTCAAGGGACGGGATAGCCTAGTGGTCAGAACATTGCGCTGGCAATTTGACGACCTGGGTTCGAGTCCGGTCGAGGAGATTTTTCTCCTGGAGTTAACATCAGTGCTGACTCCGCTCTGCACAAAAATCCTTTGGATGAGACTAAAAACCGAGGCCCCGTGTGCGAACGCACGCAGAACATCTTGCACATACGTTAAAATCCCGTTCCGCCTTTCGGAAGATCAGGCCATCGTGTGCCGGTAGGAGCGGATGACAAAATTATATTAAAAAAAAACCAGCATGCACACAGGTGTCGCGTTTAGACACCATCCCTGAGGGGGGGAAAAAAAAAAGGTAGGCACTGCACTTGTGGCGACGCGCTCTCCCTGGAGAGAGCAGCCCGAATTTCATGTAGAGAAATCTGCTGTGACATAAAGTGGTATAAAAGTCCTTCGGATGAGACTGTAAACTGAGGCCCCGTGTGCGAACGCACGCAGAACATCTTGCGCACGTGTTAAATCCTGTTCCGCTTTTCGTAAGAGTAGGCCATCATGTGCCAGTGGTAACAGATGACATTTACAAAACTGCATACACGTGGGGACTGGATGTAAAAAAGCGCAAGAGTGTTTATTCCATTATCCTTGATATAAAAGAATAAATAAACAATATTCCCTGCTTTATAACTTGACGATCGGAACTGCATGGATGACAGTTTTGGGGATGAGTGGGCACATTCAAATTCAAATTCAAATTCAAAATACTTTATTATCTCTAAAACAGAGAACAAAATATTAATATAATAATTCTTAGAACAAAATCACAGCACAAAGTTACACGTTGAAAGATGGGATCATGCATTTATAAAGCCGCCGCTGTAGTCTAGTGGTTAGGGCGTTGGACTCGTAATCTAAAGGTTGCGGGTTCAATCCCAGCTTTGGGCTATGGCGTTGTGCCCTTGGAAAAGGCACTTTACGGCTATTTTCTCACCCCACCCAGGTGTAAAAGGGGTACCAACCTTGTGTTGGGGGTTAACCCTGCGATAGACTGGCGTCCTATCCAGGGGGGAGTCTGTGACTCTCAGTCGCTTAACGCCACAGAAACCGGGATAAGCACCGGCCTGATGAGCCTTAGGCTCGGGACAGACTTTAACTAATGCATTTATAAACAAAATTCCCTGTGTGTGTGTTCACCCAGCTGTCAATGGCTACCTGCCCCCTTTAGAGTCAGGGAAGGTAAATGAACAATTAAACATTAATTAACAACTTAGATATTTATCCATTGAACAGTGTCGACAACCTCTTTATCATCTTTTTTTTTTTTTTTTTTCCACTTGTTTTTGGTGTTTTTTTTATTTTTTGGAATGCCAGACTTTAATTTTTTCTTACAGCATTTAAAAAAAAAAAAGATTTGTAAGGATGTCTGTGATTCAATTTTATTTTGTATTCTCTGGAAGCAGAATAAGTAAGTGCCTTTCTTTGTTTCTGCATCTCTTCACGCAAAGAAAATACTACATGGAAGAGGAAATTATAATATATACTGCTCAGTGGTTAGAGCGCTCGGTTTCCCCAAGCTAAGGTAAAGCAGCATCGAGCATGGTTACCAAAGTGGATGGGTGACCGTTTGCGCACCTTGGTTTCAGTACAGCCCCCCAAGTTCACCCAGCTGTAATAAATGCAGACCTGTGCACCTTCCGTATTTGTTCCGGAAAAGGTTGGAAAATACGGAAATACGATTTTATAAATCAAAATCCGATTTTTGTCAACGAAAAATCCGGAAATCGAAAACGTCGTCTTCTATCGTTCAGCGATGCCGTTATCTCGCGTTACGTCGTCTGCTGGGCCCTATCGTTTAGTTACTTATCTCCCCTGATGACGCATGCGCACAACAGTATCTTCAAAACAAAATGGCGGAAAGTGGCATAAACTTTCGCGGAGAAACAGACCAAACTGATACACTTATAAGCAAAAAAAGACGCGGAGTGAATGCAAAATGACGCAAACAGGCCAGGATGGGGCTAAAAGAGGTACAGTTGCGGATATAGATGCATAAGCAGCAAAATTGGCTGTTCGTTTTGCCGAGTAAGGTTTGAAACCTGCGCTACGTCTTTCGCATCAGGCTACTCGCTAGTGAAAGTTGAACTTTCATTCGCAAGTGGTGTCGAAAATTGGAATGCGGTCGGAACATAGCAAACTACGGCTCTTCATTTATAGAAGCGCTGATTTATTGGAAAATCATGGGACAGTAAAATTTCTCGCATCTTCGAAAAATCAGTTGATCGTTAAAACGGCAAAGTGACTTGTTCTGAAGTTACATCAAGACTCGCTCTGAAGTTATATCGTACCGAACACGGCTTCCGCTCTGGTGCTGTACTGGACAGCAGCAGAGCACACACATACACAGCACTTGTTTTCTGGCCATGCAAACCGTCATGGTGAGTTCACTCCGAAATCAGATTAAAAATAAAATGAGAAAGGCATAGGATCTTCTTAAATCTTCACCAGAGAGTGTATTGATCTCTCTCTCTCTCTTCTCTCTCTCTCTCTCTTCTCTCTCTCTCTCTCTCTCTCTCTCTCTCTCTCTCTCTCTTTCTCTCTCTCTCCCCACGTTTTCCATTAACCATCACAGTGGTACACACAAACTTATATTATAAAACCGCTACCCAGAATAGATCTTTTTAAAACAAGTTTGACATACTCTGGTGGTTCTTTATGGAAGGTCTGAGTCTCTCTCTCTCTCTCTCTCTCTCTCTCTCTCTCTCTCTCTCTCTCTCTCTCTCTCTCTCTCTCTCTCTCTCTCTCTCTCTCTCTCTCTCTCTCACACACACACACACACACACACACACACACATACACACACACACACACACATACACACACATTTGCCTCCACATTTGCCTCCACATTGCTCAAAATGGTGCCTGGAGAGGCCTCCAAACTGCCTTTAAAATGCAAAAAATCGTTTTCGGCTGGGGGGCTTCACCCCCCTGGGCCCCCCAGCGGGGCTTTGCCCCTGCACCCCACCGGGGTCTAAGCGGCCCCTGGACCCCGGCTTAATTTCTCTCTTTTTTTTTCTCTCCCAATTCTATGCTCTGTATATTACATCACTTATGAAGTCATCAGACCTGTCCAGATTTGCTAGTTGATAAAAGAAAAAGCTTATGAGCTTTTGTACAATGGAAAGAAATTGGGAGGGGAATGAGCAAACACAGATACAAAAACCCAATTTAAAAAAAGACATTTATGCTTCATGTTGATAAAGTGTCACGAACAACACGCAAAAATACTGAAACTCAGTGAAAAATACTGAAAATTGCCATGAAAATACTGAAATCAGTAGTAAGGGGGTGCACAGGTCTGTAAATGGGTACCTGCCCTTTTTTTAGGGTCAGGGAAGGTAAAGCAGCGAGGGAGAGGAGATGGGCGCTGCCCTCAATATGCTGGCCCCTAGAGAAGCTGAGGTCTCTGATGCCTCGCTCACCTATGACCACACAGGTTATGGGACACCTTTACCTTTTTACTACAGCTGTCAGTTTCCCCCACTGTCAGCTAAGTACTCTCAACTGCTCTCCATTCCATCCCAGCTGGGTCTAGTTATAGCAGGAACTGACCACTCTTGAACTCTTGTGAAAAGGCTGTTATGGCCAGTATGATTCCTTCTCGCTCCCTCCGCTCGTCGGCAGATACTTTGTCCCTAAGAACACCCAGATTCAACCTATCTACCATTGGCCGCTGCTCTTTCTCTGTTTCTGGTCCATCGATGTGGAACGACCTTCCTCTCTCCCTCCGACAAAAGCCTACTTATGACACTTTTAAATCCAACCTCAAGACACACTTATTTCAAACCTAAGTTTTTCTCCTTCCGCTTCCATCTCTTACCTGTCCCTGCCTTCAACATCCACCTGCCAAAGTGCATAACGTTTGTAGGTGTGTGTGCGTGTGCGCGTGATGCGTGCGTGCGTGCGTGCGTGTGTGTGTGTGTGTGTGTGTGTGTGTGTGTAACATTCGAATTTGTCAAAACTGTAAATAGTTGCTGATTGTGTGTTGTGTAGGTCGAATGCAAGCGCTTTGATTTGTTTTTGCAAGATATAGCGCTATACAAATTCCATGTATTATTGTTATTATTATTAGAGTGACAGATTTTTGGATACCTCAGCTGTAGTTTGATCCTAGGTTTAGGCCTTGACATGTATGATAATTTTTTAATCTATTTATTTATTCATCTATTTATTTATTTATTTATTTACTGATTTATTCATTTATTTTTTCTTTTATATCCAGGTTAATGGAATGAGCAGTTATGTGCTTTTTTACGTCTAGTCCCATGTGTATGCAGTTTTGTCAATTTTGTCATCTGCTCCCACCGGCACACAATGGCCTACTCTTTCGAAAAAGCGGAATGGGTTTTAACGTACACGCAAGATGTTCTGCGTGCGTTTGCACATGGGACCTCAGTTTATAGGTTTTCTCGAGGTGCGTTTCCTGTTGACCACCGATCTGATATTTTGTATTTATTATAAAAAGAAAAAGAGGTATGACACTCATTGCTGATTGAGAAATGCTAGGACAGAGAGAGATAAACTTAGTTAAAGTCTGTCCCGAGCCTAAGGCTCATCAGGCCGGTGCTTATCCCGGTTTCTGTGGCGTTAAGCGACTGAGAGTCATAGACTCCCCCCTGGATAGTACGCCAGTCTATCGCAGGGTTAACCCCCAACACAAGGTTGGTACCCCTTTTACACCTGGGTGGGGTGAGAAAATAGCCGTAAAGTGCCTTTTCCAAGGGCACAACGCCATAGCCGAAAGCTGGGATCGAACCCGCAACCTTTAGATTACGAGTCCAACGCCCTAACCACTAGACTATAGTGGCGGCGAGAGATAGTGGTGTCATTTTTTAAAATTATTATTATTGTATTTTTTTTATTATTATTATTATCATTTTATTATTATTTTTTAACCCTTTTGTTGCAGTGGGGAAAACCTGCAACTGCTGCATCGTGATGGCCCACCTCTTCATCAAGGGACACAACTACGGCATGCACCCCTTTCTGGTGCAGATTCGAGACTTTGATACCCATCAGCCACTGCCTGGTGAGTCCCTGTGTGTGTGTGCTGCAGACAAAAAAAAAAGGTCCACCCACCCCCTCCCCAAAATACAGTATTATGTTCTGGGTGTTTAGCGCACGTAAAAGAACCCATGGCAACAAGAGGGTTGGTTGTCATTGGCAAAATTCTGTAGAAAAAAGCTACTCTGAATAGAATAAATAAAATTTATTTAAAAAAATGAATAAATAAAGGTCCACTCCCAAGAATACAGTATTATGATTGTGTAGTATTTGGGTGTCGAGAGGTTGGGGTGTGTGTGTGTTTTTGTTTTTTTTTAATATTAGGTTGATATGGAATGAATATTGGAAATTTTTTATAAAACTGAAAAGACTCTTGCAAATGGAAATGATAACGGAAATTTTGGGGAGAGAGACACAGAGAGAGAGAGAGACAAACACAGGGAGAGAGATAGAGAGAGACAGACAGACAGACAGACAGAGACTTGTAAAATTTTTAGAAGTCAAAGAGAGAATTGCATGTATTTGCAGTATTCTTGATAAAGAGAAGAAACAGACTGAATTTTTTTGAAAGAGGGTACAAGAATTAAGTAACTGTTACTTTTTTTCTTTCTTTTTTTTTTACACCCAGCCCTTGAAAAAAACAAAAAAACAGACACAACAAACAGGAAAAATTGCTATATATATGGCATGGGAGAGAGAGGGAAGAAGGAATAAAGAAAGAGAGAGAGAGAGACAGAGAGAGAGAGAGAGAGAGACAGAGAGAGAGACAGACAGAGAGAGAGAGAGAGAGACAGAGAGAAAATGAAAACAAGAATTTAAGTAGTTTCTGTAACATCCCTGAACCTAAGCACACACAGTACACAAACTATGAACTCAGTACACTTTTTCATCAAGAACTGAAAAAAATAAAACAACTCCCCCACCGAAAACCCCCCCCACAAAGCTTTGATGACATGAAAGTCAGTTGGGGTTTTTTTTCCACTAAGACTTCAGCTGACTGTCTGTTCTTTAAAGAAGGAGTGGTCAAGAATTCCAGACATCTGGAAGCAAGATAGCTGAACAATGGTGACTTGTATGCACTGGAAAAATGTGATGCTACACCACATAATGAGTCACATTGCGCCAGAGGTCAATTTTTAATTATTGACATGTTATTAATCTGCAATAAAAGGGTTATACAATACAAAAAATAAATTGAAAATCGGACTATTCTTTGAAAAGTTATTACAACTTGAAATGGTAAATTGCAGGAAATGACAAAAGGAGAAATGGACAAGTTTAGCATTGTAACAGGTTTCCAGAATGAGGGCTTGGGTATTTTTTAAACGGGTTTCAAAGCAAAAGCAAGCAAAATTTCTGCCTTGAGATTTTCATTACAAGGTAGAATAATGACTTAAATTTTATAACCCATGAAAATCTTAAAATCAACAACCTGACCCCCACCTGCCTAAAACGGCTTCCTAGCAGAAAAGTAGGTCAGGTGCTAAGCGACTCATTTTGTGGTGGAGTGTCACAAATATGTTAGAACAATAGTAGTAGTAGGCACCCATCAGTCTCAGAAGACTATGTTGCGCTCTAGTCTTTAGAGCGCAAACCCTGGGTAGGTAAGTATGGAGGGCAAGCTGTTACCCATGCAGCAGACCCCCCCTCTCTATGCCACTGGAATGATCCATTGGAAAGACAATGACCGATATGAATGGTTTCAGTACCGTTGCAGGAGCCACCAGAACATTGCCATATACAACCCCGAGCCGCCCTGGGACTCCAACTCCCCGATTTTTATCAGGGATGGTGTCTAAACACGACACCTGTGTGCATGCTGGTTTTTATAATGTTGTCATCCGCTCCTACCGACACACGATGGCCTGCTCTTCCGAAAGGCTGAACAGGGTTTTAATGTGTGCGCAAGATGTTCTGCGTGCATTCACACACGGGGTCTCAGTTTGTAGCCTCATCCGAATGACTGACATTCAGTTCGATTTTTTCATCAAACTGGGAAGAAAGGGTGAGGCTGGGTACAAACCCAGAAACTCACGGTTTACATATTGGCAGGTGAATGACTTAACCACCCTGCCACCGTCCTTCCCTTAAATTTTATAGTCAATTAAAATCTTAAAATCAACAACCTGACCCCCCACTTGCCTAAAACGGCTTCCTAGCAGAAAAGTAGGTCAGGTGCTAAGCGACTCATTTCGTGGTGGAGTGTCGCAAATACATTAGAAGGTATTAAGACGTTCACCTGCCAATATGTAAACCGTGAGTTTCTGGGTTCGTACCCAGCCTCACCCTTTGACGAAAAAATTGAACTAAATGTCAAAAGTCATTCGGATGAGACTAGAAACCGAGGCCCCGTGTGCTAATGCACGCAGAACATCTTGCACACACGTTAAAAGCCCGTTCCGCCTTTCAGAAGAGCAGGCCATCATGTGCCGGTAGGAGCGGATGACAAAATTATTAAAAAGCCAGCATGCACACAGGTGTTGTGTATAGACACCATCCCTGATGGAAAAGAAAGAAAACAAAGGGTAGGCGCTGCACTTGTGGCGATTCGCTCTCCCTGGGGAGAGCAGCCTGAATTTTATGCAGAGAAATCTGCTGTGACATAAAGTGGTATAAATAAATAAATAAATGATATTGATGCGATATTGGTTGGTTATCTGTGGGCAGGAATAACTGTGGGAGACATTGGCACCAAGTTTGGCTTCAACTCGAACGATAACGGGTTTTTGCGTTTCAACCAAGTTCGCATTCCGCGCATGAACATGCTCATGGGCCACTCTCAGGTATGTGTGTTATTTATTTTATTTTTTATTTACTTATTTATTTATTATTTTATATCGAGGATAATGCAGACCTGTGCACCTTCCGTATTTTTCTGTATTTGTTCCGGGAAAAGTTGGAAAATACGGAAATACGATTTCATTAATCAAAATCCGATTTTTGTCAACAAAAAATCCAGAAATCGAAAAAGTTGTCTTCTATCGTTCAGCGATTCCGTTCATCTCACATTACGTCGTCTGCTAGGAACAATCGTTGAGTTACTTGTCTCCCTTTATGACACATGCGCAAAGCATCATTTTCAAAACAAAATGGCGGAAAGTGGTGTAAACTTTTGCGGAAAAACAAACCAAACCAACACACTTACAAGCATAGAAAGACAAAATGTAAACGCAAATGTAAACGCAAAATGACACCAACAGGCCAGGGTGGGGCTAGAAGAGGTACAGTTGCGGATATTTATGCGCAAACAGCAAAATTGGCTGTGCGTTTTGCCGAGTAATGTTTGAAACTTGCGCTATGTCTCTCGCATTGGCTGCTCGCTAACGAAAGTTGAGCTTTCATTTGCAAGTGGTGTCGGAAATTCGAACACGGTTGAAAAATAACAAACCACGGCACTTATGTTTTTATGTTGCTTTTATGTTGCAAATGGTTTGATTTAAAGGTTACTGTCATTTTTGCATATGGTTTTACGATTATGCTGGTTGGCATTTGTCATTGAATTATTGTGTTTGTTAATGGTAACACAGGAGGCTATGAGGAAGATGATGGAATATGAGTATGGCAAATAGTATTTTGTTGGGTAAATCTAGTGTTGTAATTTTGAAGCCAGTCGTGGAATTGTGGTTTTGAAGTAGGCCTAGTTGGTACAGGCCTAGATGGGAAATCTGAGAGTTTTTGCGAGTTTTGTTTTAGAGGTTTCTCAGATTGGTTGGTTCTCAGTTTCTCTGTCAGGCTATGTTGTTGATGAGGACTGTAGACATGTAATGAGGACATTGCATTTAAAAGCTTGGGGAGTGTGTTATAGTGTGCACTTTAGACACTATAACTAGACACTATGTTGGACTACAACCCTCTCCTCCCCCCCCCCCCCCCCTCCTCCTTCCCCTTCTCTTCTAAGAGTGTTACAGGGGCTGGCATAAGGTCTATGTGTACCCGACTTGGACTTTTCTTTGTTAGCGCGATGGGTAGGATTACAGACAGAGAGTCGGCAGACAAGTGTGGCTGCCCACTTGAGACAAGCTGGCGACAATTAACAGGTTGGAGGGCTTTTCCCTGCTAGTCAATTGCTCAACAAGTTTGGTGTTGGGGTCAACTTTTGCTGACTTGTTTTCTTTCAAATTTCCACTTTGAATTCATTGGGTTAGGTCCGAGTCAGTTGGCACCCCCCTGGACATGATTGG
>CM060344.1:36112064-36132064 GCA_030674155.1 Stramonita haemastoma | reverse complement strand
ATAAATTGATTGAATGATTGATATTTTTGATTGGGTGAATGCTTGACATTGATTGAATGGGTGAATGCTTGATATTGATTGAATGGGTGTGAATGCTTGATATTGATTGAATGGGTGAATGCTTGATATTGATTGAATGGGTGAATGATTGATATTGATTGAATGGGTGAATGCTTGATATTGATTGAATGGGTGAATGCTTGATATTGATTGAATGGGTGAATGATTGATATTGATTGAATGGGTGAATGCTTGATATTGATTGAATGGGTGAATGCTTGATATTGATTGAATGGGTGAATGCTTGATATTGATTGAATGGGTGAATGCTTGATATTGATTGAATGGGTGAATGATTGATATTGATTGAATGGGTGAATGCTTGATATTGATTGAATGGGTGAATGATTGATATTGATTGAATGGGTGAATGCTTGATATTGATTGAATGGGTGAATGATTGATATTTTTGATTGGGTGAATGCTTGACATTGATTGAATGGGTGAATGCTTGATATTGATTGAATGGGTGAATGCTTGATATTGATTGAATGGGTGAATGCTTGATATTGATTGAATGGGTGAATGATTGATATTGATTGAATGGGTGAATGCTTGATATTGATTGAATGGGTGAATGCTTGATATTGATTGAATGGGTGAATGATTGATATTGATTGAATGGGTGAATGCTTGATATTGATTGAATGGGTGAATGCTTGATATTGATTGAATGGGTGAATGCTTGATATTGATTGAATGGGTGAATGCTTGATATTGATTGAATGGGTGAATGCTTGATATTGATTGAATGGGTGAATGCTTGATATTGATTGAATGGGTGAATGCTTGATATTGATTGAATGGGTGAATGCTTGATATTGATTGAATGGGTGAATGATTGATATTGATTGAATGGGTGAATGCTTGATATTGATTGAATGGGTGAATGCTTGATATTGATTGAATGGGTGAATGCTTGATATTGATTGAATGGGTGAATGCTTGATATTGATTGAATGGGTGAATGCTTGATATTGATTGAATGGGTGAATGATTGATATATTTTATTTGATTCATTCATTGATCCCTTCCTCAGGGCCGGAGAGTTGCAGGTGTTGGATTTTCAGACGCAGCAGCCTGGAGAATGATTGATGTTGGTTGATTGATACTGATAACGTGATGTTGGTTTATTGATATTGATTGATTAACTGATTGATCGATTGATTGACTGATTGATTCATTGATCTTTTCCTCAGGGCAGGAGAGGTGCAGGTGTTGGATTTTCAGACGCAACAGATAAAGGCTGCAGCCTACGCCTGGAGAATGATTGATGTTGGTTCATTGATGTCGATTGATTGATTAACTGATTCATTGATTAACTGATTCATCGATCTTTTCCTCAGGTGTGAAGAGGTGCAGGTGTTGGATTTCCAGACGCAGCAGCTGAAGGTGCTGCCCCATGTGGTTGCAGCCTACGCCTGGAGAATGATTGATGTTGGTTGATTGATTAACTGATTCATTGACTGATTAACTGATTGATTCATTGATTAACTGATTCATTGATTGATTAACTGATTGATTCATTGATTAACTGATTCATTGATTGATTAACTGATTGATTCATTGATTAACTGATTCATTGACTGATTAACTGATTGATTCATTGATTAACTGATTCATTGATTGATTAACTGATTGATTCATTGATTAACTGATTCATTGATTGATTAACTGATTGATTCATTGATTAACTGATTCATTGATTGATTAACTGATTGATTCATTGATTAACTGATTCATTGATTGATTAACTGATTGATTCATTGATTAACTGATTCATTGATCCCTTCCTCAGGGCCGGAGAGGTGCAGGTGTTAGATTTTCAGACGCAGCAGCCTGGAGAATGATTGATGTTGGTTGATTGATATTGATAACTTGATGTTGGTTTATTGATATTGATTGATTAACTGATTGATCGATTGATTGACTGATTGATTGATCTTTTCCTCAGGGCCGGAGAGGTGCAGGTGTTAGATTTTCAGACGCAGCAGCCTGGAGAATGATTGATGTTGGTTGATTGATATTGATTAAATGATTCATTGATTAACTGATTGATCAATTAAGTGATAGATCCATTGATTAACTGACTCATTGATCTTTTCCTCAGGGCGGGAGAGGTGCAGGTGTTGGATTTCCAGACGCAGCAGATGAAGGTGCTGCCCCACGTGGCTGCAGCCTACGCCTGGAGGTGTGCAGCACGCAACACGTCACAGTTCTACAACAGTGTGCTGCACAGCATGGAGAAAGGAGCCCTGGAGGAACTACCCCAGGTGTGTTGGGGTCCTTGGTGGTGGTGATGGTGTTGGTGTGGTTGTTGGGTTGTGTTGTGTTGGTATTGTATAGTACAGTATTGTGTTGTATTGCACAGAATTTTATTGTATTGTATTGTATTGTGTTGTGTTTGTTTTGGGTTGTGTTGGGTTGGGTTTGTGTTGTGGTTGTGTTGTGTTTGTATTGTTGTGTTGTGTTGTGTTTGTATTCTGTTGTGGTTCTTTTGTGTTGTGTTTGTATTGTATTTGTGTTTGTATTGTATTTGTGTTTGTATTGTGTCTGTGTTGTGTTGTGTTTGTGTTGTGTTTGTATTGTGGTTGTATCATGTTGTGTTATGTTTGTGTTGTGTTTGTATTGTGTGTGTGTTGTGTTTGTATTGTGTTTGTGTTGGGTTGTGTTTGTATTGTATGGTTGTATGGTATTGTATAATATGGTATTGTATTTGTATTGTCTTGTGATTGTATTGTGTTTGTGTTGCATTGTATTGTAAGGGTAAAGGTAAAAGTGGCCGTTGTGTGCCAGTGCTCAGAACAGATGACAAAATTGACAAACCCTGCAAACACACGGGGGGGGGGGGGGGGGGGGGAGATTTAAAAAAAAAAAAAGAAGCACATGACAGCTTGCTCTATTATCCTTTATATAAAAGAATAAATGAATAGATACATAGATACATAGAAAGATACATAGGTAGATAGATAGATACATAGATAGATAGATACAAAAACTGTACACACACAGGGACTGGATGTAAAAAAAAAAGCACTTGAGAGCTTCTTCCATTATCCTCGATATAAAAGAATGAATAGATAGATAGGTAGGTAGGTAGGTAGGTAGGTAGGTAGGTAGGTAGGTAGGTAGGTAGGTAGGGAGGGAGGGAGGGAGGGAGGGAAAGAGGGAGGGAGAGAGAGAGAGAGAGAGAGAGAGAGAGGCAGGCAGGCAGGCAGGCAGATAGATAGATAGATAGATAAAAATAAAAGTGATAGATAGATAAGTAGATAAGTGAATTGAGAAATGAATAGATGAATAAATTAACTGATGAAATAAATAAACAAAAAACAAACAAACAAACAAACAAAATAAACGTTCACAACCTAACACTCACTCTCAACTCTCCCAAACTTGTCCCAACAGCTACACGCACTATCAGCCGGCCTGAAGGCTCTGAGCGGGTACGAGGGGGCTGAGGGTGTAGAGGAGTGTCGCCGCGCCTGTGGGGGCCACGGCTACACCCACGCCAGCGGCCTGCCCAACATCTACACCACCCTCGTCATCAACATCACCGTGGAAGGCGAGAACTCCGTCATGATGCTGCAGACTGCCAGGTGAGGAGGAGAGTTAAAGTAGGGGGGAGGGAGGGGGGGGGGTGGTTGGGGGGGGGAGGGGGGTGAAGAGTGTGTGTGTGTGTGTGGTGGGAGGGTGAAAACTCCGTCATGATGCTGCAGAATGCCAGGTGAGGAGAGTGGGGGGGGGGAGATGTGGGGTTAGGGTGGAGGGGTGGGATGGAGAGGTGGTTGGGGGCAGGGGGGGTTGGTGGGGGGGGAAGTTTTTATATATATATTTTTTTTAATTTAATTTAATTTTTTTATTTTAAATTATTTTTATTTTCATTTTATTCTTTTATATTGAGGATAATGGGATTGATTTATTCTTTTTTTCTTTTATTCTTTTATATCGAGGATAATGGGATAAGCACTCTTGTGTTTTTTTACATCCAGTCCCCGTGTGTATGCAGTTTTGTAAATGTCATCTGTTCCCACCGGCACACGATGGCCTACTCTTACGAAAAGCGGAACAGGATTTAACATGTGCGCAAGATGTTCTGCATGCGTTCGCACACGGGGCCTCGGTTTAAAGTCTCATCCGAAGGACTTGTGGGGAGAGTGGAGTCAGCACTGATGTTAACTCCAGGAGAAAAATCTCCTCGACCAGATTCGAATTCGAAGGGATGAGCACTCTTGTGCTTTTTTTTTACATCCAGTCCCGTGCGTATGCAGTTTTGTAAATTTTTGTCATCTGTTCCCCACCGGCACACGATGAGGGGGAAGAAGTGTGTATGTGTGTGTGTGTGGAGGGAGGAGTGTGTATGGGGTGAAGGGGGGGGGGGGGGTGTGAGAGGAGGGAGGAAGTATATATGCTTTGTGGGGGGGGGGGGAGGTAGGGGGGGGGGATGTGGGTGGGTGTGTATGTATGCATCTGCGAGTGTGTGTGCGTGTTCGTGCATGCACGCACACATGCACTCACACACAACCACCCTACCAGCTGTCCACTCAACCTACAACCCATCCACTCATCAACCCAACCCTCTCCAAAAGTCCTTTGGATGAGACTGTAAACCGAGGCCCCGTGTGTGAAAGCACGCTCACAGAACATCTTTTGCGCACATTAAAACCTGTTGCGCTTTTCGTAAGAGTAGGCCATCTTGTGCCGCCAGTGGGAACAGATGACAAGATTGACAAAACTGCATACACACGGGGACTGGTTGTAAAAAAAATGCACAAAGAGTTCTTATTCCGTTATACTTGATATAAAAGAATAAATCAAATCAAATCAAACCCACCCACCCACCCACACATCAACCCAACCCAACCCACCCACTAACAATTTATTTTTTTTTTGCGCTCACGCGCGTGCATGCATGTGTGTGTGTGAGGTGTGTGTGTGTATGCAATTGTACTGCACTGCACATTTTGTCTTGATGATATTGCTCTTATTTTACTTTAATACTCTGGCCGTGAAATATAATGTGTATTGTATGTACATGCATTTTTCCTTATTTTTTTGTGCTAGTCAAATTTTTCACGTTCATATGTAACCTATTTAAATTGATTTGATTGTACAGCACGATGAGCCCATGTCTTTAGGAATTCGCGCTATATAAGCCTCCATTTTTTAAAAATTATTATTATTATTATATTATTATTATATTATTATTATATACATGCATTTTTCCTTTTTTTTTGTGCTAGTCAAATTTTTCATGTTCATATGTAACCTATTTAAATTGATTTGAATCTACAGCGCGGTGAGCCCATGTTTTGGGGGAATTTGCACTATATAAGCCTCCATTAAAAAAAATTATTATCATCATTATTATTATCATTATTATTATATTATCATTATTATTATTATCGTTGTTATTATAATATCATCATCATCATTATTATATTATATTATATTATATTATATTATATTATATTATATTATATTATATTATATTATATTATATTATATTATATTATATTATATTATATTATATTATTATCATTATCATCATCATTATTATATTTATTATTATTATTATTATAATATATTATTATTATTAACACAACACTGGGGTTCCCTCAGGTACCTGATCAAGTGTTGGCGCTCCGCCCAGCAGGGGGAACAACTGCCCAGCCTCATGAGTTATCTCCAACGGCCGGCCGCAGCCAACAGCAAACTGGACAGTCGTCTTGACCTCTCCGACCTTGTGGACATCTTCGAACACAGAGCGGCCAGGTTTGTCCGTGCAAGTTTGACACGAGAGAATTTGACACCTGGTTTGGGGGTGTTTTATGGGTAGAATGAGGACGGGACAGCTCAGTGGGCAGAGCGCTCGCTTTCCTGCAGCCAATGTTAAGCAGCGTCAAGCGTGGTTGCCAATTGGATGGGTGACCATTTGCACACCCTGGCCTCAGTATAGTCCCCTGAGTTCACCCAGCTGTCAATGGGTACCTGCCTTCTTCAGGGCCAGGGAAGGTAAAGCAGCGAGGGAGAGGAGATGGGCACCGCCCTCAATATGCTGGCCCCTAGAGAAGCTGAGGTCTCTGATGCCTCGCTCCCCTACGACCACATAGGGTATAGGACACCTTTACCTTTTACCTTTTTTTCATGGGTAGAATTACTTCTGTAGAGAGGCATGCTGTAGCCAAGTGGTTAAGACCTTTCGGGTCTGTGAAGTCACAGGTTTGAATCTTGACAGCAAAACATCTGGTAGGGATTTTTACAATCTTCCAGTTCAACAAAGTGCAGACCTGCCAGTGCCTTAAATTCTTTTCATGTGTGTATACGCTAAAAGATCAAAGTAGCGCATGAAAGATAACCATCATTCATGTCAATGTCCGTTTGAACAGACCCAGCATGCATATTGTACCCCTCCCCAAAACTGAGCTGCTCTGAAGTAGGAATGTGTCAGCTGAGGCCAGCAGGCAGACCTCCTGCAGAGTTGTTGTTGTTGTTGTTGTTCCCCAGCTTAACACTCTGGGGGGTCACCCAGAATGTGCAGTCTGACTCACTAATCCCACCTGGGAATCACTGTGAGATTGAAATTGCACACTGAATGAGAAGTTTGCGTGTATGACTGTTTTCAAGAACCTCGCCATATAGGCAGCCATACTCCGACTGCAGAGGAGGTGCAGAGTGACAAGCACAGGAGAAGACCTGACACTATGCATTGCATCTAATAAGGGAAGGCAGAGAGGAGAGAAGAGATGAGAGACAGACAGGTAAATTCTGGTGCATTAGAGGTAAAGGTGTCCCGTAACCTATGTGGTCATAGGGGAGCGAGGCATCAGAGACCTCAGCTTCTCTAGGGGCCAGCATGTTGAGGGCGGCACCCATCTCCTCTCCCTCACTGCTTTACCTTCCCTGACCCTAAAGAGGGCAGGTACCCATTGACAGCTGGGTGAACTGGGGGACTGTACTGAAGCCAAGGCTTGTAAACGGTCACCCATCCAACTGGTAACCTCGCTCGATGCTGCTTAACCTTAGCTAGGGGGAAAGCAAGCGCTCTGACCACTGAGCTACCCTGTCCCCTCTGGTGTATTTAAAAGAATTTTTTTTATATTCTTTTATATCAAGGATAATGGGATAAGCACTCTTGTGCTTTTTTTACATCCAGTCCCTGTGTGTATGCAGTTTTGTAAACTCTTTCATCCGTTCCCACCGGCACACAATGGCCTACTCTTCTGAAAAGCAGAACAGGTTTTAACATGTGCGCAAGGTGGTCTGCTTGCATTCGCACACGGGACCTCGGCTTATAGTCTCATTCAAAGGACTTTTGAGGGGAGTGGAGTCGGCACTGATGTTAACTCCACAGGAAAAATCCTCTCTAACAAGGTTCGAACCAGGGTCAGCTTATCTCGAGCACATCACTCTGACCACCAGGCTATCCCCTCCCCCCCTTAATGTATTGTTTTATTGGATTGGGTTGTATGGCAGTGAATGTATTTTTTGTATAAAGTGTTATATAGCTTTGTATTGCATTTAAATCCAGTTCCATGACATTGAGCATATTTCTTTTCTTTTTTTTCCGTTCACTTTTTTTTTTTTTTAATCTTTATCAGCTATTTATTTATCTAGTTAGTCATTTATTCATTTGTGTGTTTTTTCATTTATTTACCTGTTTATTCATCTATTTACCTGTTTATTTATGTATTTACCTGTTTATTCATGTATTTACCTATTTGTTCATTCATTTATTTTACCTGTTTATTCATTTATTTATCTATTTATTTATTTATCCATTTATTTCTATTGATTTACCTGTTTGTTTATTCAATTTTTTACCTGTTCATTCATTCATTTATTTCCATGTTTATTTACCTGTTATTTATTTATGTACCTGTTTATTCATTCATTTACCCATGTATTTCTTCGTTTACCTGCTGATTTATTTTTCTATTTATTTATTCACATGTTTATTTGTTAATTTACCTGTTTGTTTATTCATTAATTTACCTGTTTATTATTTGCCTCTTTATTTGTTTATTTACCTGTTTATTTATTAATTTACCTGCTTATTCATTCATTTACCTATCATTCATTCATTTATTTATCTATCTATTTCTTTCTTTCTTTCTTTATTTATTGATGGAGAAATACTCTTTTTCTTTCAGGCTGATTGGTACAACAGCTGAGAAGTTGGAGGCAGCGAGGAAGCAGGGGAAAAAACCCTACACCGCCTGGAACGAGGCCTCAGTGGAACTGGTGGCTGCTGCCACTGTGAGTTGTTGTCCTGTAAAATCCCTAGCATACGCCCACCCCCCCTGTGCACAGATTTAGGGTAAAATTGGGGGATGGGCGTTTGCTAGGGATAGACCCTTTTGCACAGAGTAATTTATGTGCTCAGCTGTGTAATTGAGTGAATACAAACCCCCGAAATCATGTAAGTTAGGTTGTGTGAGTAGAAGACTTGACCTATCCACAGAAAATTGACGGGCACACTCAGAAACATTCCCACCTGCTTCGTTATCAAGATACTGGAGGGCTTCTAATTTGAAAGACACAGTGTAGGACTGTCACTTCGGCATTTTGCAAAAATGGCACAGAGAGATTCAAGAACCAACTTCCGGCCATCAGGAAGCATCATCAAAGTACCGGTATGTCACTGACAGACAAAAGACGTCAGTGGAAAAAGCATGATGTAATTTTTATTCACTTTGTTGGGGATGGGTGGGAGTGAGGAGAGGGGACAAAGAATAAGAAAAAAGGAAAGAAATACGAAAAGGTAAAGAAAGGGAAAAAAAAGACTTTTAGAACAGTCTGCACAAATCCTAGTGAAAGTGAGCATAGTCTCTTTGAAAAAAGAAGGGTGGGCGTTTGCTAGGTAGTTACCCCTGTGCACAACTTTTGACCCAAAGTGGGGGGTGGGCGTTTGCTAGATGGTGGGCTTATGCTAGGGATTTTACGGTATATGTATATATATAGAGATATATAGAGATATATAGATATAGATAGATAGATAGATAGATAGATAGATAGATAGATAGATAGATAGATAGATAGATAGATAGATTTTTTTTTTTTAATTTTTTTTTTATATGTGACGCTCCACCACGAAATGAGTCGCCTAGCACGTTACCCAATTTTGCGCTAGGAGCCATTAAAGGCAGGTGGGGGTCAAGTTGTCAATTTTGAGATTTTGATTGATTATTAAATTATATCCATTATTCTACCTTATAATGAAATATCAAGGCATGATTTTTTATTCCTTTTGCTTTTAAATGTGTTTTGAAAATACCCAAGCCCTCATTCTGACAATCTGTTACGAAAATAAACTTGCCCGTTTCTCATTTTGTCACATCCTGCAGTCTGTCGTTTCAATTTGTAATAACTTTTGACAGAATTGTCCGATTTTCAATCTGTTTTTTTGTATTGTATAGCCCTGTTATTGTAGATTAATAGCATGTCAATAACTAAAACTTGACCTCTGGTGCAATGCGACTCCTTATGTGGTAGAGCGTCACATTTATTTTATTTTATTTTTTTTTTAAATGTATTTTATTCTTTTATATCGAGGATAATGGAATAAGCACTCGTGTGCATTTTTTTATTTTTTATTATTATTTTTTTTTTTTACATCCAGTCCCTGTGTGTCTGCAATTTTGTCATCTGTTCCCACCACACACAGCAGACAGTGGCCTACTCTTACGAAAAGCGGAACAGGATTTAGGATTTTTTTGGTTTGTTTTGTTATGTTATGTGCCACTTATGGTTAACATCAGTGCCAACTCCACTCTCCTTGAAAGTCTTTCAGATAAGACTATAAATCAAGGTCCCATGTGCGAACACACGGAGAATGTCTTGCGCACATGTTAAAACCTGTTCCGCTTTTTGTAAGAGTAGGCCATTGTGTGCCGGTAGGAACGGATGACAAAATTGACAAAACTGCATATACACAGGGACTGGATGTAAAAAAGCACATCAGTGCTTAATTCCATTATCTTTGAAATAAAAGAACAACAACAAAAAAAGAACAAATAATGAAAAAAGAACATGCTACTGATGCTGTTGATATGATTTGGTTTGCTTTACACGATTCAGCGCTATATAAATTCCATTTATTATTATTTTCTTTTTTTTCTTTTTTTTCCCCACGGATAGCTGGGTCAGAGCTCTTGTTTTACCCCCAGACAAAGTTTAACAGCATCGAGCATGGGTACAAGTTGGATGGGTGACCGTTTGCGCGCCTTGGCTTCAGTACAGTTCCCCCAGTTCACCCAGCTGTAAATGGGTACCCGCCCTCTTTAGGGTCAGGGAAGGTAAAGCAGTGAGGGAGAGGAGATGG
Source organism: Stramonita haemastoma (assembly GCA_030674155.1). Classification (NCBI taxonomy): domain Eukaryota; kingdom Metazoa; phylum Mollusca; class Gastropoda; order Neogastropoda; family Muricidae; genus Stramonita; species Stramonita haemastoma. Next base: position 36,121,683 of record CM060344.1, on the reverse strand, counting down.
GCATCACCCTTAATATGCTGACCCCTTAGAGAAGCTGAGGTCTCTGACGCCTCGCTCCCCTATGACCACATAGGTTATGGGACACCTTTACCTTTTTTTTAACACGTATCCCGTTGTGTTCAGTAAAATCTGATGAAATCTGATTGTACAGACTAGATATATGTAATTGAGGCATGTGTCTGGCCATGTGTTTTTGCTGAATTGCAACCATGTGATATCGGAAAAGGACTGTGTGTGTGTACTAGGTATTTGAGCTGACACTGACTCAACGTGCTTTTTCTCATGGATGAAACGTGTGCAATGGTGATGGTTGACAGAATTGACAGAGGTACTTTTTTGGGGGGGGGGGGGTTGTGTGTGTGTGACTTGATACATTTAGTTTAGCGCATGTGTGCAAATATGCATACATGCATGCGTGTGTGTGTGTGTGTCTGTGCATGTGTGCGTGTGTGTGCATACTGATAGGGGTGTGAACGTGTGTGTGTGTGTGTGATTTTTGGTTCAGCATTTGAAAAGCAATTAATGTCACTTGTTTATGAAACAAAATTGCATTTTTACTTTTTTGGAGGTTTACTTCGTTTTGCTTAGAAACGTTTGCCTCTGTTGTTTGTAACTGAAAAATGAACATTAAAAAAGTTTGATAAAAAAAAATGTGTTGAGATGTGTGATGTGTTGTTGCAGGCTCACTGCAAAGCCTACGTGGTCAAGTCGTTCGCGCAGACGGTGTCCTCGTTCAGCGGTCAGCTGAAGGCGGTGATGACCAGACTGTGTCAGCTGTACGCCCTGACTGGCCTTCTGGACTCTCTGGGGGACTTCTTGGAGGTGTGTGGGAGGGTGTGTGTGTGGGGGGGGGGGGGGGAGGGGGGGCTCTGTGTGTGTGTGGGGGGGGTATGTGGGTGTGTGTGTGTTATTGTCAGCTGTACCTCTGCCTGGCCTTCTGAACTCTCTGGGGGACTTTTTGGAGGTGTGTGTGTGTGGGGAGGGGGTATGGGGGGGTGGGAGGGTTGGGTGTGTGTGGTGGTGTGGGTGTTGGGGGAGGTCTGAAATGTGGGGGTGGGGGGGTGCGTGTGTGTGGTGGTGTGTGTGTGACTTTCTGCAGTTTAACGTCTGTTCACTCGAAGTGATATTAGACACATTGTGTGTAAGTGTGTGTGTGTATGTGTGTGTGGGAGGGGGGGTGGGGGGGGGCGAGGCTGTGTGTGTGTAGTGGGTGTCTGTGTCTGTGCATGTGTGCATGCATACTTGTTTGTGTGCGTACTGTTAATTGTTATTGGTTGTATGTGTAAGAGAAAAAGCTGAATGCAAGCGCTTTGTTTTGTTTTTACAAGATATAGCGCTACATAAATTCCATCTACTATTATCATTATTATTATTATTGTTGTTATTATTGTTGTTGTTATTATTATTATTATTATTATTATTATTATTATTATCATTATTATATTGATCATAGACAGCACTGCGAAGTCATTTATCCACAAAAATCAATATCTCATCAAAATGTCACAGCATTCATTCATTTATTTATTCATTTATTTATTTATTTATTCATTTATTTATTCTTTTTATATCGAGGATAAAGGAATAAGCACTCATGTGCTTTTTTTCCCATCCAGTCCCTGTGTGTGTGCAATTTTGTCAATCTTGTCATCTGTTGCCACCGACACCCAATGGCCTACTTTTTTGAAAAGCGGAACAGGATTTCACATGTGCGCAAGATAACATTTTTCTCTCTCTGTTTGTCGACCAGGATGGCTACCTCAACAGCCAACAGTCCGCCATGCTTCGCGGGCGTGTCCTTGACCTTCTGGCCGACCTTCGACCCGACGCGGTGACCTTGGTGGATGCCTTTGACTTCCCTGACGCTGTGTTGAACAGCGCTCTGGGTCGCTGGGACGGCCAGGTGTACCCTGCCCTGTATGACTGGGCCTGAGCAGCCCCATGAATGAAACACAGGTAGCTGGGGTGGTGGGGTGTTGGTGTGGGGTTGTGTGGTTGTTGTGGTGGGGTTGTGGTGTGGTGGTGTGGTGTGGTGTGGTTGTGTGTGGGGTGTGTTTGAACTGTGGTGTAGTATTGTGGTGTTGTGTTGTTTTGTGATGCATTAATTGTGCCATATCGTGTAGCATATTTTGTATTTTATACCACTTTATGTCACAGCAGATTTCTCTGCGTGAAATCAGGCTGCTCTCTCTCTCCCTGGGGAGAGCGCATCATCGCCACAAGTGCAGCGCTTACCCTTTTTTTTTTTTTTTTTCTCAGGGATGGTGTCTTAACACGACACCTGTGTGCATGCTGGCTTTTTATAATTTGGTCATCCGCTCCTACCGGCATGCAATGGCCTGCTCTTCTGAAAGGCGGAACGGGGTTTTAACGTGTGCGCAAGATGTTCTGCGTGCGTTCGCACATGGGGCCTCGGTTTCTAGTCTCATCTGAGTGACTTTGACATTCAGTTCGATTTTTTCATCAAACTGGGAAGAAAGGGCGAGGTTGGGTACGAACCCAGAAACTCACGGTTTACATATTGGCAGGCAAACGTCTTAACCATCCTGCCACCTTCCTTCCACCCAACCTAGTCCAAGTGTGGTCAGCTCCTGCTATAATTAGCACCAGCTGGCCCATCTGGGCTGGGATGGGATAGGATAGATTAATTAGTTAGCAGCTGAGAGGAGCTGAAAGTAGGGGAATCCGACAGCTGTGTATGAAATTCTAGCTGCTCTCCCTGGGGAGAGCACGTCACCACTAGAGCAGTGCCACCCATTATTTTCAGTTTAATTGAATCGTATTACTTGCAAGGACCAAACTGAAAGTCCTTCTGGAATGACAAGAACATTGCCATCAGCTTCAAGATCAGACTGGTGATGCGTTCCCTGGTCATGTCCCTATTTCTGTATGCGTGGGAAACGTGGGCCACAACAGCAGACATTGAAAGAAGGATACAGGCAATCGAGATGAGATGCTTTTGCAAACTCCTTGATATGTCATACAGAAATCACATCTCTAATGAAGGAGTGAAAAACCAGAATTTAAAAAATGCCATTGGACCATATGGAGAGCTCCTGACTACAGTGAAAAAACACAAACTTAAGTGGTACGGGCACGTCACACAAACATCTGGACTGGCCAAGACTGTCTTACAGGGAACAGTAAGGGGAGGGAGACGAAGAGGCAGACAGAGGAAACGATGAGAAGACATCATCAGAGAGTGGACTGGCCTTGAGTGGTACAACTTGCTATGGAAAGACAAAAACTGGAGGAGTGGAGGAAGCTGGTTGCTAAATCTGCAGTGGTGCCCCTACGGGCTTCAAGACTACAGGATTGATGAAGGTGAAGGAATTGTTAACCAGCTGTCATGGTGCAGTGGTTAGCACCTTGAATTAGGGACTGGAAGGTTGCTGGTTCGAGTCCCATAAGTCATACGGATTTTGCAGACTCAGGCTGGCTCCTACCCAGAGTGAGTGTGCTGTGGTCTCAGTGGGGAGACTGGGACCACACAGTCGAGCTTCATCCACTTTACAGATGCAAGTTTGAGAGTGTTGCTTGAATTACCTGACCAACACTGCAGATGTCTGTATCTCTTGGGCCCGGTTGATGCCGCTTATTATGATAGTAGGCATAGAGTACAGCCTTGTCAAGTAGTCTCAAAGCACATGCACTTCCATAGCAGCATCATTACATCATTGTCATTATCATTGATCATCATGCAATAATACAAATTGCCTCTGATTCGGTGGCCCCAGTTGCTCTGGTCTCATGGCGACCTCAGATTTGGTTTCCCAAAACACTTCTGTGCCTGTGGTGAGTTTGTGTCAAAGCCTTTGGGGTTGGAGGTTCATGGGGAATTGTCAATGGAGGGACGTTGTGGTGGTCGCCACCTCGGGTGGGTGACTCACTCAGTCTGGCTCCGCGACTGAGCTAATACTGTCGTTAGCAGGGGGCTTGTTAGGTGGTGTCCTGCGTATGTTAGCTCAGAACAGGCACCGCTGAACACCACCAAAGTAACCCCAGCAGCAGTGCAGGGCCCTCTGGGCTGGTTGGCCCCACGGCGGCCTGAATTTGATGGGCTCCATGTGGACTTCCAACCCTGAGAATGCAACATAACAACTCTGGGTATGGCTGTGGCAGGGAAATTGAAATAAGCAGCGTGAGAACAGTGAAATGGGAATGTCACAGAAGATGAGGCAGCCAAAAAAATACACAAGACTCAATAAAGCTGAAGGAAAATTTTTTTTGTCTGTCTTTTTTTTTTTCCACACAGGTCTTGGACGCTTACTACAAGTACCAGCGTCCCTTCATGGAATCGCAGTGGGCCAAGATCCCAAGGTCAAGGCCGTCTCTCGACTGTAGTCGTGGATGGAGGAAATGTGTCTTTTTGCTGGAATTGGTGCAAAGTGTACGGGACTGTGTTGAAAGCAGGTTGAAATTCAAAGGGGAGCAATGGACACTGAGCACAGGGAGAGCTACATACCGCTGTTACAGTTAGTATTTTATTCAGTGTATTGATGATGTTATTTGGATTTACAAATGTGATGTTGCCGTTCTTACTCCTGTCATTGTCAGTATTTTATTCAGTATATTGACGACATTATTTTTGAGTTGTGTGCACAAGTGATACGAAATTCTTACTTCTGTCATAGTCAGTATTTTATTCAGTATATTGACGACATTATTTTTGAGTTGTGTGCACAAGTGATATGAAATTCTTTCTTCTGTTATAGTATTTTATTCAGTATATTGACGACATTATTTTGGAGTTGTGTGCTTAAGTGATACCAAAATCTTCCTTCTGTTATAATCAGTATTTTATTCAGTATATTGACGACATTATTTTGAGTTGTGTGCAAAAGTGATGTTGACATTCTTACTCCTGTCACTGTCCAGTATTTTATTCAGTATATTGATGACATTATTTGGAGTTATGTACAAATGTGATGTCAACATTTAGGTAGTGTTTATTTTATTTATTCTTTTATATTGAGGATAATGGAATAAGCATTCATGTGCTTTTTTACATCTAGTCCCCGTGTGTATGCAGTTTTGTAAATTTTGCCATCTGTGTCCCCGGCACACAATGGCCTACTCTTCCAAAAGTGATCAGGTTTTAATGTGGTGCAAGATGTTCTGTGTGCGTTCGCACACGGGCCTCGGTTTATAGTTCATCAGAAGTATTTTTGGGGAGAGTGGAGTCCGCACTAATGTTAACTCCAGGACAAAATATCACCTTGAATAAGAATTGAACCATGTGTGTGTGTGTGTGTGTTTTAATTTTAATTCTTTTATATTGAGGATAATGGGATAAGCATTCATGTGCTTTTTTTTACATCTAGTCCCCGTGTGTATGCAGTTTTGTAAATTTTGTCATCTGTTCTCACCGGCACACAATGGCCTACTCTTCCACAAAGCGAAACAGGTTATAACATGTGTGCAAGATGTTCTGCATGCATTCGCACATGGGGCCTCGGTTTATAGTCTCATCTGGAGGACTTTTGGGGATAGTGGGAGTCGGCACTAATCTTAACTCCAGGATATAATATCACCTTGAATAGGAATTGAACCTGGTATGTGTGTGTGTCTGTGTGTGTGTGTGTGTGTGTGCGCACGTGCGTGTGTGTGTGTGTGTGTGTTGTGAATTTGATTTATTTATCTAGGTTTTTTTTTCAGATATTATCATTTCTTTTATTGCGAAGATAATGGAATAAGCACTCGTGTGCTTAAAAACATTTTTTTTTTTACAACATCTAGTCCTCGTGTGCGTGTGGATTTTGTAAATTCTGTACCCATTCCTATCAGCACACAATGGCCTACTCATCAGAAAGGCGGAACCAGTTTTAAAAGTAATGAGGATTTTGTGTGTGTCTGTGTGTGTGTCTGTGTGTGTGTCTGTGTGTGTGTCTGTGTGTGTGTCTGTGTGTCTGTCTGTGTGTGTGTCTGTGTGTGTGTCTGTGTGTGTGTCTGTGTGTGTGTCTGTGTGTGTGTCTGTGTGTGTGTCTGTGTGTGTGTTGTGTGTGTGTCGTGTGTGTGTCGGTGTGTGTGTCGGTGTGTGTGTCTGTGTGTGCTACTGTAAAACTAAAAGACAGACATTTCCAGGCAATGTTGAATTGTTTACCTGTCACTTAACCCTCTAAGTCCCGAACCGGGATTTGCCAGGAATTAATAATTGCCCCCCCTGAATCCCGAACTGGGATTTACACACAGTAGATTTCCATCACACTGTGACCATCACAGCGTGTGTGTGTGTGTGTACATTCGATTTTGCTAAAAACTATAAATTTTTGTTGATTGCTTGTGTGTTGTATGGGTCAAATGTAAGCGCTTTGATTTGTTTTTTACAAGATTATAGCGCTATATAAATTCCATGTATTATTATTATTATTATTATTATTACTAATTGCTACCTCATGCCAAAGTTCTATCACGCTAGAGGTAGAAACCCTGTTGAGAGTCTGGAAGTAATTGTAGCTGCTGGTATGTACTTAGAAGGAGGAAAAGGCGAGGGAGCATGTGTGCCTGACCTGATTTCGTGAGGGGAATGCGAAATCAAGGGGGCAAGTTTGCGTTCAGAGAAATCTGAATGCAAGAGAGTTAAGACAGGGTAATAGGCATTGTGATTGATTGATTTATTTATTGATTGATGGATTGATTGATTGATTTGGGGATTTTTTTGTTCCTCAGGTAGTACTCAAAGGTTCATCAATGGTGAGATTTTGCACATGAAAACTGTTCCATTGATTGATTGATTGATTTGTTTGTTTGTTCTGCACTTGGTTCTTTCATATTTTTGTTGTTGTTACATTGTTCTTCCTTTTTGGAAGTTTTTTTTATATTGATTGATTGATTGATTGATCCATGTGTTCCACCATCCCTGCTTAAAATATTGATTTTATCGATAGGTAATTGTGTTCTACCTCTTCCTGCTTAAATCTTTAGTGATGGATCTTATTGATTGGTTTATCAATGGTGTTCTACATCCCATGTGAAAGCTTTTTTTAGTGACTGATTTTAATCAATCAATCGATTTTTTTGTGTGGATTTGTTTATTGATTTGATATGTTCGGATCCTTTATGAATGCTTTTTTTTGATTGCTTGCTATGTTTCCATGTCCCATGTAAAAACTTCATTTTGAATGAAAATATGGTTGAGGTAGGGGAGGACTGGATAGCTTGGTGGTCAGAGCACCGCTTTTCCCCAAGCTAAGGTTAAGCAGCATCAAGCATAGTTACCAAGTAGTGTTGACCAATTGCATGCTTTTTGCTTCAGTACAGTCCCCCCCAATTTTCCCAGCTGTCAATGTTTACCTCGCCCTCTTTAGGGTCAGGGAAGGTAAAGCAGCGAGGGAGAGGAGATGGGCGCCGCCCTCAATATGCTGGCACCTAGAGAAGCTGAGGTCTCTGATGCCTCACTCTCCTATGATGCCTAGGTTATGGGACCCTTTACCTTTACTTTATGTACCGTTCCCTCCCTCCCCTACCTTCCACCCTTTAGGTAGCTGCATTCTGACTTAAGGGATTTGAATGTAAGCGCTTTGTTTTCAAAGGATTGAGTTCCTCCATATCTTTATTGTTGTTTATTACCATTATTGTTGTCTAGTGTGGGTGTGAGTGTAATGTGTTTGTGTATGTGTGTGCATACGCATGTGCATATGTGTGCATGTGTGTGTGTGTGTGTGTCAAGTCAAGTCAAGTCAAGTCAAAATTTTATTTTCAGATGGTACATTGAGTAAGCATCGATTTGCTTTTTTTTCATCAAGCCATCTATCTAAGGAAAAAAAACAAAAACAAAACATCAGAAAATAAAAATAAAAAAATTTAAAAGCAGAGAAAAACATTTCACCAACATTTAATTAACCAGCATGATTTCGACAGCCTCAAAAATACAGTATGCCTATAGAAAATATAAGCAACAACACTAACAATGAAAACTGAAAAATAAACACACAAAAAAACCCTCAAAAGTCACACTCTCTCTCTTCTCTCTCTCTCTCTCTCTCTCTTCTCTCTCTCTCTCTCTCTCTCTCTCTCTCTCCCTCTCCCTCTCTCTCACACATACACACACACACACACTCACACACATACACACACACACTCACACAGAGTTACAATGTTACTAATACCATTATTTAAGACTTAAAGAAAAGAATCAATGAAAGTCAATAAGCAATTTATGTCAGATTACAGTATTGCATACTTCAGTTCATACATTATATATTAGAAGGAAGAAAAGAAAAAAAACAACAAATGCAACAATACTATATATAGATAATACCCATCTCCACTGAGAGGAAATATAAGCACTAACAAGTATTACAAATAAACAAAAAACAAGCAAACAAACAAAGACAACAAAAAACCAAAAGACAAAATAAACAAAAGCAGTAAAGGGGAGGGGGATGGGAAGGATGGGGAGGGGTATCAAGGAGGAAGGGGAGATTACAAACAGCAAATGGAAGAATTAGAGTAATGATTTATGATTATATTAAAATTTAAAAAAATTTAAAAACCTATTACATACAAACGAAAACAAAAGAACCTGCAAATAAAAACAAAAAATCAAACAAAAACAAAACAAACAAACAACAAAAAAAAAGGGGGGCCTTATCCACTAACCAAAGTAATATAAATTTAATAGTGCTAATAGTCCCATTAATAAAAATAATAGAATAAATTCAAAATCCATTTATACTGAAAACTATTGAACTGGGTAAGAAAACTGCATGAGAAAAAATGTCTCCAATCTAGTCATCAGATCAGTGGTTTGGTTTCTCCTTTTGAATTTGTGGAATGTACACGTGTTTCATGCATCACAATATACCCTTTCCTGTTCATAAATAAATTTATAAAAAATAACCAAAAAAATTTTTTAAATCAAAAAAAAAAATCTTTGTCCTCCTTCCCCCCCCCTCCACATACATGTGTGGGTGTGTGCGTGCGTGCAGTGTGTGCTTGCATGTGTGTGTGTGTTGTGCGGCATGTGCGTGTGTGCTCATTTCCGGGTGTGCAACATATAGATCTACATAGTGCAGTTCTCTCTTTGTTGTTATCTCTCTCTCTTTCTTTCTTTTCTTTTTCTGCCTGTCTTTTTAGTTTGTTTTTTTCCTGCGTGATTGTGGCTTGTCCGTGTCCGTTTAGGATGTTTGTTTATACACAGTTTTAGAAATTTGTCTGTCCTGTCCATTGGACTCTCTCTCTCTCTCTCTGTCTGTCTCTCTCTCTTTCTCTCTCTCTCTCTCTGTCTGTCTGTCTGTCTTTCTCTGTCTTTCTCTGTCTGTCTGTCTGTCTGTCTCTCTCTCTGTCTCTCTCCTCTCTCTCTCTCTCTCTCTCTCTCTGAGCACCCCCCCTATGTATGTATATATATATTTTAATGTATATATAAGCAGAAGTATCTGTACTTATGTAGTATGTATGTATGTATGTATGTTGTATGTATATATATATATATGTATATTATATTCAGAGACATGTATACATTCAATGCATAACCTTGAAACTAAGATAATCGTTTTTTAACTATTCAGCATTGTCCCGTGCATTTTTTTGGTGCTTAGGGGTTTTTGATTTATAACTTTACACCTCTGATTGCAGCGTATTGTATTGATAGGAAAAATGATATTGCTTATGGATTAGA
>CM060344.1:36108166-36111964 GCA_030674155.1 Stramonita haemastoma | reverse complement strand
AGTCGGGTAAGAAGTATGAAGGGAAAACGTTGCCCATGCAGCAGACCCCCCCTTCTCTCTCCATGTCGCTGGAATGGTCCATTGGAAAGGCAATCGCCGATACGCATGGTTCCAGTGCCATCATAGGATCGCCAGAGCGTTGCCACAATTAAACAGCCCCAAACAGCCCTAGGGACTCCAACTCCCCTAGTTTTTTTCCTCAGGGTGGTGTCTAAAAACGACATCTGTGTGCATGCTGGGCTTTTAAAAAAAAAATGTTGTCATTTGCTCCTACCGGCATACAATGGCCTGCTCCTCTGAAAGGCGGAACAGGATTTAACGTGTGTGCAAGATGTTCTGCGTGCGTTCGCACACGGGGCCTCGGTTTACAGTCTCATCCGAAGGACCTCTCATTCGACACTGGATCAGAACCGCTTAATGAAGGCCACAGTCGACAGTTAGTATCCTTGAAGCCAAAATGAATCTTATCAGGCTACCAAAGGCCACAATCAATAATAGCATTAAAGCCAAAATAAACCACATCAGACAACACCAAACCAGAACCGCTACCAAAGGCCACAGTCAATAGTATAGGTGTAGCGAAGTGAACCATTATTACTAGACCTTGCCAAAGGCCACAGTCAAGAATTAGTATTGTTGAAGCAGAAGTACAACCATATCAGACCAATAGTTAATATCGTTGAAGCCGAAATAAACCCCCTTACCAATGGCCACAGTCAATAGTTAATATTGCTAAAGCCAAAGTAAATCATTATCAACTATAAAAGGCCACAATCAATAGTATCATTGAACCTGAAATAAACCATATGGGGCATGTACTTCTGCTTCACTTACTAAAGGCCACAATCAATATTTAGCATCGCTGAAGCCAAAGCAAATCATATCAGGCGACACCAGACCAAAAGGACATGCCAAAGGGCCACAGTCAATAGTTAGTATCATTGAAGCCAAAATAAACCATCTCAGACCTTACTAAAGGCCACAGTCAATAGTATCGTTGGAGCCGAAATAAACCACCTTACAAAAAACCACAGTCAATAGTTAGTATGTAATAATAATAATACACGGAACTTATATAGCGTATATTGAAGCCAAAGTAAACCTATCAGGCCTACTAAAGCCTAGTAAAGGCCACAGTCAATAGTTAGTGGTCGTTGAACCCAAAGTAAACCATATCAGACCTTACTAAAGGCCACAGTCATTAGTTGGTATGTTCAAGCCGAAATAAACCACCTTACTAAAGGCCACAGTCAATAGTTAGTTAGTATTACTGAAGCCCTACTAAAGGCCACAGTCAATAGTTAGTATTACTGAAGCCCTACTAAAGGCCCACAGTCAATATTAGTATTACTGAAGCCCTACTAAAGGCCACAGTCCAATAGTTAGTATTACTGAAGCCTACTAAAGGCCACGGTCAATAGTTAGAATTACTGAAGCCCTACTAAAGGCCACAGTCAATAGTTAGTATTTACTGAAGCCCTACTAAAGGCCACAGTCAATAGTTTAGTATTACTGAAGCCCTACTAAAGGCCACAGTCAATAGTTAGTATTAATGAAGCCCTACTAAAGGGCACAGTCAATAGTATTATTGAAGCCCTACTAAAGGGCACAGTCAATAGTTTAGTATTACTGAAGCCCTACTAAAGGCCACAGTCAATAGTTAGTATATTACTGAAGTCCTACTAAAGGTCACAGTCAATAGTTAGTATTATTTGAAGCCCTACTAAAGGTCACAGTCAATAGTTAGAAATTACTGAAGCCCTACTAAAGGCCACAGTCAATAGTTAGAATTACTGAAGCCCTACTAAAGGCCACAGTCAATAGTTAGTATTACTGAAGCCCTACTAAAGTTTTACAGTCAATAGTATTATTGAAGCCCCTACTAAAGATCACAGTCAATAGTATTACTGAAGCCCTACTAAAGTCTACATCAATAGTATTATTGAAGCCCCTACTAAAGGCCACAGTCAATAGTTAGTATTACTGAAGCCCTACTAAAGTCTACAGTCAATATATTATTGAAGCCCCTACTAAAGGTCACAGTCAATAGTTGGTATCGTTGAAGCCGAAATAAACCATATCGGGCATGTACTTCTGCTTCACTTACTAAAGGCCACAGTCAATATTAGTATCGTTGAAGCCAAAATAAACCACATCAGACCTTACTAAAGGCAACAGTCAATATATCATTGAAGCTCAAGTGAATCATATCAGACCTTACTAAAGGCCACAATCAAAAGTTGATATTGCTAAAGCCAAAGCGAATCATATCAAACCTTACTAAAGGCCACAATCAATAGTTGATATTGCTAAAGCCAAAGCGAATCATATCAGACCTTACCAAAGGCCACAATCAATAGTTGATATTGCTAAAGCCAAAGCGAATCATATCAGACCTTACCAAAGGCCACAATCAATAGTTGATATTGCTAAAGCCAAAGCGAATTATATCAGACCTTACCAAAGGCCCCACAGTCATTAGTTGGTATCGTTGAAGCCGAAATACACCATATTGGGCATGTACTTCTGCTTGACTTACTAAAGGCCAAAAGTCAATAGTTAGTATCTTGAAGCCCAAAGTAACCCATACCAGGCCTACTAAGGGCCTATAAAGGTCACAATCAATGGTTAGTATCTTAAGCCGAAATAAACCATATCAACCTTACCAAAGGCCACAGTCAATAGTCAAACCAAGTAAACCACCTTGTCAAAAAGGTCCAGTCAATAGTTGGTATCGTTGAACCGAAATACACCATGTCGGGCATGTACTTCCTCTTCACTTTGGCCATCAGTCGTGGCGGCAGGGAGGCCAAGCCTGTCTCAGGTATCTCTCCTTCTGAAGCCTCAGCTCTCGCCGCCGGGGCCAGGCCGCCCTGAAGACCCCCAACACCTGACCCTGAAACTCCCTCACCCCTCACCGCCACCCCCCGCCCCGGAGGAAGAGGAGGAGGCAGCAACGGCAGAGAGCGCGGGGACGGGAGCGTCGTCAGGGATGTAACCGTTTAATCTGGAAAGCTTTCCACAACAGGCGGGTCAACTCGCTGTCGTTGACGCAAGAGCGGTAAAACGGGGTGCTGTGGATCCGCTCAAAGTTGTAAGTGATGAGAGTGGCGATCTCTTTCTCCTTCTGGGAGTCGGGGTCCACGTCTTTCAGGACCCACTCCAGCCCCAACGGCGCAGCAAGAAAAGGTTGTCGCGGGAGAAACGTCTTCATGCTTCCCACCACCGCCGGCTTGAACAGGCACGGGTCGCAGCGGAGGTAAGATGGGCGCCCAGTGCGGCTCGTCCGAGGACAGGCTGAAGGCCACGAACTCCGGAAAGGTCACGTCGCTCCCGCAGCCCGCGGATCTCGGCGACAAAGCGGCGCCGGCGCCCCGAGTTTCCGCACCGCCTGGGTCCCGATCTGCCAAAAGTCCGGCAGGAAGAACTTGTCCACGTAGGCGCTCCACAGGCGGAGAAAGGGTGCCGCACGAACATGAAGCGGAGGTGGTCGTGGATGCCCTCACGCAGCACCGACCACAGCACGGCCGTGCGAGTTGGGGTTGTTGTGCAGCTTCAGACGCGGGATGTCCCACGGGGACTTGGGCGAGTCCCCGGTAAAGTTGTGCAGGTAGGAGAACACCCGGATCCAGAACGTGCACCCGCTTTAGGCAGGTAGCAGTACGCCCACCGCGGAAGCGTCGTCCTTAAAGATGCCCGCCACCCTCCCGCGCTTCTCAGAACCCACACCCGCACCCGCGGCCCGCGCCCGTGCCCGCGCTAGCAGCAGCAACGGCGGAACAGGCTTTCTCCACGCGC
>CM060344.1:36022326-36064826 GCA_030674155.1 Stramonita haemastoma | reverse complement strand
TCAGCCCCGTCGTACCCCCACTTTTGCCCGGTAAAAGACCCCATGGCAGCAAAGGCATATCGTACTGTATGCATACACTCTGTTCCACCATCTTGGATAGGTGTGGCGCCGGATTTGTGGCGACACAAGAGCCCCCAAGAGCTAAGAAAGCTAGTTTGTCGGAAGGAAAGCTGGTAAGTGTACGCGACAAAAAACAAGCATTGCACACCGAGAATGACAATATACAGCAATATGATGCACCATGGTAAAGTGGAGGGTCCCTCCTCATGCGGCACACAAACGAACGCACTGACAAACACCAGCGCGCGCGGAATGCGCGCATGCATACACAACCCCGGCCCGAAAAAGGTGCCGTTTTAGCACAGATGATGGTCCAAAGAGCCGTTTTCCGCCCCGTCGTACCCCCTTTTGCCCGTTAAGACCCCACAGCAGCAAGGCCATATCGTACTGTATGCATACACTCTGTCCCACCATCTTGGATAGGTGTGGCGCCGGATTTATGGCGACACGAGATCGCCCGAGAGCTTAGAAAGCTAGTTAGTCGGAAGGAAAGCTTGTAAGTGTACGCGACAAAAAGCAAGTATTCCACACCCGAAGAATGACAATATACAGCAATATGATGCACCAGGGCAATATGGCGGAGACCTCCCTTTGCCTGGTGCATATATTGCTGTATATTGTCATTATTATGTGTGCTCTGCTTTGTTTTCGGTGCGTACACTGTACCGATTTCCTTGCGACAAACTAGCTTTCTCAGCTTTTGAGCGCTGCGGTGTCGCCACAAGTCCGGAGCCACACACTTGAAGATTGTAGGGAGGGAGTATGCATCGGTGCCATATTGTCCTGGTGCCTTGGGGTCTTTTACCGGGCAAAAGTCGGGGCAGGATGGTCCTCAAAACGGCTCTTCGGGTCCCGACTTTGCCCTAAACCGCACCTTTATGGCAGGGGGTTGGGTATGCATGCACGCGCGCTTGCGCGCTGGTGTTTGTCAGTGCGTTTGTTTGTTTGCACGCATGTGGCTGGGCCCTTGCAGTTTGCCCTGGTGCATAATATTGCTGTATATTGACATTATTATTGTGACCCTGCTTGGTTTCGGTGCGTACACTGTACCTGATTTCCATGCGACACACTAGCTTTCTCAGCTCTTGAGGGCTGCGGTGTCGCCACATGTCCGGCGCCACACACGTCGAAGATTGTATGGGAGGGAGTATGCATACGGTGCCATATTTTCCTGGTGCCTTGGGGTATGTAACCGTGCAAAAGTCGGGGCAGGACGGGCCTCAAAACAGCTCTTCGGGTTCCGTCTTTGCTCCAAACTACACCTTTTTGGCAGGGGGTTGGGTATGCATGCACGCACGCTCGCGCGCACTGGTGTTTGTCAGTGCGTTTGTTTGTGTGCGCGCATGTGGCGGGGACCCTGCAGTTTGCCGTGATGATCATATTGCTGTATATTGTCATTATTATTTTTCGCCTGCTTGGTTTTCGATGCGTACACTGTACACGATTTCCTTGCGACAAACTAGCTTTCTCAGCTCTTGAGGGCTGCGGTGTCGCCACATGTCTGGCGCCACACACGTTAAAGATAGTAGGGGAGGGAGTATGCATACGGTGCCATATGTCCTGGTGCTTTGGGGTCTGTAACCGTGCAAAAGTCGGGGCAGGACGGGCCTCAAAACGGCTCCGGGTCACGTCTTTGAGCCAAACCGCACCTTTTTGGCAGGGCGTTGGGTATGCATGCACACACGCACGCGCGCGCTGGTGTTTGTCTGTGCGTTTTTTTTGTGCTCGCATGTGGTGGGGACCCTGCAGTTTGCCTCGGACATGATATTGCTGTATATTGTCATTATTATTGTGCGCCCTGCTTGGTTTTTGGTGCGTACACTGTACCCGATTTTCTTGCAAGAAACTAGCTTTCTCAGCTCTTGAGGGCCGCGGAGTCGCCACGAGTCCGGCGCCACACACCTGGAAAATGGTGGGAGACGGTGTATCATACAGTGCCATATTGTCTTGGTGCCTTGAGGGTCTGTCACCGTGCAAAAGTTGGGGTAGGACGGGCCTGAAAACGACTCTTTGTGTCCCGTCTTTGCCCAAAACCGCACCATTTTGGCCGGGGGTGGGTATGCGTGCGCGCACCGCGCGCAGGTGTTTGTCAGTGTGTTTGTTTGTGTGCGCGCATGTGGAGGGGACCCCTGCACTTGGCTGTGGTGCATGATATTGCTGTATATTGTCATTATTATTGTGCGCCTGCTTGGTTTTTGTTGCGTACACCCTAGCAGATTTCCTTGCAAGAAACTAGTTTTCTCAGCTCTTGAGGGCCGCGGAGTCGCCACGAGTCCGGCGCCACACACCTGGAAAATGGTGGGAGACGGTGTATGCATACAGTGCCATATTGTCTTGGTGCCTTGGGGTCTGTCAACCGTGCAAAAGTTGGGGTAGGACGGGCCTGAAAACGACTCTTTGGGTCCCGTCCTTGCCCCAAACCGCACCTTTTTCGCCGGGGGGTGGGTATGCGTGCGCGCACGCGCGCGCGTCAGGTGTTTGTCAGTGTGTTTGTTTGTGTGCGCATGTGGAGGGGACCCTGCACTTGGCTGTGGTGCATGATATTGCTGTTATTGTCATTTTATTGTGCGCCCTGTTTGGTTTTTGTTGCGTACTCCTTAGCAGATTTCCTTGCAAGAAACTAGCTTTTCAGCTCTTGAGGGCCGCCGAATCGCCACGAGTCCGGCGCCACACACCTGAAAAATGGCAGGAGAGGGTGTATGCATACAGTGCCATATTGTCTTGGTGCCTTGGGGTCTGTAACCGTGCAAAAGTTGGGGTAGGACGGGCCTGAAAACGACTCTTTGGTCCTGTCTTTGCCTCAAACCGCACCTTTTTGGCCTGGGGGTGGGTATGCGTTCGTGTACGCGCGCGTGCGCAGGTGTTTGTCAGTGAGTTTGTTTGTGTGCGTGCATGTATGTTTACATACATATACATCATACATGCATACGCACATACATACATACATACATACATACATACATACATACATACATACATACATACATACATACATACATACTACACAACATACATACAGCAGACCAAGCACTCAACTGCACACACGCATACAACACACATACATACATACATACATACATACATTACATACATACATAACATACATACAATACATACATACATACATACATAATAAAGACGAAGATAGATAGATAGAGATAGATAGATAGATAGATAAGATAGATAGATGATAGATAATGATAGAATAGATAGATAGATAGATAGATAGATAGATAAGATTTGATAGATAGATAGATAGATAGTAATATAGATAGATAGATAGATAGATAGATAGATAGATTAGATAGATAGATAGATAGATAGATAGATAGATAGATAGATAGATACGATCTAATAAACCAGGCCATTTTTAATACCAAATTCTTGGATGCATTTCTATTCTTAAAAAGAAACTGGGTGAAAAACAAATAAGAAGAAAAACACTCCGGTCCCCTCCTCCTCCTTCACCCCCACCACCACCACCAAACTCAGATAGTGCCTGGTCAGACAAAAGAAAAATATGAACAACATAAAGAGGAAGGAGAATATCAAGTTAGACCTATAACACAAAAGTCTTACATGCCATATTCATATAGACAAACCAAAACAATATATAATAAAACTGTGTTTTAAAAACGGTAGTCGGCTAGCATAGTTATTATTATTTTATAATATTTGAAACTGGTCCTCAGCACACTTTAGTTGTGTGGTTCGTGTACGTCTATCCTCGCTTCCCTGTACTCTATGGTGTGTCTGTTAGTCTGAGAGTCGTACATCTGTCCACTATCCTTTCTCAAAATAACTGGCGATACAAGAGAAAGAAAGACAGACCGATAGATACATGGACAGACAGACAGACAGACAGACAGACAAAGAATATCAAGAGAAAAAAAAAAGGACATTATCAAAATAATTCTAACTAGGAAACATGCAAAATACATCCAACCTACAGGTGTGTTTTCTTATGTATTCCGGTTTGTTGTTTTTTTTAATGAATTTTGTATATGATTGTCGCGCGCGCGCGCGGGCGCTGTGTGTGTGTGTGTGTGTGTGTGTGTGTGTGTGTGTGTGTGGTGTGTGTGTGTGTTGTGTGTGTGTGTGTGTGTGTGTGTGTGTGTGTGTGTGTGTGTTAAGATACGTAAAGAAGACATTTTTGTGGTTGAAACAATTGCAAATACTTTTGTTCTGAATGAGGATTTTGGAGTACACAGTGATACGTCGCACAGACAAACTGAAATTAATGTTGGCAAAAATCAGAACTGGATTAAAAGGGAGACAATAATACAGTTAAACCAATATCTGTTCTTGCTTCCCTTAGACCATAGATCTTCCAACCAGAGCAACAAGGGAGACGGATCCTAGTCCCCCTAGCCCCACATAATCATCATTCTATATTATTTTTTATCTATTCTTTTATATTCATTTACTCTTTTATACCGAGGATAATGGAATAAGCACTCATGTGCTTTTTGCCATCCAGTCCCCGTGTGTATGCAGTTTTGTAAATCTTGTCATCTGTTCCCACCGGCACACAATGGCCTACTCAAGATTACGAAAAGCGGAACAGGATTTAACATGTACGCAAGATGTTGTGCGTGCATTCGCACACTGGGCCTCGGTTTATAGTCTCATCCGAAGGACTTTTGGGGAGAGTGGAGTCAGCACTGATGTTAACTCCAGGGGAAAAATCCCCTCGAACGGGAATCGAACCCGGGTCGTCAAATTGTTAAATTTTATGCATACCAAGAATAAGGCGTATTTCGGGAAGATGTGACAAAGGGCCAGTTTGAATTCCGTCCTACCCCGACTTTTCCATAATAACAGAGCCCAGGACACCAAAAAGAGTGCTTTACTGCACGCTTACACACTTTACTACATCTTTGGTGGGGTGGCACCGGTCTTGTGGTGACACCACAGCCCAGAAGAGGGCAGTCCGGCTTTAATATAGCAAATTTGTTCGAACGAAAGCTGGTGCAGTGTACGCAATAATACATAGTAGTACATAGAATATCATTGATAGGGGCCTAATATACAATGATTATGATGCACCAGGGCTAAGTGCAGGGCCACCGCCACATGCACACGCACAAAATACGCAAACACATCCCATGCAAGCATGGCGTGCATACCCCACCCCCCTACTCCCTCAAGAATAAAGCGTATTTCGAGATGTGACAAGAGAGTGCTGTACTGTATGCATACACACTTTCCTAGCATCTTTCATATGCATGGCACTGGTCTTGTGGCGAACCACAGCCCCAAAGGAGGCAGCCTAGCTCAATATACGAAGTCTGTGGGACGAAAACCGGTACAGTGTACGCAACAATACATAGTATTACACATAATATTAATGATAATGTACTATATGATGCACCACAGCACAGTGCAGTACCGTCACCACACGCACAAACACAAAAAAACACACAAAAACTAGCGCGCGCACTTATGCACACTCGCATACACAACCCAAGAATAAGGCGCATATCGAGATGTGACAAAAAGGCCTGTTTGAGTCTCGTCCTACCCCAACTTTTGCACAGTAACAGAGCCCACGGCATCATGAGAGTGCTCTACAGTATTCATACACACTTTACTATCATCTTTGATCTGCATGGCGCTGTTCTTGTGGCGACACCACAGCCCCGAAGAGGGCAGCCTGCCTTGAATATAGCAAATCTGTCAGAATGAAAGCTGACACAGTGTACACAACAATAAAATTGTATTACACATAATATTAATGATAATAATATACAATATGATGCACTACAGAACAGTACAGGGCCATTGCCACACGCACACATACATTTCTGAAAGCAGCCTACAAATCACTACCCAAAGAAAAACCCAAAGGGTAAAACATTTGTGACCAGCTGAACAAAACCTTGAATCTGAACGCAACTGTGCGTGTGTTGTGTCGTAAAGTGGTGAAAGTAGTAAAGTAAACATGCTCAAGAGAGGTAAGAACTTGACTCTGGTTCTGAAACTTCCTGTGGAAACTTAATAAACTTCTCCTTCCCTTTACCACAGATGGGCTGTCAGTACACAGGCTGCAAATTGCTAAACAAAGGAATCTGAATCTGACATTCTCCTTAGGAGCGTGCCTATCAATAGAACAACAGAGTTTACTCGGAAAGTCAGGAAGTCTTGCACTGTTTTGAGTTTGATCTTTTATCTAGATAGTATCTTTTTATGGCTATCATTTTGAGTCGGTTTTCAAGCGTATTGACAAAAAGCGGTGTGCTCGGCATTTAGAAATAATTTCCAGTTTCATTTAGACCAGGTTGGGGTTGTTTTGCAGTTGAAGGTCTGACTTCAGTTAGGGACAGGAAAAACATTTAAGGACCCAACACTACACGTGCAAATCATGTCTCTGTGGAGGTAGGTCGGGTGAGTTGATGTGATTTTTCTTTTTTCTTTTCTTTTTCTTTGCCATTTCAAACCGCCTGACATCTGCATGCAGTGTGGACCACTTGACCAGCAGGGAAAACAAACTTGTGGGATTCTGAACATCAACATGACGTTTTGGCTTTTGTCGTTTTTTTATAAAGACTATGAAGAAGAGCAGTACTGGTAAGTAACTTTTTAGTTAGAAGTAGCTACTTAGTAACAAGGCCGTAAAGTATTGATTGATATTTGTATTAGAACTTGGGGGGAAACCCTGTTTTTGTACATTTCTTGACCACTGCTGGCAAGAAATGTTATCTTGAGAGCAGGGAGTAATTTGGTGCCTTCACAAACGGGACCTGGGCTAAGAGTCTGATGTGGTCTGGTTGTGTCATAAACCAACTAGGCCTGTTCTGTGGTGTTGCATCCTGAATGGCACAGCTGTGTCATAAACCAGAATGGTTTGGGAACTGTCACTAATACGCATTTTCGCGCGCTGGCTCACGCACGCACACACGCACGCACGCACGCATGCACGCAGAGTCAGACTTGCTAGTTAAGATAGTTCTTGGTCATTACGTTAAAGCAAGATATAAGGGAAGGTTTTTAGTGCGAGTTTAAGATCTTAATTCCTACCTCCCCCCAATAAAAAAGCGTAAACTCTTACTCCTATTTGAAATGGGAAAGATATTCAGATGCTCTCCTCCTTCTTACAGCCGGTTTTTCAATATTGTCAAATACAGAGCTGTAGAATTGGGAAATGGAAAAAGAAAGATTTTTTGGATACACGATCTTTATATTTAATGGTAGGCAGGCATCTTTACACCCACAGGTGCAAATAGACATCTTGTGTTTTAAGACATGTTCATGCATCGAACTGAATGTCAAAGTCATTTGGATGAGACTATAAACAAGGCCTCGTGTGTGAGCGCACGCAGAACATCTTGCGCACACGTTAAAACCACGTTCCGCCTTTCGGAAGAGCAGGCCATCGTGTGCCGGTAGGAGCGGATGACAAAATTATAAAAAAACCCAGCATGCACACAGGTGTCGTGTTTAGACACCATCCCTGAGAAAGAAAAAAAAAGGGTAGACGTTGCACATGTGGCGACGCGCTCTCCCCTCCCCGGGGAGAGCAGCCCGAATTTCACGCAGAGAAATCTGCTGTGATATAAAGTGGTATAAAATAAATAAAATAAATTTTCTTGCTGAAAGTTTTTGCAGAGCAGTTTTGATGTTTTCACAACAGAACTGACAATAAGGATAAATGGAATAATGTTTATTTCCTGTTGTCTAAATGTTTGTGAATTTTAACATCTATCATTGTTTTCCTTCTCCGGCTAGTGCTCCAAGGTTCATTGAAGTGAGATTTTGTGTAAGCGACCGTTTTTACCCACCGTTAAGGTAGCCGCATTCCGAGTTCAAGAATGATGTCTAACACAACACCTATGGGCGTGCGGTTCTAAAAAAATATCATCCGTTCCTACCGGCACAGAACGGCCAACTCTTCCCAAAGGCGGAACGAGTTTTAACGTGTTGTTGTTGTTATTTTAAAGTCTATCCACACTTGCTGATATTAAACATTTGTTGTCAACGCAGTTTAGATTGCTTGACTCTACATTTATGAGTTGTGCTTGGCCTTTTCTTGAGAGAAAAATATGGACAATAAGTAAATAAATAAATAATCGATATTTTAATACAATAAAGTTGCGTGTCATTATTCATGTGTTAAAGGCTGGAGGATTTGAATCTTATATTTTCGCTTCTATCAATGACGTCATTGTTGTCGTTACTGGTAATTGGGGGGATCAGTGTTCTTGCGTTTGATTCCCGTTTTTGCCCGAAAATTTACCCCATCCACTAGACTTGAGTGGTGATCTGTGTGCACGTCTTTCGGATCAAATAGTGAACAAGTCTTGCATGCAACACACATTCAGAGCAAGTAAAAGAACCCATGACACCAAGAAAATGTTGTCTATCAAAATTCTGTAGAAAAAGGCACTCTAATGGGAAACAAATACACTTAAAAGCAGGACCTTTTATTTTTAATGAATGGCACTGCTTTTGTGGCAACGCACTCTCTCCCTCCTGGGAGAGAAGCCCAAATTTCAGGCAGATAAATATGCTGAGACTGGAAATAGAATAAACTCAATTTTCAAGAGCTATAGTACTAGGAAATGTATAGATCAAAATATTTTTTCACTAAAAATTGGTTTCGACTGTGGGAGGGCATCTATAATACATGTAATGTATTTCCCTAAGTAGATTTTTTTTAAATAGTAAGACCAACTTCAAAAACATCCACAATGTATTGACCATGAAATTTGCCATAGACTAGTATCAAACTTTTCCCAGCAACAGTGATGTTTTTTTCTTGCCCCTCTGGCTGGTGGCCCACAGGGGCCAGACATTGATAGTCTCCCTATGGACTTTTGACCCTGAAGATGCCACACATTTCTTTGCATGGCTGTGGCGGAAAGATTGAAATTAGCAGGGCGGGAACAGTAGGACTGAAACGTCACAGAAGATGCAACAAAAAAATATTGTTCGAACTTCATACCCTGTAAGTTCTTCAGACAAGACTCTGAACCCAGGTTCTGTGTGCGAACGTGTGCAGAACATGTTGAACACATGTCAGAAGACCTTTTGGTAGGACATCTTGCACGCACGCCAGAAGACTTTTTTTCATAATTATTTCTAAAGATCTGCCGAAAGAGATAATGAAAAGACAGGATCATGGAACAAAGTATAAATAATGAAAACCCATAATTAAAAAACACAAAACTTTCAGCAACCGCTCAAGTTTTGCCATGGGTATTGTGCTATAGATCTGTAGTAGCCAGTTGCTCGTGTTGTTTTCCACCAGGTCTTCCCCACTCCTCCTGGACCTGTCCACTGCAGGCTGTGAAGACACCAGCAGCACGATGCTGGAGCACAGGGCCCAGTGGACTTGTCCTCACCCACATGACTTAACCTGACCTATGTAAGACCGATAGGGAGGACGGGTAATAACGACCGGAACAAGGATGCAATGCTTGAACACAGCCCTGAAAGGTCGAACTTCTGAAGGCAAAACTCGGAAAAGAAACAGTTAAAAGTCCCATGAAAAAGTCCTAAGGCAAAACATCCTAAAAAAGGCCCTCATAAGGCAGCAATCCTGCATGCAAAACAGGCCCCTGAAGGGCAGAAACATGCAAAACAGGCCCCTGAAGGGCAGCATCCTGCATGCAAAACAGGCCCCTGAAGGGCAGAAACATGCAAAACAGGCCCTGAAGGGCACAATCATGCATGCAAAACAGGCCCCTGAAGGGTAAAAAAAGCCATGCAAACAGCCCTGAAGGGCAGACATGCAACAGGCCCCTGAAGGGCAAAAATCACTCTAGCAAAGACAGGCCCCTGAAGGGCAACTGAAAGACAGCCCCTGAAGGCACACTCCTAAAACACCCTGAAGGCACATGAAAGACAGCCCCTGAAGGGCAACATCCTGAAGACCAGCCCTGAAGGGCACACTCCTGAAAGACCAGCCCTGAGGGCCACCTAAGCCCTGAAGGGCACACTCCTGAAAGACCAGCCCCTGAAGGGCACACTCCTAAAAGACCAGCACCCCTAGAAGGGCACACTCCTGAAAGACCAGCCCCTGAAGGGCACACTCCTAAAAGACACCCCTGAAGGGCAAACTCCTGAAGAATAAGCCCCTGAAGGGCATGCTCCTGAAAGACATGCCCCTGAAGAGCAAATCCGATGCAGAGCCTAGCATTGTTGCCCAGGGATCTAGGATCAGCTCCCACTAGGCTGAAACAATTCAGAGATCAAATGCAGTGAGAGCAGTAAGGACTGGGGTCTCTGTGGACATCTAATATTCGACATGCAGCAGCATGTGAAAGGTAAGAAATGCAAAGCCTCCTGCCATGAAACCGCTACCATGCGTACTCCACAGGTATGTTTGTACTGAGTACAACCTGTCAAGGTGTGTGTGCATACTGTCCACAAATGTACCTCAGTCTTTCGCATTTCCAAAGCTCAAATCATTCGTCCCTGGAGTTTTATGTAAGGCTCAATGATCGCAGATTTCAGAACTTCATCAGGAGCCTTTGAACCTTACTGTGTGATCACACAGATTGGTAGACTAGGCGTCGACATTGGCTTTGGTGTCCTAAACTGGCACAGCCAGCAAAACCCTTGCACACAGTGCTCAAGGGGAAAGGACACATCCAGCCCTCAGACTTTGTTCAAGCATTTGCTCGACCTTCCGGGTCTCTCCCATCTCGCCCTGATTCCTTAAAAGTCTTAGCATAGATGTCAAAAGTCATGTGGGTCATCTTAGTTCTCTGATCTTGTCTCTGACGTCGTGACTGTTACACGTATTAAGACCTCACAGAGGTAAGTGCACAGGAAATGTTTTGTTCTCTTTTGCTTTTGTTTTTTGTGGTACCACTGTGAAGTCTTAGATTTCCGTGTTTCCTTAACTTACCGAGAGCAGAAAAATTCGAGACATGTATAGTGCATTTTTGTTATTTTGCATGCACGTATACACAAATGGAAGAAAAGCACCAGCAAGCGTGAATTTAAGTTCCAAAAAAATGATAATAAAACGTCTCTCTGATTTGTCAAGTACGGTCAAAATTAAAGCTGGGTACCAATGATTTCTGAATTGTGACAATTAGAAACGCGTCACCTTAACTATTTTGTTATTTATACCTGTAGGCACATAAATGAACAAAATGTCACCTGCACTTTATTGTATAGGATACATTTTTGTAGGAAGCTAGGCAAGACATTAAATGAAGCAGAGAAGTTGATATAGAGAAACGGTAATTAAGGTGTATTATTATTATCATGATTCTTCTTCTCCTAGTTATCATCAGTATCTTCTTTATTATTATTATTTTTATTAATTATTATTATTATTATTATTATATATTATTATTATTATTATATATTATATCACTATTATCCTTCTCTTCTTCTTCTTTTTTCTCCTTCTTTTTCTTATTCTTCTCCTTTCTTTTTCTTATCATTAGTAGAAGAAATAAAAGTAGCAGTTGCAGAAGCAGTAGTAGTTGGCCTGGAGTAAACAAACGGTCAGTAGTTGATGTGAGGACGCTTAGACACCGTTACTGGCTAACACATCCATAACAATTCTGCATTTCCGAAAGTAAAATACATAACATCACACACCACACACCCCCAACACACACACACACACACCACCACACCACATCACTCTCTCTCTCTCTCTCTCTCTCTCTCTCTCTCTCCTCTCTCTCTTACTCTACTCTCTATCTTCATCTCATATCATTCTAGTTTTTATTAATATATCATATTTAATATATATATTATATATATATATATATTATATTGTGTGTGTGTCGTGCGCGCACGGCGCACGCGCGCGTGTACGAGCAGGCATTTAGTTTTGAAATGTCTCAATTTTTGTGTGCAGAATCCTTCTGTCATCAAGACTGTTCCCGTCCTAGGTACTTCAACGCCTGAGGACGCGGCACGAGCGATGGATGTATTGAAAATGGTAATACCAGTATGTCATCTGTTGTTGTGTTGGACGTTTCTGTTGCATCGTATTCTGTGTTGAATATTATCGTAATGTATTGTAATGTACTGTTTACTTATATTGTGCTGTATTGTATCGTATCGTATTGCATTTGTATAACTCTGTCATACCGTGTGTTGTGGTGCTGATAAAATACATGACTTTTCCCCCAATTACCTTTTCCCAGACAAACTTTGTTCAAATCTAGGAAATCACTTCGTTGTTCTGGCAACAGTGTTGCTCTCTGTCTGTCTGAATGTCTGTCTGTCTGTCTGTCTGTCTCTGTCTCTCTCTCTCTTTCTCTCTGTGCGTGTGCGTATGCGTCGCCGTGCGAGCGTGCGTGCGTACGTGCGTGAGTGCGTGTGTGCAGGCATTTGAGTCCAAAATATCTTGCTTTTTTCTGTGTAGATTCATTCTGTCATCGCCACGTCGAAGTCGGAAGCGCTGGGCCTGACTTGTCAGGGGCTTTAGGGCGGCGAGTACGACGCAGTTTTGCTCCTAGGACTGACAATAGCTGCTGTCTGAGCGTTCGACGAAGAAGAATCCCTCTGTCATCAAGCCTGTTCCCGTCCTAGGTACTTCAATGCCTGAGGACGCGGCACGAGCATGTAGAAACATCCAAAAAGGTAATACCAGTACGGCATCTGCTGTTGGTGTTGGCTGTTCCATAGCTTAACCTTCTGAAAATACACAAGAATAGAATGTCTGTTTCGCACATCATGCTTAGGAATATCATTGAGATTATAAGAATGCTCTGAGTGAGAAGTTTGTGAATATGACCGATTTTTTTAAGTGCCTGACTATATTATAGGCAGCTATACTCTGGCTTCAGAATTTTTGTTCTCCTTTTATGGAGAGTGAAGCTCATGCTTAGTTTATGTCAGAGATGTAGACAATCTCGACATAATTTAAATCATAACATTTTGATATTGGCATTTGCACTTTGCTTACATCAATAATTCACAGAATAATAATATTATGATAATATTAATAGTAATAATATATAATACTAGTAATTATAATAATAATTATAATGTACTGATAGCGATATTTCCAGTACACAATGGTGATCTTTTTACTGACAAAGGATAATCTTTAATGAATATTTTTGCCAGAGATCCAATGTCTTTTAAAGACTCCCACAAATTCACGTGGGGGTACAAAAGACGCGCACTATTGTTTAGTCGCCAACAATGAATAGTATTTGCGTGTTTATTTTAGGGCTTAGTGAGCTCTATAAATGATATCAAGATGTGCTCTCAGGAAAAATAATTTCGATTTCTCGCGCATTTCATTTCAACGCAGACAGGCTCCAGTTCCCTTAGTCCCTAAGTCTGCATTGACATTTCTGCCACGATCTTGTATGTCAGGAATGGATGCTACACAGTCGCAGTAAGTCTGTTTTTTTCTGTCTTACCTTTGTACGTGTGTCGTGTTGTGTCGTGCCCTGCCGAGCCGGGTTGCGTCGCGTCGCATCGGTTTCAGGTCTGGTCAAATGTCTCTTTTCCGTTGATTATTCCGTCTGAGCGTCAGGGTCTGGGTCGTTGTGTCAGGGCGTCGTCACGTGCTGGCCCGTGTATCGAACCGTCCAGTCTCGTGTCGCATGGAGTCTACGTAGTTGCTGTTTAGTAATCGGTAGATTTCTCCGCTGGGAATTCAACTGCCTGAAGGGCACGAGCAAGTCATCAAAAGTAATCCAGTTAGTGTCTCTAGCCTCTATTTAGTAAAAAAGATTTACTTTTCTGTCATCTGAATTCTTGGTTTCCTGTAAATGTGACTTCTATCTCTCGTTTATCCTCTCTACATCTCTGCTCTTTCTTCTTCTCTTCTTCATTCTCATCTCTTTCTCTCTCCACAAACACACATCGGACTGATGTAAAAAACAGCACAAGCATGCTTACACATAATCCTCGATATAAAAGAATAAATAAAAATTCTCTCTCAGTCTATTCTCTTGTCATCATGACTTCTTCTTTTCTCTCTGTCTCTTCTTCTCTCGAGTGGCTTCTTGCTTGTGCTGACAGCAGGAAGGAATTTTGAAAGCAGTGAGTATTGTGGTGAATGTTTGCATAAAGACTCCAATATTCCAGTGACAGACTGCTGCGCTAAGTTGTTCTGAACACTTTTTGCAGGAAATGGGTCCTTACTTTTAGGCAGTAGGGCTGCCCAAACATTGTTGTGTTGCGTCTGGACACAATAATCCTGTTGCACATTACAACGACAGTCAGTTTCATCAAGTGTCCAGCTCATGTTGCTAGGGACAGAAGGGAGCGGAGGACACGCTTAGAACATCACAACATAATGCAGCAGTTCATTTTCACCTCCTCGGGTGTTTTTCTCCCTACACCGTCCAAGTACTTTTTTATACAGCACAAATGGCGACGCACATGACACTTTCTATGCACACAGGTCACTAGACAAATGCTCATGGTGCTAGAATGTGCGTGCAAAGACAGAGTGCCAACAGTCCGTGATACAGTGTATGAGCGAAAAATTTTCGTTTCTATGATACACACACTGATGCTCAGGGTAAATGACAGTGATGATGACAATGATACTACAGAATTGTGATAACAGTGAAGAATACAGATACTTTTCTGAGGAAGATAGGCAATGTCACAAAAACTGTCAGAACTACACAGCAGAAGATCTACTGAGATAATGGACACGACAGGGAGAGTTCTATTGGAAGAATGCAGCATCGATAAAAGTCAAAACAAGCAGCCAACTGTCTATGAGGAATGCAGACAAATCATCCGTGTATACAAGAAACAAAGGGACATGGAAAATTTGAAAACCTTTCGTTCAAGAGAAGACAGAGTCAGTCCACAAAGTGCAAATGGAAGACCTGCCTACACCACCCAGAAAACATCAACACGTGGCCACACCGACTAGAGACACAACTGTGGCAATACTTCACTTTCCTCTCAGGACATGATTGCCAGCGATCAGTCGAAATGGAAGAAAAGAAAACAACAATAATCTTTACCACTTTAGTCGTTTGTTCGTTGACCTGCCGACGTTGCTCGCGCGCATCGGACGTCATCCTTTGCGTATGCTCGCGAGAGTCCGGTGTTGTGTACCGAGTGCCGTTTTGGTATGGTCGCAGTTATCGAGTATATATGTAATGAATACCCGTCGCACCATGTGACCGGGGCCAAAGTCTAACAAGCATTAACTCTATTTGTTTCTTGTCCATTGTCTTTGTCTCTCTCTCTCTCTCCTCTCCTCTCTCTCTCTCTCTCTCTCTCTCTCTCTCTCTCTCCTCTCTCCTCTCTCTCTCTCCTCTCTCTCCTCTCTCTCTCTCTCTCTCTCTCTCTCTCTCTCTCTCTCTCTCTCTCTCTCCTGTATGTGCAGGCAGGCATTTAATTCTGAAATGAAAGTTTTTTTTGTGCAGAATCCTTCTGTCATCAAGACTGTTCCAGTTCAAGGTACTTCAACGCCTAAGGATGCAAGGACGAGTAAAAGAAAAAAAAAAAGTTCATTAAAACGATACATTTCCCCCTCTATAGTTATTGAAGTAGGGGGTATGGAAATATAGATAAAATTTCCGTCGTTTTTAGTTAGATGGCCTCAAGGCATATAGATCTTTTTTTCATATGGGCTGAGTTGACATTAGTATAAAGTTTTCTTTCACATTGGGCTAGATTGTATATAAGTATTAACTCCTTTTCTTTACAGTGAGTTAGTTTGTAATCGACTAAGAGGCCATTTATATACTCGGCTAATTAGTATCAAAGTATAGTTTTTTTTCCTTTGTGTTGAAGTTATTTTCTCATATCAAGTTTGTTAGTATTAAAGCAAAAGCTGTTTCCTCCATATAAGATTAGCTTATTACAAAGTATACAAATATTTCATATTCTTTCAGTTACTGTCGGTGTATAGAGTTCCTTACTCCTTATCTAGTCAGGTAATATCAAGGTGTAAAACTCTATCCCCTATATCGAGGTAGCTGCTGAACACATGCATGGTGTTCTTGTCATTCAATCATTTTTCATCAAAGTACTAAGTTATTTAGTTTATATTGAGTAGTTGGGATCAAAGTATAAACATCTGTCTTCACACTTATTTTGTATCAAATTGTTTTCATTGAACACTTCTTTTTTTCTACATGTTGAGTTATGTGGTTTGAAAGTATCAAGTTCTGTCCTTCGTATCAAGTTGGTATCAAAGTCCAAAGCCGTTTCTTTTATATTGAGCCAGTTGCTTTTAAAATAGATAATTTTTTCCTTTCCTATTCAGTTTGTGTAAAAGTATAATTAGTCTCCATTTCATGAAGTATGTTTTGATGTGGAGTTATTTGGTGTCCAAGCATACAGTTTCTTTCGTTCACAATAAGTTAGTTGGTACCGGTTTATAAGATTCTTTCTTTTATAGTGATTTAATTCGTGTCAAAATTCGAAACAATTTTTTTGTATACGAGTTATTGCTATCAAAGTATAAAGTTATCTTTTCTTTACCTCTTTAGTTTTATCAATGGTGACAAAGATTATAGATCTTCCTCCATATTGAAATAGTTCCTAAGTAGTAAGTTTTCTTTTGAATATTTTGCTACTATTATAATTTTTTTTTTTATCAATATGTCGGTTTCAAAGTAAAAGTCATTTTCTTTATTTCCCAGCTCGTGGTATTATAAGGACATTTTTCTTATACTGAGATGGGGTGAAGATTAGGTCCCAACACAACACACACACCACACACCACAACGCACACACGCACACACCGCGCGCGCGCACACACACACACACGCACACCACACAGCCGCACCCACACACAACCACACACACACACACACACACGCGCCGCGCACACACACACACACACACATTTGTTCTATTTTGATTGCTTTGAAAAAAAACATTGGTCCAACAAATCTTTTACTGGTTTACAACGCCGTTTTGTTTTGGCGCCAAAATTGCAAAATTACTTAATATAATTTCCGATCAGAAGTACTCTACAAAACAGAAACGTGACGAAAACTCCGGAAATGTACACTCAGATT
The DNA here is from genome assembly GCA_030674155.1 of Stramonita haemastoma. Classification (NCBI taxonomy): domain Eukaryota; kingdom Metazoa; phylum Mollusca; class Gastropoda; order Neogastropoda; family Muricidae; genus Stramonita; species Stramonita haemastoma. Next base: position 36,047,832 of record CM060344.1, on the reverse strand, counting down.
CAGACATTCGTTGTGTTGCAAATCTTTGCAATAGTCCATTACTAGTACAGCATCGCCTATTTTGCAGAAACAAATGATTTTACCTTGATTTTGCGGAGATCAGCTTAAGAGAGAAAATGATGCACAAGCCGAGTGCAGGATGTTTGAAGAAAGAGCAGTCCTTTTTCCAATACTCTTTTTCCCTGTAGTGCTGTTCCCTGGAGCTGTTAACACTCAACTCTAACCCTAGTTCTTGCCCCATGCCGCAAACCCTGACACTTCACCAGTTTGATCCTAACAATTAACTCTTTGACACGGATTCCTTAATTCTGACTCAGTTCTGCGGTATGGGGAAACAGCTGTATAAGGGAACAGCAGTACAGGGAAAGAGGGGTTTGGGGTGCTGACCACTTGAATATATTTTATTCCGGAGATTACTGTGATAGAGGAAGGATTCGCGAAAGAGAGATGACATGCAGAAAAATAAAGTAATGATAATTATAGCATCCTTATGCTTGCATGGCACTGATGCTTCAAGAATTGTAACACTTTTGGAGGACCCACAGCTCTGAAGTAGGATGACTTGCGACCACAGTCCATACATCAGATCCGCTGGGACTATAACACCAACAACAGAAAAAAGCCAGTCTTCAGCTAACCTTTGAAAATAGTGCAATACTGAAAAACAAAGTGTTTACTGTAGGGAGTTAACACCACTGTTTTATCTCCATAATGTGACACGCAGTTTTGGCTTTAGATTCTACTTATCAAGAATAATTTTTTAAAAATCTTTTTTATTGAGTCACTTAGTTGGTTAGTGTAGATCTCTTTCCTTCCTCTTGAAGTTGTCACTAAGTTTTTTCTTCCATTCTAGGAAATAAGCTGGTGTCAAAGAATAGAATTACCCCCTTGCTATTGAGCTAGTTGCGTCAAAGAATAAAGTTCTAAGTTTGGTATCAAGATAATTGCCAAACTGTATTTTTTTTCTCATATTCAGTTACTACAAAGGTATAGAGTTCCCCCTTTTCATATTTCCTTGTTTTTTGTATCAGAGTACAGAGTGCTCCCTTCATATTGATTTCGTTGGCGTTAACAAGATTTTTCCTTTATGTTGAGTTAGTTCTATCCAAGCATAAAGTTCTTTCCTTCATGGTGAATGAGCTGATGTCAAAGTGATAAGGTCTTTCTTTCTTCCATATGGAATTAGTGTCCACGCATCAAGCTTTCCCCCATTTTATTGAGGTAGTTGTATCAAAGCATTTAGTTTTTTTTTTCAAATTAAGTTGGTACCAAGGAATATAGTTCTGTTTTTTCGTATGAAACTGATTTGTAGCAATGTTTCTTTTACACTGATTAGTTAGCATCAAAGTGTAAAGCTCTTTCTTTAAAATAATTTAATTGGTATCAAGGTATAAAGCACCTGTCCGTCATACTGAGTGAGTTGTATCTAAAAATTTTTCTTTGTATTGAATTAGTTTTTACCGAAGTATAGAGTGTTTTCCCTCACATTGAATTAGTTGGTATCAAAATGTAAAGTTGTTTCTCCCTTCACATTCAATGTAATGTTATCAAAGTGTAAAGTTCTTTCCTTCATATTGAGTTAGCTGTTATCGAAGTACAAAGTTATTCTCTTCGTATTGATTTAGTTGTTATTTATTATAGAGTGTTTTTTCACATTGACTTAGTTGATGTCAAACTGTAATATTTTTGCCATTTATATTGTTTAATGCTGTCAGTGTATGAAACTCTTTTCTACAGACTTGGTTACCTGTATTCAAAGTATAGAGTTCTTAATTTCCTTTTGAACTAGCTGCTATCAAAGTATTAAGTTTTTTTCTTCAGGTTGAATTAGTTGGTACAGGCGTAAAAAGTTGAGTTTCTTACTATTGTTTGGTGTCAAAAAGTAAAACTGTTCCTTGAAATAGTTTTTTTTGTCCTTGGAATGAGTTAGTTGATATCAAAGAAGTTCTTTCCTTCATACTGAGATAGTTTGTTAGGTAGAAAACTCCTCCCTTCATATTGAGTTGTTATCAACCTAGTTTCCTTCACTTTGAAATGTTGCTTGGGACAACAGTTGTATGAGAGAACAACAGTAAAGGGAAAGAGTGGTTTGACTTACTGGCGAGCTGGAAATACTGTATTCCGGAGATAACCGTGTTAGTGGATCTGTTTGTACAAGGGAAAAGACATGCAGAAAGGTGTTAGTTTTAAGCTAACTGTTGATGGTTGTAGTACTGGGGAAAAGCGCTTGTGGTAGTGGATGGAGTCCGTGCACTGTTTTATCTTTGTAATTTTCCACGAGTAGATTCTGCTTCACATTAAAATAGTTCTTTTCAAGGTTTACAGGTATTTGTTTGTTGTTTGTTTTTTTGGTTTAGTGAGCTGGTGTCGAAAGTATAAAGCTTTTCCCTTCATATTGAATTAGTTGGTATAAAGTATAAACTCTTTCATTCCTATTGAGTTGGTGTCGCGAAATAAAGCTCCTCCCTTTATAATGAAGCGTTGGTCACTGTGTAATGTTCCAAAATTTTCCATTGACTAATGTTTATACATTAGTTTCCTTTCAAGATATTTTTCTTATAGAGCTGTTGAAAAAAACGTTAAAGCTACTCTTAAGATGATTATTGATATCAAGATATTTTTTAATTTCAAAATTGTTCGCAATCCTATAAATGATCGCTGGTAAAGTTTTCCTTTTTTCTGTTACATCAATCTGTTGAAGTGTTGTGGTGCCCAGAAAACGTTGTTAGATTCATTAGCTATGATTTACGTGTTTCTCTAGTTTTATTCTGATGGTATGATTATAAAGCTGTATAAAACCCTTATATGGTACATGATATCAGCTGGACTAGCGTTATTTGAGGGCTTTGTTTCTCAATTTTCTGATTGGATAATGGCTTTGAAATGATTTTTTTGATTGTTTGCAAAACTCCAGAGGGATTTGGCACTGTTTTTAAACTTGTGAATTTAAAGGAAACAATATTTGTCCTTATGCATTTGATTCATAGTTCCTTCGTAAACCTTGTTATACGCGATCCCTAGTATCAGGTCTTCTCTAGATCTATTTTTCCCTGAATGTATCCAAATGATCTGTTTAAACTTTAAATTTGGTATAGTCCTGTCACAACTGATGTTATGTCGGGAAATAGTGGCCTTTATTTGTTGCAATACCCACTGGATGAATTTCGAGAGCAAAAGGTTGTAGAATGAATACAAGTGTGATTATCCCCCTGAAAACCCCCCAACTAGGCCCAGGCAAAACAAAGGCACACGATATTGTTAGGAAAGTGTGCAGCAAAGGCGAGCAAAATAGAATTGAAGGATAAAAACCCAACACTACCACACATACACTAGAGCAAAAATAAACCCAGACAAATGTAAATCACACGTTTACATGTGTAGAAACGCATGCAGCAGCAGCACACACTAGAGCAACAATAAACCCAGCCGACTGTTCACTGCCGCTGAACATGAATAGACGCAGGCAGCAATCCACACTGGGGCAGTTAGTGCTCCGGACATGTGTAAGATGAGAAATGCTAATCTAAGTTCATGGATGCTAGGAAAGGTACGGGAAGGGAAAGGGACACTTTTTTCCTTTTTCTGTTTTGTTTTTTTTTAGTGTTTTTTTGCCAATGAAGAGAGACGTGTGAGGCACCCACGAAACAGATGTAGAAAGATGGTGCTCCATGATCTGCATGCAACTGAGGCCTATATATATTATATATATATATATATATAATATATATATAAAAATATATATAATATTATATAATAATTTATATATAATATATATATAATTTTAATAATTTAAATTTATTTTATACCGCTTTGTCACAGCAGATTTCTCTGCGTTAAATTCGAGCTGCTCTCCCAGGGGAGAGCGCGTGGCCACAAGTGCAGCGCCACAAATTATTTTTTTCTTTTTCTGCAACTGTATTTGTTTCCCTATCAGAGTGGCTTTTTTCTACAGAATGTTGTCAGGGACAACCCTCTTGTTGCCATGGGTTCTTTTGCGTGCGCGAAATAATGTGTAACACACGGGACCTCGGTTTATCATCTCATCTAAAAGACTAGCACCCAGACCACCACTCATGGTCTAATGGATAGTGGAAAAGCTTTGGGCCCACAAAATATATTATTTGCCATTTATTTACTATTAGGGTTTATTTGTAATAGTTATGTCTGCTTTATATTTTTGGTCGTAAAACTGGATTGACTGATGTGCTCAAGAAACATTTTTGTCTTGCTATGACCATGTGTAATTTTAGAGAGACTGAATTTTTTTAGTTTTTTTTTTTCGGCCAATGAAGAAAGACGTGTAGAGCACCCACATACAAGAAAAAGAAAGAAAGAAAGAAAAAAAGATAACAAAAAGATCGTGCTCCATGATCTGCATGTAACTGAGGCCTTTCATGGGCAAACTTCTAGATAAGGCTGGTATCAACATCAACCACAACAATGCTGAAAACAAGAAAAAGAAAAACCGCAGATTTAAAAGAAAGAAAGCGCACAGCTCTACTAACGATTCCACGGGGAGAAAAGCCAAGCAACTGAAAACTAAAAAAGAAGTCATAAATTTATCGTCAATCACGCTGTCTGACGACCAGGCCCAAGTTCTGTCTCTGGGACCTAAGTTCTGCCCCACACCGCTTTCTTGCGATCAGCTGCAGGTACAAGAAGACGTGGCAGAGGGTTGCAGACGACTGCGTCTAAAGAGATGTTTTTAAATTCAGAAGATGAAGAAGATGAACCTCTCCCCTCTCCTCGTTTCTACAAAAAAACCTTTCTACTCACCTCCAAGCGGAAGAGATTTGTCTCTGGATGCGTATTGTAACACCATCCAAACTCTTACCAACAACTTTGTCACCAACAGAGATCAGACTCTAAGAGACAAGACCTTCTACCTCAGAAAGAAGAGCCCTTCACGAATTAAAAGATCTGGTGAAGGAGAGAAAAATACGGATCTCCAGGGCTGACAAAGGAGGCGCTGTTGTTGTGCAAGATGTGGACAGCTACATCAGGGAGGGCCAGCGGCTACTGAACAACCCTGACCACTATGAACAAGTAAAGAAAGACCCCACACCCCAAATTGTGTATATATATATAATTTATTTCTCATTTAATCTCTGTAAATGCTGGATTAACGGGTCCATGGAAGAAATATTTTGGTATTGCTGTGATGGTCAGTAATTTTGACCAGACTGATTTTTTTGTCCTTCATTTTTATCTATTGCTGTGATGGCCAGTATAATTTTGACCTGACTGAAAAATTTTGTTGTTCAATTTTATCATTTGTTTATTTTATTCTTTTTTTGTTTAGATTTTTCTTCGCTTGTGATTTTTTGTTTATCTTACAAAATATGTTCAGAAGTAATCCGGCCCCAATGCTACCTTCAATTTTGTTTTCAACAAGAAACGTTTATGTCCCTCTATCTAGATCAATTTTATCATGGAATAATGATTAGTTTCAATAGAAATGGAAATATGGTATGGCTTAATTTTAGTCGCAGTTATATGATAATTGTATTGCCTTTCAATAAGAGGGCTGTTGTTATTGGGTCTTTTAAAAAAAAAACACTTTTGGTTGGTTGGGTATAGCATAAAGATAACAAGCCCATGTTTTTTTAAAATTATTTCTTTATTTCGAGTATAAAGACATAAGCACATCGCGGCATTTTTTACATCCAGTTCTTATGTGTATGCAGTTAAAAAAAATAACTGTGCCCACGGGTATACAATGGCCTACTCTTCCGAAAAGCAGAACAGATTTTAACGGTGAGCAAGATGTTCTGCGTGCGTTGCATACAGGACTTTGGTTTATAGTCTCATCCGAAGGTTTTGTGTGTGTGTGTGTGTGTGTGTGTGTGTGTGTGTGTGTGTGTGTGTGTGTGTGTGTGTGTGTGTGTGCATGCCGCGCGCGTCGTTGTGTATGGTCACGTTGTGTATTGAATATGACATACTTTGTCTGTACTGTAGTAGTAGAAATTATGATTTTTTTAAAAGTTTTGTTTGCGCATGAATGTCCATTTTCTGGCACTGAGATGGTCCTTGACATTAGCGAGGGAATTTCTGATTGTAATTCTAGAAATCGGTTTTATAGTGCTGTGTACATTAAAAAAAAATATCTTAGACTGAAGAAATCAACTATGCCATCATTGTGATTGAGGTGATTGCTCAAAACTGTTATTATAATGCTAGTGATGACTTTTGATGCTGATAGGTCTACAAGTTACTCTCTTGTTATAATGAATATATGTGGGGGGGTTTAAAGAAAAACTAATGTACTTTTTGATATATTTTGAATATTCAGATATCCATTCCCCCCCCCTCAATTGTTTTCCTTGAAAGTGTACACGTCTTTGGTTTTAAATCAGTATCGTTGTATAGGATTGAGATGCCTTTTGATATTAGACGGAATTTTTTTATATTTCTGGACAGTCAATGTAAGAAATCCGCCCTGCTTTTGTATTGTACATTTTAGGTGCTCTGATGTGCGTACATATGAGTCAACGCACATGTGAATTGATAGTTGATTTTTATAATTGATATACCTTTATAGCTTGGAATAATGGTTTTTCAATGGTGTTTAGACTTGGAAAAAAAAGTAGGTAGCCTCCACAAATACAAGCCATTATATTTTTATTTTCTTTTAGACTGGCGAATAGTTTTCTTTTATTATTGCTTGTTTCTTACTTTTGGTGACATCTTATTATTTTGTTCATATAGATATTTTAACGTGTGAATTGTAGTCTGTATAATGTTTATGATTGAAAATTATTTTTTTTGTTCGGCCAATGAAGAAAGACGTGTAGAGCACCCGCACGAAAGAGAGCGAAAAAAGAAATAAAACAAAAAACAAAAAGATGGTGCTCCACGATCTGCATGCAACTGAGGCCTTTATAAAAGAAAAAAAAATATATACATATTTGTGTGTGTGTGTTTATTATTATTATTATTTATTCTTTTATGTAGATGATAATGGAATAAGCACTCGTGTGCTTTTTTTCATCCAGTCCCCGTGTGTATACAGTTTTGTAAATCTTGTCATCTGTTCCCACCAGTACGCAATGGCCTACTCTTACGAAAAGCGGAATATGATTTAACTTATGCGCAAGATGTTCTAGCGTGCGTTCGCACACGGGGCCTCGGTTTACAGTCTCATCCGAAAGACTTTTGGGAGAGTGGAATCAGCACAGATGTTAACTCTAGGGGAAAAATCCCCTCGAACGGGAGTCGAACCCGGGTCGTCAAGTGCGCCCGTGCGTCGTGCGTGTGTGCGTGCGTGCGTGTGTGTGTGTGTGTGTGGATAAACACTTTGCTCTGTCTTGCATGTTGGTTAGCCAGACTATTAAGGTATGTGCGTAATGATGTTTTTTGTTGTCATTTTAATGAGAAAGTGCAGTTGAGTATACAAAAACACTGCATTTGAAGTAAAGTATGTTTTTGTGACCGCTTTTTTCTGGTTCATACAGTTTGAATGCGCGCGCTGTGTGTTTTTATTATTATCTATCTATCTATCTAATTTATTTCGAGGATAATGGAATAAGCATTCATGTGCTTTTTTTTACAACCAGTCCCCGTGTGTATGCAGTTTTGTAAATTTTGTCATCCGTTTCCACTGGCACGCAATGGCCCACTCTTACAAAAAGTGGAACAGGTTTTAACGTGTGCGCAAGATGTTGAGTGTGTATTCGCACACGGGGCCTCGGTTTATTGTCTCATCGAAGGACTTTTGGGGAGAGTGGAGTCGGCAGTGATGTTAACTCCAGGAGAAAAATCTCCTCGAACGGGAATCCAACCCGAGTCGTCAAATTACGAGCGCAATGTTCTGACCACTAGGCTATCCCGTCCCCCTGTGTGTGTGTGTGTGTGTGTGTGTGTGTGTGTGTGTGTGTGTTTTGTGTGTGTGTGTGTTGTGTGTGTGTGTGTGTGTGTGTGTTTGTGTGTACGTGTGTGTGGTACGTGTGTTCGTAGTGCGCGCGCAGTGTGTCGTGCGTGTGTATTTGTGTGAAAATCCCACGGTTATATTCTTTGTACATTTCAAGCTTAACAACTCTGATAATTTCGGGGGAAAATATTCAGATATTTTTCTGTTAATGTTAGCTTTCTGTAGCAACTTTTTTGTTTTGAGAAATCGGTTTTTGCACCATTTAGTCTGTGTGTTTGTCAAACTGGCCTCCATTCGTTTGCTGGTTTGTTTGTCCGTTCGTTTGTCTGAACTTCTTTACCAAGGCTGATGTGGGATGGGTTTGATGAATTGTCTAAGCTAGTCAGTTCGTTTGTTGGTATGTTGTTTGTTAGTCAGTCAGTCAGCTAGTTACCTCGTTAGCTATTTATTGTGAGTTATCTTGGCAGGATGTCATTTAATTAATCAGCTTGTTATGGTAAGGTAATCATAGTGAGTGATATTTTGGTTTAGTTTTTTTGTATAAATTCTTTATTTCGAGGATAATGGAATAAGCAATCATGTGTGGATTTTTTTTATTACATCCAGTATCCCTATGCATACAGTTTTGTAAAGTTTGTCATATTTTCTTACTGGCACACAATGGCCTACACTTCCGAAAGGCGGAACAGGTTTTAACGTGTGCGGAAGATGTTTTGCCTTCGTGCGTACACAGGACATCGGTTTAGTACAGTCTCAACAGAACTTTAGGGAAAATATTACGTTTATCAGAAAGACGACCACACGCTAACACACAAAAAAAACACACACACAAACACGAGCGTTGCGCGCATACACACACACCCAAGAAAAATGCACTCACAAACGCAAGCGCTCGGACGCATATGCACGCACATACGCACTTCCAAGAAAAAGGCACATATCAGGAAGATTTAACAAGGTGCCGGTTTGAATCCCGCCCTACTTTTGCGAAGAAACAGAGCCACGGCACTATGAGAGTGTTCTACTGTATGCTTACACACTTTACTAGCATTTTTGATACTGGTGGCGCTGTTCCTGTGGCGACACCAAAGCCAAGAAAAGGAAAGTTTGGCTTGAATATAGCAAGTCTTGTCGGAACGAAAGCTTGTACAGGGTATGCAACAAAACAAAGTATTTCACATAATATAAATGATATTATACAATATGATGCCTCACAGGAGAGTGCAGGGTCGTCATCACACACAAAAACATGCACACACAAAAACGAGCGTGCGCACACATACACACCCAAGAATGAGACATATCGAGAAGATATGTCAAAGCCTCCGTTTGAGTCTTGTCCTACTTTTGCGCAGTAACAGAGCCCATAGCACAATCAGAGTGCTCTACTGTACGCAGACACACTATAATAGCATCTTTGATATGGGTGGCGCTGTTCTTGTGGCGCCACCCCAGCTCCGAAAAGGACTACGAGGCTTGAATATAGCCAGTCTTTTCGGAATGAGACGCGGTACAGTGCACCCACAATACATAATATTACACATAGTATTAATGATAATATACACTATGATGCCCCACAGCACAGTGCAGGTTATCACCACACACACACTTACAAAAAAAAAAACGCGCACAGAATCACAAGCGCGCACACGCTTACGCGCGCGCATATACACCTCCAAGAATAAGGTACATATCGAGATGTAACAAAGTGTCGGTTAGATCCCCCGTCCAACATGGACTTCTGTGTAGTAACGAAGGCCACAGTACCATCAGCGAGCTCTACTGTATGCATACACAAATTACTAGACTCTTTCACACCGGTGGCGCTGTTCTTGTGGCGACACCACAGCCCCGAAGAGGACAACTTGGCTTGAGTATAGACAGTCGTGTCGGAACGAGAGCTGGCAAGGAGTACACAACAATCCACAGTATTACAAATAACATTAATGACAAAAAACAATATGATGCACCACAGCACAGTCCGAGCCACACGCACGCGCGCGCGCGCACGCACACACACACACACACACACACACACACACCACACATACACACACAAACACAAACACCGAGCGCGCACGCATACTCGCTCACATGCATCCCCCCGAGAATAAAGCCCATATCACAAGATGTAATATAATGCCAGGCTGAATCCCGTACTACTCCGACTTGTGCACACAACAGAGCCCACGGCACCTTGACAGAGCGCTACTCTATGCATACACACTTCACTAGCATCTTTGATATTAGTGGCAATGTATTGTGGCGACACTACAGCCTCAAAAAGAGCATCCTGGCTTGAATATAGCTAGTTTTGTCGGAACGAAAGCTGTGGTGCATGATAATACTGTTGTTATTGTTGTTGTTGTTGTTGTTGTTGTTGTTGTTGTTGTTGTATATTATTATTATTATTATTATTATTATCATCATCATCATCCATCATCATCATCATCTCATCATCATCATCATCATTATTATTATATTATTATTATTATTATTATTATTATTATTATTATTAATTATTATTATTATTATATATTATTATTATTATTATATATGTACTGCTACGATTTATTGCGTACGCTGTACCAGCTTTCGTTCCCACAAACTTGTCATATTCAAGCCAGGCTGCCTTCTTCGGGACTGTGGTGTCGCCACAAGTCCTGCCCCATGCATATCAAGGAGACTAGTAAAGTGTGTATGCATACAGCACACCACTCTCTTGGTGCCGTGGGCTCTGTTACTGTGCAAAAGTCGGGGTAGGACGGGACTCAAACCAGCCCTTTGTCACATCTTTTGGGGAAAAAACGTGCCATATTTTGGGGAGGGGTGTGCGTTTGCGCGTGCTTGCGTGCACACACTCGTGTTTGTGTGTGTGTTTTCTTGAGTGTGTGCATGTGGGGGCAGCCCTGCACTTTGCTCTGGTGCATGATATTACTGTATATTATGATTATTATTATTATCATGTGTACTGCTACGTTTTATTGCGTACACTGTACCAGCATACGTTCAGACAAACTTGCTATATTCAAACCCCGCTACTGTCTTTGGGGCTGTGGTGTCGCCACATGTCCGGCGCCACACATATCAAAGATGCTAGTAAAGTGCGTATGCATACAGCACAGCAGTCTCTTGGTGCCGTGAGGTCTGTTTCTTGGGGGTGTATGCCTGCGCGTATACGTGCACTTCTCGTGTTTGTGCGTGCGGGATTTTTTGTGTTTGTATGTGGCGGAGACCCTAAACTCTGCTGTGGTGTATCATATATTATTGTATCATGACATAATCCGCAGGCCTGGCACCTCCCCAGCCTCTCACTCACTCAGACCCATCCATCCATCCATCCACACACACACACACACACACACACACACACACACACACACACACACACACACACACACACACACACACACACACACACACACACAAACACACGGGCGCGCGCGCACGCACTCTCTCTCTCTCTCTCTCTCTCTCTCTCTCTCTCTCTCTCTCTCTCTCTCTCTCTCTCTCTCTCTCTCTCTCTCTCTCCTCTCTTCTCGGTGTTCTTGCCTGAGCTCTTTTGTAGCTTAAAAGTGCAGATTAGATTTTCGGGACTAAAACATGAAATCCGTTCATTTTTACAACATTTTTGTGTATGTGAAAAGGCTAAAGCACATAAAATCTGTGAGTTTTCTTCCTCTCTCTCTCACACTCTCTCTCTCTTTGCTTCTCTTCTCTGATCTCTGCATTCCCTCTCACTCTCTCTCTCTCTTATCTCTTCTCTCTCTATCATCTTCTCTCTTGTGTACATTGCATTTTATTTTAATTGACATGCATGGTTGACATTGTCAGTATAACTTAAACGGTTGATCCCAGTTTTGCTATACGGTTGTGTTTTTACTCTGTAACTTTAGCTAAGATCTGTTGCATTGTTAAGTGCATTTGCGATTTTGAAATATGCATTTTAGAGTGCAGTTAGTACTTTTCTAGGTGTTTAATGCGGCAACGTATTACGGAGGAGCAACGTATTACCAAGACTGTATTACGAGACTGCGCGCGAAGTTCTGTTTCTTTTTTGTTCTCCTTCCTTGAATTGTATTGTGCCAAAGGCTGAAGTACAATAAATTATTTCAGTGTCATGTCTCCTCTCCTCATCCTCCTCCCCATCTCTCCTCTCTCATCTCATCTCTCCTCTCTCTCTCTCCACTCTCCTCTCTCTCTCTCTCTCTCCTCTCTCTCTTCTCTCTTCTCTCTCTCTCTCTCTCTCTCTCTCTCTCTCTCTCTGTCATTTGCGAGAAGAATACATCCTATCTCATTATAGGCAATACCCTTCAGAAATAACATTGAAACTTATGATGCAAGATGACAAAAACCTTCAGGATTTAGGACGATTCATATATCATTCCAACAAAAGGCGTTCTGCTTTATAATGATGGCGATATCAAAATAATTAACGTACTACTCCAGTTGTTTCAGTGCATAATGCTAGTCTGTGTACAAATTATACCCTAGTTATCAATTCTCTCATCAATTTTATTTATTTATTCTTTTTTTTTGCATCAAATTTATATCATGTCTAAAATGTTCCAAACATTCCAAGCAGATGTGTGCTTATACCATGAGTGAATGATATAACCCGTGAGCTTGAAGTGTTTTCAGGTGCATTCTTGGAAAGGAATGAGAACGAGGTTAATGGGGGTGGGGATGGGGGGGGGGGGGGGTTGCGTGTGTGAAATTGTACTGTGTCCGGTGCCTTCTACAATAAATTGCTTAGAGTTCAGAGTTCTTTAACTGTCACAGACACAGACTAACACACACACACACACACACCAACACACACACAACACACACCACACACACACTACACACACACACACACACACACACACACACACCACACACACAACACACACACACACCACACACACACAAAACACACACACACCACACATACACCACACTCAAAACACAACACATACAAATCACCACACCTCACACATACCACACTATACACACCACACACACACAACCACACCACACCACACCACTACCACACCACACTATACTACACCGTGAAGGCACAGTCAAGACGCCAGCCTACAGCATGTTGCTGCTGCTGCTGTAAGAAGGCTGAGAGAGAGAGAGAGAGAGAGAGAGAGAGAGAGAGAGAGAGAGAGAGAGAGAGAGAGAGAGAGGAGAGAGAGAGAGAGAGAGAGAGAGAGAGAGAGAGAGTAGAGAGAGATGTTGTATGTGTTAGTGTGTAAGAGAGAGAGAAGAGAGAGAGAGAGAGAGAGATTGATGATCGATTGATTGATTGATTGATTGATGATTCTTTTATATCGAGGATAATGGAATAAGCCTTTGTGCTTTTTTTGCATCCAGTCCCCGTGTGTATGCAGTTTTGTAAATGTCATCTGTTCCCACGGCACACGATGGCCTACTCTTACAAAAAGCGGAACAGGATTTAACGTGTGCGCAAGATGTTCGTTCGCACACGGGCCTCGGTTTAAAGTCTCATCCGAGGACTTTTGGCGAGAGTGGAGTCAGCACTGATTTTAACTCCAGGAGAAAAATCTCTCGACCGGACTCGAACCTGGGTCGTCAAATTGCGAGCGCAATGTTCTGACCACTAAGCTATCCGTCCCCTTAGAGAGAGAGAGAGAGAGAGAGGAGAAGAGAGAGAGAGAGAGAGAGAGAGGAGAGAGAGAGAGAGAGAGAGAGAGAGAGAGAGACAGAAGACAGACAGCAGACAGACAGACAGAGCAGACAGAAGACAGACAGACAGACAGAGAGACAGAAGACAGAGAGACAGGAGAGACAGAAAACAGACGAGACGAGACAGAGAGAGAGCAGAGACAGAGAGACAGAGAGAGAGAGGCATCTTCAAATTGCATTATCATCAAAACAAACCAGTCAACAAAATATTTCAAAACACTCACACTTTGTAAATAATAATTATCATCAATGAAACCTAAATGCTCACAATGTGGCCAAACCTGACAAGGAAAAGAAAACCCCGAAAAGCAAACAACAAACAAAAAGAGCAAGATTATATAAAAGAAATATCAAATAGGAGCGAAACAACATTTAAGGTTATAAATACAAACCAGTTTTAAATCAAACTCAATGCATTAAAAGATATTATATATACTAATGAAGATGAGAGAATAGCAAATATTCAGGACCATAATACATAACGCATTACAAATCTATAAGCCAAAACATTCATATGAAAAATAATACATTCCATGTGTGTGTGTGCGTGTGCGTGTGTGTGTGTGTGCGTGTGTGGTGTGGTGTGTGTGTGTGTTGTGTGTGTGTGTGTGTGTGTGTGTGTGTGTGTGTAGTAGTAGTTCTTCAGTTTAACGTCCTTCCACTAAATAGTGATATCAGACATGTGTGAGTGGTTGTGTGTGTGGTGTTGTGTGTGTGTGTGTGTTGTGTTGTGTGTTGTGTGTGGTGTGTACCAGCGTGTGTGTGTATGTGCGTGCGTGCGCGCGCGCGCGCGCGCGCGTGTGTGTGTGTGTGTGTGTGTGTGTGTGTGTGAGGGGGAAAAACAAGCAAAGAAGGCAAAAAGGAAAAAGACATGCACACGCATTAAAAAAATACTTAATAATTTATGAAATAATTATACTTTTAGATGCTTTGAAACTGATCTTTGTTTTTGTTAAGTTTCAAAGTTTTGGGAGCCTATCCTGAATACAAGAAGCTTGATTTGTACAATTTGTTTCTCGTCTTGAAATATTAGTGATTGTGTCTATGCTTGTTATTTTGTTTAAACATTTGATTATCTAGGGCTGTGCAATAACTAGGCTTTGATCTGCCTTTAAGAGAATTAGATTCGTACCTTTCTATCCTAAATTGTTCATTTGTACTATGGGTTAAGATAGTTTCTGAAGTGTATCTCTGATTCAGTATCTTATTTTACCTAAGGAAGTTTAGTTCTTTCTTATACAGGGAGCATGTTTGTCCTACACTTGAGATTGTATTAATCCAATGTACTGTGTGTGTGTATGCGTGTGCGTGCATGAGTGCGTGCAGCACGAGCGCAATCTTGGTGCGACCTCCTTTTAGATCCATCAGCGTGGAGATATAAGCACATCAGGGATTTGTTTTGAAATTACAAATTGCAGGAGGGACGAGCGATGGGGGGGGAGAAGAGGGGTGTGCCCACGCTTATTTTCAAACAAGGTGCTGCCTTGCTGTGATTGGTGGCTGAATTTAGGACATGAGTTGGTGATGTGACCCCATTCTGTGAAAGAGAAGTTGACGTAGTTTGCTTAAGTATCTGCTAAAGTCTCTTTACAATCTGGCATATCAGATGGACAGATCTCCCAGTGGACATAAAAAAGGGGGGGGGGGGGGTATCAATATAGATAGCATCACTACTTTCTGGAAAATCTCTTTTCTAGCTCAATCACTGCTTTTGCCTTGGTCCAACAGACAAGTCTATTGTCTGCCTCCTTGGTTCCTTTGCCAATGTTTCTTGCAGAAAGACTAAAGATTACAGTTCTCTCCTATGTTGAAGAGGAATGCACTGGGCCTGACTTGTGAGGTGCTTCACAGCAGCACTAGACATGTTTTGCTATTATGACAGACTGTTGCTACTGTGTGAGCATTCAAAGAACAAAACAGTGGGGGGGGGGGGGGTGGAGGAAGGGGGAGTGGTAAAATGGGTATAAGTTTGTAGCAGTTTGTGTCTGCCATTCTGTGCATGCATGTTGTCTGCTGCAAATCAATGTTGTATGCATGTAAATGTTTGCATGAATGAATGAGTTGTGTGTGTTTGCATGAATGTCTCCCTACATGCAAGTATGCTGTGCGGGTGGGTTTGAAAAACAACCTGGACAGATAAAAAAAAAAACAACCATAAAAACATACATACATAAAAAACTACTGTCTGATGAACAGCAAGAATGTTTAGATTCAAATACATACACAAGCAGCAACATCTTACCTTCACTACAGTGTGTCACAAACTGTTAAATTTCTAGGCGCCCCTGTGTGCAGGTCTCTGTTAGGGTGGAGGGTGGAAGTGGAGACCTATCCTGCTGCTGCTGTTGATGGTAGCAAGCTACCCTGGAGTGGAAACACGACATGGAGAGAATAAAAAGAAGGGGGGGGGGGTGGAATTCGCGCGCTTTTAGATAGGTTTATATGCTCAGAGAAGAAACACAAAGAGTTTTTAAATGAGACAGCAGTTGTGTGTTGGAAGGGTCTTTCTGATTGGTTGTTATTTCAGTACAACTGCCCCGTTCTTAGATTGCTTTCCTGTTTTAGAAAAAAAACATTATGCCTGCAGAAAGACATGAAAAGGACTCTCTCTCTCTCTCTCTCTCTCCTCTCTCTCTCTTCTCTCTCCTCTCTCTCTCTCTCTCTCTCTCTCTCTCTCTCTCCACACAGAGCCCGAGAGCTAAGCAAGCTAGTTTGTCGAAAGGGAAGCTGGTCAGTGTACGCGACAAAAAACAAGCATTGCACACCAAAAGAATGACAAAATACGGCAATATGATGCACCATGGCAAAGTGGGAGGTTCCCTGCACATGCGCGCACACAAACCAACACACTGACAAACACCAGCGCGCGCGCGCATGCGCGCATGCATACCCACCCCCGCCCGAAAAAGGTGCCGTTTTCAGCACAGATGCCAGCCAAGAGCCCTTCTCAGCCCGTCGGACCCCAACTTTTGCCCGGAAAAAGACCCACCGGCACCAGGGCCACATTGTACTGTATGCATACACTCTGTCCCACCATCTTGGATGGGTGTGGCGCCGGATTTGTGGCGACACCACAGCCCCCAAGAGCTAAGAAAGCTAGTTTGTCGGAAGGGAAGCTGGTCAGTGTACGCGACAAAAACCAAGCATTGCACACCAGAAGAATGACAAAATACGGCAATATGATGCACCATGGCAAAGTGGAGGGTCCCCTGCACATGCGCGCGCGCGCGATGCGCGCATAGCATACCCACCCCCGACCCGAAAAAAGGTGCCGTTTTTGAGCACAGATGCTAGCCATACAGCCCTTCTCAGCCCCGTCGGACCCCACTTTTGCCCGCTAAAAGACCCCACGGCACCAGGGCCATATCGTACTGCATGCATACACTCTGTCCCACCATCTTGGATAGGTGTGGCGCCGGATTTGTGGCGACACGACAGCCCCAAAGAGCTAAGAAGCTAGTTTGTCGGAAGGAAAGCGGGTAAGTGTAGGCGACAAAAAACAAGCATTGCACCAACAAGAATGACAATATACAGCAATATGATGCACCAGGGCAAAGTGGAGGGTCCCCTCCATATGCGCGCACACGAACCAACACACTGACAAACACCAGCGCGCGCGCACATGCGCGCATGCATAACCACCCCCGACCCGAAAAAGGTGCCGTTTTGAGCACAGATGCTAGCCATACAGCCCTTCTCAGCCCCGTCGGACCCCCACTTTTGCCCGGTAATAGTCCCACCGGCACCAGGGTCATATTGTACTGTATGCATACACTCTGTCCCACCATCTTGGATGGGTGTGGCGCCGGAGTTGTGGCGACACCACCGCCCCCAAGATCTAAGCAAGCTAGTTTGTCGGAAGGGAAGCTGGTAAGTGTACGCGACAAAAAACAAGCATTGCACACCAGAAGAATGACAAAATACGGCAATATGATGCACCAGGGCAAAGTGGAGGGTCCCCTGCACATGCGCGCACACAAACCAACACACTGACAAACACCAGCGCGCGCGCGCATGCGCGCATGCATACCCACCCCCGACCCGAAAAAGGTGCCGTTTTGAGCACAGATGCTACCCATACAGCCCTTCTCAGCCCCGTCGGACCCCCACTTTTGCCCGGTAAAAGACCCACCGGCACCAGGGCCATATTGTACTGTATGCATACACTCTGTCCCACCATCTTGGATAGGTGTGGTTCCGGATATGTGGCCACACGAGAGCCCCCAAAAGCTAAGAAAGCTAGTTTGTCGGAAGGAAAGCTGGTAAGTGTACGCGACAAAAACCAAGCATTGCACACCAGAAGAATGACAATATACAGCAATATGATGCACCAGGGGAAAGTGGAGGGGCCCTTCCACATGCGTGCACACAAACGAACACACTGACAAACACCAGAGCGCGTGCGCATACCCTTATACATACCCGCTCCCGGCCCGAAAATGGTTTCGTTTAAGCACAGATGGCAGCCAAAGAGCCCTTTTCAGCCCCGTGGGACCCCAACTTTTGCCCGGTAAAAGACCCCACGACACCAGGTCTATATCGTACTGTATGCATACACTCTGTCCCACCATCTTGGACAGGTGTGGCGCCGGGTTGGTGGCGACACGAGAGCCCCCAAGAGCTAAGAAAGCTAGTTTGTCGGAAGGAAAGCTGGTAAGTGTACGCGACAAAAAACAAGCATTGCACACAACAAGAATGACACTATACAGCAATATCATGCACCAGGGCAAAGTGGAGGGTCCCCTCCACATGCGCGCACACAAACGAACACACTGACAAACACCAGCGCGCGCGCATGCGCGCATGCATACCCGCCCGCGGCCCGAAAAAGGTACCGTTTTGAGCACAGATGCCAGCCAAAGAGGCCTTTTCAGCCCCGTCGGACCCCCACTTTTGCCCGGTAAAAGACCCCACGGCACCAGGGCCATATCGTACTGTGTGCATACACTCTGTCCCATCATCTTGGATAGGTGTGGCGCCGGATTTGTGGCGACACGACAGCCCCCAAGAGCTAAGAAAGCTAGTTTGTCGGAAGGAAAGCTGGTAAGTGTACGCGACAAAAAACAAGCATTGCACACAAGAAGAATAACAATATACAGCAATATGATGCACCAGTGCAAAGTGGAGGGTCAATCAATCAATCAAATTTTTATTTCCAGATGGTACATTGAGTAAGCATCGATTTGCTTTTTCCCATCTAGCCATCTATCGAAAGAAAAGAAAAAAATCAAAACAACAACAAAAATCAAATCAAAACAAAACAAAATAAAAAACCAACAAAAAACAAAGCAGAAAATCCCTAGCAAACATTAAAGCCAACAAAAGAAAGAAAAGGGGGAAAAAAACAAACAAATAAAACAACAACAACAAACATTTCACCAACATTAATTAGCTGACATGATTTCAACAGCTTTAAAATAAAATATGCCTATAGATAATACAAGCAACTACAATAACAGCAAAAACAACCAAAACAGAAGAAAGAAAAAACAAAAACAAAAAAAACCCACTCACAAGCCATACACACATATGCACACACACACACACACACACACACACACACACACACACACACACACACACACACACACACACACACACATACATACACCTACACCTGCACCTACACCTACACCTACACCTACACCTACACCTACACCTACACACACACCTACACCTACACACACACACACACACACACACACACACACACACACACACACACACACACACACACACACATACACACACGCACACACACACACACACACACACACACACTCACACACACACACACACACACACACACACACACACACACACACACACACACACACACACACACACACACACACACAGTTTGCGCTCTTCCACTCAGCACGTATACTCGTACATACATGCACACATTTAGAGTCTTTTAAAAATCATATAGTGTGAAAAAACACACACAAAAAACAGCTTATATCAGTTACAATGTAACGAAAAGCCATTATTTAAGACTAAAAAAAAAAAAAAAAAAAAAAAAAAAGAGTCCATGAAATGTCTATAAGCAATTTATGTCAGATTACAATATCTCTATACTTCAATTCATACTTTATATTTTTAGAAGAAAGATAAGGAAAAAACAACAAACGCAACAATACCTTATAATAATACCCATCATCACTGAGAGGAAATAACATATACGCTAACAAACATTTAATTTTTTAAAAAAAAGGAAAAACAAAAACAAACAAACAAGCAAACAAAAAACCACAAAAAGCACACAAAAAAACAATCAAACCAAAACAACAAAAACCAATCCACACAGATTATATGTTAGAAGGAAGAAAAGAAAAAAACAACAAAAGCAACAATACCATATGATAATACCCATCACCACTGAGTGGAAATAACATAAGAAACGTACGGGCATGTACACATTTAAGGTGTTTTTTTTTTAAAGAAAAATCATATAGTGTCAAACAAACAGCTTATATCAGTTACAATGTCACCAACCATTATTTAAGACTTAAGAAAAAGAATCCATGAAATGTCATTAAGCAACTTATGTCAGATTACAATATATCCACACTTTAGTTCATACTTATGTATTAGGAGGAAGAAAAAGAAAAGAAAAAACAAAACAAAAAACATAAAAAAACAAACAAACGCAACAATACCATATGATAATACCGATCTCCACTGAGAGGAAATAACATATACACTAACAAACATACAAACAACAAAAAACTAACAAACAAAACAAAAGCAACAGACAACCAAACAAACGAAATAAACGAAAACCCCAAACAAAACAAAACAAAAGCAAAAAACCAAAAAAAATCACACACAAAAAAGACAAAATTGGGAGGGGGGGGGGGGGGGGAATGGGGGGGGGGAGGGGGTGTCAAGGAGGAAGGGGGAAAAAACAAACAGCAAACAGAAGAATTATAATAATGATTTATGATTATATTCATAAATAAAAATCCCTACACATATGAACAAAAACAAAAAACAAACAAACAAAAAAACCCCACACACCCAACAACAACAACAACAAAAAGTAAGGCCTTATCCACTAATCAAAATAGTATAAATATAATAGTGCTAATAGTCCCATTAGTAAAATTAATAAAATAATTTTTTTTAATTTATACTGAAACTATTGAACTGGGTAAGAAAAAAAATGCATAAAAAAAATTCTTCAATCTAGTCATCAGATCAGTGGTTTGGTTTTCTCCTTTTGAATTTGCAGAATATATACGTGTTTACATACATCACTAATTCCCTATCCTGTTCAAAATTAAATTATAGAAAAAAAAAGAAAAAAAAAGAAACCTTTCTCCGCCTTTTCCCCCTTCCACATACATATATAGCAAGCAAAGTGTAGATTTTTCAGTCACAGTATACCACACCTGAAAGATTTTTCGGGGTGAGCAGAGAGTACCAATATCTTTAGTCTGTTCTAAATATGGTTGATTGGATTGATGTGTAGTTCTTAAACATTTTTGCATAAGCGCATTAAGTGATTTACCAACTGATTTTTTAACTGATTTTTATTTTTGATACATTTTAAATGTTTTGGGAGCTTGTTCCATAAATCACTACCTGAATATAGGAAGCTTGTTTTGTAAAGATTGTTTCTGGGTCTGGGAAATGTTAGTAGATGGTTATGCCTGTGCTCATTAATTTTGAATCTATAGGTGATCTTGGGAGGGGCATTTCCATTGACAACTTTTTGTACAAATAGAGCTTTATTGAAATAAAGCCTGTTTTGGAATGTAAGAATATTTGTTTGCTTATAATCATTGATGGTTAGGGAGCTTGATTTTAATAGGACAAGTTTTAGAGCTCTTTTATATAATCAATGAATGAATTTCAAATTAGTTTCACTGCAGTTGTCCCAAAGAGATGAGGCATAGTCAACTATAGGCAAGATGTGTCCACAAAAAAAGAGTTTGCGTGAATGACTATCTAGAAAGTGTTTTATTTTTGATAGCTGACATACCTTGTTTGTAAGACGTTTTCCTAGTGCCATCACATGGTCAGTCCAAGTAAGATTTTTGTCGATAATTACACCCAGAATTTTGTGTGAGTCAACTTCTTCAATAATTTTTTGATCTATCAACAGAGGTTGAAATTTACTTTTCATTTTTTGCCTCTTTTGTCTTGCTAGTACGTACATACTCTTAGTTTTTTTGTGCATTTAAGGACATATGGTTTAATTTAGTCCAAGTAATCAATTTGTTGATATTGTTTTGGAGTTTGAGTGTTAGTCTGTGGGGGTCAGTATCACTACAATAGAGGGATGTGTCATCAGCAAACATTTCACAGCTACAATCTAGAAATATGGGTAAGTCATTTACATGTATTGAGAACAAAAGAGGACCCAATATTGATCCTTGTGGTACTCCATATTTAATAGATACTAATTCTGATGTTTGATTATTTGCAGTTACCAGCTGCTGTCTATCTAACAAAAAACTGTTTAAAAGATTGATTATTTCAGGTGTTAGTTTATATAGGTGAAGTTTACGCACTAGCAAGGAGTGATTAATTACATCAAATGCTTTTTCGAAGTCAACAAAAATTAGGCCTGTATAGTTATTTTCATTTATGTTGTGTAAGAGACTGTCAGTAAGTTGAGTTAGGGCTGTGTGACAAGAATAGTTTTTACGAAAGCCTGACTGATCTTCATTTATTAGATTTTTGTTAACAATGTAGGAATATAAAGATTTTTGGATATGTTTTTCGATGGGTTTAGATAAGACCGATAGGATTGAAATTGGTCTGTAATTTGAAGAACAAGAAGAATCTCCAGATTTGTGGACTGGTATGACTTTTGCCTTTTTAAATATGAGAGGAAAGTTGCTTTTATCTATGCACAAGTTATATAGATATGTCAGTGTTTCAGCTATGATAGGACCATAAAGTTTCAATATTTTTCCATCCAGATTGTCAAGGTCACGTGTTCTGGAATTTTTGTTGAGAGATAGACTTTCCAACACGTCTTTAATTGTCATTGGCAATAATTCAACAGGGAATTTCATTTCTTTTGATTCAATATATTGTTCTAAGTATTGGAGATCATTTTCATTTGACTTATCGCATGATATGATTTTAGTAGCGATGTTAGAGAAATGGGTGTTCAGTTCATCAGCTGTTATGTCTTTAACTGTCTTTTGGCTTTTAGATATAGGTCTATTACATAAAATATTGATGGCTTTCCATACCTGGCAAGAGTCGGTAGTTGTGATTAACAGTTTTTGAAAGTAATCACGTTTTGATCTGCGTTTTAGTGAAGTTACTTTGTTTCTTTGCATTTTAAATTCTTCTTTTGTACCATGGGTTTTCAAATAGTCTCTTAAGCGCATTTCTGACTCTATGTCTTTTGTTATCCAAGGAGGTTTAATTTTTTCTTTAACTCTTTTTTTGATGAAGGGGGCATGCCTATCATACACTGAAATAAATGTGGTAATCCAGAATTCTGCAGCTTCGTTGGGGTCTCTGATTTGATAAATGTCTTGGAATGCCGAGTTTATCAAGTCTGAAAGAAAGTCTTGTTCGTTGAAGTTATTAAATTTTCTGTAAAATATGGTTTTATGTCCTACTTTGGGAATTTTGACACGATGTTTAAACCAAGTAAAACACACAGAATTCTGATCACTGCATCCACAGGAGGGGGCACATACTTCTGCTATGTTTTGTTTTGTAGTAGTATAGATATGATCTATCAAAGTTCTAGAGTTATCTGTTATCCGAGTTGGTTTGTCTATTAGTTGTTCCAGGCCATGCATAGTAATGTTGTGACTCCATTTAGGCTTGGGTTTTAATAAATCGATGTTAAAATCCCCAAGAATAATTGTTCCATAGATTAAAAGTGTCACTTCATCCATAAGAGAGTTGAATTTTTCAAACCATTCTGTGGTGTCCGAAGGATTTCTGTATATGAATCCTATTAATATTGGACTATTGTGTTTTAATTTTATTTCAATCCAAATTGATTCAATGTCATAAACATCAAAGTTGTATAGTCTTTTACCACTCAGTGAAGAAGCGAAATATGTTTATAACCCAGTGGACTTGGGCTTGTGGGATCCTGTCGAAAGATCTGATATCCTGGGATATTCATGCAGGGTCCCCTCCACATGCACGCACACAAACAAACACACTGACAAACACCAGCGCGCGCGCACATCCGCGCATGCATACCCACCCCCGGCTCCAAAAAGGTGCCGTTTTGAGCACAGATGCCAGCCAAAGAGCCCTTTTCAGCCCCGTCGGACCCCTATTTTTGCCCGGTAAAAGACCCCACAGCACCAGGGCCAAATCGTACTGTACGCATACACTCTGTCCCACCATCTTGAATAGGTGTGGCGCCAGATTTGTGGGGACACGAGAGCCCCGAAGAGCTAAGAAAGCTAGTTTGTCGGAAGGAAAGCTGGTAAGTGTACGCGACAAAAAACAAGCATTGCACACCAGAAGAATGACAATATACGGCAATATGATGCACCAGGGCAAAGTGGAGGGTCCCCTCCACATGCGCGCACACAAACGAACACACTGACAAACACCAGCGCGCGCGTGCATGCGCGCATACATACCCACCCCCGGCCCGAAAAAGGTGCCGTTTTGAGCACAGATGCTAGCCAAACAGCCCTTTTCAGCCCCGTCGGACCCCCACTTTTGCCCGGTTAAAGACCCCACGGCACCAGGGCCATATCGGACTGTATGCATACACTCTGTCCCACCATCTTGGATAGGTGTGGCGCCGGATTTGTCGCGAAACGAAAGCCCCCAAGAGCTAAGAAAGCTAGTTTGTGGGAAGGAAAGCGGGTAAGTGTACGCGACAAAAAACAAGCATTGCACACAAGAAGAATAACAATATACAGCAATATGATCTACCTGGGCAAAGCAGAGGGTCCCCTCCATATGCACGCACACAAACGAACGCACTGACAAACACCAGCGCGCGTGCGCATGCGCGCATGAATACCCACCCCGGCCCGAAAAAGGTGCCGTTTTGAGCACAGAAGATGGCCAAAGAGCCGTTTTCCGCCCCGTCGTACCCCTCTTTTGCCCGCTAAAAAGACCCCACGGCAGCAAGGCCATATCGTACTGTATGCATACAGTCCGTCCCACCATCTTGGATAGGTGTGGCGCCGGATTTGTGGCGACACGAGAGCCCCCAAGAGCTAAGAAAGCTAGTTTGTCGGAAGGAAAACTTGTTAGTGTACACGACAAAAAACAAGCATTGCACACCCGAAGAATGACAATATACAGCAATATGATACACCAGGACAAAGTGGAGGGTCCCCTCCACATGCGCGCACGCAAACGAACGCACTGACAAACACGAGCGCGCGCGTGCATGCGCGCATGCATATCCCCCCCACCTGTCCCGAAAAAGGTGCCGTTTTGAGCACAGATGATAGCCAAAGAGCAGTTTTCAGCCCAGTTGTACCCCCACTTTAACCCGGTAAAAGACCCCACGGCAGTAAGGCCATAATTTTATCGTACTGTATGCATACACTCTGCTCCACCATCTTGGATAGGTGTGGCGCATTGCACACCCGAAGAATGACAATATACAACAAGATGATTCACCAAAGCAAAGTGGACGGTTCCCTCAACATGCACGCACACAAACGAACGCACTGACAAACACCAGCGCGCGCGCACATGCATACGCACCCCCGGCCCGAAAAAAGTGCCGTTTTGAGCACAGATGCCAGCCAAAGAGCCCTTTTCAGCCCCGTCGGACCCCCACTTTTGCCCGGTAAAAGACCCCACGGCAGCAATGCCATATCGTACTGTATGCATATACTCTGTCCCACCATCTTGGATAGGTGTGGCACATGATTTGTGGCGACACGAGAGCCCCCGAGAGCTAAGAAAGCTAGTTTGTTGGAAGGAAAGCTGGTAAGTGTACGCGACAAAAAACAAGCATTGCACAC
>CM060344.1:35974826-35999826 GCA_030674155.1 Stramonita haemastoma | reverse complement strand
AGGGGGTGTGTCCGGGGCGGGGCGGAGCGAAAACAGAAAATAATGGTGATGTGAGGATATGAGGATATGACCCGAGTCCAGTTTTTGCTAAGCTTTTTTTTTTCTTTTTTTTTTCAGTTTTGCTTAGCTGATGTTTGCGCTTCAAATTTTGTTGTTGTTTTTTTCCTAAAGTAAAGGCATGTGTGCCTGTGATTTCCTTTTTTTTTTCTACTGTAAAATTTATCAAAATCCCAGTCTTGGGTGGTTGCTGTTGCTTCGATTGTGCAAGGGGGGGTTGGGGGGGGGGGGGAGGAGGTTTCTCAGCATGCCAGCCTGATTTATTTCTTTGCTTTTCTAAGTTGGGGGGGGGGGGGGGGGGACCCTCTTGCATTCGGATTCTCTGAACACAAATAGCCCGTAGATTTCACATTCCATCACGAAATCAGGTCAGGCACACACGCTTGCTGGCCTTTTCCTCCTTCTAAGTACATACCAGCAGCTAATATTACTTCCAGACTCTCAGCATGCTCTGTGCATAAGGCCTGATAGAGCTTTGGCATATGGTAGCGATCGGTGAAGGTCCCTGCCTGATGGAAAACTACTGTGTGTAAATCCGGCAAATCCCGGGTTGGGATTCTGAGGGGTAAAGGTAAAGGTAAAGGTGTCCCATAACATATGTGGTCATAGGGAGCGAGGTATCAGAGACCTCAGCTTCTCTAGGGGCCAGCATGTTGAGGGTGGCGCCCATCTCCTCTCCCTCGCTGCTTTACCTTCCCTGACCCTTAAGAGGGCAGGTACCCATTTACAGCTGAGTGAACTGGGGGACTGTACTGAAGCCAAGGCGCGCAAACGGTCACCCATCCAATAGGTAACCACACTCGACGCTGCTTAACATTGGCTGGGGGAAAGCGAGCGCTCTGACCACTGAGCTATCCCTTCCCCTAAGGGGGGATTCATTTAATCCAGGCAAATCCTGGGTCAGGGCTAAGAGGGTTAAGAGGGGGGGGGGGGGGTTACCAAGAGGACAAAACAAGCCAGTAATAAAGAAAAAAAAAAATTTAAAGGTGAGAAAAAAGAAAAGGTGAGAACTGTCCTGACTGTAGGACTAAGAGAGAGGGTTAAAGGGAGGGGGAGGGGGGGTTGCAAAGAAGACAAAACAAGCCAGTAATAATTAAAGAAAAAAAATTCTTTTTTTAAAAAGGTGAGAACTCACCTGACTGTAGGTGCCCTGGTAGAAGACAAAACAAGCCAGTAATATAAAAAAAAAATATATATTTTTTTTTTAAAAGGTGAAAGAACTCACCTGACTATAGGTGCCCTGGTAGAAGACAAAACAAGACAATAATAAAAAAAATTTTTTTTTTTTTTTTTAATTAATTTTTAAAAAGGTGAGAACTCACCTGACTGTAGGTGCCCTGGTAGAAGACGGGGTGGGTTAACCCGAACTTGACCTCAAAGCTGTTGATGAAGCGCATGACGTCCCCCAGGGGGTCTGTGACGTCTGCAACACCACACCCACAGTTCAAAGGTCACCAACGGCCAAGTGCTCCACGCACTTTGGCTGGGTCAGTGGTTTACTGACCGGTGTGTTTTTGTTTTGCAGGTGACGATAGTGATGGAGAAATTTTACATTTGCTTCCCAAAAAAAGGGCTGGTGAATAGGGTGGGTACATATGTAAAAAAAAAAAAAAGAGAGATGGGGGGGGGGGAGGGGGGAGAGAAGAGAGAGAGTAGGGAGGAAAACACACACACACAACACACACACACACACACACACACACACACACACACACACACAGACACACACACACACACAACGACACACACAACACACACACACACACACACACACACAACAACACACACACACAACCACACAACAACAACAAACAACAGAAGGGATGGATCCTTTTTTTCAGCAATTATTTCAGAACAGAGAATTGTTGAGAAAAAATGACAGAATTAGGATTTTAGGGGAAAAAAGAAAAAAAAAAGACCAAAAACCAAATTTAACTGATCAGTCGACACTTACGTCTGCGTGGGTCAGGACGTAACAATCGAACTGCAACAAAAAAACAAACAAAAATCACACAAAAAATCACATGAAAAATCATTATCGCATAATAAAAATTCCAGCAAAAATAAAAAAAAAAAAAAATCACATTATAAAAATCAAAATAAATATCGCATAATAAAATTCCTGCAAAATCAAAAAAAAAATCACATGAATAAATCCTAAATTAAAATATATCACACAATAAAAATTCACTAATTGTCCTTACACCACAGAACACAAATCAGCATAACTCAGTCAAGGGTCCTGGGTCCAGTGCACAACTTTTGTCCATTTTTTTGTAGACTCAAAAAAAATTCAGAAAACGTCAAAGATGGTAAAAAAAAAAAAATTAAGAACCATAGGGGAAATAAAAGCAAACATATATACAACTATTGTCATATTTTTGTAGACTAAAAAAAAAATCTAAAAATGTCAAAGATAGAAAATACAAATTTTTTTAAAACCCACCAACATAAAAAGAATAAAAACTAACATGATATTACACAATTATCATCATATTTTTGTTAGACTCGCAAAAAATTCTGCAAATGTCAAAGATAGCAGAATAAAAAAGATTTTTTTTTACAATTCTATGGGGAATAAAAACATACATAATATTATTCAACTATCATCATATTTTTGTACACTCACTAAAAAAAATGAACATTTCAAAGACGGTGGGATTTTAAAAAAATAAATAAATAAGCATAAGGCAAATAAAAACTAACATGATACTACACAACAATCATATTTTTGTAGACTCACAAAAATACCTGAAAATGTCAACGATAACAGAATTTATATTAAAAAAAAAAATTAAAACACCAACATAAAAGGAATAAAACCACAAATGAAATTATACAATAAGTCATATTTGTGAATACACACTCACAGAAAAATCTGAAATGTCCAAGATGGCGGAATGAACACAACCCCACCCCCAACATAAGGCGAATAAAACCTCACATATATCATCCATTTTTCCATTATCCTTGATACAAGAATGAATAAAAAAATAAAATAAAAACAATAAAGGTCATATTTGTGTATAATACATACTTACAGAAAAATCTGAAAATGTCAAGATGGCTGAATGAACACAACCCCACCCCACCACCACCACCCCACCCACATAAGGGGAATAAACCTCACACTATATCAACATTTTCCATTATCTCGATACAAAATGATAAATAAAAAATTAAACAATACGTCATATTGTGTTTACATACACATCACAGAAAAATCTGAAAATGTCCAGATGGCGAATGAAAAACCACCCATATAGGGATAAACTCACACAATACGACAAAAACTGAACAGTTATATTGGGTATCACAGAAAAATGAAAAGCCAAACGGTAGATAGAAGAAGCGGAAGGAAAACATAGGAATCCATTGCAGCCGTCCTATTTGTCGCTGATTTCTGGGCACCGCGAATACCCTGTAACAAAACCTTTGCAGTCCAACATCAACTGTATACATGTACATGTGTGAATACCATTGACTGTTATTGCGCTTTAAGAAGTGTGGTAACAGGCTTTACAAAAAAGTTGCCCCCCCCCCCCCCCTCTTCTCTCTCCATACTTGTCGCTGATTTCTAGTAGGCACCGTGAATACCCTGTAACAAAACCTTTGCAGTCCAACATCAATTGTATATATGTACATATGTGAATCTTTTCTCTCTCAGTCTATTTGTCGCTGATTTCTAGGCACTGTGAATACTCTGTAAAAAAAATCCTTAGCGGTCCAACATCAATTGTATACACATGTATGTAATTATGTAAATACCATTGACTGTTATTGCACTATAAGAATTGTGGTAACAGGCTTTACAAAAATGTTGCCCCCCCCCCCCCCCCCCTCTCTCTTTTTGTCACTGATTTCTAGTAGGCACAGCGAATACTCTGTAACAAATCCTTAACAGTCCAACATCAATTGTATATGTACACATGTACATATGCACATACCACTGTCATTGTGCAGTAAGAATTGTGGTAACAGACTTTGCAAAAAAAGTTGCCCCCCCCCCCCCCTCTCTCTCTCCCTACTTGTCGCCGATTTCTAGTTGGCACCGCGAATACTCTGTAACAAAACCTTTGCAGTCCAACATCAATTGTATACACATGTACATGTATGTCATTACGTAAATACCATTGACTGTTATTGCACAGTAAGAATTGTGGTAACAGGCTTTACAAAAAGTTGCCCCCCCCCCCCCCCCCCCCCTCTCTCTCCCTACTTGTCGCTGATTTCTAGGCACCATGAATACCCTGTAACAAAACCTTAGCAGTCCAACATCAATTGTATATACATGTACATGTGCGTGCATACCACTGTCACTGCAGTGCAGTAAGACTGGTGGTAACAACAGACTTTACAGAAAAGCAGCAAGGAGACCCGAACCTCTGGTTGATGGGGTGGGCGTTGACCTGGGGCTCCCTCTCCACCTCTCTGTTGCGGGAGTTGTGCTGATGGAACACCTGGGGCACACCTTCCCGCTCGTTGAAGGTGTCCTGCACTGCTGCCTGCAGGGACCCACCACACACCAGCAATCAATCCTACAATTCCTATCAACACGGATACTTTTTAGCCGCCGCTGTAGTCTAGTGGTTAGGGCGTTGGACTCGTAATCTAAAGGTTGCGAGTTCGATCCCAGCTTTCGGTTATGGCATTGTGCCCTTGGAAAAGGCACTTTACTGCTATTTTCTCACCCCACCCAGGTGTAAAAGGGGTACCAACCTTGTGTTGGGGGTTAACCCTGCGATAGACTGGCGTCCTATCCAGGGGGGAGTCTATGACTCTCAGTTGCTTAACGCCACAGAAACCGGGATAAGCACCAGCCTGATGAGCCTTAGGCTCGGGACAGACTTGAACTTTTTAACTAATACTTTTTATTAGGTTAAAGCAGTAGGAATATAAACTGTATGAACACTTATACCTTGTACAAAGTTATAACAGTAGCAATTTAAATATGAACACTAATACTTTAAATATTAAGTTACAACAGTAGCAATCTAAATTATATTGACACTAACACCTTATTATTGTAGGAATACAAATTTTATGAATACTATTACTGATGCTGCATAACAATAAAAATACATTTTATAACATTTGAACACTAATAATTTTTAACAGTAGAAATACAAATTAGAAAGAACACAAATACTTTATAACACTAGCTTGAATACAAATTGTTTGAACCTAGTTATTACCTCAAATCAGAGAAATTCATGTAGGTCTTGAGCAAAATATCCACCATCAAAGAAGAAATATGAAATAATATCAACAACACGTCATCACACAACTCTTAGCACCATAATACAGAATCAATATGTACATTCATTCCTCTGTGCAAACACCACATACATGATATACTTGTGCACATGTTTGATATTATAGATAACACAGATCTCTACACAACATCACAAGCATTTCAAGCAACCCAACCAGGACACATCACAAACCATATCACTTTCAAATTCTTCATTCTACCATTAACTAGTATCAATCAGCAAATTACACACTACTTGTACTAAGCGTACTTCACACCACCACACCTGGGAGGTGAATGAATGAACATGTTTCATTCATTGCATGATTAATGACAAAGCATCTCTACAGCACATCTTGCCTACAACTGACAATTACTGTTACTAACACCAGAGGGTAATCCAACCATGAAAAACACATAGAATTTAGTTCAGGCTTTGTGAACAGGAGATTTTTGTTATGGGGTAGGATTAGATAGTAACAGCCAGTGACCATGTAGACTAAATAATAATATGAGTCTATGACATAAAAAAAACCATATAAACATGCATACATACACATCTCAATATTTCATGAAAATAATATGAGTCTATGACATAAAAAACAACAACACATAATGATAAGCATTTTATAAATACATACACACCTCAATATTCCATGAAAATAATGAGTCTATGACAAAAAAAACGACACATAGACGTGTATTTGTTTTTACAAGATATAGCGCTATATAAATTCCATGAATTATTATTATTATTATTATTATAAATACACACCTCAATATTCCATGAATGCCTCTCCAGGATACCTCTACATCTGTTCATGTCCTCAATGCCTGTTAGATCCTGTTGCAATACCAAAAACCATAGCATCACACACTTGTTACATCAGCAAAGCACTGGAATCATCATCTATTCTTCTGTCAAAGGTTTAAAGCATTTCAAACATTTTTTTTTATGAAGCTCCAACCCAAGGGGCTTTCGAATTTTAAACACACGCCAAAAGTTGAGTCATCAATTCAGCAATTGCAACACTAGTACTGTCCCATTACCACACACACACCACACACACACACACACACACACACACACACACACCACACACACTAACTTAGCTGAAGTTAGCACAATCAATGCATAAGTAAAGTATGTGTCACTTATTCACTGCAAGAATACGCCGAATTATATATATATATATATATATATATATATATGTAACTTAAGTTATGACCCAACTTTTATTCACAAGTTTTTGATGTTTTTTTTAACTAAAAGTTTTCATAGGTTATGTCATGCATAGGGCTTAGTTCAATCTTTGCAGGACTGAGAGTAAAGCCTAAAGGTCAAACAGAACCACAATGTTTAAAAGGACAAAAGTATAAATTACTATAATTACTACATCACAAGGTTGTGACTACACGACAGTCTCTGTTGAGATTTACTGATGAACAATTTGTGCCAATTTTAGTCAGGTTTTTTTGGTGACTGAAGACTAATCTAAAATTTAAAAAAATATTTTGCCATATGCTGAAACAAAGACCCACTATCTGTAAGTCTTAGTAATTTCAGATTTATAACCTAGTCCTTCAGATGAGAGTATAAACCAAGGCCCCGTTTGCAAACGCATGCAGAACATCTTGCACACACCTTAATTCCTGTTCAACTTTTCATAAGAGTAGGCCACCGTGGGCTGGTGGGAACAGATGACAAGATTTACAAACCTGCATACACATGGGGACTGGATGTAAAAAAGCACATGATTGCTTATTCCATTATCTTCGATATAAAAGGATAAATAAGTAAAAAAAAAAAATAATAAATCTGGCAACACCCCTCCCCTTTTGCTAAGCTCCTTATGGATTACTGGTCAGATTTCTGCCACCCATACCATGGTACAGCTGCTTTCTTTCTGGCCCTCCATGACGCATTAACTCATAACTGGTGGGGATTTTTTTTTTTTTTTTTTTTGGGGGGGGGAGTGTCCACAATGGGTGAGCAAACAGGAACCATCCATTTCCTTTGACTTAGGCTTGTTAGGTTTGCAGTTCTGGCTAAGCCACAGTGGCAATCTTCATCATCCATGATGTCAAATGTGTAATGTTCAGGATACTATCTTCAAACTTGAAGGAGATTGAAGTGTATTTGTTTTGGCTGCAGAATACATACAATGATACATGTATGGATTGGATAGCAAACAAATTATTTCCTTAAAAAATCAATAACTTATACAGATCCATTGATATAACATCTACTGAAAAAAGTAATATCCAAATCTTTAATAAGATTCTATTTATAATCTTATCCAGTGTTTTATGGGGGCCACTACACCGTCATTGTTTTCGTGCATCATCAATGATCGACAGATGTCGATCCACAACTGCCAGGCCCAAGTAACGTAGGCTGTTCTCCTACACAAGCTATTACTGTTTCTATTACTATGAGGACGAAGACTAGAACGACAGCATCAATGTTATATCGTGACTGGAGGTCGTTGGGATAAGTTAAAAGCTGTGATGATGCTTGTGCAATGTGTGTGAAAGCAGACGAAAATCAAATGGAGAGGTAGATTTTTTCTTTATTTAAGACAACAAAGCTTTGTTCACCAAAAATGACTTTAAAATCTAAAACAATATACATATCTGTAGTAAATATATCATGGAAATGGAATATAAGAAATATTCTTCACCTGGAACTGGACCAATTTTTCAGTTTGCTCGTGAGACAGATCGTCGGCGTCAGCCATCTTGATGTAAAATGAACTTCCGATACAAAAGCGCCACCATGTATTTACTTCCGGTCAGTGTACACGTGTGGACTTTTGAGGGGCTCAGATCCAAGAGGTGCAGAGATTTGTTTGATTCTCACTTTTCCAAGACAATCTTGGAGCTATAAATAACAGTACACTCAATCACGATAGTTAAGTACAAATTGGCGATCAAAACTTTACCAAGTTACTGTGAGTGTACGCCCAGAAAACAAAACTTACATTATCGTCTGCTCTCAGACGCCGCAACGGTTAATTTCATGTTTGTATTTTTCGTGATGCTGATCTCAGTTACTCATGATTATCATGATGTGAAGAAATATTAGCATATAAACTTTAAACATATAACTGATATAATTTTTCAATACATGAAAGGATAGGATGGGTGTAGCATGTCACTTAATGATACTGATTTTTAAACAAGGTATAATCGCAGGCTGGTGGCAACCAAGGATATTACTTAAGCATTGATCGCCACTTGGCACAACAGTGCAGCTAAGTGACTATACAAAACAGCCACCTGCCAACTCCTTGCTCCTAACCAAAACAAAAATGAAGGTGGTGGGGGAGGGGGGGGGGTGCTGACGTGGGGGGGGGGGGGGGATCTAAGCCTAGAGCATGCAGGGTGGGGGTGACATGCAGGGCGGGGGTGATGAAGGCTCTTTTGAGTGTTTTTTTTGGCAGAAAAACCGACAACAATTCTCCATCACCCCAACTGTGTGAGCGTGTCAGACAGGAATTCTCAGTCACAGCATGTTGCTTTATCATAGACATCTAATCCCCTGTTGTTGTTGTGATTAGATTAATGTCCCAGCGGAGATTTCCAATTTAGGGACTGACCATTTCCCTGTCAGAGTGCTCATGTTGTCTCCTAGTCATCCCCAAAGCTGGACACCTTCCAGACTTGGCTTGACCACAACTTCCCACTGGGAGGGAGGCCCTTCCCCCAATCACAGCCCCTCCCCCCCCCCTCCCACCACCACCTTCATTTTTGTTTTGGTTAGGAGCTACTGTCACCAAGGAGTTGGCAGGTGGCTGGCTTGTATGGTCAATATTTACAAAACTGCATACACACTGGACTGGATGAAAAAAAAAGCACATGATTGCTTATTCTGTTATCCCCAGTATAAAAGAATAAAAGAAGATAAAATAAATTTAGCTGCACTGTAGTGCCAAGTGGCGATGCTAAACTAAGCAGTATTCTTGGTTGCCACCGATCCTCACTTTTTTTTTTTTTTAAATTAAAGTAGTCCAACACTTTCTCTTACAGGACTGTAACTTTTCAGTTTGTCAAAAATGAGGACGGTAGGAAGTAGTGGAAAATATAGATATATACATATATATATATATATATGTATGTATATTGATATATATATAATATCCCGGGTGACCTCCAGAGTGTTAAGCTGGAGAAAGTGCAACAACAACACACAGGTAAAGACACAGTGCCACAGGTGATCAGGTGAGCATTACATCATATCATTATTGTGTGGTGATGTGATGAATTTGATGTGCAGGTGAGGTCAGGTGATCATTACATCATTCAATTTATTGTGTGGTGATATGCAGGTGAGGGGAAGGAAGGAAGGAGTGATGAGGATGCAGCAGGTCAGGGGGTTACTGCTGGTGCTGTGTGCTGCACTGCTGCTGCATGCAGCGTTTGCCACGCTGTCCAAAAGTGACCGGGGCAAGAAGAAGAAGGCAGAACAGGTGTGTACAGTGTGCTGTACTGCATTGTACATGTTTACATAGATCTATTTACCTCTCTCTCTATCTGTCTATCTAGATATCTATCTTAGTATCTATCTATCTATCTATCTATCTATCTATCTATCTATCTATCTATCTTCTCTCTCTCTTTCTCTCTCTCTCTCTCTATCTGTCTATCTATCTATCTACCTCTCTCTCTATCTGTCTATCTATATCTATCTATCCATCCATCCATCCATCCATCCATCCATCCATCCATCCACCATCCATCCATCCATCTATCTATCTATCTATCTATCTATCTATCTATCTATCTATCTGTCTATCTATCTATGTATCTCTAGCGTAATGGTCAGAACAGGGGGACGGGATAACATAATGGTCACAACGTTGCACTCGCAATTTGACGACCCAAGTTCGACTCCCGTTGGAGGGGATTTTTCCCCAGGAGTTGACATCAGTGCTGACTCCACTCCCCCCCAAAGTCTATCAGATGAGACTGTAAACCGAGGCCTCATGTGCGAACTCACGCAGAACATTAAAAGAATATAATTAAAAAAATAGTAATAAATCTATCTATCTATTCATAACCTTGTTGTTGTTGTTGTTGTTGTTGTGATGTTGTCAGGAGGTGGTGAGTGTGATGGAGAAATAAATAATAAATCCATCTATCTATTCATAACCTTGTTGTTGTTGTTGTTGTTGTTGTGATATATATGCAGGAGGTGCTGAGTGTGGTGGAGAAATAAATAATAAATCCATCTATCTATTGATAACCTTGTTGTTGTTGTTGTTGTGATGTTGTCAGGAGGTGCTGAGTGTGATGGAGAAATAAATAATAAATCCATCTATCTATTGATAACCTTGTTGTTGTTGTTGTTGTGATGTTGTCAGGAGGTGCTGAGTGTGATGGACAGGAAGTTGGTGGTGGAGAACATGAAGACAAAACACATCGTGGAGGAACACAGCAAGTTCTCTCCCCTGGAGCAGGAAGTGAAGAACTTCCGTGGACCAGTGCTGGGCTATGTCACTCCTGTGAGAAACCTTTTTTTTTAGCTTTTTTTTTTAGCTTTTTTTTTTTATGTCATCGGTTACTTTGCTTGTTAAAAGAGTTGGGGTTTTGTTATTTTGGGGGGTTTTTTTGGGTTTGTGTTGTTTTTGTTTTTGTTTTTTTGTTGTTGTTTTTGTTGTTGTAGTTGGGGGGGGGGGGGGGGGGGGGGGGTGGGGGGGTTGTGGGTTGGGGGGGGGGGGGGGGGGGGGTTGTTGGGTTGAAGTGGTTTTTTTGGAATGGGAGGGGGGGGGGGGCAGGGTCTGTATGTAAGTGTGTGTGTGTGCCAAAGTCAACTGATTTATTTGTTAGACCATAAACCCATACAATTGGTGTTCACATTCGCATAACAATGTACATATAGTTAAACAGTTCCACTTTCAAGCGCATCTTTCCTGATTAGATATGGTTTGTAGACGTAATTGCAGAGTTTTGAAATAATGTCTTTGTTTCCACACGAGAGCAGTGGCACAAATTTGAACAATGGGGGTTTTCTGTAGTATTTGGGGGGAATAAGTTGTGAACATAAATCAGTATACTTTGGACACACCAACAAAAAGTGCAGTTCTGTATCAGGAGTTTCTGCACAAAAAGGCCAATAAGGATTGCTCACATTCTCAGTGTACATACCATAACTCAGAAAATGTGAGCGCAAAGGTAGCGTGACAGTTCTGAACCTTGTAAATATTTTATGCTTGTTAATTAATCTCACAACATGAAAGTATGGACGTGAGGTCAAGGAATCAGACAGCTGTCTGAGTGTTTGACAAAGAAAAAGAATACATGTATGTAGATCTGTAAAGAAATGGATATATTTATATATATGTATATATATGTATATATATATAATTGATCGGTCGTCTAGAAGTATAGTCCTGATATGGCCTATGTGGTCGGCGGGGCTATAAGCAACATAATTGGATTGGATTGGATTAGAGGTAACATACCTGCCTAGAAAGCAAAAAGTCTGGGTTTGAAGTGTGCGGTGGTTCGATCCCCATTTCAGCCCAAAACTTTTCCCCCAACCACTACACCGTGAGTGGTGGTCTGGGTGCTACTCTTTCGGATGAGATGGCTAACTGAGGTCCTGTGTGCAACAAACTTTCAGTCCATGTCAAAGAACCCATGACAACATAAGAGTTGTCCTTTGCAAAATTCTGTTAAAAAACGCCACTCTGATAGAGAAACAAATGCATATGCACACAGGGAAAGAGGAAGAAAAAAAAAAAGGGTGGCACTGCTCTTGTGGTGACACACTTCCTGCAGGGGAGAGCAGCCAAATGTTCACCCTCAGACTTAGAGTGGTATAGACAGGCAGAGATATTTATTTTATCATATTTTTTTCTTTTATTTTGAGGATAATGGAATAAGCATTTGTGTGCTATTTTTACATCCAGTCCCCGTGTGTATACAGTTTTGTCAATTTTGTCATCCGTTCCCACTGGCACACAATGGCCTACGCTTCCAAAAAGCAGAACAGGTTTTAACGTGTGTGCAAGATGCTCTGCATGCATTCGCACACAGGACCTCTGTTTATAGTCTCATCCGAAGGACTTTTGGGGACAGGGAGAGAGAGAAATAGATAACGATAGACAGACAGACAAACAGACATGTTATTTTAGCATTGTTATATTAAGAAAAGCAACTTGAATAATGGAAGTATTTGCCTCTGTGTGTGTGTGTGTGTGTGTGTGTGTGTGTGTGTGTGTGCGCGTGCGTGCGTGCGTGTGTGTGTGTGTATGCATGTGTGTGTGTGTATGCATGCGTGCTTGCATGCGTGTGTGTGTATGTGTGTGTGTGTGCTTGCATGCATGCGTGAGTGCATATGTGTGTGCATGCGCGCGTGTATGTGCGCACGTGTGTGTGTCTGTGTGTGCACGTGCGTGCCTCTGTGTGTGTGTGTGTCTCTGTCTTGTGTGTATATGCATGTGCATCACCGACTCCCTCCCTCCCTCTCTCCCTGTGCCTGTGGCTGTGTCCATGGTGGCGGTGTGTGTGCACGCACAGTGGAATAACCACGGCTACAAGGTGGCTCAGCTGTTTGGAGCCAAGTTCACCCACATCTCCCCTGTGTGGCTGCAGATCAAGAGAAAGCCTGGGGGGGCCTTCCTCATGAAGGGGGGGCACGACATTGATAAAGGTCAGAGAGAGAGAGAGAGTCAGTGTGTGCGCGTGTGTGTGTGTGTGTGTGTGTGTGTGTGTGTGTGTGTGTGTGTGTGTGTGTGGCTGCAGATCAAGAGAAAGCCTGGGGGGGCCTTCCTCATGAAGGGGGGGCACGACATTGATAAAGGTCACAGAGTGTGTGTGTGTGTGTGTGTGTGTGTGTGTGTGTGTGTGGCTGCAGATCAAGAGAAAGCCTGGGGGGGCCTTCCTCATGAAGGGGGGACACGATATTGATAAAGGTCACACACAGAGAGAGAGAGAGTGTGTGTGTTTGGAGGGGGGGGGGGTGGGAGGGGCTGGGTTGGTGTGTGTGTGTTAGAGGGGGGGGGGGGGGGGGGGGGTTGGTGTGTGTGTAGTGTGTTTATGTGTGTGTGGAAAGATGGGGGGGGGGGGGGGGGGGGAGGAGTGAAGTGTGTTTGTGTGTGTGAGAGAGAGAGAGAGAGAGAGATGTTGTTTTATTTCCTTTCCCAGCTAGATCTCAGGTTCACCAGTGGTGAGATTTTTGAATGTACAGCTGTTTTTGCCCACCATGAAGGTAGCTGCATTCCAACTTCAGGGATGTATCCTGGGTATGTTCATGTCTCCATAACCCAACAAACGCTGACATGAATTTCAGAATCTTTAAAATGCATATTGGATCTCCTGTATGTGTATATACACAAAGGAAAATTAAAGCACTGGCAGGTCTGCACTTGAAGTTATACTAGGAGATCTAACTAAAAATCCCTACCCTTCATTCACCAGATGCCACCGCCAAGATTCGAACCCAGAAATTCATGGACCCATAGGATGGAATTCAGACAGTTTTTAACCACGTGGCTGTAGCGTCCACTGTA
The DNA here is from genome assembly GCA_030674155.1 of Stramonita haemastoma. Classification (NCBI taxonomy): domain Eukaryota; kingdom Metazoa; phylum Mollusca; class Gastropoda; order Neogastropoda; family Muricidae; genus Stramonita; species Stramonita haemastoma. Next base: position 35,985,996 of record CM060344.1, on the reverse strand, counting down.
AATCTGCTGTGGTGATGACACACAGACCCTCCCCAAACACAGGGCTGGGAAGGTTGGGGGGCAAAACAAGCAGAGGACAAAGGGATGGGCAGCTGGCAGATTGTGAGATATTTTTGTGTTTGTGTTGCAGGCTGGGTGAAAGAAGTGTCCAAAGGAGGAAAAGTCAGTGTTGGTAAGATGATATCATGTGTAACAGATTTTGATTATTGTTGTTGTTGTTGTTGTCATCCTTCTCCTCCCTGTCCTAGTCCTCTTCATTGTCGTCATCGTCATTGTTAAAAAGTAGTAGTAGTAATGGTGTCTAGATGTCCAGGATTTTAGGCTCTAGCATTTTACTACAGAGATGATTATTGTTGTTGTTGTTGTTGTCATCCTTCTCTTCCCTGTCCTTTTCATTGTCATCATCATCATTGTCATTGTTAAAAAGTAGTAGTTGTAATAGTGTCGATATGTCCAGGATATTAGGCACAAGCATTTTACTACAGACTATAATCATGATTATGATTATTGTTGTTGTTGTTGTTGTCATCCTCCTCTTCCTTGTCCTCTTCATTGTCATCATCATCATTGTCATTGCTGTTAAAAAGTAGTAGCTGCCACAGTGTCGAGATGTCCAGTATATTAGGCACAAGCATTTTACTGCAGACTCCCTAAAGATCCTCTTTCGGGATGTTCCATCGGACACCATTTTTAACTTCCTGAGAGAATCGGGCTTTTTCCGTCTGATATGAGTGAAAGTGTTATAGTCAGTTGCTAAGAACAGGGTTGTTTTAAGGAATCTGGTTTGGGTTTTATCTCATTTTATGTGTGATTGATGTGGGTTTTCCCACAACGCTGTGCCCGTCCTGGGCTGACCCTTATGGTTGATCAGGGCGTCGATACAAGCAAGGACAGTGAAGTTGGTTTTATACCCCGTTTTAATCTGTATATAACTGCACAGTTTTATCCTGAGATTAAAAATTTTATGAGTTGACTGCCCTGATATGGCCTGTGTGGTTGGCAGGGCTGTAAACAAGATGATTGGATTGGCAGTTCTAATAGCTGCAGCAATAGTAGTAGTGGAGATGGTAGTGTCAGTAGTAGTGGAAGTAGTAATAATAGTAATAATAGTACTGTTACTTTTAAAGTATGATAGAAGATGTAATAGTAGCAGTGGCAGTTACAGTAAAAGAAGTAATAGCTGTAAAAGTAATAGAGGTAATTGAAGTAGCAGCAGTAGCAGTAGATGTAGCAGCAGTAGCAGTAGATGTAGCAGCAGTAGACGTATCAACAGTAGATGTAGCAGCAGTAGACGTATCAACAGTAGATGTATCAACAGTAGATGTAGCAGCAGTAGACGTATCAACAGTAGACGTTAGCAGCAGTAGATGTAGCAGCAGTAGACGTATCAACAGTAGACGTAGCAGCAGTAGATGTATCAACAGTAGATGTAGCAGCAGTAGCAGTAGATGTAGCAGCAGTAGACATATCAACAGTAGATGTAGCAGCAGTAGCAGTAGATGTAGCAGCAGTAGACATATCAACAGTAGATGTAGCAGCAGTAGACATATCAACAGTAGATGTAGCAGCAGTAGACGTATCAACAGTAGATGTAGCAGCAGTAGACGTATCAACAGTAGATGGAGCAGCAGTAGACCTATCAACAGTAGATGTAGCAGCAGTAAAAGAAGTAGTAGAAGTGGTGTTGGTAGTAGTAGTAGTAGAATTAGTAGAATTAGTAGTGCTAGTACTAGTAGTAGTAGTAGTGGTAGTAGTAGTAGTAGTAGTAGTAGTAGTAGTAGTAGTAGTAGTAGTAGTAGTAGTAGTAGTGGTAGTTAGTAGTAGTAGTAGTAGTAGTAGTAGTAGTAGTAGTAGCAGGGTTCGCGATAACCGGTAATTGTCGGTATTTTACCGATTGTAAACAGGGAATACCGGAAATTTTCGAAGCAGCCGGTACTGCGTACCGATTCTGTTTGCCTGTGACCGATTAGATTTCCGTCTCAAAAAAAAAAGTCTGAAGTGACGTTTTCTGACAGTCTGTCATGCGCCTGTGTTGTGCTTACACACCTACCCCTTCCTACCCCTTCCGACGAACATCTTTGGCGCCAGCCTCATTAATTAGCCTAGCACGCAGAACAGCAAGCTTTACTGTGAAAGAATAGAGCTTCGCGCTCTTCTCGGCATGACAGTGACTTCCATTCACAATGAGTAAATGGGGCCTAGATTTATTTATTCTTTATTCTTTCGATCTTTTATAGCGAGGATAATGGAATAAGCACTCCTGTGCTTTTTACATTTAGTCCCCGTGTGTATGCAGTTTTGTAAATGTCATCTGTTCCCACACGATGGCCTGCTCTTACGAAAAGCGAAAAAGCGGAGGGTCTATGACTATGAATTTGCGCCTTGCTTTGAGAGAGAAGAGTCGGAAACTAAATCTAAAGCGAACAAAAGATCTAGATGAGCGCTAAGCATAGAAACAAGAAAGAAGAATATAAGTCACAATGATGCCATGCAAAACAACAGACTGACACAGACAGTGACACAGGCGCTAGAAAAAAAAACCTATTTCCTGCGTGGCTTCGTGCCCAAGAAGCGAGTGGCAGCGGCGTGGCAGTCAAAGTCTGAGAGATTTGCGTTCAATTTAGATTTAGTTTTGCTGCCGAACAATCCCCCCCTCCCCCACCCCCTCACTGACTAGTTTCGTTTTGTTCACAGTAGGTACCGGATTTTATTTTCTGGGGACCGATTTTGGGGGAGCTGGTCAAGATATCTCTGAAATGGCAACTTGCAGTACCGGTTTTAAAAAATCCTAGCGCGAACCCTGTAGTAGTAGTGGTAGTAGTAGTAATAGTAGTAGTAGTGGTAGTGGTAGTAGTAGTAGTAGTAGTAGTAGTAGTAGTAGTAGTAGTAGTGGTAGTAGTAGTAGTAGTAGTAGTAGTGGTAGTGGTAGTAGTAGTAGTGGTAGTAGTAGTAGTAGAAGTAGTAGTAGTAGTAGTAGTAGTAGTAGTAGTAGTGGTAGAAGCAGCAGCAGTAGATGTAGTAACAGAAAAAGTAGCAGGGAGAATATGATATGGGTGTTTCTGCATGTCTGTGTGTGTGTTCATCCATTCATTCATGTGTGTGTGTGTGTTGTTGTTCTTCAATTTAACGTCTATTCACAATAAGTGATATTAGACACAAAAAGACAAACAATTCAGAAAAAAGGAACTGTCTAACAACCATAACCATAATACAATGAAGTAATTGAATTTACATATTAAGTAACTGTATAACTAATGTAACGACAACATTGTGTGTGTGTGTGTGTGTGTGTGTGTGTGTGTGTGTGTGTGTGGTGTGTGTGTGTGTGTGTGTGTGTGTTCATTCATATGTTCATTCATTCATTCATTCATTCATTCATTCATTCATTCATTCATTCATATGTGTGTTGATTCATTCATTCACTCATGTGTTGGGGTGTGTGTGTGTGTGTTCATTCATATGTTCATTCATTCATTCATTCATTCATATGTGTGTTGATTCATTCATTAACTCATGTGTTGGGGTGTGTGTGTGTGTGTTTCAGTGCCGCGAGTTCTGTTTGACGGGTGGAATTACAGGGACTTCCAGGTGATGTTCGGCAGCGAGGACACCATGGAGGACTGCATCAATGTCATGGTCACCTTCATCAAGGTCACACACACACACACAACACCACTCTCTAATGAAATCAAATCAAATCAAATCAAATAAGCATTAATGGTCACCTTCATCAAGGTCACACACACACACAAACCACTCTCTAATCAAATCAATCAAATCAAATCAAATCAAATAAGCATTAATGGTCACTTTCATCAAGGTCACACAAACCGCTCTCCACATCAAATCAAATCAAATCAAATCAAATCAAAATCAAATTTTTATTTCCAGATGGTACATTGAGTAAGCATTAATGGTCACCTTCATCAAGGTTTCACAAACACATCAGATCAAATCAAATTCAAATAAAATGTTTATATATCTATTGTTTCTTTGCTTAATATTTTGTTTTGAAATTTACTTTTTTAAACTTATCACTTTCTAACTCCCTACAGTGTTACTTTACCATGAATATTTTTCATGACTGACTGTATTTTACTTTTATGTTTCTTTTGGTTAATATTTTGTTTTGAATTTTCCTTTTTAAAAACTTATCACTTTCTTACTGACTACAGTGTAACTTTACCATGAATATTTCTTTTATTATTATTTATTTACTGATATATATATATATATTTTTTTTTTTTGTCCAGGAGAAGAAGTTTCCTGGGGTGGTTATAGAAATCTGGTCCAAGCTGGGAGGAAATCTGAAAGGGTCTGTATAGTATGACAGCAGTGCTGTGTCTGTCTGTCTGTCTGTCTGTCTGTCTGTCTGTCTGTCTGTCTGTCTTGTTTGTGTGTGTGTGTGTGTGTGTGTGTGTGTGTGTGTGTGTGTGTGTGTGTGTGTGTGTGTGTGTCTCACACACTCTCTTTCTCTCCCCTCCTTCCCTCCCTCCCTCTCTCTCTCTCTCTCTCTCTCTCTCTCTCTCTCTCTCTCTGTCTCTGTCTCTCTCTCTCTGTCTCTGTCTCTGTCTCTCTTCTCTCTCTCTCTCTCTCTCTCTCTCTCTCTCTCTCTCTCTCTCTCTCTCTCTCTCTCTCTCTCTCTCTCTCACACACACACACACACACACACACACACACACACACACACACACACACACACACACCACACACACACACACACACATTATAATTATCATTATCATGATTACTGAAGCTATCTCTTCTATCCATTATTATTTTATGATTATTATCATGACTGATCATTGTATTGTTGTTTTCATCAGTTATTTATGTGATTATTGTATAGTTATTATCATCAGTTAATTATGTGATTATGGTATGGTTATTATTCTTCTTATTATTCTCTGTTTTCTTCTTCTTTTTCTTCTTCTTCTTCTTCTTCTTCTTCTTCTTCTTCTTCTTCTTCTTCTTCTTCTTCTTCTTCTTCTTTTCTTCTTCATCATCTTCTTCCTCTCTTCTTCTTCTACTTATTATTATCATTTTTTTAAATTTTATTTTATTTTTATTATTATTATTATTATTATTATTATTATTATTATTATTATTATTATTATTGTTGTTGTTGTTGTTGTTGTTGTTGTTGTTATTGTTGTCGTTAATAATCATCATCATCATCATCATCATCACCAATTAATCTTGTGTTTATTGTATGATTATTATCATCAATCAATAATGTCATTTTCATTGTAGTGTTTATTATCATAAGTTATTTGGGCCATTATTGAATGCTTATTATCATTATTAATTTTGTGATTGATATACACTTATCATCATCAATTAATCATATGATTAATATACAGTTATTATCATCATCAGTTAATCATATGATTAATAGACAGTTATTATCATCATCAGTTAATCATATGATTAATATACAGTTATTATCATAATCAATGAATCATATGATTGATAAACAGTTATTATCATCATCAATTAATCATATGATTAATATACAGTTATTATCATCATCAGTTAATCATTAATATACAGTTATTATCATCATCAATTAATCATGTGATTTATATACAGTTATCATCATCATCAGTTAATCATATGATTAATATACAGTTATTATCATCATCAATTAATCATGTGATTAATATACAGTTATTATCATCATCAATTAATCATGTGATTAATATACAGTTATCATCATCATCAATTAATCATATGATTAATATACAGATATTATCATCATCAATTAATCATATGATTAATATACAGTTATTTATCATCATCAATTAATCATATGATTAATATACAGTTATTATCATCATCAATTAATCTTAAGGTGGGACATGGGGGTTGAAACTGATGAAATTTTGTTTAAAAGCCATTGTTAAAAGTTATGACATATGTTGAAAGGGCATCACTTGTAAAGCATAAATATATAAGAATTACTCAGTTTTGTGCTCTTTTGCCATGGAAACAATCCAATATGGCTGCCAAAATCAAATGTTTCAAAAACCTAAACCGTTATATCTATAACAAGTATGAGTAACCTGTTTCTGCAGACATATTTTACAACCTGAATTGTTTAAATTCACACAGGGAGATCTCCATACATGTACTCAGCAATTTTTTATTATAAAAAAACCCATGATTTTGGCCACTTTTGGCCCCGCGTCTCACCTTAAATAAATATAGTTATTATCATCATCAATGAATCATATTAAATAAATATAGTTATGGTCATCATCATCAGTGAGAGAGGGGTGTGTTGCAGGCAGCTGGTTCATTTCCTGGGTCACCTCAGTGAGGCGTTACACCAGTTACTCATGATTGATAGACAGTTATCATCATCATCATCATCATCATCATCATCATCATCATCGTCAGTGATTGGTGTGTTGCAGGCAGCTGGTTCATTTCCTAGGTCACCTCAGCGAGGCGTTACACCAGGCCGGCAAGACTTTCATCCTGGCCATCCCACCTGCCCTGCAAGCCAGGTCACTGTCTGTCCCTCCCTCTGTCTGTCTGTCCCTCTGTCTGTCTGTGGGTGTGTGTTTGTGTGTGGGTGGGTGTTTGTCTGTGTGTGTGTGGGTGGGTGTTTGTCTGTGTGTGTGTGGGTGGGTGTTTGTGTGTGGGTGGGTGGGTGTTCGTGTGTGGGTGTGTGTATGGGTGTGTGTGTCTGTTTGTCTGTGTGCGTGTGTGCTTGTTTGTCTGTGTGTTTGTGTGTCTGTCTGTCTGTCTGCTTGTCTGTCTCTCTATCTGTGTGTTTGCTTGTCTGTTTGTGTCTGTGTGTTTGTTTGTATGTCTGTCGGTCTGTCTGTCTGTCTGCTTGTTTGTCTGTCTGTCTGTCTGCTTGTTTGTCTGTCTGCCTGTTTGTCTGTCTGTCTGTCTGCTTGTTTGTCTGTCTGTCTGTCTGCTTGTTGTCTGTCTTTCTGCTTGTTTGTCTGTCTGTCTGTCTGCTTGTTTGTCTGTCTGTGGGTGTGGGTGTACGTTTGCTTGTTTGTGTGTGTGTGTGTGTGTTTGTCTATCTGTCTGTGTGTGTGTGTGTGGGGGGGGGGGGGGGGGGTGCGCGCGCGCGCGTGTGCATGTGTGTGTGTGTGTGTGCTGTCTGTGTGTCTGTCTGTCTGCTTGTCTGTGTCTGTGTGTCTGTCTGCTCGTCTGTCTATGTCTGTCTGTATGTGTGTGTGTGTGTGTCTGTCTGCTTGCTTGTGTGTGTGTGTGTGTGTGTGTGTCAATCAATCAATCAATCAATCAAATTTTTATTTCCAGATGGTACATTGAGTAAGCATCGATTTGCTTTTTTCCATCAAGCCATCTATCTAAAGAAAAGAAAAAAAAAAAAAAACTGCAAAAAACAAAACAAAGCAACACAAAAAACCAACAAAAATCAAAGCAGAAAATCCCTAGCAAAACAATAAAACCAACAAAGAAAGAAAAGGGGAAAAAAACAAACAAAGAAACAAATAAAACAACAACAAACATTTCACCAACATTAATTAGCTAACATGATTTCAACATGTGTGTGTGTGTGTGCGTGCGTGACACTGTGTGTGATTAAGGTAGCTGTATTCTATGTTCAGGGGTGATGGTGATGATGATGATGATGATGATAGTGTGTTCAGGGGTGATGGTGATGATGATGATAATGTGTTCAGGGGTGATGATGATGATGATGATGATGATGATGATGATGATGATGATGATGATGATGATGATGATGATAATGTGTTCAGGGATGATGGTGGTGGTGGTGGTGGTGATGATGATGATGATGATGATGATGATGATGATGATGATGATGATGATGGGTGTCATGTTTGCTGTGCAGTGGAGAACCAGGGATGTTTGTGGCGGAGGATTTCCGCAACCTTGTGGACAAAGTGGATTTCTTCAGCCTGATGACCTACGACTATTCTCAGGGGGCAAGTCAGTGCAGTCAGCACTGATGGGGGGGGTTGGCGGGGGGTTGTTTATTTGGTACTGATGTGTGGTGGTAGGGGGGGGGGGGGGGGGGGGGGGGGTGGGGGGGGGTTTGTTGTGTTTTTTGGTAAGTCGGTACTGATGTCAACTCCAGGGAAAAAATGCCCTTGAATGGGCCTCTTAACCCTCTTAGTCCTGAACCGGGATTTTCCGGGATTGAGTAATTGTCCCCCTTGAATCCTGAACCGGGATTTGCCAGGATTTACACACAGTAGATTGTGTCCATCACTGATCGCTACCATATGTCAAAGCTCTATCAGGCCAGAGGTACAAACCCTGCTGTGAGTCTGGAAGTAATCATAGCTGCTGGTATGTACTTAGAAGGAGGAAAAGGAGAGCGAGCATGTGCGCCTGACTGATTTCGTGATGAAATGTGAAATCTTGAGGCAATTTGTGTTCAGAGAATCTGAATGCAAGAGGGTTAATGGGATAAAAGGATTCAAAGCTGGTTTGTTTGTTGTTTTTTTTAGGGGGGGGGGGGCTTTGGGGGGGGGGGGGAGGGGGTACATTCCTCTGCTAGAGCTCCGAGGTTGACTGCTGGTGAGAGTTTGGAAGCTTTAGAGTGGTGGCAGATGAAATAGTTCCCCTCTGTTTCAGCAAATAGGGGATTTTTAGATTTATTTATTTATTTATTTATTCTTTTATATCGAGGATAACAGAATAAGCAATCATGTGCTTTTTTTCATCCGGTCCCCGTGTGCATGCAGTTTTGTAAATCTTGTCATCTGTTCCCACCGGCACACGATGGCCTACTCTTACGAAAAGCGGAACAGGATTTAACGTTGTGCGCAAGATGTTCTGTGTGCGTTCGCACACGGGGCCTCGGTTTAAAGTCTCATCCGAAGGATTGATATGCCCAGATAGCTCAGTGGTCAGAACACTCACTTTCCACAAGCCAAGGTTAAGCAGCATCAAGCGTGGTTACCAATTGGATGGGTGACCATTTGTGCGCCTTGGTTGTAGTACAGTCGCCCAGTTCACCCCGCTGTCAATGGGTACCTGCCCTCTTTTAGGGTCAGGGAAGGTAAAGCAGCAAGGGAGAGGAAATGGGCACCGCCCTCAATATGCTGGCCCTAGAGAAGCTGAGGTCTCTGATGCCTCGCTCCCCTATAAACACATAGGTTATGGGACACCTTTACCTTTTACCTTTACCCTTTTTTTTACCTCTTCAGTATATATATATGTATGTGTGTGTGTGTGTGTGTATCAGAAGTACTATTCATATAAAGGATCTTATCAGATCTGATGTGACGTGACGTGAGGCAACGTGACACGACATGACATGATGTGACTTAATGTGGTGTTACAGCCCAGGGCCGAACAGCCCGCTGTGGTGGATGCGGCGATGCGTGAAGACCTTGACCCCTGAGGGCAAACGTGGAGAGCGGGGCAAGATCCTGCTGGGCCTCAACTTCTACGGCTCTCACTTCATCGTGGGCACCTCTGTGGAACCCATCCTGGGCAACCAGTGAGTTGGGGGGGTTTGGATTTTTTTTGATTTTTTTTTATTCTTTGGTGTTTTTTTTGTATTCTTTGGATTTTGTTTGGATTCTTTGGGTGTTTTTTTTTTTCTTTGGAATTTTTTTTTATTCTTTGGATTTTGTTTGGATTTTTGTAGTCTTTGGATTTTTTTGTTTTGTATTCTTTGGATTTTTTGTTTGTTTGTTTGTTTGGATTCTTTGGGTTTTGATTGAGGTTTTGGATTTTGTCTGAGGTTTTGGAATCTTTTGGATTTTGGTTGAATATGTGGAATCTTTGGAGTTTCTTTGAATTTTTGTAGTCTCTGGATTTTCTTTGAATTTTTGTAGTCTCTGGATTTTGTTTCGATTTTGGTTGAGTTTTTGGATTCTTTGAGTTTTGTTTGAGTTTTTGTAGTGATTGGATTTTTGTAGTCTTTGGATTTTGTTCTTTCCCTGTTGGGATTGATTCCCGGGGGGGTCCCTGTCAGTATGAATATAGCGTCCCCACCTTCTGGAAATTTCTGTGCTAGAAATTTGTCTCTTTTCTATCCCTCTCTTTGTGGAGAACAGGGGGAGGGGGGGGGGGGGAGCATGTTTGTATGTTTTGAATTTTGGATTTTGTTGGGATTCTGTTCTTCCTGTTGGGATTTTCTGGGGGGTCCCTGTCAGTATAAACAGGGTCCCCGCCTTCTGGAAATTTCTGTGCTGACATGGATGAGTTTAAAACATCCTCACAGCTGGAATGCTTTTAGGGAGAAGTTGTTTTCACATGGTAGTCTAGGAGAAGTTGTTTTCACATGGTAGTCTAGGAGAAGTTGTTTTCACATGGTAGTCTAGGAGAAGTTGTTCTCCAGGTAGTCTAGGAGAAGTTGTTTTCACACGGTAGTCTAGGAGAAGTTGTTTTCACACGGTAGTCTAGGAGAAGTTGTTTTCACATGGTAGTCTAGGAGAAGTTGTTTTCACACGGTAGTCTAGGAGAAGTTGTTTTCACACGGTAGTCTAGGAGAAGTTGTTTTCACACGGTAGTCTAGGAGAAGTTGTTTTCACACGGTAGTCTAGGAGAAGTTGTTTTCACATGGTAGTCTACAGGGTTCGCACAAGTCCCTAAAAAGCCCTAAAAAGCCCTAATTTTGGGGAAAGCCAAAATAGGGCCCCTAAAAAGCCCTAAAAAATGAGACATATTGCCCTGGAGGCCCTAAAAAGCCCTAAAAATGGAAGTCATGTGTGAGATTTTATTTTAAAAATTAAAAAATATATATTCAAAATAAAACTATGGAGAAATAAATCCGAGAAGCGTGTCTGAAGATCGTATTATCGCTGATAGAATGCTTGTCGTCTGCTACTCGCGTCGGGCCACCTATTTCGTAAAGGGAGGTAATAGTAATTGCCTCCCTTGGAAATGTGATCGCTTTGCTTCGCAAAAAGTGGTGTGCAACCTTGTGCAGACCTGTGCACCTTCCGTATTTGTTCTGGGAAAAGTTGTAAAATAAGAAAATACAGTTTAATTAATAAAAATCCAATTTTTGTCTTTAAAAAAATCCGAAAATCAAAAATATAATCTTCTATCGTTAAGCGATGAGATGCATTATGTCGTCTGCTAGATCCTATCGTTCAGTTGTCTCCCCTTATAGCGCATGCGCACAGCATCTCTTTCAAAACAAAATGGCGGAAAGTAGTGTAGACTTTCGTGGAAAAACAGATCGAACTGACACACT
>CM060344.1:35969826-35972326 GCA_030674155.1 Stramonita haemastoma | reverse complement strand
TGTTTTCACACGGTAGTCTAGGAGAAGTTGTTTTCACACGGTAGTCTAGGAGAAGTTGTTTTCACACGGTAGTCTAGGAGAAGTTGTTTTCACACGGTAGTCTAGGAGAAGTTGTTCTCCAGGTAGTCTAGGAGAAGTTGTTCTCCAGGTAGTCTAGGAGAAGTTGTTCTCCGGGTAGTCTAGGAGAAGTTGTTTTCACACGGTAGTCTAGGAGAAGTTGTTTCACACGGTAGTCTAGGAGAAGTTGTTTTCACACGGTAGTCTAGGAGAAGTTGTTTTCACACGGTAGTCTAGGAGAAGTTGTTCTCCAGGTAGTCTAGGAGAAGTTGTTCTCCAGGTAGTCTAGGAGAAGTTGTTCTCCAGGTAGTCTAGGAGAAGTTGTTTTCACACGGTAGTCTAGGAGAAGTTGTTTTCACACGGTAGTCTTCAATTTTGTGCTAGAAATTTCTCTCTCCATTCGAGGAGATTTTTCTCCTGGAGTTAAAATTAGTGCTGACTCCACTCTCCCCAAAAGTCCTTCGGATGAGACTATAAACCAAGGCCTTGTGTGTCAACGCACGCAGAACATCTTGCGCACACGTTAAATCATGTTCCGCTTATCGTAAGAGTAGGCCATCGTGTGCTGGTGGGAACAGATGACATTTACAAAACTGCATACACACGGGGACTGGATGTAAAAAAAAAAGCAGAAGAGTGCTTATCCCATTATCCTCGATATAAAAGAATCAAATCAAATCAAATCTCTTTTCTATCCCTCTCTTTTTGTTACTGCCTTGCTCCTTTTCTTTCTGTTATCTCCTTCTTGTCTTTTTTTTGTTTTTTTTCCTTTTCTTTTTTTTTTTCTTTTTCTTTTTTCTCTCCTTCTTGTCTATGTTCTGCCTTCTTGGTCCTTTCTCCTGGGGTTTTTTTTTTCCAGAAAGATTTTAAAGATAACAATTTTCTCCCCTATGCCATAGTTGGATGTGCTGGGCCTGACTTGTCAGGCGTTTTATTATTATAATTATTTTGTTATTATTTATTCTTTTATATCCAGGATAATGGAATAACCAATCCTATGCTTTTTTTCCATCCAGCCCCTGTGTGTATGCAGTTTTGTAAATGTCATCTGTTCCCACCGGCACATGATGGCCTACTCTTACGAAAATCAGAACAGGATTTAACGTGTGTGCAAGATGTTCTGCGTGCGTTTGCACATGGGGCCTTGGTTTTTAGTCTCATCCGAAAGCATTTAAAGGCAGCGTGACGCATTTTGACACAAATAACAGACAACAATGAGTTGCTGTCTAAATGTTTGATAAAGAAAAAGTATTCTGTTTTGGAGAAAAGGGAGCTGTAGATAGCATTTGGTTCAGGGGGGGGGGGGGGGAGATTACATGATTTTTTTTTTTCTTTAATCTTTTAATTCCATTTTTTTTCTATATTGTGCAGTTACAAAAAGAAATACAAACAGTTATGTTGAATGAAAGACAGACAGACAGACACAGAGACAAAAGGAGTCTTTCGGATGAGACTGTAAACCAAGGCCCCGTGTGGGAACGCACGCAGAACATCTTGTGCGCATGTTAAATCCTGTTCCACTTTTCATAAGAGTAGGCCATTGTGTGCCGGTGGGAACAGATTAGTACACAGCGACCCATATATGTATTATACATATTATGTAAACTGCTCTGTGTGTTGTTGTTGCTGTTGTTGTGCAGACTACTGAAGACGCTAATAACTTGTTTTTTTTAAATTAGTACACAGCAACCCATATAATATATGTAATATACATATAATGTGAACTGCTCTATATGTGTTGTTGTTGTTGTTGTGCAGACTGGTAGAGACGCTGAAGAAACACAAGCCTGTCATAGTGTGGGAGGAGGAGTCTGCAGAACACATGATGCAGTTCAGGTCAGTCAATGTGTGTGTGTGCATGATGTACCTGTCAGGTCAGTCAATGTGTGTGTGTGCATGATGTACCTGTCAGGTCAGTCAATGTGTGTGTGCATGATGGAAATAAGCCGCCGCTGTAGCCTAGTGGTTAGGGCGTTGGACTCGTAATCTAAAGGTTGCGGGTTCGATCCCAGCTTTCGGCTATGGCGTTGTGCCCTTGGAAAAGGCACTTTACGGCTATTTTCTCACCCCACCCAGGTGTAAAAGGGGGTACCAACCTTGTGTTGGGGGTTAACCCTGCGATAGACTGGCGTCCTATCCAGGGGGAAGTCTATGACTCTCAGTCACTTAACGCCACAGAAACCGGGATAAGCACCGGCCTGATGAGCCTTAGGCTTGGGACAGACTTTTTTTCTTTTTTTTTAATGATGGAAACAAGGGAAATCAGCCTTCAGTGGACCTGCCTGTCAGGTCAGGTGTGTGTGCATGAGTGTTTTTTCCTCTTGGAAACAAGGGAAATCAGTTCAGGTAAGTCAGTGTGTGTGCATGAGTGTTTTTTCCTCTTGGAAACAGGGAAATCAGTTCAGGTCAGTCAGTGTGTGTGCATGAGTGTTTTTTCCTCTTG
>CM060344.1:35957326-35964826 GCA_030674155.1 Stramonita haemastoma | reverse complement strand
CACCGGCCAGGTTTATACATAGGAGAAGAAGCAACAGTTATAGCCTCCAACTTCAAATGCATGTTAAACAATAAAAATAAAAAATAAAAAAAAGATAATTAAAAAAAAAAAAAACATTTAACTAAACAGCCTGTGTCACTTGTTCAGGATTTGCCTACAACATGTTTCCAATATGACTTTAAAAAAATTTAAAAAAAATGTTTCCAATATGACTAAAAAAAAAAGGTTTCCAATATGACTTTAAAAAAATAATAATAATAAAATTTTTAATGTTTCCAATATGACTTTTTTTTAGCTGCCTTCCCAAATGTGACAGCAATATGCAAATGAAAAACTGGCACTGATTTTTTTTTTTTTGGCATAAATGTAAAATCGGTGGTTGGCTGGTTTTGTTGCATAAGTGTACCATCAGCAGTGTAAATATGGGATGGTGATATCAGAACTGGTACTGGTAGCAGCAGTAGCAGTGCAGGGCCTTTTTTCAGGAGTGGCCTAGAGCCAGCCTTGCATTGATGACTCAGACTGTGATAATATAAACACCAATTTTTTTTGTTTTGTTTCCTATAACATAAACACCAATGTTTTGTTTGATTACATAAACACCGATGTTTGGTTTTATAACATAATCGCCAAAACACCAATGTTTTGTCATTGACTTCAACACCTACATTTTGTTTTATATAACGTAAACACCAATCTTTTGTTTTATATACTATAAAAGCCTTTTTTTTTTTTAACAAGCACCAACTTTTGTTTAATAACACAAACACCAATGCTCTGTTTTATGACATAAACATCCATGTTTGGTGTTATAACATAAACACCAAAAAATAAAAATGATTTTAAAAAATAACATAAACACCAATGTTTAGTTATATAAAATAAACACCAGTGTTTTGTTCTATGAAATAAACACAATGTTTAATTAAATAACATAAACACCAATGTTTATCCTCGTAGTTAGAAAAGTTAAAAATGCACATATGTGTGTTACTTGATCCACTGTTGTCTGCCAAATATCTGTGTACATGTGTGTGTGTGTGTATGTGTGTGTGTGTGTGTGTGTGTGTGTGTGTGGTGTGTGTGTGTGTGTGTATGTGTGTGGTGTGTGTGTACATGTGTGTGTGTGTGTGTGGAAAAGGAGAGATACAGAAAATAATATATATGTAAGAAAAAAATGAGAAGAAAAGGTAAAAAAAGAAAATCAGAGAGGCCATTTGTGTGTGTGTGTGCGTGCATGTGTGTGGCTGTTTGTGATGCTACATGTTGTATTTATAAATTGCTGTGTTGTTGTAAAGAATGAAATGTCAAAGCCACACAGTGCGGTGTTGACCTGATGATAGCTACTGACTGCTAGGTTTGTGCTCCTGTGGCCAAGCTTCAAGGCAATAGCAAGAAAATAAATAAATAAATAAATGAATAAATAAATAAACAGTGTAAAAATCTGCTATATGGCTGAGAGCATTCAACTCATCAGAAATTTTTCTATGAACCTTCTCAACAAAAATCAGACATTTAGATTTTTTTTCCCCCCATCTATGTAAGACACCACAGTGATGTCATACGCTAATACCGTAAAATCCCTAGCATAAGCCCACCATCTAGCAAACGCCCACCCCCCACTTTGGGCCAAAAGTTGTGCACAGGGGTAGCTACCTAGCAAACGCCCACCCTGCTTTTTTCATCAGTATCTGGATACTGAAGCAGTTGGGAATGTTTCGGAGTGTGCCCGTGAATTTTCTGTCGATAGGAAGAGGATCAGGGAATGGAGTGAAAACAGAGATAGACTTGATCAGCAGTACGAAAAAGACAAACAAAAACGGAAACAGTCAAAAGGACCAGCAGTTAGATCTGAACATGTCGACCAAGGTGTGCTGCATTATCTGGAAGATGAAAAATCTGAAGGCAGGGTATTGCGAAACAAAGACCTACAACGGAAAGCGATGGAACTCATTGGCCTTCTTTGCCTCAAAGTCCCTTTTTTCTGTGTTCCTTCACTTCTACTCTCACGACCTAACATACATGCTTTCGGGAGTTGTATTTGCTCAATTACACGGTTGAGCACAAAAAATACTTTGTGCAAAGGGGTCTATCCCTAGCAAACGCCCACCCCCCAATTTTGCCCTAAATCAGTGCACAGGGGGGGTGGGCGTATGCTAGGGATTTTACGGTAATAGCTTCTCTGGCCTCCTTGTTTCTGGCTTTTCTTTGTTTTTGGTTTTGGCAAAGGGAGGCAATCAGAGGAGGTTTTAGTACTCTGTGCGGGTTTGTTAGGCCTGTTTGTGACCTGACTGCATCTCATTATTAATGTTAACAAAACTGTCGATATTTTCTGTATTTTCTTGATTTCTCTGCAAGCTGTATTAATAACCCAAGAAAGAAAGTGTACCTTTTGTCATCAACTAACACGATGTCGTAACCACCTGGTGTCAAGGTTTCATCGATTGAACTAACTAACCTGCAGTGGCTGTTTCTGATGCTGTAGATATTTGTGACAATCCACCACCAAATGAGTCGCTTTGCACCTGACCCATTTTTCCGCTAGGAGCCATTTTAGGCAGGTGGGGGTCAAGTTGCTGATTTTAAGATTTCAGTTGATTACATACCTGTAAGCTTTCCTCTGCCTTGTACTGAAGTATCAAGACGTAATTTTGTTTCCTTTTACTTTAAAAGCACGTGTTTAAAAAAATGTTTTGAAAAACCCCACCCAACTCCTCATTCTGACCATTTATTAGGATGTAAAATTTGTCCATTTCTCATTTTGTCAGGGTTTTTTTATGTCTAGCATTTCAATTTGTAACAATTTTTCATAGAATTATCCAATTTTCAATCTGTTTTTTTCTTTGAGTAGCTTTTTTAAAGAATTTTTTATTGCTTATTGATTGTTTTGCTATTGATTATAAATTGATGTCAAGTACGATGTGTTTTATTCTGTGGTTTTTAGTTGGGGGGTTTGGGGTTGTTGGGGTTTTTTTTTCATCGTTAGTTTTGAACAAGAGAGTGGTAGATATTGTTTAAATTTGTTATTAGTCATGTATATTTCATCTTTAGTATTGAACAAGAGAGTGTTAGATATTGTTTAAATTTGTCATTCGTGCAACACATAGCCAACACATTCCAACTTCTGAGCAGTTCATGTTTTTTTACATGTGGCATGCTGGGTATGATAATGTTTTCCATAACCCATCAAACGCTGATATGAATTACAGGATCTTTAATATGCATATTTGATCTTCCGCATGTGTGTATACAGGAAGAGAATTAAGGCACTAGCAAGTCTGCACATGAAGTTGACCTTGGAGATCTTAAAAGTCCCCACCTTTAATTTACTAGACGCTGCCAATATAAGTGAATTATCTTACGTTCTCTTTTTCCCAGCCATATCTCTTTTTTTTGTCATTTTTTAAAATGTGATGAATTGATTTGTTCAAGAGGATTTACTTTGTGTATTTTTATTCATAAGTTTTACCAGTTGTAGGTATTGCCTATTCTAATCAGCATCTTTGTGAAATATATCATTCACATTATTTATTTATCTGTTTATTCTTTTATATCATGGATAATGGAATAAGCACTTATGTGCTTTTTTACATCCAGTCCCCATGTGTATGCAGTTTTGTCAATCTTGTCATCTGTTCCCACCGTCACACAATGGCCTCCTCTTTCAAAAAGCTGAACAGGATTTAACATGTGTGCAAGATGCTCTGCGTGCATTCGCACACTGGACCTTGATTTATAGTTTCATCCAAAGCACTTTTGGGGAGAGTGGAGTCAGCACTGATGTTAACTCCAGGGGGGAAAAATCTCCCTTTAAACAGGATTTGAACCCAGGTTGTCAGATTGCGAGCACAATGTTCTTCTTACCACTAGGCTATCCCGTCATGTATATCAGGGCTTAAGTCTTCAGTATAGTGCACATGTAACAGAACCTGATGCTACGAGAGAGTTGTCCCTGGCAAA
This sequence comes from Stramonita haemastoma, assembly GCA_030674155.1. Taxonomy (NCBI): domain Eukaryota; kingdom Metazoa; phylum Mollusca; class Gastropoda; order Neogastropoda; family Muricidae; genus Stramonita; species Stramonita haemastoma. Next base: position 35,960,866 of record CM060344.1, on the reverse strand, counting down.
AATCTGTTGATAGAAAGCCTGTCTTGTAGAGAAACAAATACATAGACAGGCAGGAGGACAGGAGTTTGGGGTTTGTTTTCATGCCTGTCTAATGCACTGGAAACGGATTTTAGTTTAGTTGATTTCTTTATGAACAGATGACAATATTTACACAACTGCATACACACGGGGACTGGGTGGAAAAAAAAAAGCACACGAGTGCTTATCCCATTATCCTTGGTATAAAAGAACAAAATAAATAAATAAATAAACATGAAGAACAGTCAGAACTAAATGATGTTTGTCTTCGAGTCTGTGGTCACTGGAAAGTTGTTTGTCTGACTCGAGAGTGTATTGGAAGATGGCATTCCTGTGTCTGTTGTTGACCTGTTCAGTGTGTGTGTACGCTTGTCATGTTTTTTCTGTGCATCAGTCACTATCTGCTGTCAGGGTGAAAATCAGAGTGTGCACTTCAGTTTTTTGTGTGTTTTTTTTGGCTTTTTTTTTGTTGCGTTCCTTGGCTAGAACACCAAGTAATATCAATGGTCAGATTTTGCGTGTGAAACTATTTTTTCCCACCATGAAAGTAACCGCATTCCACCTTTGTGGATAATGTCTCAATACGACTCCAGTGTGCATGCATGCATTTTAAAAAAATTTTCGTCATCCATACCCACCAACACACAATGGCCTGCTCTTCCAAAAAGGTGCAACAGGGTTTAACGTGTGTGCAAGATGTTCTGTGTGCATTCACACACAGGACCTCTGGTCTATCGTCTCATCTGACAAGACTTTTGGGCACTGATGTTGTTAACTTTTAGGGGGAAAATTCAGTTGAACAACAGTCTTGGTGATAGCACAAACCTGGGATGGATCCTCAGTCCTGTTGATGTGTGTTTGGCATTGTTGTTGTTGGTTGTGTTGGTTGTGGGGTATTGTGGTTTTGAATTTTTTTTTTGGTTTTGTTTTGGGATTTTTTGTTTTGTTTTGTTTTGGTTAATGGGCAACAGTAGTGTTACTACGTTCAGTGTGCGAAAACATCGACCTGTGTGTGTGTGTGTGTGTGTGTGTGTGTGTGCAAATAAAATAAACTCTGATGATATGCAAAGAAACCGTTAACTGTGCTGTATTGCTTATGCAAAGAAAGGAATCGTTGTGTTGTGGTGTTAATGTTCCCCTGGTTGAGAGCAAAAGGTTACAGTTCAAATGTTTGATGTTGATTCTTGATGTTGATGTTGATGACTGGTTGATTGTTTGGGAGTTGACTTCAATAAAGTGCAAATGACTTATTGACTTCTTTTCAGTGTGTTTTTTATAAGTGAGAGTGTACATGTATGTATCTGTGAGTGTGTTTTGTTCATGTCTATTTAGGGGTTCTGTCTTGTTTGTCTGTCTGTCTGTCTGTCTGTCTGTCTGTCTGTCTGTCTCTCTCTCTCTCTCTCTCTCTCTCTCTCTCTCTCTCTCTCTCTCTCTCTCTCTTTGACTCAGTCAATAGAAACAATTTGTGGGAAGTATTGAGGAAATGTGGTGTATGTGGAAAATTGTATAAGGCGGTACGAAGTGTTTATAACTCTGTTTTGGCATGTGTGCGTGATAAGATTTTGCTTGTCCAAAAGGAGTAAAACAAGGTTGTTTACTCAGTCCCCTATTGTTCTCTCTATTTATAAATGAATTGGCTCTTGAAGTATCCAGAGCAGGAAAGCATGGCATTCAACTAATGACTGATACTGTTGAAATATTTCTATTATTGTTTGCTGATGATGTTATCTTATTATCTGAATCTGCTATTGGTCTCCAAAATCAGTTGAACAGACTTAAGAGAGAAACAGATAGATTGTGCTTGGTTGTCAATCTTGAAAAGACTAATGTAATGGTGTTTAGAAAGGGAGGGTACTTAGGTTCTAGGGAAAAGTGGATGTATGGGAATGAAGAAATTAAGGTTACCAATTCATATAAATATTTGGGGATGGGTTTCACAACAAAGCTGAGCATTAATAGTGCCTTGGTAGATGTTTGTAACAGAGGAAAAAGAGGAGTTATGGAAATACAGAAATCTATGAAAAAACTGAATACCACAGATCTAAAACTGTTTTGGAAGATGTTTGATACTCAGATAGAACCAATATTAACGTATGCATCTGAGGTTTGGGGATTGTATGAAGAAGGCAAGCGAATTGAAAAAGTTCACACATTTGCTATAAAGAGATTTCTATCTGTTCCTTTACATGCATCAAACCATCTAGTTTACGGGGAAAGTGGTAGATATCCGTTATACATAAGGACATATATAAAAAGCATTAAATACTGGTTAAAACTTCTTAAACAACCAGCTTCTAGAATATGTAGACAGGCTTATGAAATGCTAATCTTACAACATGAATCTGGTCGACTCAATTGGGTGTCAAATGTACAGAAAACTTTATGTGTGAATGGATTTGGTATTGTGTGGCTGAGTAGAGACGTAGGATGTGAATATAGTTTCATTAATGAATTTAAAGATAGACTTATTTCATGCTACAAACAGAACTGGCATTCGGATTTAGAAAATAATGACAAATATATGTGGTATAGTTCCTTCAAAAGTGTCTTTCAAACAGAAAGATATCTGTCTTTTTATAACCAACAAATGGTACAAGATCAATCTCAGTAGATTTCGGCTAAGAGTCAGTGGCCTTAAAAATTGTAAGTATTGGTTTTCAAGTGAAGATAACTCTAACGATAATATATGCCCTTCATGCCGAAATGCCACAGAAGACGAATTTCACTTTCTTTTCGATTGTATGGCCTATTCTGATAAACGCAGAAACTGTGAGGCGCTAAGTGTGTTTAAAGGCATTGCTGATATGAATTCTGTTGCAAATATTCTATCTGTCAGCAGTGAAGAGAAAATAGAAAGTCTAGCTAAATTCATTGGAGAAGCAATGAATATTAGGAAAAAGATAACGGAACAGAGTAACTAGTCCTTAGATGGTCCTTTATTGATTCTGTTAGTGGGGGGGGGGGGGGAGAGAGAGTGTGTGTGTGTGTGTGTGTGCGTGTGTGCGCGCGCGTGTGTGTGTGTGTGTGTGTGTGTGTGTGTGTGTGTGTGTGTGTGTGTGTGTGTCACCTGCGTGGCAATTAGAATGTGCAGTAGTATATGTAAGTGCGAAGTGAGAGGAAAATTTGAAAAATGTTATTATGTTACACGAATTCATCTGAACTTGTTATTCCCCCTGTCTACAGGGCTGTAATGCTGTATGGACAATAAAAAATGTGTCAGTGTCAGTGTCAGTCTCTCTCTCTCTCTCTCTCTCTCTCTCTCTCTCTCTCTCTCTCTCTCTCTCTCTCTCTCTCTCTCTCTCTCTCTCTCTCTGTCTCTCTCTCTCTCTCTCTGTCTCTCTTCTTCCTCTTCTTCCTCTTCTTTTTCTTCTTCTTCTTCTTCTTCTTCTTCTTCTTCTTCTTCTTCTTCACTTTGGTACTGACTCCACTCCCCTGAAAAAAAAGTCCTTCAGATGAGACTGTAAATCTGAATTCCATGTGTCAACTCATGCAGAACATCTTGCACACACTTAAAACTTGAAC
>CM060344.1:35922326-35952326 GCA_030674155.1 Stramonita haemastoma | reverse complement strand
GGGACAGGTTATTTATCAGCCATGCTGTAGACACTGACTGCGGATAATGCCATACAAAGGACAGTCCATTTTCATCAAGTATCTGTTTAATTTTGCATAGCCAATCATTTTTATGTATTTGAAAATTGAAACATTCTGTCAGTGTCTGGAGCATAATGGCTGAGTATTTTTTACTTGGGTCAACAGACAATTTGTGCCAAAATTTTATCATACGGCTGTAAATGTGTATAAACAAAGGGAAACGGCCTGTTTCACCATATATAAAGCAGTTAGGGGTACTCTTTTTTAATCGTAAGATATATTTGCAGTATTCCAGATGTAATGATTCAGCTATATCAGTACAGCTATTACCCCAGACTTCACAGCCATATGTCAGTACTGGCAACACCAGTGAGTTAAACAAGTCAAGCTGACAGGAGATTGGGAGCTGAAGCTGTCTGCTTTTTCTTAATAGGGCCATCATTGCCCGTCTTGCCTGGTCTTTTAATTGTTTAACAGTTACATTGAATTTTCCATTGAAATTAAACGTCAGTCCCAGATATTTAAATTTGCATACATGTTCCAGCATATTTCCATTTAGTGTAAAGGGATACTGGTTGTTTGTTTTTCTACCACAAAATGTCATTACGTTAGTTTTGGAACAATTGATTTTTAGTTTCCATTCACTGCAGTAAGCCTCTAATTCATAAGGCGCTTTCTGAAGTTTCTCCTCAGAGTCAGCAAATATTACAGTATCATCAGCGTATAATATCAACAACACTTTTAGGTACTCTGAGATTCTGTCATCAAAGAGCGGGATGGCATAAAAGAGCGGGATGGGAGATCACCCTATAGCTTTTGCCATATTCTATTGATTCATTCATTCATTCATGTATTTATTTATTTATTTGTTTATTTATTTATTTATCTATACCACTTTAATTAAGTCATGGCCGATTTCTCTGCATGAAATTCAGTCTGCTCTCCTTGGGGAAAGCACGTCGCCGCGAGAGCAGCGCCACCCGTTATTTTTCGAAGTGTGATTGGAGTAATTACAGTGTATTGTAGATAGTTATTTTGAGGGATAGTCATTAGGGGTAGTTTTATTTTATACCACTCTATGTCATAGCAGATTTCTCTGCGTGAAATTCGGGCTGCTCTCCCCGGGGGGAGAGCGCGTCGCCACAAGTGCTGCGCCAACCATTGTTTTGGTTGATGTTGTTGTTTTTTTTCTTTTCTTTTTCCTATCTGCAACTGTATTTTGTTTCCGTACCAGTGAATTTTTTTCCTACAGAATCTAGCCAGGGACAACCCTCTTGTTTCCGTGGGTTCTTTTACGTGCGCTAAATAATGATGTGTAACACACGGGACCTTGGTTTATCGTCTCATCCGAAAGACTAGCGCCCAGACCACCTCTCATGGTCTAATGGACAGGGGACAGTTTCGGGCCCAAACGGGGTTCAAACCACCGCACACTCTGACCATCCGTTTTTGCTTTCTAGGCAGGGGTGTTACCTCTATAATAATACATGGAATTTGTATAGCGCTATCTCTTGCAAAAACAAATCAAAGCGCTTTCATTCGACCTACACAACACACAATCAACAACAATTTACAGTTTTAACAAATTCAAATTTACACACACACGCACGCACGCATGCACGCAGCACGCCCGCGCGCACACACACACCTACAAACGTTAAGCACTTTGGCAGGTGGATGTTGAAGGCAGGGACAGGTAAGAGATGGAAGCGGAAGGAGAAAAACTTAGGTTTGAAATAAGTGTGTCTTGAGGTTGGATTTAAAAGTGTCATAGGTAGGCTTTTGCCGGAGGGAGAGAGGAAGGTCGTTCCAGATCGATGGACCAGAAACAGAGAAAGCGCGGCGGCCAACGGTAGTTAGGTTGAATCTGGGTATTCTTAAAGACCTCTAGACCACCGATTGTGTGTGTGTGTGTGTGTGTGTGTGTGTGTGTGTGCGTGCGTGCGTGCGTGCGTGCGCGCGCACTTACGTGCCTGGGCATGCAATTGTGAGGGTGGTTATGAGTTGTGTTATATGATTATTGTTATTTTTCGGGTTTTTTTGTTTTTGCTTTTGTTTTTTTTTGCTTTTATTTCGAGGGTAATGGAATAAGAACTCGTGTGCTTTTTTTTTTTTTACACATAGTCCCCATGTGTTTTGTAAATTTTGTCATCCCTTATTTTGAATCAGTGGTGTATTATGGACCATTCCAGTTGTGAAAAAGAGAGGATGGTTTAACTATCATGCCGTAATTATATGAGGGCACTTTTCGGTAAACTGGCAAAAGTCATTTTTCAGTCAAACATTCACCGGCTGATCAGATTTGTGTCAGAACAGGAAGAGAGGTAAAAAGAGACTGACAATTTGGCACAGAAATAGATCTACATCCTATGATGACTTTTTTCTTCTTTTCTTTTTTTTGGGGGGTGGGGTGGGGGGACGTAACTTATGTTTTTCTGTAAAAAGCCTTGACAGGTCTTTCTAAGGTGGCATCAGTTTACCGGAAAGTGCCCATAATATATATATATATAATATATATATATATATATATATATATATATATATATATATATATATATATATATATATATATAGTCTGTTGGGGGGTACTGTATTATATTGTTATGCATATGTATCTGTTCTAGCAGTATAACTGTAACAAATTATCATGGATGTATCTATTTTAGCAGTGTACCTGCAACATGTTGTTGTTGTTTTTTCAGAGGCGATGTTTTTTATGTATGGTGCTGAAATCTCACTTTATTTCAATACAGTATTATGTGGTGTTGATGTGTTTTGTATTTGAGTGTATTGCTGTATACTTTTTTTTTTTGTTATAATGTAAAGTGCTTTGTGCTACCCCTGAAAAGGGGAAAGAAATCGCTCAATTGTTTTGTTGGTTTTTTTTGTTTTTCATTATTGTTGTTGTTGTTGTTGTTGTTATCATCATCATCATCATCATCATCATCATTATTATTATTATTATTATTATCATCATCATCATCATCATCATTATTATTATTATCATCATCATCATCATCATCATCATCATCATCATCATCATCATTATTATTATTATTATTATTATTATTGTTGTTATTATTACTGTTGTTGTATTGTTGTTGTTTTTATTATTGTTGTTTATTGTTGTTTGTATTTTTGTACAGATTTATCTGTTGTTTTATCTGTTGTGTAGTATTACATATTTATTTCAGTGGTATGGTGCAATATTATGAGTTTTTCGCTGTGTACTTTTCATGTAGAATCATTAATATTTTTTTCTGGCAGTTTAAAGTCTTGAAAAATTATGTAAATATTAGCAATGTAACTGCTGTGCATCATTGCAGATTTTTGCAGTTTTTAGGGTGGTTTTACTTATTAATTTGTTTGTTTTAGGTGTGCATAATTTATTGTGGTGCAGTATTAAAGATTTTTTGTAGGCCCAGGTAGTGTAAGTGTAGCTTTATGAATATATTTTAGTAGTGAAATGTAGTTTTGTGAATAAATTTTAGTAGTGAAATGTACTTTTGTGAATATTATTATTTTAGTAATGTAAATGTAGTTTTATGGATATATTTCAGCTTTGCAAGTATACTTTTATGGAAATAACTTAGCAGCATAACTAAAGTGACGTTTTTTCATGAAGTTACTTTAGCTGTGTTATCAGATGGACAATGGTTTACTGTCACACGTTTTTTCCAGATTGTTTGTGTCATGTCTTTTGCAGATTTTTTTTTTTAAGCTTATAATCAGGAATGTGTTGGCTGCTTATTTTTCGGGGGAGAGGGGGGATTTGCTTGGATTAAAAAAAAAAAATGTTAGAGGGAGGGGAGGGAGGGGGGAGTTTAGTATGGAGAATGCGAAATTTGCACACGACCCATGAAAAGCGGGACGAGATAGCCTAGTGGTCAGAACATTGCGCTCGCAATTTGACAACCCCGGTTCGATTCCTGTTCGAGGGGATTTTTCCTCTGGAGTTAACATCAGTGCTGACTCCACTCTCCCCAAAAGTCCTTCGGATGAGACTAAAAACCGAGGCCCCGTGTGCGAACGCACGCAGAAACATCTTGCGTACACGTTAAATCCTGTTCCGTTTTACTTAAGAGTGTGTGCCGGTGGGAACAGATAAGATGTACAAAACTGCATACACACAGGGACTGGATGTAAAAAAAAAAAGAAAGAAAAGCATATGAGTGCTTATCTCATTATCCTCGATAGAAAAGAATAAATGCATAAATAAATAGATAAATAATTAAATAAATAGAAAATAAATAAATAAAAAGCGTATCAGCTGGCAGCGATGCTAGCTGCTTTTTGATTGGTCGATTGAAGTCTAAGTAAGGCACATACAGATCGAAGGGGGGGGGGGGGGGGATTTCCCCCTAAATTGGACAATAACTTATCACAACAACAAGAGGGGGGTGGGGGAAATTGTAATGGGGTAGGGTTGGGGGGGGGGGGGGGGGGGGCAGTGTATTGCGATTTTAAAAAATTGTCATTGAGTTATAAGCCTGAAATATCTTCTTCTTTTTTTAGCAATGTAAATGTAGCTTTATGATGCAGTTTTTAATAGTGTTGGTGATGTGAATGTTTTGGTGTGATCATTTACATGTATGATGTGCAAATAAAGAATGAAACTTATTTTTGCAGACTGGTTTTTTAATACTTGTTTTCATGAATGTGGTGGCTGCGTGCGCTTTTTATTGTTGTTGTTATTGTTGTTGTTGTTGTTGTTGTCATCGTTTCCTTTTTAAGGGGGGGGGGGGTCATATCGTCCACATTCCCCATCCCCTTAAAAAAAACCATTAAAAAACCCCACCAATAACAAACAACAACACCTAAAAAACAACACAAATAGCAACAACAGCAACAATAACAACAACAACAACAACAACAACCACACACACACACACACACACACACACACACACACACACCATATATATATATATATATATATATATATATATATATATATATATATATATATATATATACACACACTTGCACACACGTTAAATCCTGTTCCTCTTTTCGTAAGAGTAGGCCATTGTGTGCCGGTGGGAACAGATGACAATATTTACAAAACTGCATACACATGGGGACTGGATGAAAAAAGCACATGAGTGCTTATTCCATTATAATTGATATAATAAACACAAACACACAGACACACACAGACACACACAGACACAGACACACACAGACACACACAGACACACACAGACACACACACACACACACACACACACACACACACACAACACACACACGCACGCACGCACGCACGCACGCACGCACCCACGGACACACACTCACACACCCAAAAAAAAAAAAAATCTACACAGCCACAACCACTTTCATGAAAATTCAGTATGCAGCCGACTTGACAGACGAAATTTTGGAAACAAAAAAAATCAAAATGCAACAAAAATAAAATCTTATAAGCTATAATTCATTATTAGGGCTTATATAATATTATACAACTATAATTATTTCGCTAAATTATATTTGAGGCCTTTAATTCAACAAAACGATTTCAGAAATCGCAATTCACCTCCCCCACCCACCCACCTGATGTAGCTGACGCAGCTTTACAATTTTCCCCACCCGCCCCCATCGGTATGCGCCCTTATATAGACTCCCCAAAGCCTCCGCTGACACCAGTTCACGTCACTGTGCACCAATCAGAAAACGCTTTATTGACCACCAATCAGAAAACACTTCACTGCCCGCCAATCAGAAACTAGTTGGCATCATTGTTGACTTGTGGGCTTCTCGTGCACTTGTGTTTTTTGTTTTTGTTTTTCAATTCGAGGATAACGAGATAAGCACGTGTGTGTGTGTGTGTGTGTGTGTGTGTGTGTGTGTGTGTGTGTGTTTACATCCAGTCCCCATGTGTATACAGTTTAGTAAATTTTTGTCCTCCCTTTGGGTTTATGGACTTAGCAAATCCCCCCCCCTCCAACAACAACAACAAAAAGTAACAACAAACAAAACAAAACAAAAACCTGTAAGCAACTAGACCTGGAAATTCAGGCATAGCAATGATGGCTATATGGGGTGTTGTTTTAAAGAGTTATTTTAGCAGAATAAGTCAAGAGTAGGTTTATGAATTATGGTGTGGTTTTATTGAAATGATTTTGTTCAGTATAAATGTAGGGGAGGGGGGGAGGGGGGCAGGTTGTTGTTATTTTAACAGTATGAGTGAAATGTAGTTTTATGCAGTTGCTTTAGCAGTTCAAGTGTCCTGTACTTTTAAGGGGTTATTTTCTTTTCATTTATTTTATTTTATTTTATACCACTCTCTGTCACAGCAGATTCCTCTGCGTGAAATTCGGGCTGCTCTCCCCGGGGAGAGCGCGTCGCCACAAGTGCAGCGCCTACCCATTATTACTATTTTCCCCCTCAGGGATGGTGTCTAAACACGACACCTGTGTGCATGCTGGGTTTTTGTTGGTTTTTTTAATCTTGTCATCCGCTCCTACTGGCACACGATGGCCTGCTCTTCAGAAAAGCGAAACGGGATTTTAACGTGTGTGCAAGATGTTCTGCGTGCGTTCGCACACGGGGCCTAGGTTTATAGCCTCATCCGAATGACTTCTGACATTCAGTTCGATTTTGTCGTCAAACTGGGAAGAAAGGGCGAGGCTGGGTACGGACCCAGAACCTCACGGTTTACATATTGGCAGGCGAACGAACGTCTTAACCCTCCTGCCACCGTCCTGGCATGTTGGCAGTGTACGTGTAGTTGCAGTGTACAGGTTCTGCAGTGTTATGGGTTGTTGATTTTAGCAGTTTAAGTGTAGTGTATACCTGAAGTTTTTTGCAGTGCAGGTGTAGTGTAGTAGTACGAATTGTGGGAAATCTTCATGGGTACATAAACTTATTTTAGCTGTATATAGTGTAGTGCATGGATGCAGCATTTTGGATTTTCAATGATTTATTTTTTATTCTTTTATATCGAGGAAAATGGGATAAGTACTCTTATGCTTCTTTTCATCCAGTCCCCGTGTGTATGCAGTTTTGTAAATGTCATCTGTTCCCACCGGCACACGATGGCCTACTCTTACGAAAAGCGGAAAAGGATTTAACGTGTGCGCAAGGTGTTCTGCGTGCGTTCGCACACGGGGCCTCGGTTTAAAGTCTCATCCGAAAGACTTTTGGGGAGAGTGGAGTCAGTACTGATGTTAACTCCAGGAGAAAAATCTCCTCGACCGGAATCGAACCCGGGATTGATTGATTGATTGATTGATTGAGAGAGAGAGAGAGAGAGAGAGAGAGAGAGAGAGAGAGAGAGAGAGAGAGAGAGAGAGAGAGAGAGAGAGAGAGAGAGAGAGAGTTCGATTTGTTCTTTTATATCAAGGATAATGGAATAAATACTCTTGTGCTTCTTTTCATCCAGTCCCCGTGTGTATGCAGTTTTGTAAATGCCATCTGTTCCCACCGGCACACGATGGCCTACTCTTACGAAAAGCGGAAAAGGATTTAACGTGTGCACAAGGTGTTCTGCGTGCGTTCGCACACGGGGCCTCGGTTTAAAGTCTCATCCGAAAGACTTTTGGGGAGAGTGGAGTCAGCACTGATGTTAACTCCAGGAGAAAAATCTCCTCGACTGGACTCGAACTCCGGTCGTCAAATTGCGAGCCAATGTTCTGACCACTAGGCTACCCGTCCCCCAAAGTGAAAGATGAGGTTGATGATTATGATGAGGAGGATGGATTTAAAGAATGTGTGTACCTCTTATTTACAGTATCATGTGTGTGTGTGTGTGTGTGTGTGTGTGTGTGTGTGTGTGTGTGTGTGTGTGTGTGTGTGTGTGTGTGTGTGTGTGTGTGTGTGTGCAGCAGAGTATTACAGATCTATTTTAGCAGTGTATATTGTAGTACTGGGAATTTATTTTAGCAGTGTATTTTAGAATTGCAGATTTGTGCGGGTTTTTTTGTTTTTTTTTAAAGCATTATAAAGTATTGCAGATTTTTTAGCTGTTGTTTATAGAGTATTGCAGGTTGTTGTTTTTTGTTGTTGTTTTTTAGCAGTGATTAGTGTAATATCACAGTTTTTTTGTTTTTACAGATTTTTGTCATCAGTGTACATCATTATATTACATTTTTTCAGCAGTGTGTAGTATTGCATTTTCAACAGTTTGTAGTGTAGTACTGATGATTTTTTTTCGGTAGTGTGCAGTGAAGTACTACAGATTTTTTTTCATCAGTATATATTAGTCTACATACTACAGATTTTTCAGCACTGCGTATTATATTAAATTTCAGATTTTACAACTGCGCAGGTACAGTGTTCCAATCACCCTAGCAGTGTGCAGTGTAGTATCGTATTACAGAATTTTTGTCATCAGTATATATAACGATACTACATATTTTTCAGCAGTGTGTATTACGATATTACAGATTTTATAGCTGCACAGGTATAGTGTTCAGCAGTGCGTATTACGATATTACATATTTTATAGCTTCGCAGGTACAGTGTTCCAATCATCCTAGCAGTGTGCAGTGTAGTGTAGTAGTACAGATATTTTCGTCGTCAATATATATTACGATACTACATATTTTTCAGCAGTGTGTATCGCGATATTACAGATTTTATAGCTGCCCAGCTATAGTGTTCCAATCATCCTAGCAGTGTGTAGTGTGGCATTAGATTTTAAGCAGATTGAGGTGTGGTTGCCTCGCGGATGTATTATCATTTGTGTGCAGCCTGGGCTTCAGCAGAGCACCCCAGCTACAAGGGGTAGCCTACCTGCCCTCTTTAAGGACAGTGAAAGCAGAGGGAGAGGAAGATGGGCGCCACCCGGAAAATGCTAGCCCCTACACAAGCCAAGGTCTAGACACCTCCCTACTCAACGACAGTTATATGCATTTTAATTAAACAGAAAAGTGCAGTTTTTAGATTTTTTTTGTTTTGTGCGATTTAATTAACGGGCAAAAGTGGGGGTCCGACGGGGCTGAAAAAGGCTCTTTGGCTGGCATCTGTGCTCAAAAAGGTGCCTTTTTCGGGCCGGGGATGGGTATGGATGCACGCATGTGCACGCGCGCTGGTGTTTGTCAGTGTGTTCGTTTGTGTGCGCGCATGTGGAGGGGACCCTCCGCTTTGCCCTGGTGCATCATATTGCTGTATATTGTCATTCTTCATGTGTGCAATGCTTCTTTTATGTCGCGTACACTTACCAGCTTTCAATCCGACAAACTAGTTTTCTTTGCTCTTCGGTGCTCTCGTGTCGCCACAAATCCGGCGCCACACCTATCCAAGATGGTGGGACAGAGTATATGCATACAGTACGATATGGCCCTGGTGCCGTGGGGTCTTATACCGGAGAAAAGTAGGGGTCCGAAGGGGCTGAAAAGGGCTCTTTGGCTGACATCTGTGCTCAAAACGGCACCTTTTTCGGGCAGGGGGTGGGTATCCATGCGCGCATGCCCTGGTGTTTCTCAGTGTGTTAGTTTGTGTGCGCGCAAGTGGAGGGGACCCTCCACTTTGCCCTGGTGCATCCTATTGCTGTATATTGTCATTCTTCGGGTGTGCAATGCTTGTTTTTTGTCGCGTACACTTACCAGCTTTCCTTCCGACAAACTAGCTTTCCTTGCTCTTGGGGGCTCTTGTGTCGCCACAAATCCGGCGCCACACCTATCCAAGATGGTAGGACAGAGTGTGTGCATACAATACGATATGTCCCTGGTGCCGTGGGGTCTTTTACTGGCAAAAGTGGGGGTCCGAAGGGGCTCAAAAGGGCTCTTTCGCTGGCATCTGTGCTCAAAACGGCACCTTTTTCGGGCCGGGGGTGGGTATGCATACGCGCATGCGCGCGCGCTGGTGTTTGTCAGTGTGTTCGTTTGTGTGCGTTCATGTGGAGGGGACCCTCCACTTTGCCCTGGTGCATCATATTGCTGTATATTGTCATTCTTCTTGTGTGCAATGCTTGTTTTTGTCGCGTGCACTTACCAGCTTTCCTTCCGACAAACTAGCTTTCTTAGCTCTTCCGGGCTCTCGTGTCGCCACGAATCCGGCGCCACACCTATCCAAGATGGTGGGACAGTCCTTGGAGAAAGAAATAAAGAGAATCTCATTATGGAATTTCAACTCATCCCTTCTAAGAGATTAATTATTTGTCGAAGAGATAAATAATGTTATAAAAACAGTTATTGAAGAATATGCTGCTCTTCCATACTCTCGTGAACAAACATCTAGTATTCCAAAAAATGAGATCCAGCTTGTTATCTCTGACCAATTGTTCCTAGATGTTTTACTTATGAAGATAAGATCAAAAAGAATTTCGTTTGCTACCATGAAAAATCGTAAGTCTATAGACCGTACAAACTATTTAGAAAACAATATTGAATGTCTTGAAAAGAAACCCTATTGACTGATGAAGAGACTCGACAGCTTAACAGTGACAAAGAGGCATTGGTTAGGATTAGAGACTAAACAAATGGAAGGGGTATTACTACGTTCTCGAGCACGATGGGTGGCGGATGGGGAAAAGGTAACAAAGTATTTCTGCAGTCTTGAAAAACGCAATTATATTAGTAAACACATGAACAAACTAAGGCTATCAAATGGTAACGTAACATCAGATCATAAAGAGATTGTTAAAGAAGTACAGCAGTTTTATGAAAGCCTGTATGCAAGGAAGCACGTAGAGGAATGTGAAATATCAGATTTAGTACAAAATATCCCTAAACTCACCGATTTAGAAATGACTCAACTAGAAGGGGAAATATCCATGGATGAAGCAACACAGGTACTGAAAAATATGAAAAACAATAAAAGTCCTGGCTCAGATGGATTTACTGTTGAATTCTTTAATTTTTTTTGAAACAGGTTGGTCCTTTTGTAGTCAGAGCTTTAAATAATAGTTTTTGGAAGGGTGAACTTTCAGCACCCCAAAAAGAAAGTATTATTACTTGCATTCCAAAAGGGGATAAAGCAAAGGAATTTATTAAGAATTGGAGGCCTATTTCCCTCCTAAACGTTGTGTATAAAATCGGTTCTGCAAGCATTGCAAATAGACTAAAACCATTATTACCTTCTCTTATTAATGAGGATCAGACAGGATTTATAAGAAGTAGATTTATAGGAGATAACATTTGTCTTATGTATGATATGATTCAGTATTTAAATAGGGAAAGCCTACCAGGGTTACTTTTATGCCTTGACTTTGAGAAAGCCTTTGACTCTGTTGACTGGTCATTTATGTTCAAAGTCCTTTCCGCATTTGGCTTTGGCCAAGATTTCTGTCGGTGGATATCTGTTTTCTCAAAAATATTAAATCATCTGTCCTGGTTAATGGACAAATGTCACAGTGGTTCCCCATCTCTAGAGATTGCCGACAAGGAGATCCTATATCGCCCTATCTGTTTATTTTGTGTGTGGAAATCCTTGGCATGATGACCAGGCAAGACAAAAAAATAAAAGGCATTCAGATTGGAGAAACTGAGCATAAGATTTCACAATATGCAGATGACACTGAACTTTTCTTAGATGGAACTGAAAAAAACATTCACAGAAGTGGTTAACCTTATTGATAAATTTGGGAAGAAGTCTGGCCTTTACCTGAATGCAAGCAAGACAGTGGCTGTGTGGCTTGGAAGACAAAAGAACTCTCCAAGACGTTACAGTCCTCATTTGCATATGCAGTGGAATCCTCCAAGGATTAAGATATTGGGAATTCGGCTCTCCAACAATTTAAAAGAATGTGAGGAGTTCAATCTAAAAGAAAAATTTGCTGAAATTGAATATCTTTATAAAGTACGGCTTAAACGACAAATTACTCCTTTGGGTAGAGTTGCCATTCTGAAATCATTGATCCTATCCAAGATTGTGCATCTGTGGATGTTATTGCCTAACCCTCCTGATAAAATTGTTAATATGATCCAAAAAACTGTATATCAATTTGTATGGAACAACAAACAGGACAGAATTAGTAGAAAAACAGCTGTTAAAGCTATTCGGGAAGGTGGACTCGGAATACCAGATATAAAAAAACACATTAATGCTCTTAAATTGATGTGGATAAAACGATTACAAAACATTAACCATAAGTGGAAAAACATAATTCTGACAATAAACCCTAGACTAGCTCAACTTGAACGTCTCGGTACTGATCTCCCATGTGACAGACATTATCAACCTAATCACTTTTGGAACAATGTCTTAAAATCATACAAAGAATTTGGTAAGAAAATTTGTATATCAACATCTGAAGAAATAATAGGAGAACCTTTATTTTTTAATGATAACATTCAGATTGGGAACAGAAACAGTTTCTTCAAGAAGTGGTTTGAAAAAGGCGTGTGCTTCATTCATAATTTGTTGAATGAGAATGGTCTTTTCTTCACAGCCCAAGAGTTCAGTGACAGATACAATCTGCAGACTGATTATATTATATACATGGGATGTGTACAAGCTGTTAAGAGTTATGTAAGAAAACAACACATAGATTTAAGTGATAACATACCACTGAATTATCCTAAATCTCTTAAAATTATTATGTCAACTCCCAAAGGGGCTCGACAGCTTTACGATATTTTCTTGCGTGAGGACACAAAACCAAACTGTTGTCAAAAATGGATAATAAGTTAAATGTGAGTGTCAATTGGACTGTAACTTTGAGAAAAATCCAGCAGATTAAAGAAATTAAACTACGTTGGTTTCAAATAAGACATACGTAGAATTTTGGCAACAAATATTGTCCTCATGCACATGAATGTGGTCCAGGAAAGCAGCTGCAGTTTCTGCAGAAGAGTCCAGGATGGTTTCTGTCATATGTTCTGGGGTTGTGATTGTATCCAACCTTTTTGGGCACAGTTGGAAAGATATATAAATCAAAATTGTAAAAATGTAAACAACTTAAAGCTGAATGTAATAATTGTGCTTTTTGGATATGACGATGCCTGTAGATTTGACCGCACATTTGACATGATTATGATGCATGCAAAATTTTACATTTACAAATGCAAGATCAACAAATTCCACAGTTCTGTCACTTTAGGACATACTTGAAAAAGGTGTTTGAAATAGAAAAATATACTTTCATTTATCAACATGACTAATAATAAGTTTGTAATTGATTGGCTACCATATAAACATATTGTTAATATTTGATATTTTCTTTGACATATGGATTAAAGGTAATTCTCTCCATTGGTGTTTTTTTTTTTTTTTTTTTCCCCTTTAAAATAGCAAACTGCTGTTAAATTAACCCTAATATACTATTGAGACTAACAAGTAAAATGTCCATTTAATAGTGTGTGGGGGCAGGTAAAATGTACCTTGTCTCCAGACTGATCAGTCCACCTACTACTGTTGTAATGGATATTTGTATACAATAAATAAATGAATAAAATAAGAATAAGGGTAAGGAGAACTCAATGGCGGTAACCAATACTTTAAGAGTACATGTAAGCACATAGTATCATGCTATTGTAGACTCGTTTGAGCACCAAAAAAAATTGTCAGTGCTTTGAGGAAAGGATAAGGGACAAAAGAGAAAGAAGAAAAAAACAGACTTGCATGCCTATGCCATGTTCAGTGATTTAAATTGATAACCTTGTGTGTCTATATGTGTCTATGTGTGTTTATATGTATGCATGTTTGTGTCTTCTCGTTTATGATCCGATGTCCAAATATCATATTTCTTAAATAACGTGACCGCATAAGTGCAGAATATGTTTTGATTGATTACTTGTTCTTACTGTAATTATTATTCAGAAACATACCAAACGTTGGTTGGTTGTGTTGCTGTTGTTTTTTTGTTGTTTTTTTTAAATGAAGTAACTACTACAGTGAGTTCCAAAACAATGGACATATTATTATATTCATATGCATTTGTGCGTTAAAAACGGTGGAGACAATGGGTAGAGACGATGCTTTTGGTGTTCAATGTTTACTTGTATTTATATGCAAAATTTGAATAGAAGTGTTTAAAAAAAAAAAAAAAAAAAGGTGGGACAGAGTGTATGCATACAGAGCGATATAGCCCTGGTACCGTGGGGTCTTTTTCCGGGCAAGAGAGGGGGTCCGACGGGCTGAAAATGGCTCTTTGGCTGGCATCTGTGCTCAAAACTGCACCGTTTTCGGGCCGGGGATAGGTATGCATCCGCGCATGCGCGCACGCGCTGGTGTTTGTCAGTGTGTTCGTTTGTGTGCGCGCATGTGGACGGGACCCTCCACTTTGCCCTGGTGCATCATACTGCTGTATATTGTCATTGTTCTTGTGTGCAATGCTTGTTTTTTGTCGCGTACACTTACCAGCATTCCTTCCGACAAACTAGCTTTCTTAGCTCTTCGGGGCTTTCGTGTCGCCACAAATCTGGCGCCACATCTATCCAAGATGGTGGGACAGAGTGTATGCATACAGTACGATATTGCCCTGGTGCCGTGGGGTCTTTTACCGGGCAAAGGTGGGGTCCGACAGGGCTGAAAAGGACTCTTTCGCTGGCATCTGTGCTCAAAACGGCACCTTTTTCGGGCCGGGGTGGGTATGCACGCGCGCATGCGCGCGCGCTGGTGTTTGTCAGTGTGTTAGTTTGTGTGCACGCATGTGGAAGGGACCCTCCACTTTGCCCTGGTGCATCCTATTGCTGTACATTGTCATTCTTCTTGTGTGCAATGCTTGTTTTTTGTCGCGTAAAATTACCAGGTTTCCTTCCGACAAACTAGCTTTCTTAGCTCTAGGGTGCTCTCGTGTCGCCACAAATCCGGCGCCACACCTATCCAAGATGGTGGGACAGAGTGTATGCATACAGTACGATATGGCCCTGGTGCCGTGGGGTCTTTTACCGGGCAAAAGTGGGGGTCCGACGGCGCTGAAAACGGCTCTTTGGCTGGCATCTGTGTTCAAAACGGCACCTTTTTCGGGCCGGGGAAGGGTATGCATCCACGCATCCGCGCGCGCGCTGGTGTTTGTCAGTGTGTTCGTTTGTGTGCGTGCATGTGGAGGGGACCCTCCACTTTGCCCTGGTGCATCATATTGCTGTATATTGTCATTCTTCTTGTGTGCAATGCTTGTTTTTTGTCGAATACACTTACCACCTTTTCTTCCGACAAACTAGCTTTCTTAGCTCTTTGGGGCTCTCGTGTCGCCACAAATCCGGCGTCACACCTTAACAAGATGGTGGAACAGAGTGTATGCATACAGTACGATATGGCCCTGGTACCGTGGGGTCTTTTACCGGGCAAAAGTGGGGGTCTGACGGGGCTGAATAGGGCTCTTTGGCTGGCATCTGTGCTCAAAACGGCACCTTTTTCGCGCCGGGGGTGGGTATGCATGCGCGCATGCGCGCGCGCGCTGGTGTTTGTCAGTGCGTTCGTTTGTGTGCGTGCATGTGGAGGGGACCCTTCACTTTGCCCTGGTGCATCATATTGCTGTACATTGTCATTCTTCGGGTGTGCAATGCTTGTTTTTTGTCGCGTACACTTACCAGCTTTCCTTCAGACAAATTAGCTTTCTTAGTTTTGGGGGGCTCTTGTGTCGCCACAAATCCGGCGCCACACCTATCCAAGATGGTGGGACAGAGTGTATGCATACAGTACGATATCGCCCTGGTACAGTAAGGTCTTTGACCGGGCAAAACTGGCGGTACGACGTGGCTGAAAAAGGCTCTTTGGCTGACATCTGTGCTCAAAACGGAACCTTTTTCGGGCCGGGGTGGGTATCCATGCGCACATGCATGCAAGCGCTGGTGTTTGTCACTGTGTTTGTTTTTATGCGCGCATGTGGAGGGGACCCTCCACTTTGCCCTGGTGCATCCTATTGCTGTATATTATCATTCTTCGGTGTGCAATGCTTCTTTTTTGTCGCGCACACTTACCAGCTTTCCTTCCGACAAACTAGCTTTCTTAGCTCTCGGGGTTCTCGTTTCGCCACCAATCCGGCGCCACACCTATCCAAGATGGTGGGAGAGAGTGTATGCATATAGTACGATATGGCCCTGGTGCCGTGGGGTCTTTTACCGAGCAAAAGTGGGGGTCCGACGGGGCTGAAAATGGCTCTTTGGCTGGCATCTGTGCTCAAAACGGCACCTTTTTCGGGCCGGGGGTGGGTATGCATGCGCGCATGCGTGCACGCGCTGGTGTTTGTCAGTGTGTTCGTTTGTGTGCGCGCATGTGGACGGGACCCTCCATTTTGTCCTGGTGCATCATATTGCTGTATATTGTCATTCTTCTTGTGTGCAATGCTTGTTTTTTGTCGCGTACACTTACCAGCTTTCCTTCCGACAAACTAGCTTTCTTAGCTCTTCGGGGCTTTCGTGTCGCCACAAATCTGGCGCCACATCTATCCAAGATGGTGGGACATAGTGTATGCATACAGTACGATATGGCCCTGGTGCCGTGGGGTCTTTTACCGGGCAAAGGTGGGGTCCGACGCGGCTGAAAAGGACTCTTTCGCTGGCATCTGTGCTGAAAACGGCACCTTTTTCGGGCCGGGGTGGGTATACATTCGCGCATTCGCCCGCACTGGTGTTTGTCAGTATGTTAGTTTATGTGCGCACATGTGGAAGGGACCCTCCACTTTGCCCTGGTGCATCCTATTGCTGTATATTGTCATTCTTCGGGTGTGCAATGCTTGTTTTTTGTCGCGTAAAATTACCAGCTTTCCATCCGACAAACTAGCTTTCTTAGCTCTTGGGTGCTTTCATGTCGCCACAAATCCGGCGCCACACCTATCCAAGATGGTGGGAGAGAGTGTATGCATACAGTACGATATGGCCCTGGTGCCGTGGGGTCTTTTACCGGGCAAAAGTGGGGGTCCAACGGCGCTGAAAAGGGCTCTTTGGCTGGAATCTGTGCTCAAAACGGCACCTATCTCGGCCGGGGTGAGTATGCATGCGCGCATGCACGCGCGCTGGTGTTTGTCAGTGTGTTCGTTTGTGTGCGTGCATGTGGAAAGGACACTCCACTTTGCCCTGGTGCATCATATTGCTGTATATTCTAATTCTTCGGGTGTGCAATGCTTGTTTTTTGTAGCGTACACTTACCAGCTTTCCTTCCGACAAACTAGCTTTCTTGGCTCTTGGGGGCTCTCGTGTCGCCACCAATCCGGCGCCACACCTATACAAGATGGTGGGACAGAGTGTATGCATACACTACGATATGGCCTTGCTGCCGTGGGGTCTTTTACCGGGCAAAAGATTTTTGTACTCACGAGAGTACACACACAAGCACACGCACACGCACACACACGCACACACACACACACACACCACACACACACACACACAACACACTGAATACTTAGCAATAAAAACTGAAATCCCCTCAACACCTCCAAAGTGTGATCCACAAACGTGTCCACTGAACCTGCAATCAGAAAAATGAACAAATGTAACTGCAATGTCTGCATCATCCTCCTCCCACCCCCCACCCCACCCCCGCCCACCACCCACCCACCCACTCACACAGGAGTTAATATTCAGTAAATTAGCAAAACAATACAATCTAATAGATATGACACTCCACCATGAAATGAGTCGCTTAGCACCTCGCCCACTTTTCCGCTACAAGCCATTAAAGGCAGGTGGGGGTCAAGTTGTTGATTTTGAGATTTTGATTCCTTATAAAGCTATAGCTATCACTCTGCCTTGTAGTGAAATATCAAGGCATAATTTTGTTTTCTTTTGTCTTTAAATGTGTTTTTAAAATACCCAAGTCTTCTCTCTGTCCACCTATCAGGATGCTAAACTTGTCCATTTCTCATTTTCTCATTTCCTATAGTCTATCATTTTAAGTTGTAATAACTCTTCATAGAATTGTCTGATTTTCAATCTGTTTTTTTTTGGTCTTGTATAGCCATTTTATTGCAGATTAATAACGTGTCAATAACGAAAAATTGACTTCAGGTGCAATACGACTCACTTTGTGGTGGAGTGTCACAAATTAGCAAAACACAGCAATCTGCTCAACATAAGCAGTCTGTTCCATATGTGTCCACCAAACCAGTAAACACTAAAAAAGAACAGATGCAACTGCAATGTCTGAACCCCCACTGCCCCCCACCCATTTTTTTTATTACTAATATAATGTCATACCAAGTGAACAAGGCAATTGCACACACACACACACACACACACACACACACACCGCAGAGAAATCTGCTGTGACATAAAGTGGTATGAATAAATAAATGAATAAACAACACACACACACACACACACACACACACACACACACACACACACACACACACACACACATGCAGAGAAATCTGCTGTGACATAAAGTGGTATAAATAAATAAATTTATACACACACACACACACACACACACACACACACACACACAACACACACACACACACACACACACAGAGTAAAAATCACCATTTCTGAAGAGGGACACTGATTCAGACTGACGGATGGAAGAGCACTCCTAAGAGAGGGTGCTGTGCCAGAGAGAGCCAGTGACACTCAAGACTCAAATACTTTAACCCTCTTAGTCCCAAACCGGGATTTGCCAGGATTGAACAATCCCCCCCCCCCCCCCCCCCCCTGAATCCCGAACTGGAATTTGCTGCTGGGATTTACCCAGTAGTTTTCCATCACGCTGTGACCATCACTAATTGCTACCACATGCTAAAGCTCCATCATGTTAGAGGTAGAAACCCTGCTGAGAGTCTGAAAGTAATTATAGCTGCTGGTATGTACTTAGAAGGAGGAAAAGGCCAGCCAGCATGTGTGCTTGACCTGATTTTGTGATGGAATGCAAAAATCTAGAGGCAGTTTGTATTCAGAGAATCCGAATGCAAGAGGGTTAATGTCTCAACTTGAGAAAATATGAGTGGCATTTTACAATTACAAACCACAGTACTGAAGATTATACGTTGGAATGTGTACAAGTCTTGACCTGTACCAATGGAAAACTGAAGGTGGCAGGCAAGCTGAAGAAGCCCAGAAGACAGGAGAGACCAAGCTGAGAGACACATTTGAACTTGAAAAGCAGTTGTTTTTTCACGTTTATTCAGCTCTGTACAGGGAGCCAGTGGAGGGAATGAAGCAGAAGAGAAACAAGACAAGATCACGTTCAGAAGAGAAAACGACGTAAACAAGCCGCCTTAGTTTGAACTGTGTAACTGTTGAGGAAGATGGCTGCCTACACCTAGAGGAGAGAACTGCAATGACCAAGCCTGGACACAACCAAGGCACAACTAAAGTCTTGAAGGCATCTGGAAACACTCCACTATGTAGAGAACAAATTCTGCATCATTTAAATCAGCAAATGAGGTCTGTCCGTTTCTTCTGTATCCTTTTCGTCTCTTCAATTTTGTTTCTTGTCTCTGTTTTGTCACCTCCCCCCCCCCCCCCCCCCCCCACCTTTCACTTCTGTTCTTTCCATTTTTTTTCCAACTCTAATTTCTTTGGTGTTGCTGCTGCTGTTTATGGCTTTGTTCACCATTTCTTCATTTTCCTCTTTCTATTGTTTGTTGCTTTTGCTTATTGTTCTTGTGTTTTTACCACTTGATTTCTTGTTATTAACCTTCTTCTGACTTCTTTCAATTTTCTTCTTTTTCCATCTGTTTTTTTCCTTTGTTTTTATGACACTTTTCTTTACGAGGTCCTTTACTTTGTACTTCTACTTCTGTTTCTTTGGCTTCTTTTCATTTCTGCATTCTTTCAATCTTCTGAGTCTTTTTTTTTTCAACCAACTGAACCTTCATCTGATCTAAACAAAATGCAAACATTAAGAATCAAGGAATGTGTATACACACTCTTTCTTTCTTTTATGCATCAATACATATATGTCGGTATGCATGCTGTCTCTCTAAAGCGTGTGTGCGCACATGTGCGCGCACACACACACACACATGCACTAATCATCTTGGAAACTGCATTTCCCACTTAACCCCACCTTTTATATTTAACAAAGTATCTATTTTGCTAAAACATTCCCCCTCCTCTCTTACAAAAAAATGTCCATTCCTCATTCTTGCTCTCATACCCACTAACACAGATGATTTAGCCATAATTCCTTTTATGCCCCTTCCCACAAACAGCTATCCATCCCGCCCCTTCTGTCTCGCATCATTTTCCCCTAAAACACCCCACATACTCCTCTACACATAAAAAAGACAAGAAACAAAATGTTTTCCTGTGTCATGTCTTGTATCATGATATCCACCTGCCTTTTGTGTTCACATTGTGGGGCCAGGTTAAAGAAATGAGGGTTAGTGTAAACGTTAACAACCAACATCAGTAACTGGGAAAGGGCTGTCGGTCAGCTGGCATTTCTGCCTGAATGCATGCATGCATGCATGTGGACACAATGGCACATAGACATAATGGTACCTAGCTTTTGACACAACGGTTTGGAAATTTTCTTTTAATCACAAATCACCCGTCCTATCAACAAGCCATGGTGGTTTCTGTTGCTTCACTGATTAGAATTTTTAAATAATTTTCCCGTTCTGGAATCAGCTCAGTGGTTTCCAGCAGCTTTTGTTTTCAAATAGGCTGCGGGTGATTTCAAAAGAACCAAAATCAAATAGATTAACGAAGGAACAAGCCCAAAGATACGGTCATTTCTTGCCTTATTTCTTGCATTTCCCCATTGTTTAATTTCAATTTTCCAGCCCTGAAATCATCAATTTCCAGCCTACTGTATTTTTGAAAAATCACGCCCGTTTCCAAAATAACCCGAGTTGAACTGATGATCAAAGACTTATTAGCCCCAAATAAAACCATGTGAGAAAAACCCGCTTTTTTATGTGCTAGCCATTTTTCTATTCCCACTTACCTAGCCATATATATCCCACCCCTTTCTCTCAAATAACGAAAGAACCGGGTGGATAAACTAAGGAGTAATCCCCAAAACAAACTATATGCAAGAAAAGCCCGCTCTTTTATATGGTAGCTTTTCAATTTCAAAGGAAAATTGTGTGTGTGTTTCCATTCTAATGTCTATCCACTAAAAAGTGATTTTAGACTGCAATAAATTATCTGCTGACAGAGGAAGATAGCACAGCTCTTAAGGCTGACAGAGGAAGATCGCACAGCTCTTAAAACTGACAGAGGAAGATGGCACAGCTCTTAAAACTGACAGGGGAAGATGGCAAAGCTCTTAAAACTGAGAGGAAGATGGCACACTTCTTAAAGCTGACAGAGGAAGATGGCACAGCTCTTAAAACTGTCAGAGGAAAATGGCACAGTTAAGGCCGACAGAGGAAGATTGCAGTTATTAAGGCTGACAGAGGAATATGGCACTTTTCTTAAAGCTGACAGAGGAAGATGGCACAGCTCTTAAAGCTGACAGAGGAATATGGCACAGCTCTAAAAGCTGACAGAGGAAGATAGCACAGCTCTTAAAGCTGTCAGAGGAAGATAGCACAGCTCTTAAAGCTGTCAGAGGAAGATAGCACAGCTCTTAAAGCTGACAGAGGAAGATAGCACAGCTCTTAAAGCTGACAGAGGAAGATAGCACAGCTCTTAAAGCTGACAGAGGAAGATGGCACAGTTTATGAAGCTCCTCTGTGGTCACAGGTCCACAAGTATAAAGAATGTTGGTGAAAGAAGCAGTCTATGAATAAGATGGTCTCAAAACAACCCTTTCATAGAGTATACTATTCTTACGTCCTACGCTCTTATCAAATTGTTAAAATTTATACACTGGATCTATATGATTCAATTTGAGCACTCTGTTTGAAATTTTAAAAATAATATTTGTCGTATTTACTAAGATGGGTTCCATCCTGAAGAAGTTTCCTGAAAGCATCCTAC
The DNA here is from genome assembly GCA_030674155.1 of Stramonita haemastoma. NCBI lineage: Eukaryota > Metazoa > Mollusca > Gastropoda > Neogastropoda > Muricidae > Stramonita > Stramonita haemastoma. Next base: position 35,930,601 of record CM060344.1, on the reverse strand, counting down.
AGAGGCACTCTACTCCACACTACTACAAATATCTCCAATAAAAATGTATGTTCTGTACATCTGAGAGCTCTACACACACCACACACACACACACACACACACACACACACACACACACACACACACACACACACACACACACACACACACACACACAAACATCAACAACCCAAAGACACAACTCACCTTGTCAACACTGGGTCGTTCCTGGAAAGAGGACTTGCCTCAGATCACTGGTGCTTTTTCCACTCCTGGTCTCTTTGTCCTTCTTGGGCGATATAAAGCCTTGCATTATATCGCCCACAAATGTGTTGGGCAGAAAGGCCACTCACCATAACACCAGCCCCATGAAGTAAGTGTTTACTCAATGACCCCAATGTAAACTTACTCTTTGGTTTGATGCAACTCTGAAAAATTCTCCCCATCGCTGTTGGGAAGGGAGGGGGGGTGTTGTTCTTTTTACTTTTTTTTTGTTTTGGGGGGGGGGGGGTTCTTATTCCTCAGCTAAAGTTCACAGCTTCACAAATGGTGAGATTTTTGTGTATGCAACCATCTTTGCCCACCATGAACTATGGTATCTGCATACTTTGGGGTTGGTCGTGGGTTTGAATCCCACTAAGAGTCATAAGATTTTTTTCCAGGCTACAGTAGTCTCTCAAATCTGGTGCCACCCTAAGAGTTGCCCCTTAGATAGAAAAGGACCACTGATACTCCAGGCATCACTAGAACAGTTAAGAGGCTTTGCCCAATGTTGGATGTCTACAGCTCTTGAGAAAATTTAGATATCAAAGAATTTTTTTTTAACCAACTAAGTATAAGCAGCAGTACAAAACAAAAAATGGCTCCAAAGTAAGCTTCATCAGAATCATTTCTCACTGGTGATTCAGAAATGCTCACGTTTTAGAAATCTACAAGTGCAGCTGTTTGGATGTTGCTGCAAGTTATATATATATATATATATATATATATATATATATATATATATATATATATATATATATATATCACACACACACACACACACACATATTTATATATATATATATGTATATATATATATATATATATATATATATATATATATATATATATATATATATATATATATATATTGCTATGCTCCAAGTTTTTTAAATCTACGAATAAAGCTTTTTGGATTTTGCTGCAAAATTTGAAATTGAAGAAAAAAAGCTTGCTCTCTCTTGTCCCATTTGAAAGACTCCATCCCTCACTTCATTTTCCCCCTTTTCTTCTAAATGATATAGCATGTCACCTGTCAGTAATTCTGATATTGTGATTCATGATCCCCCCCCCCAAAAAAAAGAAAATAATAACCCCAAAAGTGAGTTACTTTTTCCGTTAATGTGAATGCATTCAGTGCATTAACAATAAAAAGTATTCACTTCTAAAAAGAAAAAAACAAAAAAACAAAAACAAACAAAAAAAATTAAAACAACACTTTTGTTAAAACTGGTACTGAATAATAACAAAGAGACTCATTACTCTACATGAAGCCAACCTCTGTGGCTGCGTGGTATCAACGACTACAGTAAGTGCTGTGTCGAGTGCAGGCATACTTATCTCTAATCCCAAGCTTTCAACCTAGTGTCCTACAAAACAAACATGGTTGTTTTTTTTAATGTTTTATTTATATTCATGACCTGCATGGTATCAACGACTACATAAAGAGTGCTGTGTGGAGTGCAGACATACTCATCTCTGATCCCAAGCTTTCAACCTAGTGTTCTACACAGCTAAGTCAGTAAACAACAGTCTGGTTATCTACACCGACAGACACCCTGCCATTCCTTAATACATACATACACTTTCTCTGACTTAAGACACTGGTCACACAGACTTAAGACAATGGTCACACAGACTTAAGACAATAGTCACACAGACTTAGGGCAATGGTCACACAGACTTAAGACAATGGTCACACAGATTTAAGACAATGGTCACACAGACTTAAGAACAATGGTCACACAGACTTAAAGACAATGGTCACACAGACTTAAGACAATGGTCACACAGACTTAAGACACTGGTCACACAGACTCAAGACAATGGTCACACAGACTTTAGGCAATGGTCACACATACTTAAGACAATGGTCACACAGACTTAAGACAATGGTCACACAGACTTAATGGTCACACAGACTTAAGACAATGGTCACACAGACTCAAGACAATGGTCACACAGACTTTAGGCAATGGTCACACATACTTAAGACAATGGTCACACAGACTTAAGACAATGGTCACACAGACTTAATGGTCACACAGACTTAAGACAATGGTGACACAGACTTTAGACAATAGTCACACAGACTTAAGACAATAGCCACAGACTTAATGGCCACACAGACTTAATGGCCACACAGACTTAATGGCCACACAGACTTAATGGCCACACAGACTTAATGGTGACACAGACTTAATGGCCACACAGACTTAATGGCCACACAGACTTAATGGTCACACAGACTTAGGACAATGGTCACACAGACTTAATGGCCACACAGACTTAATGGCCACATAGACTTAATGGCCACACAGACTTAATGGTGACACAGACTTAATGGTGACACAGACTTAATGGTGACACAGACTTAATGGCCACACAGACTTAATGGCCACACAGACTTAATGGTGACAAAGACTTAGGACAATGGTGACACAGACTTAATGGCCACACAGACTTAATGGCCACACAGACTTAATGGCCACACAGACTTAATGGCCACACAGACTTAATGGCCACACAGACTTAATGGTCACACAGACTTAATGGTCACACAGACTTAAGGCAATGGTCACACACACAATGAACCCCCAACCTCTCCACTCCCCCTCATCCAGCAGCTGTGGATGTTCGCCACAGTCCCCTCTCCTCTCTGACGGCTGCATGTCCTCCAGTCCACAGCCCTGGGCACTGTCTGTCAGACAGGATGCTGTGTGCTGATCCTGAGCATCACAGAACAACAGCAGCAGCAGCACAGTTAGACACAGGGTCTATTGTACAAGGGTTCTTTATTTATTTATTTATTTATTCTTTTATATCGAGGATAATGGAATAAGCACTCTTGTGCTTTTTTACAACCAGTCCCCGTGTGTATGCAGTTTTGTAAATGTCATCTGTTCCCACCGGCACACGATGGCCTACTCTTACGAAAAGTGGAACAGGATTTAACGTGTGCACAAGATGTTCTGCGTGCGTTGGCACACGGGGCCTCGGTTTAAGGTCTCATCCGAAGGACTTTTGGGGAGAGTGGAGTCAGCACTGATGTTAACTCCAGGAGAAAAATCTCCTCAACCAGACCTGAACCTAGGTCGTCAAATTGCCAGCGCAATGTTCTGACCACTCGGCTATTCATCCCCCCCCCCCCCCCCCCCCCCGTTAAGTAGTTAGTTACCTCACTGCCAATGTTTTCCCCTGGAGTTAACATCAGTGCTGACTCCACTCTCCCCAAAGTCCTTCGGATGAGACTGTAAAGCGAGTTCCCGTGTGTGAACGCACACAGAACATCTTGCGCACACGTTAAATCCTGTTCCGCTATTTGTAAGAGTAGGCCATCGTGTGGGAACAGACATGTACAAAACTGCATACACATGGGGACTGGATGTAAAAAAGCACATGAGTGCTTATCCCATTATCCTCGATGTAAAAGAATAAAAATAATAATAATAATAAAATACACAAGGGTTGGGTAGTTAGTTACCTCACTGCCAATGTACCTTTTTTGGTTCAGATATAAAATTCACCACTTCCTCGATTTTGTCAAAACTCCATTCCAATCAGTTTATAGAGTTAAAATATTCTAGCATTACAACGAACCATCCCATTCTTCTAATCAATTACACTTTATCAGTTAAAGTCTGTCCCGAGCCTAAGGCTCATCAGGCCGGTGCTTATCCCGGTTTCTGTGGCATTAAGTGACTTGAGAGTCATAGACTCCCCCCTGGATAGGACGCCAGTCTATCGCAGGGTTAACCCCCAACACAAGGTTGGTACCCCTTTTACACCTGGGTGGGGTGAGAAAAAAGCCGTAAAGTGCCTTTTCCAAGGGCACAACGCCATAGCCGAAAGCTGGGATCGAATCCGCAACCTTTGGATTACGAGTCCAACGCCCTAACCACTAGACTACAGCGGCGGCTACACTTTATCAGTAATTTTTAAAAAACAACGAACAAGGAGGCATTTCTGGTAACATTAATTTTGTTACCCTCCATTCCAGATATAGAAGTTGCCATGTCTGCTGCAACCAAAGACCTTCAAACTTCAAAAATACTTTATTATCTCAGAGAAATTCAAGAGGGTACAAGCGATACATTAAAAAGGTAAACATAAAAAGGTCCCACAACACAGTAACCAAATATCAGAACGCAACCATCACAATAAAAGCACCCAAAAATCAGCAATACATCAGCTAGTCATTGACTCACTCAAACAAAATCACAAACACCCATACACGCACCACAATGCCAATGCATCCACACTCTCTCAGTGTCTCTCTCTCTCTCCGTCTCACACACACACACACACACACACACACACACACACACACACACACACACACACACAATCACCTCAAGCTCTCTGTCAGAAAAACAACAACAAAGTGACTCATTTCAAGTGACTCATTTTTTTTCTTAGATGGATGGCTTGATGAAGAAAGAAAAAAAGCAATTGTACTGCTTATGCAATGTACCATCTGGAAATAAATTTTTGACTTGACTTGATTTCAAGAGCATGTAAACTCTTTTCTCCTCCTAAACATACCTAGATGTAAAAAATAAAAATGAGAGAGAGAGAGAGAGAGAGAGAGAGAGAGAGAGAGAGAGAGAGAGAGAGAGAGAGAGAGAGAGAGAGAGAGAGAGAGAGAGAGAGAGAGAGAGAGAGAACTCTGAACTCTGAACGATTTTATTGTAGAAGGCCACCGGACCCATTACAATTTCACACACTCGCTATCCCCCCCCCCCCTCCCCCCACACATTAATTTCGTTCTCAATCCTTTCCAAGAATGCACCTGAAAACACTTCCAAGCACAACGATTATAACATTCACTTGTGGTATTAGCATACATCTGATTAGAATGTTTGCAACATTTTAGACTAAACATAAATTTAGTAACTAAATAAATAAATGAATGAATAACAAAAATTTATTAGAGAATTGATAATTAGGGCACAAATTGTACACAGAGTAGCATAACACTGAAACAACTTGAGAAATACGTTAATCATTTTGCTACAGCCATCATTCTAAAGCAGAACGCCTTTTGTTGGAATGATATATGAATCGTCCTAAGTCATGAAGGCTTTTGTCATCTTGCATCATAAGTTTCAATGTTTTTTCTGAAGGGTATTGCCTATAACGAGATGGGATGTATTTTTGTCGCAAATCATTCAGAGATTTACAGTAAAATAAAGTGTGTACTTCATCTTCAAGACAAGAATTGCATAGGGGGAATTTCAGATCACCCTGATTGAAAGTAGCATATCGCATTTTATGTGTACGTATTTCAGTTGCACCGATTCTAAATCGGAGAGAGAGAGAGAGAGAGAGAGAGAGAGAGAGAGAGAGAGAGAGAGAGAGAGAGAGAGAGAGAGAGAGAGAGAGAGAGAGAGAGAGAGAGAGAGAGAAGGCAAGGCAAAATTGTTTTATTCGAGGATAATGAATAAGCACTTGTGTGCTTTTTAACATCCAGTCCCAGAGAGAGAGAGAGAGAGAGAGAGAGAGAGAGAGAGAGAGAGAGAGAGAGAGAGAGAGAGAGAGAGAGAGAGAGAGAGAGAGAGCGGGGGAGAGACAGAAGAGAGAGAGAGAGAGAGAGAGAGAGAGAGAGAGAGAGAGAGAGAGAGAGAGAGACAGACAGACAGACAGACAGACAGACAGACAGACAGACAGACAGAGACAGAGAGAGAGACAGAGACAAGAGAGACAGAGAGAGACAGAGCTGATAGCTGAATCCTAAATGATTAAGTCACTCAGCTGTACCTATATTGCTGTATACTCACCCACAGGACCTTGATGGATCAGACAACAGCCCCCTCATGGAAAAGACTCTCAGATGATCCACAGAACTTTGGCCCCACAAGACAACTCCCCGGTGATCCACACAATGACTCACCAGGTCAGGACCCATGTTTATGTTTAATAAAGGGAGGGAAGGCTAAGGGAACACAGGGGTGATAATACTTCATGATGTCAGGGACATAATACCTCATGACCTCAGGGACATAACACCTCATCATGACCCCAGGAACATAACACCTCATGACCTCAGGGACACAATACCTCATCATGACCTCAGGGACACAACACCTCATGACCTCAGGGACACAACACCTCATGACCTCAGGGACACAATACCTCATCATGACCTCAGGGACATCATACCTCATGACCTCAGGGACACAACACCTCATGACCTCAGGGACACAACACCTCATGACCTCAGGGACATAACACCTCATCATGACCTCAGGGACATAATACCTCATGACCTCAGGGACATAATACCTCATGACCTCAGGGACACAATACCTCATCATGACCTCAGGGACATCATACCTCATGACCTCAGGGACATAATACTTCATGACCTCAGGGACATAATACCTCATGACCTCAGGGACATAATGCCTCATGACCTCAGGGACATAACACCTCATCATGACCTCAGGGACATCATACCTCATGACCTCAGGGACATAATACCTCATCATGACCTCAGGGACATCATACCTCATGACCTCAGGGACATAATACCTCATCATGACCTCAGGGACATCATACCTCATGACCTCAGGGACATCATACCTCATGACCACCGTGTGAAAGCCATTGTAGGTGGTACACAAGGAAACCTTTCAGTAATGGACAGGCTGGACCAAAACACAATACCTCATGAATTCCTACTGGTTCAAAGCAGTGATGGCTCCCCACACAAGAAAACCTAACAGACACAGAAAGAGTCTCAAGACTGAATCACAATGCCTGTTCACCATTGTGACAAAGCAGTGATGGCTCCCCACACAAGAAAACCTAACAGACACAGAAAGAGTCTCAAGACTGAATCACAATGCCTGTTCACCATTGTGACAAAGCAGTGATGGCTCCCCACACAAGAAAACCTAACAGAAACAGAGAGTCTCAAGACTGAATCACAATGCCTGTTCACCATTGTGACAAAGCAGTGATGGCTCCCCACATAAGAAAACCTAACAGACACAGAAAGAGTCAACTGAGTAACAACGCCTCTTGACCATTCTCACAAAGCAGCGGTGGTAATTACTGACATTAGGAAACCTACTAGTATCAGATATGGAAAGGGATGACTGTGTCACTTTACCTCTGGACCACCGTCAATGCCTCAAAGCAGTGTTGGAAATTCCCGACATAGGACACCGATCTGAAATGGAATGGGATGACCACGTCACAGTACCTCTTGACCACTGTCCCAAAACAGAGGTGGTAATTTCCAACATAGGGAAATATATCAGAAATGGAAAGGGACGACGACCATTTCGTAACACCTCATGCAGGACTACTGTCTCAAAGCCCCAGTTGCTGGTGGTGGTATCTTTGGATGAGGAGATCACTGTCACCCAGATTATTGCTGTCAGATTTCTTGCTTTTTATTTTATTATTTTTGTGGCTAATTTTATGGCTGGTTTATTTTCGTTTTATTTCATTCAGTTTTATCTCGCTTTATTTCAACCTATTCTATTCGTAACGTTTTAGTTTTATATTTCTCAATTTTTCTTTTATTTTTAATTTTGCTGGTTTTTATTATTGGTTTTTGATTTTATCTCACTTCATTTTATTCACATTTTATTTTATTCCATTCCAATTTTTTTAGCAAGCAATACTGAAGATTTTTGGTTTTTGATTTTATCTAACTTTGTTTTATTCACATTTTATTTTATTCTAATTTTTTAGCAAGCAATACTGAAGCATTTTTGGTTTTTGATTTTATCTAACTTTGTTTTATTCACGTTTTATTTTATGTCATTCTAATTTTTTTAGCAAGCAATACTGTAAGATTTTTGGTTTTTGATTTTAACTCACTTTATTTTATTCACATTTTATTTCACTTCATTCTTTTTTCTTTTTTTTTAGCAAGCAATATTGAAGCATTTTTGGTTTTTGATTTTATCTGACTTTATTTTACTCACACTTTATTTTATTTCATTCCAAATTTTTTTTTTAGCAAGCAATACTGAAGCAATCAGAAGCTGGTGGGTGCCCAGTGATCCTTTTCAGGTTA
>CM060344.1:35907326-35917326 GCA_030674155.1 Stramonita haemastoma | reverse complement strand
TTTACTACATCTTTTTGTTGTTTTGTTGTTTGAAAGATTGGTGGTTGTTGTTTTCATTCCTCAGCTGAGCACATGCTGAAGTTCATCAATGGTGATAGTTTGCATATATGACCATTTACACACTATTAACGTAGCTGTATTTGACTTAATGGATGATTTCTAAACATGACACCAGTGCACATGCATTTTTTTAATAAAGATTTTGCAATTCATTCCCAGTGGCACAGAAATGTCCTACTCTTCCAAAAGGTGAATTGGGTTTTACCATGCAAGATGTTCTTTTGGGGGGTGGGGGGAGTGGAGGGGGGTGGGATTAGCAAAGTTGTGATATAATGAGGGAAAAACCCAGATGAACCTCCACTGAGATACAGGTTTGCAGATGTTTCCTCAGTTGGTATTGATTCACTCTCTTTGAAATATTTCAGATAAAACTACAAACCAAAGTATCATGAGCAAAAGCACAATGAATATCTTACACACATTAAAACCCCATTCATTACTTTGGGGGGGGTAGCTGGATTGGCCTGCTATTGTTGATGGCAAGAACATTTCCAGCATACACCCTGCTACCATGGGAAGGACTGGCTCTGCCAGATTTAACTTTGGCTACCCCAAATACTGAATGATTTCATAGTGCTCCGATGACTCCTAAAGGAGTTAAGGGAGAAGTCAAGCCATTATTAATATAGGCCTATAACCATTTTTCTTTTCTTTTCTTTTTTTTTGGTAGGATCTTCACCTTTTATAAGCAATAGATAGCGAACAGCAGAGTGATTCAGTGTCGCAGGGTGGTTACTCCATTGTTGGCCATGAAAAGGCATTATTTAAAAATACATAATGTAAATGAAGAAATTGCAACCCCTATCTGGTCTCCCCTCCCCTCTTAAAAAAAACAAAAAACACCAGCAAACATACAAAAACTGACACATCCCCTTACATTAAAAAGAAAGAAAATTTTTTAAGGATATTCTTACGTTTTATTATCGGAATTTCCAAACTTGCTACCTTTGTGTCACTTTCAATCCAATACCAACTTTACAAACGTGTCAAACTACGTTGATAATGGCATGCACTCTACTAATGTATCAGTGGAAAACTACTACCACCATTAGGCCAAATATATTATTTCATGTCAGCGCTTAAACTGAGATCTCCCTGCGACACGGGCGCTGAACCTGCTTCGTCGAACTTGCTTCGTCGACATAACTAAATGCATATTGATATGGAGTCTTTTACTGACATACTACAAACAGTTAAACTAAACAGTAATATGCGCTAAACACTTTCCCACAAAGTATCTAACCATGGTAACGATAATTTTTCGTTTTGTTCACCTTTTGTTTTCTTTTTATCAAAGATGTCTGCCTTTGAACACGAGCAGGGTGATGTGAGCACGTGACTAGGCCTATCTACATACCGAAAACAAAAAAAAGCCATCGGTATCGCGAGGGCATGTACGTGGGGACAACGAGCGTCCGACTTTCTTTTTTACCGACATAATTAATAGATTGCCAGTGACAGTGACAATGACAAGTGCAAGGCGCATCAGGGTAATTTTCATCGCTAATATTATTTTTGTCATACTTAGCTTCAATGCCGTTCTTTTTCTGTTTTTTTCTGTACACAACATCCTCAGACAAAAAACAAAAAACAACAACAAACAACTGAAATTCCGAATAAATCTGTTGGATTACCTCAGCATTCTAACAATGAATCCTTAAAGCAATTGTGGAAATGAAACACATTGGAATACTAAAACTGACAACTGTTATAGTTTGCTGAAATTTCACTTTAAAAGAGAAGAAAGCGGAGGGGAGGAGGCTGGGAGGGGAGGAGGGATGAGTGTACAAAATTCTCCTTGTTCCTCTAACACTCAGACAGAACTTTTGCTGTCTGTCATTTGAGCCAAAATGGGCTGCATTGCCCTGAAGGGCATGACGACTCAGGCCCAACACACCTGACTTATGCGGTATGGGAGAGAATTGTTATCTTTTCAGTCTTTCTGTTTTTTTTTTTAAAAGGGGGGGGGGGGGAGGGCGCAGGGGAATGGAACAAGAAGGCAGAAAATAGACAAGAAGGAGATGGCAGGAAAGAATGAAACAAGGCAGAAACAAAGAGAGGGATAGAAAAGAAGGAATTTATAGCATATAACTTTCAGAAAGTGGGTAAACTGACAGCCACTAACCCCCCCCCCCCCAAATCTCCCACAAGGTGAGAGGGGGGAGGAGGGGGGGGGCAGAGGGTACGCGAAAGGAAGCCACCCATAATAATTATGTCAAGGGCAGAGTAGGCTACACTCACTTAGAGCCCTTCGGAAGTCCTTCGGATGAGACTTTAAACCGAGGCCCCGTGTGCGAACGCAGGTAGAACATCTTGCGCACACATTAAATCCTGTTCCGCTTTTCGTAAGAGTAGGCCATCGTGTGCCGGTGGGAACAGATGACAATACTGACAAAAACTGCATACACACGGGGACCGGATGAAAAAAAGCACATGATTGCTTATTCTGTTATCCTCGATATAAAAGAATAAATAAATAAAAATAAAAATAAAATAGAGCTTGGCTTACGATTAAGTGATTGTCAGTTAGCTACATGTCTGTGAATAAACGACGGAAACAATTGTTTTATATGGACATAAAATGATATGACTTTCCATGGACGTAAACGATATATGGCTTCACATGGACGTAAATGATATGGCTTTCCATGGACGTAAATGATATGGCTTTCCATGGACGTAAATGATATGGCTTTACGTGGCACTATACATGATATGGATGGGCATTCCGTGCCCATGCACAGTCATGTCTACAGGTTATCTGTCTGGTAACTGTCACATCTTTCCAGTCTCAACCAGACCCGAGAGATATGAACACCTGCAGGGTTGGTATACAATACTATGCAACACTAACTAAGGCTAAAATGGGACAGTGATAAGAGGGGGGGGGGGTGAAAAGTGGCAACAGAAAGACAAACAGACAGGCAGACAGACTGATAATGCGTCAACGACAGAGAATAAATGAATAAAAGAAGAAAGGAATGAATATGTCATTGAGGGAAAGGAATAAGAGTTAAGCACACATCGTGGCTTTTTTTTTTAATCAGGAAAGGTGATGAAAAAAAAACAAATAAACAAAGATCTGGAGACAAATAAACAGCCGCACAGTAGTGTTGGTATAACAGAGATCATGTTAACAGAGCACTCAGGGATGGTGGCAATGTGGAAAATAAGAAGAAAAACGAAACGAGGGAAGAAAAATATCATGTCGAGCATGGCTTCAATTTGATGGGCACTTAGGCCTAAATGTATCTTGTCAGTTTTCCATATTTAAGTTGACCAATTCCCTAAATAACAGGGCTGGTCACTTGACATCAGGGGAAGGGGGATAGGTAAAGTCTCTGACCTCTTTCTTCACAAAACTCAGTGCTTCACAGCCATGGCGCTGCATGTAAGAAAAGACCTTTGTCTTGAGTATAAAAAAAGCTGCCGCTGTAGTCTAGTGGTTAGGGCGTTGGACTCGTAATCTAAAGGTTGCAGGTTCGATCCCAGCTTTCGGCTAAGGCGTTGTGCCCTTGGAAAAGGCACTTTACGGCTATTTTCTCACCCCACCCAGGTGTAAAAAGGGGTACCAACCTTGTGTTGGGGGTTAACCCTGCGATAGACTGGCGTCCTATCCAGGGGGGGAGTCTATGACTCTCAGTCGCTTAACGCCACAGAAACCGGGATAAGCACCGGCCTGATGAGCCTTAGGCTCGGGACAGACTTTAACTTTAACTTGAGTAAAAATAAAAAAATAAATATTTAAAAAACACTTTAATACGCCCTCAGAATTTTTTAATTGAGTTTCCTTATTGCAGATGAGTCAAACCTCTAATGAAGAGCAATAATTTACAAATTTAGAAACCTTAATCAATGCCTCCTTTAGACCCAATGGCTACGACAAACCACAGGTTTAAAAACCAGGCTTCAACATGTCCTGCAGACAGGGGAATAGAGAAAGGTTCGGGGGTGCAATTTAAATGTTAAAAAGTGCAAAGAGCACAGGATTATAACATACATTATTATGGTGTGGTTATTTGTTCGCCTGACGCATAGTCATGCACAACTTGACCTTTCAAAAGGTCATGACCTAAAACAAAACCAGGAAAAAATTATCTATGCACCTCAGGGTCTGAAAACATTTTCTTAACTTGCGAAACACGTCTTCCCTTGTGATTTGTCAATTACGTGTCAGCATTATCTTCATGTTAATCTGACAATAAATTGATGATGGATGATGATGATGATGATGATGATGATGATGATGATGATGATGATGATGATGATGATGATGATGATGGCGATGATGATGATGATGATGATGATGATGAGGGATGATGATGATGATGATGATGATGATGATGATGATGATGATGATGATGATGATGATGATGATGATGATGAGAGAAGAAGAAGAAGAAGAAGAAGAAGAAGAAGAAGAAGAAGAAGAAGAAGAGAGAAGAAGAAGAAGAAGAAGAAGAAGAAGAAGAAGAAGAAGAGAAGAAGAAGAAGAAGAAGAAGAAGAAGAAAGAAGAAGAAGAAGAAGAAGAAGAAGAGAGAAGAAGAAGAAGAAGAAAAGAAGAAGAAGAAGAAGAAGAAGAAGAAGAAGAAGAAAAAACATAGCATTTGCATAGTTTATGAGGTAACAATATGGACTTTTTCCATTTTTTCAAAGTAAGCTTTCGTTGTTTTAAACTGTATTTTCAAATTTCACGTTTATCATTTTCGACTGTGTTTTCTTTAACAATCATTACAGAAAAAGCAGAAATGAGAGAAGAAATGTGGCCTTCTTTGTTTTCTTCCAAATCACCTTTGTTGTTACAAAAGAACAGACGGGAGAGCCAGAACACACACCACACACACACCCCACACACACACACACACACACACACACACACACACCACAAACATACACACACACGCACGCACGCACGCACGCACACCACACACACACATGCACACTCACGCGCGCACGCGCACGCGCCGCACACACACCCAAGACACAAGAAAGACAATATCCATCCCCCTGATTAGCAATAGGGAAGGGACATTTCTGCATGTGAGCCAGTACTAAAACTTTCTCTTCGTCTCAAGATCAACAGGGCTTGCCGAGACGATTCTGCAAGGAACTGTGCAAGGGAAGGGAGGCAGGCAGAGAAAGAGATGGAGGAACATCGAGAGTGAGGCCTCAGGGAGTGACACCTGAGAAGGTCGAGGACAGGGGAAATGGAGAGAGCTGTGCGAGGTCTTCCTGGCGCCTACGTCTGAAAGACTACGGTAGAAGAAGAAGATGATCCTCCTTTACACATTTTGCATGATAGACTTTGTGAGAGCATTTGATACTGTCAACAGAACTGTCCATATATAGACTTCAGAGAGAATTTGATCTGTCAACAGAACTGTCCTATATAGACTTTCAGAGAGAATTGATACTGTCAACGAACTGTCCTATATAGATTCAAAGAATTTGATACTGTCACAGACTGTCCATAATAGACTTCAGAGAGAATTTGATACTGTCAACAGAACGTCCATATATAGACTTCAAGAGAATTTGATCTGCAACAGAACTGTCCATATATAGACTTCAAGAGAATTGATCTGTCAACAGAACTGTCCATATATAGACTTCAGAGAGATTGATACTGTCAAGAATGTCCTATATAGACTTTCAGAGAGAATTTGATACTGTCAACGAACTGTCCATATTAGACTTTCAGAGAGAATTTGATACTGTCAAGAACTGTCCATATATAGACTTTCAGAAAATTGATTACAAACTGTCCCATATATAGACTTTCAGAAAATTTGATATTCAACAGAACTGTCCATATGTATAGGACTTTCAGGAGAGAATTTGATACTGTAACAGAACTGTCCATATTGACTTTCAGAGGAAATCTTGAATATGGTCAACAGAACGGGAAATGGATAGACTTTGCGAGGTTTGTACGCCACAGTCCTGTACAGATATGAATTTGAGAGAGATGTCTGTCTGTTACGAATGTTTGATGATAGACTTTGTGAGAGATTTGATACTGTCAACAGAACTGTCCCATATATAGACTTTCAGAGAGAATTTGATACTGTCAACAGAACTGTCCCATATATAGACTTTCAGAGAGAATTTGATACTGTCAACAGAACTGTCCCATATATAGACTTTCAGAGAGAATTTGATACTGTCAACAGAACTGTCCCATATATAGACTTTCAGAGAGAATTGATACTGTCAACAGAACTGTCCCATATAGACTTTCAGAGAGAATTTGATTACTGTCAACAGAACTGTCCATATATAGACTTTCAGAGAGAATTTGATTCTGTCAACAGAACTGTCCCATATATAGACTTTCAGAGAGAATTTGATTATCTGTCCAACAGATGAAACTGTCCCATATTATAGACTTTCAGAGAGAATTTGATACTGTCAACAGAACTGTCCCTATATAGACTTTCAGAGAGAATTTGTATACTGTCTACAGAACTGTCCCATATATAGACTTTCAGAAATCATTTGATGTTTACATAACTGTCCCATATAATTGTAGACTTTCAGAAAACATAATTTGATATTTCAACAGAAACTGTTCCATATGTTATAGACTTTGAGAGAGCATTTGATACTGTTAACGAACTGTTCATATTGACTTTCAGAGAGCAAATTCATTTTTTATATTTTTTATTTATTCAATACTTTATATCGAGGATAATGGAATATGACTCATGTGCTTTTTTACATCCAGTCCCCGTGTGTATGCAGTTTTGTAAATCTTGTCATCTGGCTGTGCTGTGTGTGTGAGTCTGTGTTGTTGTGTGTTGTGTTGTTGCTTTCGCGCCTGTTGTCTGTGTGTGTGTGGTGGTGTTGTGAACGACGTTAAATTGTATGTCTTACTTATCCACACCTGCACATGCATGTATACCAAAACAAAGCCCATCTCTCTCTCTCTCTCTCTCTTCTCTCTCTCTCTCTCTCTCTCTCTCTCTCTCTCTCTCTCTCTCTCTCTCTCTCTCTCTCTCTCTCTCTCTCTTGATATGTTAAAGAACTGTCCCATGTTGATACTTCTTCAGACCAGTTTGATGGTCAGTTATTAAAACAATTGTACACTGGGTCAGGCTAGCTTTCGATGATGCAGTGACTGAATACAGCAATATCTTTGTGTGGACAGGGTGATGTCTGCAGCCAATTCTGTTTCCTTCTTTATTGATGAATTTATTCTATCTATCTATCTATCCCCTAGTCTGGCGACTGTGGAGGCACCCATAAAGACTTGACAACCAGTTCCCTCGTTCCTCTCTCTGTTCTGCCTTTCTCAGAGTTTTGTTGAGTTCTAGACCTGTCCATTCCCTGATGCTGTCCCCCCCCCCCCCCATCTCTTCCTTGGTCTGCCTCTTTTTCTTCCTCCTTGGACAGAGCCTAGCAGTATTTACAGCTGTCAGTTTCTCCCACTTCCACCTTCTGTCAGCTGCTAATTAATCCATCCCATCCAAGCCTACTTGGGGCCAGCTGGTGCTAAATATAGCAGGAACTGACCACACTTGGACTAGGTAAAAGGAAAAGGCGCGCTAAATATAGCACTCTTGACTGAGTGATGTTGGCTTTGTGGGCTGTGTATTGTTTTTACAAGTCTTTTTGATCTTGTTTGATGAATTATCCTCTGAAAATTGCAAGCAATGCACAGTGTTGCCATACTAGAACTATTTCTTCTGTTATTGGCTGATTACATTATTTCAATGTCAGAAACGTTAAATTGCACAGTCTTGTAGAACTTAGCCCTCTCCATCTGTGACCAACAAATGCATTGAAGCAGAGGTCAGCTGATCTAGTTATTGTCTTTTACTCGTTTCTTTCGCCATGTTTTGCTCATTGTTGTGAGGCATGCATTTTCTGGCAAGGACATAATTATTGTTGGCCTGTGCTTTTTTTGAAAATTTATTGCATTTTTACCAACTCTCTCTCTCTCTCTGTCTCTGTCTCTGTCTCTGTCTCTCTCTCTCTCTCTCTTCTCTCTCTCTTCTCTCTCTCTCTCTCTCTCTCTCTCTCTCTCTCTCTGGGGCCAAATGAAAAAAAAGGTATGCAAATGCTTACTCTGTTATCCTTGAAAAATAAAGATCATTCATTCATTCATTCATTCATTCATTCATTCATTCATTCATTCATTCTCTCTCTCTCTCTCTCTCTCTCTCTCTCTCTCTCTCTCTCTCTCTCTCTCTCTCTCTCTCTCTCTCTCTCTCTCTCTCTCTCTCTCTCTCTCTCTCTGGGGCCAAATGAAAAAAAAGGTATGCAAATGCTTACTCTGTTATCCTTGAAAAATAAAGATGATTCATTCATTCATTCATTCATTCATTCATTCTCTCTCTCTCTCTCTCTCTCTCTCTCTCTCTCTCTCTCTCTCTCTCTCTCTCTCTCTCTCTCTCTCTCCCCGGCGTGCGCGCGCGCGCGCGTGGAAATGTGTGTGTGTGTGCATGTGTGTGCGTGCGCGCGCGCGCGCGTACCATATGTGTGAGTGTGAACAGGCATGAAATTTAAACCCTGAAATCAGGGTGGAAGAAAGCAACGTGACATGCATACACGTGACTTCATAATCTCTGTCTGAATCAATGGCCTGAAGCCACGAGCCTACAGTGACTGTGGAGGAGGGGGAGGTAGAGGTGAAGGGCTGAGAGAGTCTCAGGGTCAGTAACGGAGCTGTTTCGTGCGTGATGATGATGATGTGACTCTACTGCCGGATCATGACAATGTGATAGCGTCACTGTGTGGCCGCATAACGCAACGTCACGTTAATTTCGGGGAGTGTAAAGTACTGTTACGTCTGTAGAAAATAACCAAGCCAGCGATGTTTTAATCAGGTCTTTTTAAACCCCAGTCGTTTGTTTAAGAACCATTTTAGAAGTTGAATTCATCAACCTGTTTTGTTTTGTTTTTCTACTGTTTTTTTTTTTAATCTGGAGGTTAAGGTGAGATTTCTGTATGTGTTTGTTTGTGTTTGTTAAAGAAAAATGTCCGTTTGTTTGTCATTTCTTCCTCTTGCTGTGTGTTTGGTGTGTCTCTCTGTTTTGTTTGTTTTGTTTTGTTTGCCTGGTCTCTGTTGGTTTGTTCATCTGTCAGTCTATTTCTTATCTACTGCATTTTCTGTTTGTTTGATTGATTCTCTATTATTCCTCTTCTCTCTGTGGGCATGAATGAGGGAATACACTTTAAAAAAAGAAAGAAAGAAAAGAAAGAAAGATAGAAAGAAAGAAAGAAAGAAAGAGGAAGAAGAGAAGAAGAAGAAGAAGAAGAAGAAGAAGAAGAAGAAGAAGAAGAAAAAGAAGAAGAAGAAGAAGAAGAAGAAGAAGAAGAAGAAGAAGAAAGAAAGAAAGAAAGAAAGAAAGAAAGAAAGAAAGAAAGAAAGAAATATAGAAAGAAAGAAAGAAAGAAAGAAAGAAGAAGAAGAAGAAGAAGAAATCAACGAATGAATGGACAAACTACAAGGGAAAAAAAAAGAATGAACCAATGAATATATTTATAAATGAATTGTACATCTTCCTCTTCGTGGAAGGCTAATACAGCAACAGACTATATGTCTGTTAGATGAGCCAAGATGCTTTGTCCTGCCGTTAAGCGCCTGACAAGTCAGGCCCAGCACGTCTGACTTTGGGGAGGGAGAGAATTGGGGTCTTATAGATCTAACTGTTTCTGGGAAATAAAGCAAGAGAATATTATTTTATTCATTTTATTCATTTATTCTTTTATATCGAGGATAACAGAATAAGCAATCATGTGCTTTTTTTTTCATCCGGTCCCCGTGTGTATGCAGTTTTGTAAATCTTGTCATCTGTTCCCACCGGCACACGATGGCCTACTCTTACGAAAAGCGGAACAGGATTTAACGTGTGCGCAAGATGTTCTGCGTGCGTTCGCACACGGGGCCTCGGTTTAAAGTCTCATCCGAAGGACTTTTGGGGAGAGTGGAGT
>CM060344.1:35894826-35902326 GCA_030674155.1 Stramonita haemastoma | reverse complement strand
ATTAACGAAGAGGATGTGTTAACCACAGGGCTTTGAGTTTATGATTTTTTTTAGTTTCTTTTTTTTCCTCAAGAAATTACACATAATATGCAGATCAGTTGCGCGCGTGTGCACGCGTGTAACACACACACACACACACACACACACACACACACACACACACACACACACACACACACACACACACACCACAGCACATTCAAGTGACACACGATAACATACATCTAAAAATAGAACAAGGCGTGGTCATAATTCGTTGTTCTTTTCAGTTCCGCGTCCTCCACCACAAACGTTGGGGATAAGGCAAACTGTTGAGTAGTACTTTTAGTATCCATTTTAACCATCATGTTTCAGGTCATTTTATTTTATTTATTTTTTATTTTTATTTTATTCTTTTATATCGAGGATAATGGAATAAGCACTCATGTGCTTTTTTCATCCAGTCCCCGTGTGTATGCAGTTGTGTAAATATTTTCATCTGTTCCCACCCGCACACAATGGCCTACTCTTACGAAAAGCGGAACATGATTTAACGTGTGCGTAAGACGTTCTGGGTACGTTCGCACACGGGGCCTCGGTTTACAGTCTCATCCGAAAGACTTTTGAGGAGAGTGGAGTCATTGGCAAGTGTGCAGTCTCTCACTGAATGTGTATTTCATCTTCCCCATGTGACGTTTCCTGTATAAAATGAACATTTCAACATGGCAGATGAACATCCAATGACCTTCAAAAGTACGTTTAAGTGCAAAAGAAAAACTTCCAGGGGTGGGAGAACTTGTATAATTCATTTCCAAAATAACAGAAAAGACTGTAACTCCACTAACTGAAGAAAGCACAAAAAACTATTTAAAAGTCTCTTCACTTGAGACGTTCTTCAGATGTGGCATGTCATAGACTAGATGAGATTTGTAATTGTATTCCAGGAGACCTTGACTTTACACGCCATGGTTATCACAGAAGCTGTTATGCACAGTTTACAAGTGTGAAATTTGCCAGGAAAAGAAAGCGTGAGACGGGTAGTGAAGAGGTTGCAGGACCATCAAAACCTAAAGGACTGTCGCTACTTCAGGCCCATTGCTTCCAAAAGACAGTTGCATTTTTTGCAAGAAGAAATTCAAAAAGAAAGTTTCAAAAGGGGTTCCAGGCCATGTTTTGGAAAACTTGTAAAATGTATCACGAAGACAGCAGAACAGTCTATACAGGATGCAGCCAAAACTAAACAAGATGACATTTTCACTCGTTATCAAGATACAGATCTTGTAGCACGTGAAGCTCACTATCACGAAGGTTGTAGAAAAGACTATCTGAGATATGAAGACAGGCATGCTGAAACATCAACAGACCAGAAAACTACTGAGCGGCTACAGGCACACGAGAGGGCATTTGAGTACATATGCGAGTATGATGAAAATGCAATAATCAGAGGTTCACAGGTGGAGAGAATGACCATGCTAGGTGAGAAGTACTGTGAATACATGCAACAACATTCTCCTGACTTCTACAACCCAGGATACAAGACTTACAAACTGAAAGAAAAAAATAATGAAACATTTTGGCTTCAGAATTCAATTCTGGGCTCCGAACCACCGCAGTGATCTTGTTTATTGTGATGAACTTGCCCAGGGTCAGGCAGTTGAGACAGCATTTGTGTCAGCAGCTTCAGAAGAAAGACGTCTTGAGGAATCTGCATATGTTCTTCGCTGATACATTATGGATGCTTTCAGGGCAACACCTGATATGCCATGGCCTCCTTCTGCAGAATTTCTTCAGTCTGATGCTGTTAAACCTCCAAATATTTTCACAGACTTTCTAAAAACACTGCTATCTGGAAAGAGTAGTTCTATGGAGCAACCCCAAACCACCAGATTGGCATCCTTAATTGCCCAGGACATATGCTAATCTGTGACAGGAAGGAAGTGGAAAATGCCTAAACATGTTTTGCTTGGAATGTCTGTTAGACATGTAACTGGCAGCTCTGAAATCATAAGTCTGTTGAATAGGTTTGGTCATGTTGCTGGATACAAAACCATTGTGCGACTTGAGACTGCTATGGCCAATTCTGTACTTCAGTGGGCAAGTCTTCTTCCTTCAACAGTGAGTTTGACAGAGAACAAGGTTATCCATTTTTGCTGGGATAACTTTGACCTGAACGAAGAAACTCCATCAGGAGCCAACACCACCCACTCCACTCATGGCATTGTCATTCAAGAGGTTACTGGGGACACAATGCCTGACACTTTTCTGTCTCAGACAGAACCTCCTCCTCATTATCAGGACCGCCAATGCTCAGTGCAGTATGAGCCACATGATGTTCCTCCATGCTTTGCAAAAGTAAAGGCAGAACCTAAGTTGCATGTTGTGGAAACTCATTTCTCAACCACAGAGGCAGTCTACAAAGCTCAACTTGCTGATTTTTGGTGGGTTTTTTTCCTCCAGATTCCAGGCCACAAATGGAAGTCAACTTGTCCCTGGATGGGGAGGGTGGGTATCACTCACAGGAGAAGGGACAGAAAAGAAGCAGTCTACTGTGGACTATATGGCACCCATCCACCACCCTGTCACTGAACATAATAATAATGATAATAATAATAATAATAATAATAATAATAATAATAAATAATAATAATAATAATAATAATAATAATAATACATGGAACTTGTATAGCGCTATATCTTGTAAAAACAAATCAAAGCTCTTGCATTCGACCTACACAACACACAAGCAATCAACAGCAATTTACAGTTTTAACAAATTCGAATGTACACTCACTCGAATGCACACAGACACACAGACACACACACACACAGACACACACACTCACACTCACACACACACACATACACACACACACACACGCACGCACGCACACACGCACGCAGCATGCGCGGCGCACACACACACCTATAAACGTTATACACTTTGGCAGGTAGATGTTGAAGGCAGGACAGGATTGTACGGCGTTTTCATTTCAATTTTCTGTTTTGTTTTTAAAATATGGGACAGGCGTTCCTTGTGCAGTGGTGACATTAACATATGTTGATAGCCTGTTTAATACCCTTTATTTTGGTACCAAATTTGATATGAATGTTTAAGAATATATTTATATAAATAATGTAAATTAACCTCACCCCCTAAATATTTGCCTTCTGAAGGGTTACCATATTGAATTGCTTGTATATCCTGAAATAACCTGGTTACATGAGGGTAACATATACCATAAAACGTTTAAAATAAACAAAGTTTCAGAAAAATGCACCCATAAATCCCCCCCAGGGGGGGGGAGGGGGGTCTATGGAGGGACCAAGGTCTATATATACCATGAACCCAAACTGTGTTTGTGATACTTACAGAGCGAACTCTGGCACCAGGTTTTCGCGGATTCATCCCTGTATCTGCAGCAACGAAAAACCACCGTTTACATCCACATGTAGGCTCTCTTGTAAGTTTGGTAAAAACTTTTATCACACAAATATGAAAGCACAGGGTGGTTTTTTTTATGTGTAGGCCTACAGGGTAGGCCTAATAGGCCTCGGCCTAATAGTAGGCCCTTAGCCTAGAGCCTAGACTTAACTACACTAGGCTAGGCCTAGCCCAGGGAGAATGGCCGGCTAGGCTCACCTTTTCTGCTGTTGTTTGGACTTTCGCTTGCCGTGTGTGGCCGAATGGAGAGGGTGTATTGCTGTGTGTGTGTGTGTGTGTGTGTGTGTGTGTGTGTGTGTGTGTGTTTGGGCTGTGTTGGGTTGGGTTGGGTTGTGTGTGGGTGTGGGTGGTGGGTGTGTTTGTATGTGTGTGTGTGTGTGTGTGTGTGTGTGCGTGCGTGTGTGTGTGTGCGCGCGCACACACGCGCGTGTGCCTGTGCGCCTAAAATTTTCGGGATCTGAAAGCTTAGCAAACTATCAGTTAGATATTTCTTTAAACCTATTTTTCAGTGTGCAACATCGACTTGTGCAGTTTACGAAAAAAAAAAACCCGAATAATACAACATTGACCTTCACTCTTCACCTTCAATAGTCTCACTCTCTCAAATCCTAGCAACCACCACCCACCCACCCCCCACTCCCACCTCCACACCACACCACCCCCACCCCCACTCCCACCACTACCCCTACCCCCCTCCACACCCCCTCTTATCTCTCTGTTTTCCAGCAGCAGTAGCAGACAAAAGGGCGGAGGTGCCGGCACGTTACATCCTGACTGGGTGCGTGGTATGCGCGTGCCCACCCCACGCCCCCCCACCCCCACCACCCACCCCCTGACCCCCCACCCCCACCCCCACTCTTCTCTCTCTCTCTTTTTTCCAGCAGGAGCAGACAAAGGGGTGGAGGTGTCAGCACGTTACATCCTAACAGTGCTGAACAAGTAGTGAGTGTGTGCGTGCGTGTACGTGTGTGTAAGTGTAGGTGCGTGCGTATGTGCGTGCCCACCCCACGTCCCCAACCCCCACCCACCCCACCACCCCCACCCACCCCCTAACCCCACCCCACCCACCCCCACTCTTCTCTCTCTCTCTTTTTTCTCCAGCAGCAGCAGACAAAGGGGTGGAGGTACCCGCACGGTACATCCTGACAGTGCTGAATTTCCTGGGCCTGTTCACCATGTACACCCTGAGCTAGTAACCAACCCACTCCCCCACCCCACACCACCACTCACACACCCCACCACCACCACCACCACCCACACACATACACCCTAACCCCCCACCCCCACTCTTCTCTCTCTTTTTTCCAGCAGGAGCAGCAGACAAAGGGGTGGAGGTACCCGTGCGGTACATCCTGACAGTGCTGAATTTCTTGGGTCTGTTCACCATGTACACGCTGTGTGTATGGGTGCGTGCGTGCGTGAGTGCCCACCTCATCCCCCCCCCCCAACTCCACACCCCCCACCCACCCCCACTCTTCTCTCTCTCTTTTTTTTCCAGCAGCAGGAGCAGCAGACAAAAGGCTGGAGGTACCGGCGCGGTACATCCTGACAATGCTGAATTTCCTGGGCCTGTTCACCATGTACACGCTCAGGACCTGCCCCAATGTCGCCATGGTAGCCATGGTCAACGCCACCGCTTTGGCCATCAACGACAACGACAACAACTACATCTACAACAGCAGCAGCAGCAGCAACGTGGTCAGTCAGGCCTGTCCTGACAACGGTCAGACTGAGGAGGATGGCAACACAGTCACAGACAGACAGGTGAGTTATAATGGCACAGTCACAGACAGGTGAGTTATAATGACACAGAGACAGGTGAGTTGTGATGGCACAGAGACAGGTGAGTTATAATGGCAAGACCGGTGAGTTATAATGGTACACATGTGAGTTATAATGGCACAGAGCCAGACAGGTGAGCTATAATGGCACAGAGACGGTGAGGTGAGTTATAATGGCACACAGACAGGCAGACAGATGAGTTATAGTGGCACAGAAACAGGTGAGTTATAATGGCACAGAGACAGACAGGTGAGTTATAATGGCGCAGAGACACGTGAGTTATAATGGTACAGAGACAGAGAGGTGAGTTATAATGGTACAGAGACAGAAAGACAGGTGAGTTATAATGGCACAGACACAGACAAGTCAGTTATACTGGCACAGAGACAGACAGACAGGTGAGTTATAATGGCACAGAGACAGAAAGACAAGTGAGTTATAATGGCACATAGACAGGTGAGTTATAATGGCACAGAGACAGATGAGTTATAATGGCACAGAGACAGACAGACAGGTTGGTGATATGGTCAGTGTGTGTGTGATGTTTAATATCATGGTGATATGGTCAGTGTGTGTGTGATGTTTAATATCATGGTGATATGGTCAGTGTGTGTGTGATGTTTAATATCATGGTGATATGGTCAGTGTGTGTGATGTTTAATATCTTGGCCATATGGTCAGTGTATATGATCTTCAATATCTTGGTGTTATGATCAGTGTAATTATCTTATGTTCAATACCTTGTTAATATACTCAATGTATCTGATGTTTAGTATCTTGGTGATAGTATTAGAGTGATATGATCAGTATATCTGATGTTCAATATCTTGATGATATACTCAGTATTTCTAATGTTCAGTATCTTGTTGGCATACTCAGTATATCTAATGTTCAATATCTTGGTGATATACTCAGTATATCTACTGTTCAATACCTTGTCGATAAAGACAGTACATTAAAAGCTCAACGTGCAACACCATCACGATATACTCTCCACAGGACGGGGAGTTTCTGTGGGACTCTCGTACTCAAGGCCTGATCCTGGTGACAGTTATACTCAGTATATCCGATGTTCAATATCTTGTCGATACAGACAGTATATTATACAATGTTCAACACAGAGACGGTGAAGGTTATGGGACACCTTTACCTTCATACTTAGTGTACCAAATGTTCCACATCACCACAGTATACTCTACGCAGGACGGGGAGTTTCTGAGGGACTCTCACACTCAAGGCCTGATCCTGGTGATATACTCAGTATATCCAATGTTCCATTATTCTCGATACAAAAGAATGAATAAATAGATAAATAAATGAGTATATCAAAATCTCAACACCATCACGATGTATACATACTCTCTCCACACAGGACGGGGAGTTGGTGTGGGACTCTCGCACGCAGAGCCTGATCCTGGTGATAGGGTCAATAAATCTAATGTTCAATATCTTTGTGATATGGTCACTACATCTACTGTTCAATATCTTGTCAATATACTCAGTGTATCCAAAAAAAGAGTTCAAAATCACCATAGTATACTCTAGACAGGACGGGGAGTTTCTGTGGGACTGATCCTGGTGATAGGGTCAATGAATCTACTGTTCAATATCTTGGTGATATACTCAGTATATCCAATGTTCAATATCCTGGTGATAAAAAATTGAACTCAGTATATCTACTGTTCAATATCCTGGTGATATACTCAGTATATCCAATGTTCAACACCTTGTTAATATACTCAGTGTATCCAATGTTCAATATCTTGGTGATATACTCAGTATATCCAATGTTCAACACCTTGTTAATATACTCAGTGTATCCAATGTTCAATATCTTGGTGATATACTCAGTATATCCAATGTTCAACACCTTGTTAATATACTCAGTGTATCCAATGTTCAATATCTTGGTGATATACTCAGTATATCCAATGTTCAACACCTTGTTAATATACTCAGTGTATCCAATGTTCAATATCTTGGTGATATACTCAGTATATCCGATGTTCAATACCTTGTTAATATACCCAGTAAATCCAATGTTCAATATCCTGGTGATATTTATACTCAGTATATCCAATGTTTAATATCTTGGTGATATACTCAGTATATCTACTGTTCAATATCCTGGTGATATACTCAGTATATCCAAGGTTCAATATCCTCGTGATATACTCAGTATATCCAATGTTCAACACCTTGTTAATATACTCAGTATATCCAATGTTCAACACCTTGTTAATATACTCAGTATATCCAATGTTCAATATCTTGGTGATATACTCAGTATATTTACT